>CM067323.1:50542500-51240000 GCA_034376525.1 Nicotiana benthamiana
GATTAAATTAGTTTCAGGGGATGATTAAAGGCTTAGGAGCGCAATCGGAAGTAATTTTGGAGGCTCGGTGTAGAGTTATCCTATTTTGGCGAAATCTAGTCGATATGCAAGATTTTGATCTGAGGTTCAAAATGGGATTCTGAGAGTTGCATTTGATTTGTTAGGTGATTTGGGATGTATTTGCAAAATTTCAGTTGTTTCGGAGGTGTTTAGGTCGGGTTTTTGATCGAATGTGAGTTTCGAAAGTTTTAGTTAAACTTAGGCTTGAATCTGTTGTGATTTGATGATTTTACTGTTGTTGGATATGTTTTTAGGATTGTAAAAAGTTTGTATGAGGTTTTAGGAGGTTTTGGTGATTTTGGTTGAGGCCCCGGGGACCTCGGGGTTATTTCGGATGGTCAATCAGACCATTTTTGGACTTTAAGGTTAGCAGATTTTCAGTTGTTGGTGTTGCAGAGATTTGCCCTTCACGTTCGCGTGGGTGATGTAGCAAACGCGTAGAGGAAAGGTGAGGTCTGGGAAAGTTGGCCTTCGTGTTCGCGCTTAGTGGCTCGGGTTCGCAGAAGGTCATTTGGTTGTTCTTCGCGTTCGCGTAGAGATGTTGGGTGCGTGAAGGTTCCAGAGCAAATGCGCTTCGCATTTGCGTAGAGAGTGAAGCGTTCGCGTAGGGTCTGAAGCCTAAGGTTTTGCATTCGCAAGGGTGCATACGTGTTCGCGAACGGATATTTTTGTTCAAGAAAAGTTTGTTCATCGCGAACGCGGCGCATACAAGGAAATATCAGCTAAGTAGAAGGGTTTTTAATGATATTTTATCCGTGAGCCTAAGTCATTTTCCTCCATTGTTGAGTATATTTAGAGTTTATTGGGAGCAATTGAAGAGGAATTCGAAGAGTATTGATTGGAGGTAAGTTTTATGGACCCAAAAACATGATTTAATGGTGGAATTAACTTAGAAATTCATGGAATCTTAGCTAAAAGGGGAAGAACTAGGGCTTGGGATTTTGAATTTTGAATTGGGATTTGATGGCCCATTTGGGCTTCGATTTTGATAAATTTTATATGTATAGACTTGTGGCGAGATACATATCGTAATGACATAAAAAAAATTGGATTTCGAGAAGTGGGCCCGGGGCTCGAGTTTTACTAATTTTGTGATTTCGATATTTTTTGAGTATTTTTGATGGGTTACATTCCCTTAACCTATTGTGATGTATTCGTTGTGATTTTGGCCAGATTCGGCGCGGGAGGAGGTCGATTCGAGAGGAACGGGCATTGCGAGCTAGACTTTGTCCGGCTAGAGGTGAGTAGTAGATGTAAATGTTGCTCTGAGGGTTTAAAACCCCAGACTTGCACATCGTAATGCTATATTGAGGTGTGACACGCATTCCAAGATGAGTGTGGGGTCGTTTACTGTTGGGGATTGAGACTTGGTCCATCCTGAGTGCTAATTTCTACTATATTGGCGATTGAGACGCGTACTTTATCATTGTGAATTGGGCTTATTGTCATGTATGAGGCCTTGTGCCGACCTGTAGAACCCTTAGGGGATCTATATGTGTTTTCCTCACTTATGTACATAACATACACTCTCAGTCATGTTTTCAAGTGTTAAAAACAATATAATAATTGTGCTTTATACATGAACATTAAGTGAAAGAAAGGATATCAGGGCTGAGATCCCTATAGTATGTCATGTCCGATAGTGAGGATGTTTCTTTTGATATAGACCAGGCTGCACGCCGCAGCGATTATATATATCAGGGCTGAGATCCCTATAGTATGTCATGTCCGATAGTGAGGATGTTTCTTTTGATATAGATCAGGCTGCACGCCGCAGCGATTATATATATAGATATTGAGACCGAGAGCCTGTTTGCTGCCAAGACATGGCTGATATTGCGCCTGGGCTATAGGAGCTCCTCCGGAGTCTGTATACACCCCCAGTGAGCGCCGTCGATGTTAAATAAGTGGAGCAGGTTGCATGCCACATCGGGTACTAGAGTGTACCATTATATGTGCTGCATCCTTTCATGCATTATTTCTTGACTGTATTATTTTTTGGTTATTGTTGTCACTATTTTGGATCTAAACTACTAGATATAGAGTACTTTGTGCATTTTCTGTGTTTTCTTACTTTCAGACTGTAATTATGTTTATTACTTAATGGGTCAGAGTACTCACTTTACTCCCTGCACCTTGCGTGCAGATCCAGGGCAGTCTTAGGCTGAGTAGATCCAGTTGATCAGTAGATTTAGCTTCCGGGAGTATCGAGGTAGCTGCACGGCGTTCGCAGCCATTGATTTTCTCCCCTCTATCCCTATCCTTTATTTCCGCATTATCAGCTTTAGACAGACTTTGTAGTAGGATGATATTCTGTATTTTAGAGGCTCATGGTCGTGAAACCAGGTCTTAGTGGGGCTATATTATGTATTCTATTAATTTCCACACTTTCTCAGTAACTCTAGACTATTATTATACTATATTGATTATCTAAAATCTGCTTATTTATCAGAAATTTTGGTGACAAGGTCGTCCTTGCCTAGTAACTGGGCGCCATCACGGCCGATTTAGGGTCATGATAAGTTGGTATCAGAGTCTAGGTTACTTGGTCACTTGAGTCATGATCCGGTTTAGTAGAGTCTCGTGGATCGGTACATAGACGTCTGTACTTATCCTCGGGAGGCTGCAGAACTTTTAGGAAACTTCATATTCTTTAAATTCTTATCATGCGACTTTGTTTATCCGAGAACTAAATTCTCTTATTCGATTATCTCGCAGATGGAGAGAATCCGTGCTACCGGACGTGGCGGACAACAATATGTACCACCTACTGAGTCCATCAGAGGTCGTGGTCGAGGCAGAGCAGAGGGGGAAGCACCTGTTAACCCACCAATTGCCCCGGCTCGGGATCAAGCTCCAGGTGTAGAGACTCCAGCAGCACCTGTTCAAGCACCATCTATGCCTATTGTGATTCCGGGTCTTCAGGAGGCCCTAGCTCAGATTCTATCAGTTTGCACTGGCCTGGCTCAGGCCATCTCAGCCACTACTGCAGCATCTACTTCCTAGGCTGGGGGAGGCAATTAGACCCCTGCTGCTCGCACGCCTGAGTAGGTAGTGTAGGGTTTGCAGACACCAGAGGCACCACCAGTTCAGCAGGTTGCCCCAGTTCAGCAAGTTGCCCCAGTTCAGTCGGTTGCCCCAATTCAGGATAATGTGATTCCAGCTATGCCAGACGATAAGCAGCGTCATCTTGAGAGGTTCAGTAGACTCTCACCTCCTACTTTCAGTGGTGTTTTGGGCAAGGACGCCCAGGGTTTTCTCGACAAGTGTCGACGTATGCTGCAGACCACAAGGATCTTGGAGTTGAGCAGGGTATCATTTACTACTTTTCAGTTCTCAAGAGCAGCCTTCACTTGGTGGGAGGCGTATGATGGCGTAGGCCGATAGGTGCAGCGCCTTTGTCATGGCAAGAGTTCTCCACTCTCTTCTTAGAGAAGTAGGTACCGCAGTCTCAGAGGAAGGAGCTGCAGAGACACTTTGAGTGGCTTCGTTAGGGAGATATGATTGTGTCACAGTATGAGATGAGATTTTTGGAGTTGACTCGCTATGCTCCATGGATGGTCCCAACTGATCGGGAGAGGATTAGGAGGTTTATGGACAATCTTATCTACCCACCCCGTCTGTATTCTGATAACCCGAGAGAGGATTCTAAGTCATACCTTTGAGGATGCAGTTAATATTTCTCGTGATATTGAGACGCCTCGCCATCAGGAGAGAGAGAAGAGGGAGGCCAAGAGGCCTCGAGGATCGAGTAGCCTCAGCGGTGCTCCATCTAGGGGCCAGGTTCAGCAGAGTAGAGGTCGTTCTTTCAGCCCTCATCAATCGGCTCGTCCTGAGTATCGTGGGGCGTCTTTAAGTCGTGGTCATCAGGGGTTCCAGTAGGGACAGTCTTCACTTAGTGCCCTCCCAGCTCAGAGCTAATCACATGCCCATTCAGCTCAAGGTTCTTCTGCGTAGAGCGCATCGGAGGGTCATTCTGGTGTGAGGGGTTACCTTCAGTCCCCTTCTCCAGCATCTGGTATTTGCATAGAGTGTGGAGAGTTTGGCCATATTAGGAGGCAGTTTCCACAACGTCAAGGTGGTCAGTCTCAGCAAAGGGATCAACCTCGTCTTCTCCTCCGATTTCTTCAGCACCAACCCAGTCACAGAGGGGTGGAGGCCAGGGGTCGCCCTAGGGGTGGAGGCTGATAAGGCGGTAGCGGCCAGGCTAGATTTTACGCTATCCCAGGCAAGACAGATGCCCTGGAACCCGATGCTATTATCATATGTATTATTTCAGTCTGCCACATAGATTCATCTGTCTTATTTGATCCCGGTTCTACCTATTCATATGTGTCATCATATTTGCTCATCATTGGGGTACGACCCGAGGGTGTCTTGCTTTACTTGTGCACGTATCTACCTCGGTGGGTGATACTATTATTGTGGACCATGTGTATCAGTCATGTCTTGTTACTATTGGTGGTCTGGAGACACGAGTTGATTTATTACTTTTGAGCATGGTAGGTTTTGGTGTTATTCTGGGCATGGACTAGTTATCTCCGTGTCATGCTATTCTAGATTGTCATGCAAAGATAGTCAGCTAGGCTATGCCGGGTGTTCCGAGGATCGAGTGGCGTGGTATGATTATACCCCTAGTAGCGTTATATATTTCTTGAAAGCCCAGCGTATGGTTGGTAAAGGTTGTCTATTATATCTGGCCTTCGTACGTGATGTTGAAATTGAGGCTCTCAGTATATATTCTGCTCCCGTTGTGAAGGATTTCCCATATGTATTTCCCGCAGACCTGCCGGGTATTCCCTGGACAGGGACATCAATTTTGGTATTGACTGGAACCAAGCCCATTTCCATTCCGCCATATCGTGTGGCACCAACAGAGTTAAAATAATTGAAAGGTCAGCTTCAGGAACTCCTAGAAAAGGGGTTTACTCGGCCGAGTGTGTCGCCATGGGGTGCATCTATTATTTGTAAATAATAAAGATGGCACAGTGAGATGTGCATTGACTACGAGCAGTTGAACAAAGTAACAAAGAAAATAATATCCCCTATCTCATATCGATGATTTATTCGACCAGCTTTAGGGAGCGAGGGTGTTTTTTAAGATTGATCTCCGTTCGGGTTATCACTAGTTGAAGATCAAGGATTCAAATATTTTTAAGACTGCCTTCAAGACTAGATATGGTCACTATGAGTTTATGCTTATGTCTTTCGCACTGACCAATGCCCTAACAGCGTTCATGCATATGATGAACAGCGTATTTCGTCTGTATCTTGATTCATTTGTTGTTATATACATTGATGATATCTTGGTATACTCGCATATCCAGGAGGAGCGCGCAGTATTTGCGGGTAGCATTGCAGAGTTTGAAGGAGGAGAAGTTGTATGCAAGTTGTCCAAGTGCGAGTTTTGCCTTAGTTCTATGGCCTTGTTGGGACATGTGGTGTCCAATGATGGTATTCAGGTTGATCCAAAGAAGATTGAGGCGGTTCAGCATTGGCCTAGACCATCCTCGGCCACAGAGATTCGTAGTTTCCTCGGTTTTGCGGGTTATTATCACCGGTTAGTTCAGAGTTTCTCATTTATTGCCTCGTCATTGACCAAGTTGACGCAGAAGGGTGCTCCGTATGTATGGTCGGATGAGTGTAGAGCTTTTAAAAGCTCAAGTCATCTTTTACCACAGCTCCAGTATTGGTCTTGCCATCAGCTTCAGGTTCTTACACTGTTTATTGTGATGCTTCGAGCATCGGGATTGGTTGGGTAATGATGAAGGAGAGTAGAGTGATTGCTAATTCTTCTAGTCAGTTGAATCCTCATAAGAAGAACTACCATGTTCATAACTTAGAGTTGGTTGGTATAGTTCATGTCTTGAATATTTGTAGGCACTATTTGTATGGAGTATCTTGTGAGGTATTCACCAATCATCGCAGTCTTCAGCATTTGTTCAAAAACAAAGATCTTAATTTGAGGCAGCGGAGGTGGCTTGAGTTGCTTATGGACTATGATATCACCATTTTGTATCATCCGGGAAAGGCCAATGTAGTGGCCAATGCTTTTAGCCGAAAGACAGTAACTGTGGGGAGTTTGGCGTATATCCCAGTTGGGGAGAGGCCCTTTTTAGTTGATGTTCAGGCTTTGGCTAATCAGTTGGAGAGACTAGACATTTCAGAGCCCAGTCAGGTATTAGCTTGCATGGTTTCTCGGTCTTCTTTATATATCGCATTAGAGAGCGCCAGTATGATGATCCGCATTTGCTTGTCCTCAAGGACAGAGTTCAGCACAGAGATGCTAGAGATGTGACTATAGGTGATGATGGTGTGTTAAGGATGCATGGATAGATTTGTGTGCTCAATGTAGATGGGCTAGGGATTTGATTATTGAGGAGGCCCACAATTCGCGATATTCCATCCATCCAGGTGCCCCGAAGATGTACCAGGACTTGAGACTGCACTACTAGTGGAGGAGAATGAAGAAGGACACTGTGGGTTATGTATCTCGATGTCTTAATTGTCAGCAGGTAAAATATGAGCATCAGAGACTAGGCGGTTTGCTTCAGTGGATGGTTATTCCTGAGTGGAAATGGGAGAGAGTTACTATGGATTTCGTGAGTGGTCTTCGTCGGACTTTGAAGAAGTTTGATTCTATTTGGGTCATTGTGTATCGGCTGACCAAGTCCGCACATTTCACTCCACTATGTGTACTACATATTCTTCGAAGCGACTCGCAGGGATCTTTATTCGTGAGATTGTCTGATTGCATGGTGTTCCAGTTTCTATAATATTGGATAGAGTTACTCAGTTCACTTCTCAGTTTTGGAGGACTTTTCAGCACAAGTTGGGTACTCAGGTGGAGCTGAGTTCACCATTATTATCCTCAGACATACAGACAGTCCGAGCGTACCATTCAGATATTGGAGGATATGTTGTGTGCCTGTGTGATTGATTTTGGAGGTTCTAGGGATGAGTTTCTACCTCTTGCAGAGTTTGACTACAATAACAGATATCAGTTTAGCATTCAGATGGCGCCGTATGAGGCCTTATATGGGAGACAATGTAGATCTCCGGTCGGTTAGTTTGAGCCCGGCTAGGCTAGGTTTCTGGGACAAATTTGGTCCAGGATGCCTTAGAGAAGGTGAAGATGATTCAGGAGAGACTTTATAAAACTCAGTCACGTCAGAAGAGTTATGCGGACCAGAAGGTTCAAGATATATCTTACTCGGTGGGTGAGAAGGTATTGCTGAAGGTTTCACCCATGAAGGGTGTTATGAGGTTTGGAAAGAAAGGGAAGCTGAGTCCGCGGTTCATCGGACCTTTTGAGGTGCTTAGGGGGGTTGGGGGTGGACTATATGCTTGATATGCCACCCAGCATGTCGGGAATTCACCTGGTATTCCACGTTTCCATGCTCTGGAAGTATATTGGGGACCCGTCTCATGTATTGGACTTCAGCACGGTTCAGTTGGGTGAGGATTTGACTTATGATGTAGAGCCAGTAGCTATTTTGGATCGACAGATTCTGAAATTGAGATGAAAGGATATAGCTTCAATGAAGGTACAGTGGAGAGGTTGGCTCATGGAGGAGGCTACTTGGGAGACTGAGCAGGAGATGCGGAGCAGATACCCTCATCTATTTGAGACTTTAGGTATGTTTCTTGACTCGCTCGAGGATGAGCATTTATTTTAGTCGGGGAGGATGTGACGACTCGACCCGTCCTCTCATGTGTTTCCGTCTCGTTTTTTCCATTTTATACTTCTACATGTTTCATTGGATGTGTTTAGTGAGTTCGAAGTAATTCAGATAGAGTTTGGTAAGAAATGAGACAATTAGTCTCTTTAAGGAGAGTTTGATTTGAAATAGTAAAGCAGATGCTGACGTGTGAGTTAGAGGGCTCGGATTGTACTTTTGATGATTCAGTTAGTTTCGGGGGATGATTTAAGGCTTAGGAGCACAATCGGAAGTAATTTTGGAGGCTCAGTGTAGACTTAGCCTATTTTGGCGAAGTTAGGATTATGGCGAAATCCGGCCGGTATGTGAGGTTTTTATCTGAGGGTCGGAATAGGATTCCGAGAGTTGTAGTACTTCATTAGGTGATTTGGGATGTGTATGCAAAATTTTAGTTGATTCGGAGGTTTTTATGTCGGGTTTTTTATCGAATGTGAGTTTCAAAAGTTTTAGTTAAACTTAGGCTTGAATCCGTTGTGATTTGATAATTTTAGTGTTGTTGGATGTGTTTTTAGGATTGGAACAAGTTTGTATGAGGTTTTAGGAGGTGGTGGTGATTTTGGTTGAGGCCTCGGGGGCCTCAGGGTAGTTTTAAGTGGTCAATTGGGGCATTTTTGCACTTTAAGGATAGCAGATTTTTAGCTGTTGGCGTTACAGAGATTTACCCTTTGCATTCGCGTGGGTGATGTCGTAAACGCGTAGAGGAAATGCTAGGGATGGGAAAGTTGGCCTTCGCATTCGCGCTTAGTGGATCGCATTTGCAGAAGGTCGTTCGGTTGTTCTTCGCATCGCATTTCAAGAGTCACGTTCGCGTAGAGATGTTCGGTGCGTGAAGGTTCCAGAGGAAATGCGCTTTACATTCGCGTGGAGGGCAATGTGTTTGCATAGGTCTGAAGCCTAAGATTTCGCGTTCGCGTTCGCGAAGGGATATTTTTGGTCAAGAAAAGTTTGTTCATCGCGAACGGGGGGGTTTGACCGCGTTCACATAGAAGGAAAGATCAGCTGGGCAGAAGGTTTTTAGTAATATTTCATCTGCAAGCCTAAGTCATTTTCCTCCATTGTTAAGTAGTTTTAGAGCTTCTTGGGAGAAATTGAAGAGGGATTCGAAGATGATTGATTGGGTAAGTTCTATGGACCCAAAACATGATTTAATGGTGGAATTAACCTAGAAATTCGTGGAATCCTTGCTAAAAGAGAAGAACTAGGGCTTGGGATTTTGAATTTTAAATTGGAATTGATTTGATGGCCCATTTGAGCTTCGATTTTGATGAATTTTATATGTATAGACTCGTGGCGTGATAAGGATCGTAATGATGTAAAATTTTCTGGATTTCGAGAAGTCGGCTCGGGGCTCGGGTTTTGCTAATTTTGTGATTTTCGATATTTTTCGAATCTTTTCGATTGGGTTATATTCCATTAGCCTATTGTGATGTATTCGTTGTGGTTTTGGCCAGATTCCACACGCGAGGAGGTCGATTCGAGAGGAACGAGCATTGCGAGCTAGACTTTGGCCGGCTAGAGGTGAGTAATAGATATAAATGCTGCTCTGAGGTTTGAAACCCCAGACTTGCACACCGTAGCACTATATTGAGGCGCGACAGGCATTCCACGATTAGTGCAGGGTCGTTTACTTTTGGAGATTGAGACTTGGTCCATCCCGAGTGTTAATTTCTATTATATTGGCGATTGAGACGCATACTTTATCATAGTGAATTGGGCTTATTGTCGTGTTTGGGGCCTTGTGCCGACCTGTAGAACCCTTAGGGGATCCTTGTGTGTTTTCCTCACTTGTGTGCATAACATACACTCTTAGTCATATTTTCAACTGTTAAAAACAATATAATTAGTGTGTTTTATACATGAAAATTTAATGAAAAAAAAGATATGATGGCTGAGATCCGTATAATATGTCATCCCCGATTGGTTGTGGACTTATTTGACTGAGATGGGTCGAGGAACGATAGTGAGGATGTTTCCTTTGACATGAATCGGGCTGCACGCCGCAATGATTATATATATAGATATTGAGGCTGATAGCCTGTTTGATGCCAAGACATGGATGATATTGCGCTTGGGATGTAGGAGCTCCTCCGGAGTCTGTATACACCCCCAGTGAGCGCTGTCGACGATAAATAAGTGGAGCGGGATACACACCACAGCAGTTACTAGACTGTACCATTTTATGTGCTGCATCCTTTCATGCGTCATTTATTGACTGTATTATTTGTTGGTTACTGTTGTCGCTGTTTTGGATCTAAACTACTAGATATAGAGTACATTGTGCATTTTCTGTGTTTTCTTACTTCCAGACTATTGTTATGTTTATTACTCACTGGGTCGGAGTACTCACTTTACTTCCTGCACCTTGTGCTCAGATCTAAGGAAATCTCAGGCTGAGTAGATCCAATTGATCAATAGATTTAGCTTTCATGAGTATCGAGGTAGCTGCATGGTGTTTGCATCCATTGATTTTCTCCCCTCTATCCCTATCCTTTATTTCCGCATTATCAGTTTTGGATAGATTTTGTAGTAGGATGACATTCTGTATTTTAGAGGCTCATGGTCGTGACATCGGGTCCTAGTGGGGCTATAATATGTATTTTGTTAATTTCCACACTTTCTTAGTAACTCTAGACTTTTAATATAGTGTGTTGATTATCTGAAATCTGTTTATTTATCGGGAATTTTGGTGACAAGGTCGGGCTTGCTTAGTAGTGTGTTGAGCATCATCACGACCGTGTTGGGGTCGTGACAATCCTATACTGATATGACAGGTATACCACCGGAGGTAATGACCCACAAGTTAAATGAAGACCCATCGTACACACCAGTAAAGCAAAAGAAAAGAAAGCAAGTAACTTTCAAAAATCAAGTGATTCAAGATGAGGCCCAAAAATTATTAAAAATCGGTCTATCCACGAGTTAAAGTATCCTAATTGGTTAGTTAATACAGTTGTGGTGCCTAAAAAGAATGGTAAGTGACGAGTCTGTGTGGATTATACAGATCTCAACAAAGCTTGCACAAAAGATTCTTTCCCATTACCGCACATGGATAAATTAATTGATGATACTGCAAGGCATGAGCTATTAAGTTTTTTAGATGCATATTCAGGTTACAACCAAATTAAAATGGATCCATGCGATGAAGAGGAAACCTCTTTCATCACAGATAGAGGAATTTACTGTTATAAAGTAATGCCCTTTGGTCTCAAAAATGCAGGGGCAACCTATCAAAGGTTGGTTACAAAGATGTTCCAAGAACATTTGGAAAAAACCATAGAGGTATATATCGACGATATGCTCGTCAAAACTCAGCATTCAAATGATCATATATCATATTTGTCTGAAACATTTCAAATTTTGCGAAAATTTAATATGAAGTTCAATCCAGAAAAATGTGCATTTGGGGTCGCCTCAGGTAAGATTTTGGGTTTTCTTACCCTTCATAGATAAAAGCAATAGAGGAAATCCCAGACGTGCTTACGAGTAAAAAAAAGAGGTCCAAAGACTAGCGGGAAGAATTGCATATTTGGGGAGATTCATTTCCAAATCTTCAAAAAAGTGTTTCAAATTGTTCTCAGCACTTAAAAAGCAAGATCATTTCGAATGGAACGAATATTGTCAACAAGCACATAGAAATTTGAAAACATATTTGTCAAAACCACCATTGTTGGCAAACCCAAAGGCAGGGGAGGAATTACTTATCTACCTAGCCGTATCAGAAGTTGCGGTAAATGTTGTTCTAGTTTGGGAGGACCAAGGTAAATAATACCCTATCTATTATGTTAGTAAATGTTTGTTAGATGCAGAAATGCGATATCCTCAATTATAAAAACTAGCACTTGCTTTAATCATGACATCTAGAAAATTAAGACCTTATTTTCAATGTCATCCCATACCCATTGTTGTAGTAACTGCTTTCCCATTACGTAGTATTTTACATAAGCAAGAACTATCAAGGAAGTTAGCAAAATGGGCTATTGAATTAAGTGAGTACGAAATCACTTATCAACCTAGAATCGCTATAAAATCTCAAGTATTAGCTTATTCTGTGGCTGATTTTAGCCAAGGGGTTCAATTAGAAGCAAAAGAAGAAGTACAATTTTTCAATGGTGCAAACCCGGGGACTTGGATTTTATTTACTGACGATTTATCTAATGTAAAAGGTGCATGTTTAGGAATCGTTCTTGTACCACCTATGGGCGCAACCATTAGATAAGCTATAAAATGTCATTCTATAACTAACAATGAAGCAGAGTATGAAGCTGTGATTGCAGGTTTGGAACTAGCATGAGAACTTGGCATCACCCAAATCATAATCAAAGGCGATTCACAACTCGTGGTTAATCAAATGCTGGGGACTTACATAGCCAGGAAAGCAAGAATGCAGCAATACTTAGAAAGAGTACGTGAATTGATAAGGCAATTTCAAAACTGGAAGGCTGTACAAATACCAAGATATGAAAATGTTGAAGCAGATGTTTTGGCCAATCTCGCATCTGCAGTTGACATGGAAAACGATGCAAATGCTTCAGTTATACATTTATTTCATTATGTTCTTGAACCTGATAAAAACGAGGTGAATTTTAATAATTTGACTTGGGATTGGAGAAACAAAATTATTGCTTTTTGCATAACAGTACCGTACCTGATGAATAAAGGAAAGCATATTCACTTCGTAAAAAGGTTGCCCGTTACTATTTAAATCAAGGAAATCTTTATCAAAAAATATTTGGTGGACCTTTGGCAAGATGTCTCGGACCTTCCCAAATGGAATATGTAATAAGGGAAATATATGGGGGACATTACGGGAATCACGCAGGAGGAAGATCGTTGGTGAGAACTTTAATTAGGGTAGGATATAATTGGTCTAAGATGGAAGAGGAAGCAGAAACTTTCGTATCTAAATGCGACAAGTGTCAAAGGTACGGTAATAATATGCATAGACCAACGGAGCTATTGCATCTTGTTATAGCCCCGTGGCCCTTTATGAAATGAGGAATGGATATCGTAGGTCCACTACCACAAGCAAAAGGTCGGTAAAGTTTCTACTTGTATTCACTGATTATTTCACAAATGGGTAGAAGCAGGAGCGTTTAAATAGATACGAGAAAAAGAAGCTAAAGACTTCATCTGGAGGAACATAATATGCCGTTTTGGAGTACCAAAAGAGATTGTATGTGATAATGGACCACAATTCGTTGGATCTCAAATCATAGAGTTTTTCCAAAGTTGGAAAATCAAAAGGATAACATCAACATCATATCATCCAGTAGGTAATGGACAAGCGGATTCCACAAACAAGGTCATTATCAATAATTTAACGAAGCGGTTACAAAAATCAAAAGGTAACTAGCCTGAGGTATTACCTGGTGTTCTGTGGGCTAATCGTACAACTACAAAAATTAGCACGGGAGAAACACCATTTTTATTGGTTTATGGTGCTGAAACTTTGATTCCAGTTGAGATAAGAGAATCAAGAATACGGTTCATACAAGCAACAGAGGAGTCGAATAATGAAGAGATGTAGGGTAACCTTGACTTACTTGAGGAAAGAAAAGAAGTTGTATTAATAAGAATAGCAGCACAAAAGCAAGTCATTGAACGGTATTACCACCGAAGAGCGTGCCTCAAATTCTTCAAAATTGGGGACTTCGTGCATAAAAAGGTTTTTCAATCTACAAAAGTTGCTAATTCAGAAAGCTAATCCCAACATGGAAAGGACCCTATTGGATTCAAGATATTGCAGGGAATGAAGCATACGAGTTGGAGACAATGGATGGGAAAGTCCTACCTTCACACTGGAATGTTGTTCATTTGAAGAGATATTACTTCTAAGGAAATACCCATGGTCAGGTATCACTATGTTAAATTTTATTTTTGAATTATTAAAATTTTACTAACAATTTTAGATGCTAGGCAAAATGCTAGCCCGTACTAACTGATGAGCACGACATGTACGACAAAATGGAATACACTAAAACTCCTGGCCCAGGGTTACAATTATTCTGATAAAACACAAATGGGTTAAGCAGTCTTCATCTATAATTGCACCCTCGAGTCTCGTATGTTTTTCCTTTTCAGGAAAAGGACCAAATAAAAGAAATTAACAAGTGCTCGAGGTCTTATACTTCAATGCTCAAACACTTGGGGGACTACATAATATACACAAATACATGAGGAAAATCAAGCATTATTTAAAGGAAAGATCAAAGCTTTGAAGAAGCAAGTGCATGACAAAAGCTATGAAAACGTGGCATTCATCATAGTGTTCTTTCCCATCAAACACTCATCATAGTGTTCTTTCCCATGAGAACGATGAAGTCCTTTCTCAAACCCTTTCTAATGTTTCGAAGCTAAAGGGATCTAATGTATCCCCAAAATAGTTAGGTAAAGACTATGTACCAAAAACGGGTTATGAAGAGAAAACCCAGTTTCCATTGTTCTTTTTTTTGTAAAAATCTGTTACAGAAAACAGATACAAAAAAGTTATAGATGTAATTCAAATACATGTAAAGTTTTATTCAAAAATTTGTCAAGGTTCATAAATAAAAAACTGTCAAAGTTATTTCAAACAAAACATGTGTCTTTCTATTTCTTTCATCGTATTATAACACCATTATGAAGTTGAGACGTCTTCTTCATTAAGTGTCGGTATATAAAAGGGCCCTCTTTTATAAAACTCATGTTACTAAGTCATGAGATTAATCATAACGCATTTTCGAAGGATAAAAATACAAAAATATTCTCTAAGTCCTTATGTATAAAAAGGCAAGAATAAAATGTATAGAAGTACTAATAAACTTCTTAATATATTTAAAAAGACTAAGTATAAAGTTAGTCGCCAAAATAGTTTATACAAATGCCCCATTATGAGAACTGTGGAATTAACCAAAAATCCCTTAAAAACGAACTAAGGGATTAGCCATCATTTATAAAAAAAGAAACGAAAAACAAGTTAAAAGGTATAAACTGGTCACTGGGAGCCAGGAGCATCATAAGTAATGGTGTTAACTTTAGAAGAGGTAGCCACAGACACGGTTTCAACTTCAGAAGGGGTAGCCACAGGCACGGTGTCAGAAGTAGGTTCAATGAGGGGAGCAAGAGTTACGGAAGTTTCAGCTTCTACAGCTTGAGTCATGGTAACTTCATCCTCGGGAGCTTGAGCCACAACACTTTCAACTTCGAGAACTTCAGTCCCGGCTACTTCATTGCAGGACTTTCAGTCACGGGAGCCTCAATTGCAAAAGAGGGGAAGTCAAGTGGTTGTTGAGTTTTTTCAATAGCCTCCAAAACTTTGGCTAATTCTGACTCTAAGTTGAATTTTTCTTGGCTGGCCTTGGTTAAAGCATCACGACGGGAGTTCAGAAAAGTCCAGCTTACCTCCATATCCAACTTTTCTTCAAATAATTCGTAGTCACTTGCCGAGACAGCAAGTTCGCTTTTTAGCTTTTCATTCTTAGTTAAAGTTGAATCAAAGGAGGCTTGGTTGGAGGCATGAGAACTTTCTAAGGCACGTACCTTATCAGAAGATATTCTTAAATCTTTTTGAGCTTGAGTCAAGCTTTGCACCAGCTCTCTTGCGTACTCTTCTTTTTTGCCCAGAAGTGCCCTTAGTTTTCTAATCTCTTCACTTGACTTCGATAATTGTTCCGACAAAGAATACTCAAGGTGCTCTTTGTCCTTCTCTGCTTGATTTGTATAATCCTTGGCAACTGCTAGCTCCGAGGTCAGTGTACGCTTCTGCTGCTCTAAGTTATCTTTGCGTACCTGCAAGTCTTCCATAGCCATTTGAGCATTTTCAAACTGCTCCTTTCAATTGATGCTTCTAACTCGTCTTCATGAGCTACTCATTGTGCTTCTAGAATAGTTTTCTCATACTCACAGTCTACTTTCTCTAGTAGGGAAATCCTACCCATTAACTCTGTGCCAATGAGTTTAGCCAGAAAATAATAAGGAACGAAAGTTGGAATTTAAAGTTAAAAAGAAAGCTTTTAAATAAGTAAAGGAAATACCTTCAAATTGGAATGAACGATGTCATTCATCAAGGTCAAGCAGCTATGGTTATTCATCTTCTCCTTTTCAATGTCACCAATCAAAGGTTCAAGCCAAACGTCTGCTTGACCAGATTTCTTCAAAAGACTGCTATTAACAGGAACTTCGATGGTCACGCTCCTCATAGCCATACTTCTGCTTGTAGAACTCACTTCTCTATGCTGAACAGTGGAAATAGGATCTATGGAAGGAGAAGCGGTAAGAGAAGTGAAAATAGCAGGAGTAGGAGTTGAAGCAGTTGAAACATGTAAGGAACAGAAGCAAACAAAGCAGGTAAAGGAAGAATGGAAGGAACATGAGTTGAAAAAGAGGAAAGAGAAAGCTCACCTAAAACCGTACCTAATTCACCACTCTCGAAACCCTCAGTAAAAAGTTGTTGATTGGACTCACAAGAGTCCATATGGGGAGTCTCATCATCAGGGACAAGGTGAATGGGCTCATTAGGGGAGGCACGAAAAGGAAAAATCTCAGCCTCATCTTCAGATATAATGCGCCTCCTGGCTCTTATTCTAGCTTTAATGAGCCATCCTCATCCCTTTCTTCTTCAGAATCTTCTTCAACGATTTTTCTCTTTTTTGAAGTATCTTGAGCTCTCTCCAAAGAAAGTTGAGTTCCTAAAGAAGCTCGAGTGGCAATAACAGATTCAGCTGAAACCCCTCGAATTGGAAATCCTGATAAAAAGAAGGATGAGGATCAACACAGTAATAAAAGAATTTTACATACGAGAAAGTATAAAAAATTGTTACCGTGAGTTTTAACCTTCCAGCCATAGCAACTACAATTAGACTTCCAGGTCCTATCCTCCATAGGCACGGCTCTCAATATTAACTCTACCCAACCATGAAAATTGGGAACGGGATCCACAACTCCCATGGTTGCTACAAAAAAGTAAAAAGAGAAAATTAGATAAGGTGTTAAAACTGTAGAAAAGAGGTACGAAAAGAGAAGAAAGACTTATGTGCAAGATTTCACTTCTCAGGAAAAGTCATATTTTCTCTACCCACCAAACAAACTATGGGTACCTCAACAAATCAAGCATACCACCCACGGTCTTTCTCATCTTCAGGGACCACCAAAACCCTTTTACTTTCCGCTGCTAAGGTAAATACACCATTGCAAAATAGCTTAAGGGAGTAAAGATGAATAAGATGGGGAAAGGTAAAATAGACACTTGCCTTAATAGAAAAATGTCTCAAACAAGCCATTGCTCTCTAAATGAGTGGGCCACTTTTTGCTAAATAAACCTTGAAAAAACAAAAAAAAAATCAATGATCACAAGGTCAATTGCTGGTATGAATCCCAAAGTAAAAGGATAAGTGTAGACAAAGGAAACCCCAGTTTTATAAGAAGAAATTATTTGGTTTGGATTGGAAACTTCAATACTAAGGACACTAATCCAACGAAAGTCTCTACAAACCATAGGAATTAAAACAGCTGTAATCCAGGTGGGATTAAATATCGGCATGATCTAAGCTAATAACTTGTTTACTAAGAGATTCTCTATCATGGTCAAAGGATAGTTGTTGGGTACTATCTCATCCATTGTAGGTTATTGTAGGGGTTCTGAGGGTTCTTTACCTTAAGAAGAGGATTTTTGTGTGAAAGAACCTCTAGTTCTAGAAATAGCACCAGAACTAGAAGAAGGTAAAAAAGAACCAGCAGAAGTACTTCCACCACGGTTGGATCCAAGACTACGAATCCTACCACCTCTATCCTTTCTATGTCTAACGGGGGCATTGGGGAAATTATCCAAGATTGTAACTCTTCTAAGGTTAGGGTTTGAAAACGACATGGTGAGAAAAAGACAAACTAAGGAAGAAATCAATAGCTTTTAAGAAAAAGTACTTAATAAAACTTTATGAAGAAGAAGACAAGAGAAAAATGGTTGAATTTATATATGAAAACAACCGTCAAAAGCAAAAACTGTAATGATGGAAAGCCTATGATAAAGGCAACTATCTCTTCGTAAATAGTGGAGCGGTAAAAGCCTTGGGAAAAGGTTGCAAAACTGCATAACTAGTGGGAGAATGACACGTGTGTAGAAGCATTAAATAGAAAAGACAATTGAAGTGTCAATGTTGTCATAACATTAATGATGGCAACAACTTCCTTTTTAATGAGATCCACTCCCCAAATAGTTAATTGATTGTAATGACCCAGCTGATTGGTTTTGGAATTTACGCCTCATTTCCCTATTAACTGCTTCCCCTAAGTTCATTTATGCTTTTTTGGGTTGCCGGAATGTTCAGTATTAGGATTTGGAGTGTTTTGGGACACTTAGTCTTCAATTCAGAGCTTAAGTGTTGGAAAGTGGTCCGTAATCGAAACACTATGAAGATGATCTCGGAATGAAAATTTGATGGTTCCGTTAGCTCCATTAGGTGATTTCGGGATTTGGAGCGTGTCTGGAAGGTGTTTTGGAAGTCCGTAGCTCATTTAGGCTAGAAATGCCGAAAGTTAGAATTTTAAAGTTTCTGGTCTGGTAGCAAATTTTTTATCAGAGGGTCAGAATGAGATTTCGGAAGTTGCTGTAGCACCGTCATGTCATTTGGGATGTGCGTGCAAAATTTCAGGTCAATTAAACGTGGTTTGGTTTGGTTTTTTCTTGAAAGCGAGTTTGGTTGAGTTTTGAAGTTCTTATGTTCAAATCATGGATTAATTCGAGTTTCCGGCATTTTTTAGGTGGTTTAAGGATTGGTACAAGTTTGAATGATGTTATGGGATATGTCTGTGGGTTGGTTGAGGTCTCGGGGGCCTCGCGTGTGTTTTGGATGCTCAACTGAGCAATTTTTGGACTTAGGGTGTTGCAGAAAAATCAATCTCAGTTGTTGCAGACATACCTTCTCTACGATCGCATTCCTCTCCATGCGATCACATAGTGCTATCTCAGATGGTGCCAATTTCCTTAATTGCGATTGCATGAATCTTGTTGTGATCGCATAACTCTGTTTCCCCCTACTTCGCGAACGCATTCCATTTTCCCGCATTCGCATTGAGCAAGTTGAGCTGGTGGCTCAGAGATCCAATTCTTCTATGCGATCGTAGGACCCCGTACGCGATCACATAGGTCTGCTCCGTCCTCTTCCATAATCGCAGACCATTCCCTACGTTTGCATAGACCACTTTTTTGGCCCTCCACATTAACTCTTCATGATCTCATCCCCTCTCTTGCGATCACGTAGAATAAAACCCCTGGGCAAATATAAACATTTCAAAACGAGGGCTTAACCATTTTTAACAAAACTCAAGCTAGAGAACTCATATTTGAGGGATGTTTTTGGGGTTTTTCAGAGGCAACGATTGGGTAACGATTCTCTATTCTTCTATGACTAAAATCCACTAATCTAATCTTAAATTCAACCTTTAATATCGGATTTTGGAATGAAATAGGGGAAAAGTTATTAGACATAACCATGGGGTTTTGAGGGGGAATTTGACCTCCGGTTTGAGAGATTTTTGTATGGTTAAACTCGTGAGAGTACGAGGTTTCTGAAAACATAAAAATTATTAAATTCCGAGGCATTGGCTTGAGGGGTATTTTGGTTATTTTACCTATTTTCACGCGTTAGCTGCAATTTTAATAGTGGAATTAATTACTTGCAATGTTATTTACATTATGTAATTGGATTGAATAGATTTGGGACATTTGGATTCGAATACTCGTGGCAAAGGCGTTGTTCGTAGTTGATTTTGGTACCGGTTCAAGGTAATTGGCTTGTCTAACTTTGTGTGGGGGACCTCTCCCCATAGGATATATCACTTGTTATTTTAAATGCCTAGTACGCGAGGTGATGAGTGTGTCCTTGAGCTAGTTATTGAAAATCTATTTTACTTAGAATATTTAAATTGTATTTTCTTGCGTATTTGCTTATTCTAAATGCAATTTAACCTATGTTAGCTTAAGAAACGCATGTTTAGCTGACTTACTTGCTTATTTGCCTAAACTGTATTATCTATCCTCCGTGAAGCATGCTAGACTAGAAATTCTATTAAATGTTCTTACTTAGCACTATAAAACATTTGAATTGTTGTGGTGTGTTTACAACTTGGGACTACGGGACGCTATCCCGGGAGCTCCCCCTGCACGTGTTATGTTCCAAGACTGAGAGTGCGGGATACCAAGAGATCCCTGACACATATATGATTATAAAATGGAGGATACCAGGAGATCTTCGGGATACTAAGAGATCCATCGTGTATAAATGGAGGATACTAGGAGATCCTCAAGATACTAGGAGATCCCTCGTGTATATGATGAGGATACTAGGAGATCCCCGATGATAAATATTCGGTTATGGTTTGTACTTCTATTTATTTACTATGTTGGTTGCCGGTTACTGCTTTTACTTATTATCTTGCTAGATTCTCGTTGTAGATTATATTCATGTTGTCCTTCCTTATCATATTGGTTATTATGTTTATTCTCGGTAGGGCATCAACCTTCCTCGTCACTACCCGATCGAGGTTAGGCTTGGCACTTACTGAGTACTGTTGTGGTGTAATCACGCCTCTTCTGTGCATGTTTTTCATGTGTAGACCAAGGTACGTCTTCCCAGGCATATCATCCTCGCAGCGGAGAGCATTAGTGGAGACTCGAGGTATATCTGCTGCATCTACAAACCCGAAGTCTCTATTCCATTCCAGTTGTAGTACATAGTCCCCCTTCCCTTCTTTTTGTGTTGTTTAGATACTCTGGTGTAGAGCATGTTATGATACTCTTTTAGCCTGTGTTGCCCGTGAGATTTCGGGTTTTGGGAATTGTTTCAGAATTTTAGTCTTAAAGTGTATGTGCCAGGCACCAACTTTATACATTTCCTTATTTTATTTCACCTTAAGTTATTGCTTTTTTGTAAAGGTTGTTAATTTTTGCAATGTGTTAGGCTTACCTAGTCGTGAAGACTAGGTGCCGTCATGACAGGTTCACGATCGGTGAACTAGGGTCATGACATTGATAAATAAATGGAAAGCGGGGGGAGTATCTGTATTGGGGAAAAACTGAATTTACATATTGAAGGTGACGTTTCATGACACGTGTATCATTCAAATGGTTAAGGCATTATAATTAGCCACGAGAAACGAGCAACAATAGATACGGGAAAAGATACTTAAATAGGCACGTGTAGTTATTCAAATAACACAAAGCTCATACCTATTCAACTCATTTAAAGCTCGAGGATAAAGAAGAATTAAGGAAATGAATTTGACAACGCAAAAGAGGCCAAATTCATTATTAAATGCCAAATGCGTTAGAGAGTTTATATTTAATGCACATGATTGAGAAATGTTTCTTTTAATGTTATTTATTACTCATAATTGCCTCATTAAGACAAAGGCAATATACATTTCCCTAGAACTTACTATAAAAGAGTCGTGTTAGAACATTTGTTGAGACATGAAATATTGTTGAGACACTATTGAAATACAATCTGATTTCTTTGCTTTCCTTTATATTTGCTCCCAAAGTCTTTCATTATTTTCTCTCTTGATTATCAGTAACCCGTATTCTTCTTAATTTCTAGATTTGATCAAAGTTCTGATTTTTTGGTTAAATAGTTAGTATTCAAACCGAATAAACCAAAGTTACCAAACCGAAGAAACCGAAACAGAAAGGAGAAAAACGGAACCAACACGAATTTAATTAGGTACGGTATTGGTATAGGATTTTAAAAAATCGAATACCAAAAATACTAAACCAAAATAGCTAAATATCATACTGTACCGACCGACGAACACCCTTAGCTTAAAATAATCATATATTGCTTATACGGAAAATAAAAATTCAAGAAAATATGATTAAGAGCTCGTTTGTGTATGGGGTCGAATTCGACCCTCTACGTCTCTGCATTAATGGGTACGACAAGAGGACGTATGCCGAGTTAGGTGTGAGGACAAGAACGACGGAGTGTATATTCAACGTCCCCACTAAGGGGTCTCACCTACTTTTGTAATATTTTAATTATTTCGAGGAGGGTGTTTTACTATATAATAGATACCCTAATATTGTAAAAGGGCATCATTATTCTCTGATAATACAACTCTCTATTTTTCCCTCTCTATCTCTCTTTCTCTCTATTTCTCTATCTCTAAGCAAGTGTTCTTCAAATATCTTCAGATCTACTAAGATCAATATTATTTCCGTCTCTAGGTCATATTATATTTGATTACGGTTTACCCTTAGTAATTTATTTTGATTATTTTTAGCTTGCAAAGTACATTGATAACTTTTGAGCCAAAAAGTTTGGCGCCGTTTGTGGGGGTTTTGAGAATCAAAATCATAGTTTGCGCCCAGATAACAACCAACCACCGCTATCTACATCACACGGAAGCAAAAGATGACAGAAAATAATGCAAGAATGAAAGCAATAGTAGGCGTTGCAGCCAACCTCATAGATCCTCTAAACGAGGCCGTGAAGAGGACATGTTGAACACAACATCCAGTACTACACCCGATGGAGAGATCTCACCCTCCCCATATGGAGATCTGACGATCTTGCATGAAAAAGGAGCTTCAACATCTATGGCTAAGGAAACGCACCATGTAGTCAAGAAGCTAATAGAGGAGTGGCTGACAAGTACTCTAAGTGACTTGATCAGGAAGTCACCACAAAGTAACACCAGGCGTACACCAACGGTAGGCATCACCACTGCCATAAGTGAACCTGAAGTTGCACGAGTGAATAACATCCCCATCAATGTACAGACCAACGATGGCATACTCACATCCATCCTTAAGAAGATGGAAGAAATGGAGAATGAAAACAAGGTGCTCCATGACCAAATGAAAGAACATTAGGAAAGAGTAGATAAGATCCCCAGTGCAACCAAGTTGCTACCAAAGTGAGACATAGGAAGGTTCATTGAACAACCATACATCAAAGAAGCTGCCCCTCACCCTATCCTAAAAGCCTTCAAAATTCCACCTTACTTAAGGATATATGACGGGACCACAGATCCCGATGACCATCCGATCCACTATGTAGCTGCTGTGAAGGGCAACGATCTATCGAAATAACAAGTACCATGAGTGTTGTTAAAGAAATTTGGTGAGACGTTGACAGGGGGAGCACTAGCGTGGTACTCTCAGCTGCCAGTTAAGATGATATCAACGTTCGAGGAAATGGCAAATAAGTTCGTCATCGCCCATGCAGGAGCAAAGAAAGCGGAAGCAAGAGTCAATGATATCTTCGCCATTAGGCAAACCACATGAGAAGGACTCAGGGACTTCCTAGCCAGGTTTAACAGGGTAAGGATGAGCATTCCAAACGTGTCGGAAGGTATGGCGGTCACTGATGAGTGGTGATTTTACCACTCATTCTAGCCTCTTTTCCTTAGCTTTTATGTCCTTTTAATTATACAATGAGGTTGTTTATAATGGTTCTTGTTAGATTTTCAGGTAAATGATGCTACGAAGTGGTTTGAATTGAATGAAAGTGGAATTGAGCAAAAAGAATGTGAAACTATGCAAAACCTCCAGTGATTTCCGCTTCTGTGGAAGATTGGCTGCAGAAGCGACGTCTGCTTTCGCGGATTTGTGATCGCTGATGCAAATTTGGGGGAGCTGGCTGGAAGCGGTTATGTGGTTGAAATTTCGCTTCTGCGGAACCGAAGAAGCGGTGGATTTTCTGCTTATGCGATTTCTGGAGGAATAGTAGAGAACCATTTTTGCGGTTGAAATTCTGCTTTGGCAGAACTACAGAAGCGCATTGAAGACCACTTTTGCGATAACTGGAGAATAGTGATTTTCCGTTTCTGCGTTTGAAGTTCCGCCTTTGCGGAACCGCATCTGCAACTATTGTTTCACATATGCGGAGATCGTGCATCAGGCCTGGGGCAAAATAGGCATTTTACATTTTCTTACCCCTAATCATTTTTATACTCGTCCAAGCATATCTTTTGGATGTTTTTGGCTTATTTTTAGTCCATAGAGACTAGAGAGAACAAGTTTGAAGCTAGAGTTTTGCAAAAACACACTTGGGTCTCGAAGATCAAAGCTTATGGTTAAGATTTTCTTACCCATTTATGTTTATTTCTTCATCTCCTTGCTTCGTATTGTTTATCTAAGTGTGTAGTATTTTATCCAACACTTAAATCTTATTAATGGGAATATTCATAATTAAAGTGTGGATTTTATACCTTGTTGTGCTTATGTATTGAATGATATTTCTATATTTATGAAGTGAGATATTGTTTCTTTAATATTTCTTGTTTTTAATGTTTCCAAAGGAATTAGCTAACCCTATGAGTCGCCCATTAACTCCGAATTAATTTTGGAAAAAATAGTTTGGGGTTGGGAAAGATTAATTAACAAGAACTTGAGGCGTTAACCCTCATTTTATAGATTCTACCTAGGGATGGGATTGAACTACTTGTAGCCTTCCAGGTGTGCTTAATATATTAATTGTGATTAGGCATAATTCAATTAGAAAGTCTTGTTAGTCTTCAGAAGAAGATAATTAAGAATTATTACCCGTGGCTAATTAACATAAACTCGCTCATATTTGTAAAATCGTGAAATACGTTGGATCTTTACTTGAGTGTAATTCCCGATGCTTTCATACTTGTAGCCATTGATCATTTTATTTGATTTCTAAGTTAGTATACATTTCCGCATTTTAGATATAAAAATAATTTTCAACCACTTAGTGTTTGGCACTGCGCGACTAGCGATAATTTTCTTACATTCCTAATCGCCTACACATTGTTCTTTGTGGGATTCGACCCCGACTCATAGTTGGATAAATTATATTGCATGAGACCGTGTCTGTTGCTTTTTAGCAGTGGATTTGGACGCCATCAAAATTACCGCTTTCGAAAACGGGCTAAATAGAGACGGTTCGAGGGCGACTTAAAAGCTACTGAGCTGTCTCATGAAGTATCCCCCTACCACATGGGAAGAAATCTACAATGCCTATTGTACTGAGGTACGAGCGGACGAGGACGAACTCAATGGGTTGAACCAACGGTCAACGAAGATACATTCAGAAACCATGAATGATCCATGTAAAGAGGGGTGGCGGGAATCCCACATCTCAACAGAGAAATACACCAACCCTACGTCAATCTTCCCATCCACCACCACCAAGGCACACAGATGCACTACAGTGACATGTCGGTCCACTCCGAAACGAAAGAGGGATGCCTCCTTTATTATCTGCCCATAACTTTTGTGTCTCTCCTTCAGAAATAGTGTACGCACTGGAGAAACTGGGCACCAAGGTGCAGTGGCCGCAGAAGATGAAATAAGACCCTATTACAAGGAAATCAAACATCATGTGTGCATTCCATCAATGACGAGGACATAAAACTGAGGATTGCATAGGCCTACGACAGGAGGTGGTAAGGATGCTGAATCAGGGATACCTGATAGAAATACTCATGAAAAAGGGAAAACCAACTTCGCACGCGGGCGGGAACAACCCCAGGGGCCGCAGAAACCACCTTCCCCAGCACGTACCATAAACATGATCGTCGGAGGTGGCGACGACTCAGCAATCAATCATGTCAAGTTCACCACCATGCACAAATTAAAGGAAACAATCGCCCATGAATAGTATGACGACTTCGAAGATGGTATCACCTTCAATAAGTCTAATATCGACGGCTTGTATTTCACCCATTATGATGCTTTGGTTATTACTTTACATGTTTTCGATACTGATGTTAAAAGAATCAAGGTCGACGATGAAAGTGGTGCATGTATTATCCATCCAAGGGTCCTCGTGCAAATGGGACTCGAAGATAGGATAATACCACGATGCAGACATGCTTTGATAATGAAGTGGAACAGACCTCCGGCGAGATATCAGTGCCCGTTTTAGCAGAAGGAGTCGCGCTAGAAATAACTTTCCACGTGATGAACCAGGAGACAACTTACAACACCGTCATAAGGCGCCCTTGGATACATGCCATGTGAGCGGTCCCTTCGAGTTTCTACCAAGTGATAAATTTCCAACCCCATGGGGGGCATTAAGCATCTGAGGCGAACCGCGCACCGCACAAGAATGCTACAACATGGCGCAAGATTATGCCTACACCAAATAGTTTTAAGGAGCTAGTGCGGAGGCATAGCAATCAGCTATGTCGGGGACTAAGGTCAACCCGACAACGGATGCCATTAGAGACCTCGATGTCATAGAGACCTGTAAAGCAACAGCCGAGGACCTCAACCCAGTCTAACTAGACAGTGCCGACCTTATAAAGAAAGCCTACATTGGGCACGACCTCGACAACCCAAGTAAGTACCATGAATTCTTAACTAACCATGCATATTTATTTGTTTTTTCCACTCAGATATGCCAGGAATCCCAAAGGACATCGCCACTCACAAGCTAAACGTCGACCCATAACATCCGCCCACATGGCAGATGATAAGGAGATTCAACGCCGCAATCAATAAAGCGGTCAGTGAAGAAGCAGACAAGTTACTGACCAATGGCTCACCATTAGAGAATCAAAGTACCCCAAATGGGTCGCCAATGTCGTCATGGTATAAAAGAAAAATGGGAAGTGGAGAATATGCGTGGATTTCACCGACCTGAACAAGGCATGCCCAAAGGATTCATTCCCACTGCCCCACGTCGACCAGTTGATCGACGCCACCGCAGGACATAAACTGTTGAGCTTCTTAGAAGCCTACTCCAGCTACAATCAAATCATGATGGCCGAGGAGGATCAAGAGAAAACGACTATCATCACCCACCAAGGGACGTATTGCTACAACGTAATGCCCTTCTAGCTAAAAAAATGCAAGGGATACGTACCAGAGGCTAGTCACCAAAATATTAAAAGAGCAGCTTGGCAAGACCATGGAAGTCTATATTGACGATATGCTGGTGAAGTCGACAAAGAAAGAGGACCACATTGACCATCTGAAGAAAGCCTTCGAGATTCTAAGAAGGTACAGGATGAACTTCAACCCGAAAAGTGCACCTTCGGTGTGGCCTCAGGGAAGTTCTTAGGTTTCCTCATGTCAAAACAAGGTATCGAGGTCAACCCGGATCAGATCAAGGCAATAAACGCAATTCCTGAAATTTTGAATATCAGAAAGTAGGTGCAAAAGCTAATGGGGCGAATAGCCGCCCTATCCAGGTTCATCTCAAGGTCCTCCGATAGATGCCACAAGTTTTTCAATGTATTAAGAAAAGATCACGGGTTACAGTGGAATGAGGAATGCGTCGAAGGCTTGAGAAAACTAAAAGCATACCTATCTTCGCCACCACTGTTGGTCAAAGCAAACCCAGGCGAACCCATGTTGGTGTATCTGACCATATCCGAAGTCGTCGTCGGCGCAATCTTGGTTTGCGAAAATAAAGGTACACAATCTCCCATTTATTACGTTAGCAAAACCTTAGTGGACGCCAAAACACGGTATCCACACCTTGGGAAGTTAGCTCTAGCACTGGTTGTAGCTTCACGAAAGCTCCGACCCTATTTTCAGTGTCTCCCCATAAAAGTAGTAACGACCTTTCCCTTAAGAAACATCCTACACAAGCCTAAATAATCAGGCAGGCTCGCCAGATGGGCCATAGAGCTCAACAAACACGATATCTCCTATCACCCAAGAACCGCCATCAAGTCGCAAGTACTTGCCGACTTCGTAGCCGATTTTAGCGCAGAGATACTGCAAAGTGAAACTAGAGGCACGTCGTGCCTCCTCCAATACCGATATATGGACTCTCTACACTAACGGTGTCGCTAATGTCTCGGGATTGGGACTGAGACTCGTTCTTGAAGTCCCATGGGCTAAATAATTCGCCAGTCCATGCGATGCCCTAAGATGACTAACATCAAGGTCGAATACAAACCTATGATTGTAGGTATGAAATTAGCCATCAAATATGGAGATCGGAGGCTCATTCCCCATTGCGACTCACAACTCGTAGTGAAACAGGTCACTGCGACTTACCAAATCAAGGAGCATAGGCTACAAAAGTACCAATCAGAAATCCACAAATTAATGACTGAGTTCGACGAGTGTCGCTTAGAGAAAATTTTGAGGGCACAGAACATCGAAGCAGACGACTTAGCAAAGCTAGTCGCGGCCACTAAACACGTCAACGAAAAAATATGGTCACCCTCCTCCATTCAGCCATCGATCATACAAAGGTACTCCCTTTAAAACTGACTTGGGACTGGCGCAACCAGTTTGTATCCTATCTGCAAGACGGGACACTCCCACTTTGATAAAAAAATAAGCAAAGAAGCTCTGTGTACAGGTCGCTCAGTACTGCCTAATAAACCACGACCTCTACAAGAGTACATTTGGTGAACCCCAAGACAAGTGCCTAGGGCCACACCAAATGAGGCAAGTGCTCGAAGAGGTACACGAGGTCACTATGGTGCCCATACAAGTAATCGCACCCTCGTTCACTGCATCATCTAAGCCGGTTATTACTGGCCCACCATGAAAAAGAAGGCCGCAGAATACATTTGCCAATGCGAACAATGCCAAAAGTATGCACCCATGATACACCAACCAGGACAACCTCTCAACTCAGTCACCTCGCCATGGCCCTTCATCAAATGGGCGATGGACATAGTCGGCCCCCTACTAGCGGGACGAGGAAAGGTACAATTTCTGTTAGTTTTAACTAACTATTTCTCCAAGTGGGTAGAAACAGGTGCGTACGCATAGATACGCGAACATGAAGTCCTCACCTTCATATGGAAAAACATCATATGATGTTTTGACATCCCCAACTGCGACAACGGTCCACAATTTATTGGCAGAAAAACGACAAAATTCTTCAAGAAATGGCACATTAAGCGAATACTCTCCACACCATGTCACCCCGCCTCCAACAGCAAATCAAAATCCTCCAATAAAACAATACTGAACATACTGAAAAGAAACTCGAAGAAGCCAAATGGCTATGGCCCGAGCTACTATCAGAAGTGTTATGGGCACACCGGACCACGCCCCAATCCAGCACGGGAGAAACACCGCGTTCATTGGTCTGGTCTACGAAACTGAAGAGTTCATACTCGTCGAAGTTGGAGAACCAAGTCTGAGATATTCATCCACCAGCAGAGCAGAGAACGACACAAATAGACTTTAAGACCTCGACGAGACCGAGGAAAGAAGGGATATGTCCCACATAAGAATGGCGACCCAAAAACAATAGGTCGAAAGGTACTATAACAACAAATCTAAAATAAGTCTGCTCAAAGTAGGAGACTACGTCCTCAAAGCCAAAATATTGGCATAAAAGAATCCGAACAAAGGAAAATTGGGCCCCAGTTGAGATGGACCATACGAAATCACAGCGGTAGCAAATAAAGGAGCATCCCAGTTAGAAACAATGGAGGGAAAAACACTCCAAAACAACTGGAACATCCCCCACCTCGAGTACTTCCATTTCTAAAAGGTATCTCCCGAGTCGTGCTCTTTTTCCCTTACCCGAGCTTTGTCCCAATTGGGTTTTCTCGGGAAGGTTTTTTAACGAGGCGGCAGAGGTGAAACCTGGAAGTATTTGTGGCCAAGTTTATCATACCAGCCGCTCGACGCGCTCTCAACGCCGATATAATAAAGGGACTAGACTAGCATATCCATTATATAAACAACTATGGCCACGATCTCCATTGTGTAAACGACTACGACTATGATCTCTATTGTATAAACGACTACAACCACGATCTCCATTGTATAAACGATTACGGCCACGATCTCAATGGTATAAATGGCTACGGCCATGATTTCCATTTTATAAATGGCTATGGCCACGATCTCCATTGTATAAATGGCTACGGCCACGATCTCTATAATATAAACGGCTAATGCCACGACCTCTATGGCATTAAAGGCTAGGTCCATCGTCGTTAGAACATCGACAAAGTCCCACAACCAATATATAATTCGACACCGGTCGGACATTATTACAGGTTAAGGCCAAGCGCCTTCATCATCAAAATTAAAAAGTTCAACTTCACTTGAACTGGGACTCAGGCTAAGCGCCTTCGAGAGTAAACTCAACGAACTCCGACCTAGCTCGGACCATAAGGTTAAGCTCCTTCGCAATTAAAATTAACAAGTTCAACGTCAGTTGAACTGGACTTGGGATAAGAGCCTACGAGAGTAAACTCAATGAAGTTCGACCTCGCTCGGACCATAAGGCCAAGCGCCTTCGCCATCAAAATTAACAAGTTCAACTTCAGATGAACTGGGACTCAGGCTAAGCGCCTTCGAGAGTAAACCCAACGAAGTTCGACCTCGCTTGGACCATAAGGCCAAGGACCTTGCCATCAAAATTAACAAGTTCAATTTAAGATGAACTTGAACTCAGGCTAAGCGCCTTCGAGAGTAAACCCAACGAAGTTTGACCTCGCTCGGACCATAAGGCCAAGCGCCTTCGCCATCAAAATTAACAAGTTCAATTTCAGATGAACTGGAACTCAGGCTAAGTGCCTTCGAGAGTAAACCCAACAAAGTTCAACCTCACTCGGACCATAAGGCCAAGCGCCTTCGCCATCAAGATTAACAAGTTCAATTTTAGATGAACTGGAACTCAGGCTAAGTGCCTTCGAGAGTAAACTCAACGAAGTTCGACCTCGCTCGGACCATAAGGCCAAGCCCCTTCGCCGTCAAATTTAACAAATTCAACTTCAATCGAACTAGACTCAGGCTAAGGCCATCACCATTGGAACATCAGCCTAGCTCGACCATGGCCAGTAAACAATTTGACGCCAATCGAAGCTACATTATAAAAGGCTAAGGGCATCGCCGTTGGAACGTCGACCTAGCTCGACCACGACCAGTAAAAAATTTGATACCAATCGAAGTAACATTATAAAAGGCTAAGGCCATCTCCATTGGAACGTCGACCTAGCTCGACCATGACCAGTAAACAATTCGACACCAGTCGAAGCAACATTATAAAAGGCTAAGTCCATCACTGTTAGAACGCCGACCTAGCTCGACCTCAGCCAGTAAATAACTCAACAACAGTCAAAATATTATCATCATTGACCAAGTCCACCGCCATTTAGCGTCAACCTAGCTCGACCGCAATAGATAATTGCTCCAACGACAGTTGAAGCCGCACCCTCATCGACAGATAACACTTAGACAACTTTCAGAAACACAACAAAACTTCTACAAGTAAACGAACACCCGCTCGGTTAAAACAAGGCCAAAATATATATATAAAGGAACAAAAGGAGAGGAATAGCATCAAAGGTATGATTTTCACTATCACAAAAAAAATATTTTTACATCCGACCTAGTAAAAGGTCCCTATTACATCCAAAAAAAGTAAATAAAGTATATACAAGTTCTAAGAAGATTCTCCATCCTAGCTGTTGCCCCCCGTTTGCTCGCCATCCTGGACGTCGCCCCCGCTTGTCCGCTATCCTGGCCGTCGTCGCCCCCGGGATGATAAGATTCGATATACCAAGAGTTAGAATCAAGCTGATTCACATCCTCGGAGGTATAGCCCTTATGATCAGGAGAGTCAGAGTTGTACCCATAAGTAGCGCGGGCGGCACGAGCTGCATGCTGTTGCCTTTGAACCTCCTCCTCAATAGCGCGACCCGCATCAAGATATTCCTTGAGTACATCCAGCCGGGCCTCCGCGTACACCCACATCTCGCAAGCATCCCGGTTTACGTCCTCGGGCCTTGATGAGGCAGCCATTTTAAAGGCTTCAATCTCTGCCGTTTTGGCCTCAATTTTGGCGGTCAAGTCCGCAACTCAATGATGCAGATCACGAACCTCTACCACTACCCCATGACTGAGCTCCAATTCCTCTTCCCTCGACTTGAAGAGTGACTCCAGCTCACTATTCCTAGTTATCGTTGTCATCAACCCCTCGTCATCCATCTCTAGTTCGGCCACTCTACGCTTTAACTACTTCTCCGACTACTCAAGACCCTCACGGAACACCCAAAATTTAGGGTCCTGCTTGAGCAAATCCACCACCGCCTGATGCTTGGCGCGACACTTCATGTATTTTTTCTCCATTTTGTTAAAAATGGTCACCGTTCGTTGTGCATGTCGCCTCCGCTCTATCTCCAAGATAAGATTCTAAAAAAAAGAAGAGAAAAGAAAGAGGCGAGTCAGTACACATCAAAACTAGACTCATGACACGCAGGGAAAATGGAAAGCTATCTGTAAGGCCGCACCGGCTACCCTCCGAGACAATTCCCTGTCATTGATGCACATAAAAGGGTCATATATTTTGCCACATGCTCGATGTGTTGTAATAAATTATAGCTCCCTATGATCATAATTCGGTGATTACATTTACCCGCCGTCATCTCCACACGGGTCGGACCCCTCCTATCTCATATACATCTTCATGGGTAGTCTCAGGGCCGCTCCCTTAACGCCGCTGCCCACTTCGCCATCGGCAAATGTCGAACCACCCTATGTGACTCGTGATGGTCCGACCTCGGCATCTGCACTCACCTGAGGGGCCAACCTCCCCATACGAATAGCATCGACCATGAAAACGTGCCTAGATGCTAGGCGGGGTGTCCTAACTCTCTCATCATCAGTCATCACCGCCTTGCCCATTATCAACCTCCGCCTTTTTCTCTCTGGCAGCTCCTCACATTAGAAGCCTCATCCACGCGTTGCAGAGACAGTACTGGAGAGGTCTCTTCACTTTTAGTCGTCGCCACATACGCAACCTCTTGCAGAGAAGCGATGGAAACGCCTTCGCGGACTGACTCGCAAACTAGGTATCCATTGTCGTAGTCTATATTCGACCTAGTTGAGGGTAAAATAGTCATTTTCTTCTTGGGGACACTTCGACATATCAACGCAAGCAAGTAAATTATTAAGTCGGTCGTCAAGGCCTAAGGGACTTTCAAACCAAAGCTAAAAATTACCTGACGGTCCCATAGGGCCGTATTGTTAAAGAAATATAGACCAGATACGACATTCCTCCTCGTAAGGTAACAACCTGGCCACCCATTTCCTAATGGTGTTGATAAATCGAGGCGCAGAGGCCCTCGCTACAAAGAAAGAAAAATCAAAGGGGTAAAATGGTAAGGGCCATCAACGCCACAAAAAAACGAGAAAGTTGACAATGAAGGTACTTACATTCTGAATTCTACCTCTCTAGGAATCCGTTAGGGTCGGATACCAGGTGCTCCGTTTTGATGAAAAGGTATCTGCACCAAAAGCCACGGCTGGCCTTGTCATCGATCTTTACCACCAACCCTTTCGTGCCACGCCTCTTAAAGTGCACCACGGTACCTCTCAGATAACCAATGTTAACCAAATGCAAAAGGTGATGAACGGTGACTTCGCACTCGGGTCGTTTCGCGTATGTCGTCAAAATCCTGCATACCTTCAAGGTATGGGGAGTGAGCTGGGCTGGGCACACGTTGTAGAACTGGCAAAACTCCTCCACTAAGTGGTAGACGGGGAGACAGTAACCAATCAAGAATGGGTACTCATAAAACATGCAATATCCCGGCCCGTGGACATTTGCGTAGTTCGTCCCTGCTAGAACCATTTCTACATGAGCCGATATGTTGTGCGCCGCACGAAAGTCGTTTAAGTGACTTTGCTTCAGTTCACTATGCTCCTAGGGAAGATTGGGGAAGGTCCTTTTAAAGTCGCCCAGAACAGGAAGCTCCTTTCGCAACACATTATCTGCAATGAGGGGAAGAAGACCCTTTCCGATTCATCCTCTTCGCCGACGGAGGAAGGCAGTACCCTAGTTGAAATGGTGTCTTTAGCCTTTTTATCTTGATGACGCTTCACCATAATTCCCGTTCATGAAACAGAGAAGTCTCAAATAAAAAAGATGGTTATTTGGGAAGGAAAACGAAGAAAGAAGCTAGAAAACATTTGCAAAGAGGTCGAAAAGATAAGTCAGGTTAAACCTTTCCCTTATTTATAGGGTGGGTGGCGCAAAAATCGAAGGGGCACAATTCGAAACAGGCGCGGGAAACTGAGCACCACATCACCCTCTGAACTGTCTCGGGAACATGTATAATAATGACGCATGCGGACGATGACGTCATTCTGAAGAGGAAGTCACGCATGAGCTTCCCAACAATCTCATATATTTTATCTCATTTACGTTTACCACCGTCGAGTAAGATCAAATTCCACAAAACGAGGTTTGCAGTTCCGTCCCCTGGGGACGCCTCCCAATGCGTCACCCAACGGATGGAGGACTATCTATATGGAGTCGAATTCGACCCTCTACGTCTCTACATTAATGGGTACGACCAGCGGACGCACGCCGAGTTAGGCGCGAGGACAAGTACGACACTGTTTAGATTCAGCGTCCCCACTAAGGGGGGTCTCAACTACTTTTGTACTATTTTTATTATTTTGAGAAGTGTCTCCTACTATATAAAGGAGACCTTAACGTTGTAAAAGAGCATCATCATTCTCTGATAATACAACTCTCTATTTTCTCTCTCTCTCTCTCTCTCTCTATATATATATATATATATATATTTCTCTATCTCTAAGCAAGTGTTCTTTAAATATATTTAGATCTACTAAGATCAATATTATTTCCGTCTCTAGGTCATATTATATTTGATAACGATTTACCCTTAGTTATTTATTTGGATTGTTTTTCGCTTGCAAAGTACATTGATAATTTTTGAGCCAAACAGTTTGGACATAAGATTTTTTTACTTTTTTTCGAAAATAGTGTTTGGCCATAAAATTTTCAATTTTCACTTGAAAATAAATTTTGATTTTTTTTTGAAAATTAAAAAATTCCAAAAAGTTATTTTTCAAAATTTCACTCAGATCACTCACAAAACTTCAAAACCAACCCAAAGTTATATTCATGTCCAATTACAGCTATAATTTTTAATACCATTTTCACTTAAAACTTTTTTCGCATTTTTTTTAACTTTACAATTTTTATGTCCAAACGCCCGCTAAGGGGTCGTTTGGTAGCCGGTTAGAGAGGAGTTATAAATGTATTAAAATTAGGATAACTTTATACATTGTTTGGTTAAAAGGAGAAAAAATAATCTCCACATAGAAGCTAGCATAAGTTATACAATGTTTGGTTGTTTTTTCCTCTTTTCTACGTAAAATGTTGCATTGCTAATACAATGTTCGGTTCATGTTTTTCTTTTCCGCATAACTAATACATGTATAAGTTAGGGAATCTATGTATTATTTATGCCAGGTAGAAAATGAAATAACTTATACATTTATTAGTAATACTTGTATTAAAACATAAAATGACAAGAATACTCTTTATTCAAACTTATATTTTTTGTTTAAAATAATATATTTAAACTATACGAACAATTAAATATAAAGTAAGCTAATAATAAATAACACTCACATTATATTTCTATGACTAATCGTTATGTAACTACACATAACTAATTCCCTCATAACTAATATATGCATAACTAATACATACATAATTAATACCCTGCATAGCTTATCCCTGCATAACTAATACATGCATAACTAATTTTAGCATAACTAATACATGCATAACTAATACATATATAACTAATACATGTATAACTAATACTTGTATAACCGACAACCAAACGACACCTAAATAATTAGACATTCTATTAGCAGAACCAAACCACCCATGTGGACATCACTGTTGAACCAACAAACCCAAATGACCCGACTTGTACTTTGGTCCAAATCGATCGCCAAAATAGGGCCAAGCCCTAACTCGTTTTGTGAAACTATCCCGCCAAAATCCCGCGTCTCGAAATTTGAAGCTTTTCACGGTTTCACCCAGTATTGTCCATTTCTCTCCCCACCCCCACCTTCGCCTCCCTTATCGTGACTTACCGGCCAACTCCTTCCGACGGGGACGGCTGCATCGGCGACGTTGACTGTGATCTTTATGGTTAGTTCGATTCCTCACATTCCGTAACCCTATATTTTCAAAGCGATATTTCTTTTCAGTCTTTAATTCGAGATCTCCGTTTCAGTAATTGCTAATTTCTGTGCTTTCACATCTTCCGAATGTTTTTAATGATTAGCTGAGTTTTAGTACGAACAAGCCTTATGTTAATTATCATCCATTACCATTTTCTTTGTCATATAATTTTTCCTATCATATTTTTTTTGATAGAGCTTATCTCAATACACGTGTATGCGTGCCTACAAGTGCTAAATTTACGTATACTTATTTTGTTTTCCTGCATCAGTTGGTTATAGACTCAGATTTCATGCTCCTCTTCTGGACAATTTTGGTGTCATTTACAGGTTTTCGTATGTGGTTTTGATTTTCAGTGAGCTAGCCATAAGGGAAGTACATTATGTTAATTCATGCCCAAAGCCACAGCAAATGAGGCTAGTTTTATTAGTTCAATTGGATAATGTATTTTCTTTTTATTTCCTTTTTTTTTTGAAATTTTGTTTGCTGGAGTTGTCCCTTTTCATTTTTTTTTAAAATTGGATGTTCAATTGCAGGACAGTCAATTCAGCTGGAGGTTCCATGTCTAAAGATAAGCTTCCAAAAGTCAACTGGACGCAACATGCTACTGCACACGAGAATTTTTCATGCCAAGATAAGTTCTTGACTTCAAATTTCCTTTTCTCTCTGCCAACACAAAAACCTTGTATCAGAGAAGAAATGAATGCCAGGTATGTTACTCTATCATTACCTGATTTGTTTTCTCTTAAGAGTGCATAGTTTTTCTACTTAAATGTTTCAAAGAATAGAGCTTTTGTACATGATTAATGTATACAAAGATATTGAGCGTTGGGTTGTCTGATTGAAATTTTAACCGTGCTCCTATAGTCATATTTCACCATTTCTAAATTCTTGTGTATTCCACCATCACTATACATGCAAAATTTTTCGAACAAGTAATGGCTATTATGCTGGATGTATTCAATGCCAGTCACATATAAAATTGTCCATCTCAATATAAGTAACTATGGAGAGTAACAGACACAAGATGTCATGCATTGGCCCATACTAGTTAACATACTCAGAGCCATCATCATTTTATCACTTAGCTAATTCCTCGTGAATTTTCTCTTTTTAGTTCCTTATACTATATGAATGCTAATTGCATCTACGCTCTTTACGGTTCATTATCAGTTAAAGTATGTTTGTGTTCTTATTCAATTGCTTGCTGTCATTTTTACAGGTCGATGGCTTGTCAAGTTAGAAGTGTAACAAAACTGGAAATTGAAAAGGTACATCTGGGCCGGCAGGATATGTTGATCCTGCAGTCATTTCATTCATGATAGCGCTCAATACATCTATTACTAATCCAGATCAAATGAGTATTAGTTTTGCTTTTTATTTGATTTAAAATATCGCATTTTATAAAATTGTAGAGTGGATATATGTTGGCATTAGCTTTATGAGCACATTTCCACGAGATCCTTGCACAAAATGCTGAAGGATATATTTGTTTGTGTTCGAGTCCTTTGTCTTTGTTTGGTAAGCTAAAAGCTTCTTTTTTCATATTTGGATTCCAAATTCTTGGCAGGCTTGGAAGCTTCTAAACAGCCTTAAGTTGTCTTCCAAGAGTTATACAAGACCAGGGAAAACCCTACCATTAACTAAAGATAACAAGACTTTTTCACAACACTCTCATAAAATACATGTCCCACACGCATCTGATTTCAACTATGCTTCTGCTAGATGCACGCCGCTGCATCAAGGTGTTGATGAAAACAGCGAATATAGTGACACAACAAGGTATGCAGGAAATCGTTTTCCATCACATTCAAGTGGTGTGGCAGAAACTGGGAATGTTGTGAACAGGCAGAGTGGAGCAGACACTTCAGTGGCTAATAATTCTCATTCTCGAGGAATAGGGGGAATATCCAGCAATCATGCAATTGGTGTAAGCAAGACAAGGGAGTCTGATAGCACATGTGCTGATGGAACTGAAGAAGATGACATTCTTCAGGTATTTCTTTGTGTGGCTTAAGCATTTGACGGAAAGAACTTCCATCTTTCCGTAGAATATATCAGATTATTGGTTTTTGACCTGTGAAACGAGAAATTGCAAATTTGATCCAATTTGAATATGCTGAGATATTTCATGAAAAAGATCAAAACCAGTGATTACTTAGCTTCTTTAAAGTTAATTCCAAAAAGAAAGAAAAAAAAAGTAGAAAAAAGAATTAGATATCCTGCACTAATTGCTACTGTCACTTGTTTAGTTGTTTCTAGTGAAGGATGAAACGTGCCTGTTAATCAGTTACTATATTTGTCACTTCAACTATCTTCCCGCGATAATTTGTCTCTACCCGGGATTTTAGACAGTTACAAAGTTCTGCTACATTCCTTTATCAGAATATAGATATCGACCAAATAGTAGAACACTATCAGACCAATTGCACGCCGCAGCCTTCTGTCTCAAGATGTCCACCAATTACTCCAGTTACAGATTCTAAACGTTTGGCTGGATCTGGGGAGACGAATTTGCCACCGGAATTGTCCTTAAACTGCAATCATGGGTTGAAGGTGTGGTAATCATGCCTCAATTATGTGCATCTCGAAGTAACTGATGTTCTCTTAATTCTTATGCTAATTCCTGCCATTAATACAGCTAGGGCTTTGTCCAGAAGCATTGGATCATTTACAAGAAATGAAGGACAGGCTACTTAATATTTCAAATGATCTTCTTGACAATGTTTCAGAACTGAGTTTAGAGCAGGTTGAAATGCTTCGCCAAGAACGGTGTGTTCTCCAATTGTTCTTTTATATTTTTATTTTCTCATCTTTGCCTTGTCTGTGCTGCACATTCATTCTTCCTCGACAGGTTTTAGACAATATTGAAGCTAATGGTTGCATTTGCCTACTCAGGTCACAGCTGAAGCTGCAAATTCAGCACCTTGAAAAGTTTCTTCAAACTGCATCAGGCAACGAGGAAAGAAGGATGTCACAGTTTTCTGCTTCCACACAGACTTCCGCCTTTCAGTATGAAAAACCTCGTGCAGTGCCTTCCAGGATTGATCCTATAAGACTTGACACACAGTTTCATGGATATAATGAGTCCGGTAGCTTTGGCAACTGGAATTCCCCATCACTTTCGTTTGATGTGACTGGTGGATATGGTCTTTCAACAGCTCCAGTGGAGAGAGAACCCTACATCCCAAAGTATCTTGAAGTTAAGTATACTGAAGGTTCAAATGACAAGAAGTGGAGTAGCCGAGATTTCCCATGGACAAAGAAGCTTGAGGTGTGTATTTACGTGTGACTACACGAATGAGATGTTTATGTACAATTTTTGACGTTTGGACCTATTTTCCACTGACAGGCCGATAACAAAAAAGTATTTGGCAATCCCTCTTTTCGTCCTAACCAAAGAGAGGTGATAAATGCAACAATGAGTGGATATGATGTATTTGTTTTAATGCCCACAGGAGGAGGCAAAAGTCTGACATATCAGGTAAGACATTTGATTTTCTGGCCTTCCCAGTGGTGATTATAATCTGCATCAAATGTAATCTGTTCAAGATGCTATTATCTGGTAAAATTGCAAGTTTTACAGGGAGACCTGGTTGTATCTGTGCTTACTTTGCTGAGAGGCCAAGAGATTTTACAGAAATCCCTTATTGATTAATTTTACTGCTTAATTGTTGCCTTGCCGGGAATAGCCACAAAGATTGTCACATCTCAGAGCATTAAATTTTGTTCAATTTTCTTCGGTTCGTAATTGCAAATGATAGAAGTATGTCTTCTATGGAGGAGGTGCTCATTCCATATTCCTACATAAATTGTAACTCTGGAAGCTCTATAAGTGCTGACATAAATACATCTACAGCTGTTAACACTTCATTCACCCGGTTTTGAAATTTTAACTCAGCTTGTTCTGGAACTTGCTTGTTTGAATTTCTTTGTTCAAAGTCATCTGGTAAAAGTTCTGCACTGCCTGAGTCATTGATTCTTCCAAGTTTGTAACCCTACCTCTTTCTTGTAAAACCACGTCCCAATAAAATCGACTCCTATTTCCCAAGAAAAAGAAAAGAGCTATCAGAAAATTTACAAATTCTAACACATATGTGTAGTTCAAAGCTGAAGAAGAACTCATGTAATTATGGAGAAATGTATTTTTCAATCTCTTTAATGGAATTACCCCTGCAAAAAAGTAAGAGAGGAGGGCTAGGAGGAGAATCGTTGAAGCTTGACAAGGATGTATGCTTCCAACAGTGGCAATTTGCCTGAAAACCCTGGTGTATGCTAGAGGAGAAGTAGATTGCCACATGAGGCTAATGAATGTCTAGTGGAAGCGATCAACAACAACGGTAGGTGATTACTTGCCTATGAGGAGATAAGCAGGGTGAAGTCATGGGGGCATGCTGCGGGGAGTTTAATTAGGAAGCTCCTTTTTGAAACTTGAAAGAGATACTCCCATAATGTGCTGAAAGGCATATATGCAAATTGCTAAAAAATAAATACATGTTTGTGAAAATATTCTAGCCAAGCCCTGTCTTGAGCTTGTCTTATTTATCTAAAAAGGCTCGAGTAAAGTTAATCATTATTCATCAATTGTTATGGCTGATAAATGCATCATTTAGAAAAGCTATGCCATGATAATGGAATGAGCTATACTAATATAAATTTTTATTGGCCTTGTGGCTCCATTCTTGATATCAACATTCTTCTTACCCTTTCCGTGGTAATAAGTACACCCATATTAACCCTTAGGGGTTGGCCTGGTGGCAATTGACTTGAGTCTTGGGATTTGCTCCCTTTCAAGGTCTCAAGTTCGAAACCTATCGGGTGCAAACAATTTTTGAGGGCCATCAGACTGGGTAAAACCTGAATTAACCGTGGTGCACTTACTGGAAACTTCTTGCTGAGGGCCTGTGCAGCCCCGGGATTAGTCAGGTCTCGAAGAGAGTCGGACACCCGGTGCAAATAAAAAAAAAGTACCCATATTTGGACTTTTTTATTGTTGCTATTCTAATAAAGTGCAGCCCGGTGCACTAAGCTCCTGCTATGCACAGGGTTCCGGGAAGGGCCGGACCACAAGGGTTTATTGCACCCTTAAAAAGATAAATATATTTTCGAGAGTTCCAGTTTGCAGTTGCACCTTTTATTCTATTATACTAGCCTATTCCATCGACATATAATTTGTTTCATCATTTGGAGATTGCACTTATTGTTTACCGGGCTTTGTACTTAGAACTTTTGGTTGCTGGGATCTCACATTCAGGTCCAACTTCCTGCAGCTTCCTGCTCTCATTTGTCCTGGGATCACTCTGGTCATTTCTCCTCTTGTTTCGCTCATCCAAGATCAGATAATGCATCTGCTGCAGGTAATGCTGGTTGAGACCAGAATAACTTATCTGCTTCTAAGAACTCTACCTAATGCTGGTTTTCATGGTATGTTTACATTACAGGTTAATATACCTGCTGCTTATCTTAGTTCCAATATGGAGTGGACTGAGCAACAGGAGATACTTAGAGAGCTCAATTCAGATGTTTGCAAGTACAAATTTTTATATGTTACCCCCGAGAAAGTTGCCAAGTGCGTGCTTGTAATTTCATTTGGTAACATTTGAAACCAAATTATATTTTAAAATACTCAAATATTACTGATATGGTAGTGCAGAAGTGATGTTCTGTTGAGACACTTGGAAAGTCTACATACTCGTGAATCACTTGCTAGAATTGTTATTGATGAAGCACATTGTGTGAGCCAATGGGGACATGATTTCAGGCCTGATTATCAGGTAATGTCTTTACAAACTTTTTCTTGCCCTCATGTTTTGTTGGGGTACTTTTGGCGGATGCTAAACTTTTCAGTTGTCATCCAGGGTCTAGGTATCCTGAAGCAAAAGTTCCCAACTGTGCCTGTTCTGGCCTTGACTGCTACTGCCACAATGAGTGTCAAGGAAGATGTAGTTCAGGCTCTTGGTCTTGCCAACTGCATTATTTTCCGACAAAGCTTTAATCGTCCAAATTTAAGGTGAATAAATAATTCTGAACGTCTAGTGTTACTTTGCCACTCTTGGCCTTACAGAAACATGATTGTGATGATTTATCAATGTTGCAGATATTCCGTTATCCCAAAGACAAAGAAGTGTTTGGAAGACATTGACAACTTTATAAAGAAATTTCATTTTGATCAATGCGGGATAATTTATTGTCTTTCTAGAATGGATTGTGAGAGAGTAGCAGAAAAGCTGCAGGTTTATCACCTTTATTAAGCCAGTCTGTTTCTTCTATTTTTTCTTGCAATTTATATCGTTGGTTTCCCAGCGAGAACTTTCTTAAAACTTGATACAGAGCATGATGCAAGATGATTTTTGTATTCATTTCTCATGTGATGTAGGAATAATTGTGAAATTGTTTGATTGCTTGCTTGTTAATATCTAGATATCACTCTCTTCTTCCTTAAATCTTCTTTCATAATGGTAAATCAATGATTTGCAGCTACTATTGAAGAATGTTTTGTTTTATCTTGCATTAGTCTTATAAAAGATAGTTTTAAATTTAGAAATCTGTCACTGTGACTCTGATGTTCAGGTACTTTAGATTTAATCTAGCAATAAGTTAGGGCTGTCTGAAGTAATTCATTTTTTAAAAGTATATATTTCATTTCTAAATACACAGAAAGTGCTTTGTCAAACACTTAGCAACATTTATTCCTTATGAAACAGAGTTATGTTCAAGGAGCTTGTGGCTGATTGAATTAGGTAGAAAGACACCTTTATTTTCTTCCAATAGCTAGATAGATGATGACTGAAACAAAGATCCTTTTTACCTTTTCTTTTCTTGTACTGTCCGGATAATTCTTCTTTGGAGTTTATTATTGTCTAATGGGAATGTTCAATTTGCAGGAATACGGACATAAAGCGGCATTTTATCATGGCAGCATGGAGGGTGCTCAGCGAGCTAACATCCAGAAGCAGTGGAGTAAAGATGAGATCAATATTATATGTGCAACTGTTGCATTTGGAATGGGTACGATTGAGACTTATGTGGCTTTTTAAAGATGATTTCCTGTTAACTAATCAGCATTAACATGATCGCCTCAGGTATCAACAAGCCAGATGTTCGTTTTGTCATTCATCATTCTTTGCCAAAATCTATTGAAGGGTACCATCAGGTGGTTGCTGAAGCTTTAATTTTTAGTTCTTTCTTTTGCTTCTCAGAACAACAGTAACTAGTGTTAAATTCAGTTCAATAGAGTATGAAATTGACTTTGCTGTTATGGCTGTGCAATAGGAGTGTGGTCGTGCTGGTAGAGATGGTCTACCATCCTCTTGTGTTTTGTACTACAGTTACAGTGATTATGTGAGCCTTCGTCCCAATATGTTCTTGTTTCCTTTAGCAAAGTATATGAATGCTGATCTCCTCTACTTTTTTTTTTGGGTATCAAACATATTCTTTTTCTTTCTCAATATTCAACAGATACGAGTCAAGCATATGATAAGTCAAGGCACCGTAGATCAAAATTCCTTTGGATCTGGATATGGTCGCTCAAATGTGGCAGCTTCAGGGAGGATCCTTGAGACAAACGTGGAAAATCTTCTAAGAATGGCATGTGATTGTTCTTAAGTGTCTGAGTTTTTTACTTTGTAATGTTAGTATGCTTAAGTCGTTCAACACATTTTCAGGTCAGTTACTGTGAGAATGATGTTGATTGTCGTCGTCTCCTTCAACTTATTCACTTCGGAGAGAAATTTGAATCTGCCAACTGCAGAAAAACATGTGATAATTGTTCCAAGATTCAGAAATGTATTGAGAAAGATGTCACTGAAGTTGCAAAGCAATTAGTAAGGGAAAACTTCGTTTGTTCAATTCTGTATCTCATAGGAAGACATTCATTTCCTTGAAACACTAGACTGTTGCTGTTTTTAGTGAACATTGATATCTTGCGTGCATGTCAGGTTGAATTGGTGAAGATGACAGGACAAAAGTTCTCATCAGCCCATGTTTTGGAAGTCTACAGGGGCTCCTTGAGTCAATATGTATGTCTTAGCTGTTAATTTCTCATTGCTTATTTTTTCTGGTTGGCTAATATGGTACGATTATGTAAAACATAGGTGAAGAAACACAGACATGAGTCCTTGTGTATGCATGGAGCTGGAAAACATCTAGCCAAAGGTGAAGCATCCCGCGTGCTACGTCATCTTGTTACTGAAGATATTCTTATGGAGGATGTTAAAAAGAGTGACGTATATGGATCTGTATCATCGGTCCTAAAGGTAATTTACTGAAGATAGAATAGCCTTTCAGATATCACATGTGAAACATTTGTGTTTCTTCATCTCCGATATTCATCATTTTAATATCAACCATTTGAGCTTTTTCTAAGAAACGGAAAATGTTTTCTGTATTCAGGTGAATGAATCAAAAGCCTACAATCTATTTTCTGGTGCTCAGACTATGAGATTAAGGTTCACTTCTATTCTCGTTACTTCCATTTAGCTTGTTATCTGTTTCCTTGTTACTGGATGTGTACAAATTCTTTTCACATTTCTTACCATTACTTTAAAGTAACTACTGTTTTAAAGTTGATCTGGAGATACTAGCATGGTCTGTCATCTGAAAGTGTCTGCACTCATGTTTGTCTGATATAAGTTAATTTTGCATCTACTAATTGAGTAAACAGAAACATGGCTTATCAGAATCATTAAAGATGTGTTTTTGAGCTTGAAAGTTTGTTGGCTTTCTCCCAGGCTTTCAAATTTGGTCAAACAGTGGCCAGGAACGATAACATCTTTACTGTATTCCAACCTTTATCATGTATTTTTTGAGAACTCCAATTAGGGATGTGGTTCATGCATTACTTCCAATAGGAATCTTCTTTTTCTATCTTTTCCCTCCATCCCAATACATATAATCAACTTGGGGATGTCACAGTATTTGACACCTTTTATATTATTCTATACAACTTTCACAACGTTCAGGATTCTAATTCATCTAACAATTCGACTTTTGAATTTTGGTATGATGTTTCCTGTGAAATAACTTTTCAACCACAAGTTATATTAATATCTTAAACTCCATGCTAGTTAAATGTTGTCATAATCGATGGTATGGGAAGAGTATATATTCCAAGGGATTAAAATGTAGTACATCCCACTTTGTGTGTTGGCAACCCGCCACCATGAGAGGCTAAGAGCTTTCCTGATGTGTAGAATAAGACCAATCAATGGATATTTTAATTTTTACATATCAATACCCATCCTATTCATTCCATTCTCTTGATTAGTGCAAACCACATATCTATAATATATCTATTGCTAAAATAAACATGGTTCTGGTTATTGAAATCATTCCGATTTATCATAATTTGTTATAATCAAGACGAACTTGCGCATTTCTGACTTGGTTTTTTTACTAGTAAATACATGCTTACCTGCCTGGTCTGTGATAATTTAGTGTTGTTGGTGGTTGACTATCACAAGTCCAGTTAATGTATGTATATTAGGTAGATGGTGGGAAAATTGTCCCTTCCTATCTTCTACCACGCGTAGAATGCGCATGTCTGATTTTCCTTTTCGGGAGTTGCATAATTTTTGGCAAACTTGTTACAATAATCACATTTTTAATACTATTATAAATCTGAAGAAATCATTAGATAATTCACTCTGTAAAGGTCATATACTCGCATCAAATGATCTAACCATAGAGTAGAATAATCAGCCTCTAATGGTGCCGTTTTCTATGACTACTCGTATATTAAGCAACTAAACAAATATCTTCATCTGGTCCTGATCAAATTGTCACATGCAACACATGGAAGGAGTATGATCTATTTGATGTAATTACAGGCTCCCTTCATCTGTGACTCAATCTAAGCTGGGTAAATTTGAAGCCACTCCAGCAAAAGGTTCACTAACGTCTGGAAAGCAGAGTCCTCCCAGGACAGACCCTTCTGCTGTACCTCAATCTCCAGTTGATACGGTACCTGCAGATTACATATGACTTTCACCTCATTATAGGTGTGCTTTTCCCATCAATAAGTTTCTTGCCACACCTTATTCTTTTTGTTTATTTTAGAACCTTTCAGCGAAACTGTATACAGCTCTACGGAGACTTCGTACTCTTCTAGTTAAAGAAGCTGGAGACGGTGTCATGGCTTACCATATATTTGGGTTAGTGCCCTATTTAATCTCGTTTTCTTTTCCTTTCTTCTCCTATTTGTCTAATAGACCATTAAGCATTTTTGTGTTGCTAGTATTTCCCTTGGGCAGTGGTAATGAACTTAAGTTGCACTGTTAAGTTTCTCCTGGCTTATAAAAGATGTGATATACTAGTCAGACCTGTTGTTTCGCTGCCTCAAGATTTGATTTTCTTAAACCATAAGGGAAATGTGGACCAAAGATTCACGGGAAATGCAGAACCCACGAGAATTTCAGAACCCATTCAAAAGGATTGCTATTGAATGACATATTGTGCCATGGAATAAAATCTGATTGATGTTCTGTATTCTTAAAGTTGGTGTATATGTATTCTTTGCAAGAGCCCTTTGCATTCAAGCGGCCTACATCACCAATTTTTGTAAATAACTCATTAAAAGAGGAGAGTAATCAAACAATAGATTTGAATTGTTTACTTGTTATGCTGGACTCTGTTTCTTTTTAAAGTCGAACATTCTAGTGTAGTATAAATTTCTTCAGACTTTCGAACTCAGGTTGGACATAATGAGGGTTTTCAGTAAGTAGGCTTTTTCTCTGGCATTCTCATAAATACGATGCTTCGCTTGCATATTCTTCTGTTCTGGAGGATGCAAAGGGAAACAGATTTGACACTTTGTACAGCTTAGAAGTTAGAAGTGCGTGATTTATAAGGCTCTTTGATTTGCCAGTGTGTACTTTTCTTCTTTATTGCCAGGAGAACTGCTGCTAAAATGATTTCTTTTTTGTTCATTTTCTAGAGATGCTACCATGCAGCAGATTAGCATTAAAGTACCAAGAACTACGGATGAGCTACTCGACATCAATGGCATTGGCAAGTAAGTTTGAGAATAAGTTGGACAATGTTTTCATCCATAGTTCCACATGTTTAATGAGCTTGGTGGTGCAATTTAGGGTAAAAATCACCAAGTACGGGGATAGGGTGCTAGAAACCATTGAAGCTACCATCAACGAGCACTACAAGTCAGCTAAGACCAATAGCAGCGGCAATGACAGTACAGATTCAGGTAAGAAGAGGAGAAATTCCATCAATGTACAAAGTGCGAACTCCAAAGATGAAGAGGATTTCACTGGAAGCACTGGACGTTCTAAGAAAAGGGTGTTGAAGAAGCAGAACAAAAATCCAGAGGTTATCGACTATAGGGACCTCGGGTATTTTGATGAATGTATGGATGGTGACATCGATTTCGATGAGAGTATGATGCCATAGTGAATGCTCCCTATTCAAGTGTCGATCAGAATGGAGGAAGAGTTTCATGATATGGTTAGGATTTAGTATCATAATTTGCATGGCTGAAAAGTTTACCTTCACTACGCTGTTTTCTATTGATTCTCGTGAAATGTTTGAGTTATTTGTTGACAAAGCTGCTGGAACAAGGTCGAAATTCCAGTTATTATGAGATGTTAAATTAATCTTGCTGTGAAGTGATACCATCCTAAGTGTATATAATATTTCTCCTTTCTCTAAGGAGTAGTGTATTTCTGAACTTGTTGGATTTTAAGTTCATAAGGGAAGATTTGCGAGGGAAGGGATTTCAGAATCCTGCCATCTATTTTCCGTTTTAATTGGCTTTGGACTTCTCTCTTACTAAAGGTTTGTTACAATTTTGTTCTCTATAATTTTTTGGCCAAGTTATTTAGTCTGAATTTTTCCTGTTTAATTTTTCATTAGGTGGGTATATAGTCATCTAGCAGTTATGATTTTAAAAATGAAGGCGAAATGACTTCCTGGCCACTCAAACTTGCGGCTGATTTTAAAGTCGATACATGAACTTCTGACTTTCCCATTTGAATACTTAAACTCTTGAATTCCAAAATTAATAAACACATTTTTTCCTTGACCATACGCGCGTGTATTACACATTCGCCAACGTGTCAATCTTGTCAGTAAATGACCAATAATATCAATATATGTCAAAGGCGGGAAATAAGAGCCAATTGTTTTGGGGTCCCCGTCTTTTACTCGAAGACCGACAAACCCTTCCCCCACTTTTCATCTTTTTCTCTTTGTCTAACCAAACACTACCTCTCTTACATTGTGGTCGAACTACCTGATCCCCTCCATTAATCACTCCTAAAATATACGATTTTGGTCCCCCCCCCCCCCCCCCTTTAATAAGAAGTTGTTCGACTTTTGTTGGAGATTTCAGCTCCTGTGAAGTTTATATCTGAAGGTTAGTTGGTTAATTTTGATGTCGATTTCATCTTCTTCTTCTATTTTCTTGTGAAATAATGTGGGTAATGTTAATGTTGTTTGTTAGTGAACAATATCTATTTCTTCATGCTTATTTCTTCATTTAATATTATGAAATTTGTATTAGGGTTTTTATATTAGGGAAAACACTCGAATCTTCAATTATTTTGTCGTTTTCATCAACGATCTGGCATTTGGGATTAAAAGATTAGGGCTTTTGTCTGCACACACAAATTATGGAATCTTCACTTTATTTTAGGGCTTTGTATTTTTTCATGAGTGATATGACAGTTAGGGAATAAAAAATTAGGACTTTTTTGTATATCCAAATATTTTTGTCTCCCATTTTGTTAAAGTTTATTGCTTTTTAGGGTTAAAGTATATCTGACTTGTCCCCCTTTTTTACATAGGTTTCAATGGCTATTTATGTGAAATTACAGTTTCATCACTTAGGGTGTTTAGTGGCTGACCCTATTTCGAGGTATGTAAATGGTCAAACTTGGCCAGTTGTACTTCAAGCTGACACTGATGAATTGCATATAATTCAATTTCATGATTGGGCTAAGGATATGGGGTACTTAACAGTAGATAAATATCCATGTAAAGTTAACCAAAAGGGAGCATTTAGATGTTTGAAATATGATGCTGATGTGTTAGCTTTGTGTCAAGACCTTAAGGATGAGGATTTTATTGATGTCTATATATGTCACATAATTAATACACCATGTGTTGATGTGGAACTAGATGAAATGTTAAGTAGTGGTGGTTTAAATGTGGACCCCACTGAAGTTCAGCCTGCTGTTAATGAAATGCCACATGGGCAGACAACTTATTTTAATGGTAGGGCAACACACACACACCTAACAGTGATATAAATAGGGGTGATAACACTAATGGGAAGGGTAAAAAGAGGGTTGCAGTCAGTTCTTCTACTGAAACTTCTTCTGCAACTCAAGATTTTAGTGAAGATGAAGATGACTTCTATAACTTTCATATATCAACTGATTATGAGGGTGATGTCCAGGGTGATGAGTTGAGTAGTGAGAGTGATAAAGAGTATGAGGGTAATTTTGTAGATGATGATGATGATACATATGAGTCCTTTATATGGTTCTGATGAGGATATTGCTGGTGAGAGTAGTGACCTAGAACCTGAAGTTATTGCTTCTACGCAGGTTAAAGTGAATGCAAAGAGTAGTAAATTAAGGTCTTCTGAAGTTAATAATGATGAGATACCTAGTGGACCTGTAGGTATAGACCTTGCTTTTGAAGATATGTACAAAGACAAGGGATCCAAATATGCTGGAAAGTTGGGAGGGGATGAGCAATATCTGGACAGTTCAGATCCAGGTAGTGAGGATATTGATGAAGAAGAAGATGTGGTGCATAACCCTCAACCAAGAAGGTACAGCAGTAGGGTATATTTTGATCCTGCTTGTAAGAAAATTTGTTTCCAGTTGGAAATGGTGTTTGAAAATGTGAAACAGTTCAGAAGTGCTTTGCAAGATTATGCTGTAGAGAGAATAGTTCAAATTAAGTTGAGGCCTAATGAGCAACATAGGGTTAGGGCTAAATGTGTTAACTCAACAAGATGTAGATGGCATATTTTGGGCAGTATGGAGGGATACACGGGGAACTTCATTGTCAAGAGCTACCATCCTGTTCATAATTGTTTTAGAGCAACCAGAAACAAGATGGCTAACACAGCATGGATAGCTAAACATTACAAGGACAAGATTATCAACCAACCTGACATTAAGCTTAAGAAGTTGCAGGATTTGATTAGAATAAAGTATGGTGTTTATGTTGGAAAATCCACATGTGCTAGGGCTAAACATCAGGTCATGGGTCAGTATATTCGTGATTACAAGAAGGAGTTTGCTAGAATATATGATTTGTGGGTATCTATATTTGTCTGCATGCTTGCAAAGTTGGTTGGTTGGAAGGGTGTAGAAATGTTATTGGCTTTGATGGAGCATTTCTGAAGGTGTGTGTAAGGGTGAGTTGTTATCATGCATTGCCAAAGATGGTAACAACCAAATGTACCTTGTTGCCTGACATTTGTGGAAAAGGAGACAAAGCACACTTGGTCATGATTCTTTAGGTGTCTGATGCATGATCTGCAGCTTATTGAATCTGAAGGGGAGGGGCTGACTATCATTTCTGATATGCAGAAGGTATACCACATCTGTTCTTCCTTTAATGTCTTGGTTACTTTATATATTTTTCTGATATTCTAATTTTTTTTTGCTGTTTAAGGGACTTGTTGCATCTGTTTCTGAGTTGTTACCAAATGCTGAACATAGAATGTGTGCAAGACACATTTGGAGCAACTGGAAACAAAAGTAGAAAGGAGAGGAAAGAAGGAAGAAATTTTGGGCTTGTGCAAAGGCTTCATTTGAAGCATCTTTGAAGGCTAAGTTAGATGAGCTGGCCGAATTAGGTGACAGTAAGATAGTTGAGGACTTGCTAAAATACCCAAAACAGTCTTGGTGTAGAGCATTCTTCAAAGATTGGAGTAAATGTGATGCAATGGAGAACAACATGTGTGAGACCTTTAACAGTTGGATCTTGTCAGCTAGGCACAAGTCTATCATAACCATATTAGAAGAGATTAGAGTGAAGGTGATGGAGAGGATGACTGGAATGAGAGAATTTGCAACAAGGTGGATTTCTGATGTATCTCCTATGGCAATGGGTTACATAGAAGAACAATCTCAATATGCTGTTAAGCATGTATTTAAGTGGAATGAGGATACTTGGTATGAGATACAACATGGGGTGTACAAACATATTGTTGACTTCTCCAACTGTACATGCACATGTAGATCATGACAACTCAAAGGACTACCATGCTCCCATGCACTATGTGCAATGTTTTTTAAGAAATATGAGCCTGCTGACTATGTAACCCACTGGTACAAGAAAGAAACATATCTGAAGGCTTTTAGTTGTTACATACAGCCAATAACCAACATGGAGATGTGGCCATCAACAGAAAATATAACAGTTGACCCACCTGTGATTACCAAGATGCCTGGTAGACCAAAGAAAAATAGGAAAAAGACTGCTGATGAACCTAAGAAGAAGTTTGGTAAGAGATCAAGGAAAGGGACACCAATGGCATGCTCTAATTGTAGGACAGTAGGCCATAACAAGAAGGGTGTCCTATCCTGGTAATGTATTCAATTTGTGTCTACAATTTGCGTCTGATTGTGTCTTGTACTTTTTTTATTTGTATATCTCATTTTGTATTTTGAAAATTTCAGAGAGGACAAACATCTGGAACAACATGAACCAGTAATTCTGGTGCTACTCAACCATCACAGATTGCTGACACAACAACTCAACAATCAGGTCCTACAAGTGATACTCAACCATCAGCTATTGCAAGTGCATCTATGAGTATTTATTTTAGTTAAGAAAGTATTTTAGTTAATCTGTACTAGAAGCTAATTTATCTTACATCAGGATACTGAAAGTATGAGATCAAGAACTTCTGAGGATTTTATAGCTAGTGTTAGAGGAAGGCCAAGAGGTAGTGGACTAAGAGGAAGACCAAGAACTACTGGATTTGGTATATTGTTTAGTGATTCTGGAACAGTGATAGAAAAGGTAAGATCATTAGTGATTTGAATTTTTGTTTATATATTAGTAGTTTGGGCACTAATTTGGGTTCATATGTAGTGTGGAGCAAGAGATAGGGTACATTCTGCTCCTGCAAAAGTTGTGGATGCTGGGCAGACCAATATAGATCTCCGTACAGTGCACCTGGATTAAGGTGGCAAGGAAGAAATGCTATAACACAAAGGCAACTTCAACAACAGTAGAGGAGAAGACAAACTGAAGCAAGCCTAAGCCAACCTCAAGTCCATTCTTCATCTCAGCCAAGCCAGACTCCATCTCATCAAAACCTCAACCAATCTCAGCCTTAAAGCTAAATGAATGTTTGTTTTTGTGGTAACTTTAGTCTGTTAGTTGCAGAACTAAATTTGTAGTTAACTTAAGTCTGTTTAACTCTTGACTTCTCTTTTGGAACAATGTTAAAAATATTTCTGCTACAACAGTTCAATGCTAATTTTGTCGACCAACAAGGATATTCTTGGTTGTTTATATATGTGTGGTTGTTTATGTTATAATGTGATTTTCATTCCACAAAAAATACATCATTCATTCTGCCATTATCATTGTACATAATAGGGTTATGATGGTAATGTTAACTACACTAAGAAGAAAATTACAATTGTTAGTGCTACTACAACAACTACTGTTACAATGATCTTCAACCTTTTCCTTCTCTGTAATCGATCTCTCTCTTTAATTCTTGCTAGCAGCTCTGATATCACTTGTTTATAGTGATCTGGAAGAGGTGGGTCAACCACCTAAAAAAATTACAAGAATTGGCTCGACCATAGTTTGAGCACCCATAAAACCTCATTCCTGGATTTGTTGGCTTCCAAGTGATGCGAATATGAGCTTCAACTCCACAATGACAAATTACAGGTCTTTGATTCATTAAAACAAACTGGAAAATGAAATTAAAAAAAAATTAAGGGTTCAGCTATTAAGAAAGAAAGTAGCGAAATGAGAAGGGAAAATAATAGAGGGATTATGTGTTTCCAATTGAAAAGGATAGACCCCACTTAAATATGCCTATTTTTGACCGTTGGGCGTGAGAAGGATTCTCTCATGCGTTGGAAATTCGTGAAGTTCATGCAGGGGGCTGACTAGGACCAACTGACGCCACATAAGATGAGTCAACGGTTAGATGTATTTATTAGTTTTGGGATTAAGGAGTTTAAGTGTTCAAATGGAAAAGTCGAAAGTTCATGTATCGACTTTAAAATCGATTACAAGTTTGAGTGGCCACGAAACCATTTCGCCATAAATGAACTATAAGATGATTGGCTCGAGATGCTAGGGCAGTTGGTTTGGCTTATACAGAATGTGCATTTATTATTTAAGATTTGAAATCACAATCTTTGTAATGTTGGTCATGAGAAGTAAATGATAATTCAGTTTGGATCAATATGGCAATACCTTGTCACCAAAATCAGCTTGTTGGACCTTTTGCATGGGCGAATTGCTCGTAAAGAAAACACCTGTTGAAATTGCCATATCGCTATTATTTACTTTCTGAGGGTAAAATTGACTACTTTCTGGAATGATGTCAGAAGTGAATGTTATTGCCACTTGATAAAATGTAAAATTAGAAACTAGGTTGGTCATCTTTGGGATCATGTGGTGTCTTCACTTTAGGAAGTAATATAAAATATTACATCTTTAAAGGACTGAATAGAATTATGCAAATTGAATTATTCTGATGGTTAACATGTCATTTAGTTAATTAATTCTAAATTCAAAATCATAAACCTTCTTCCTATTCCAAATTCAAGTTACGAGGAAACTCGCAGATCCCAAAGTATTTGGAATCAAAATGTTTAGTTGTTAACCAGGAATATTCTGTATCTATGTTTTGCTATTATTGCCATATCTTATATGATGCAAAATTAAATTACTATTATTATTGTTATCGTTTGAGAAGTCAAACAATATTTTGTCTGATAACAACGTTCTGCTTTACAAATATTATGATATAAACTAACACTTTTATGTAGATAATATATTCAAATAATATAAAAGAAATTAGATTTAAACATCTACAAATCGAAACCGTTCTTTTTGGACAAAAGAAATATTACCTACTATCAATATGAGATTTTGGAAATGAAGTGTTAAAAAAAAAAAAAAAAAAAGAGAGAGAGAAGATATTTCCTTGCACGAGTAGGGCCAAATACGCGATTTCAGAAACGACAATAGGACAAAAAGGTACGAGAAGGGTGGGTCCCAAATTCGTACATAGAATTCAAATGAATGAGCAACGTGTCAACAGCATTACGTGCCATGTAAGTAAATTTGCGGTGACTAGAGTAGGCTCTTCAATTTTTTTTTATGCTTACTCTCTCATCATCTCACACCTCACTCTGTTTCTCTTACAGTGTGAAAAGAAACAAACAACAAAAAAGCTCTCTTTGGGTGTTTTTTTATTTTGCAAGTTATGAGAAAGAGCAAAAACTCTATTTTCTCGATTTGTATATATATGCTTTATAGTTAATGAGAGAAACTTGTAACAATTTTTGTACGTCTTTGTAAAAAATGGGAAACCCTAGCATTTGTAGCTCAAAAAGTAAGAAGATGGAGGAGGAAGAGGGTTTAAAGAGAAGAAGGGAAAATGAAAAGCCACCAGAAGATGACTGTTGTCCAATTTGCTTTGGAGATTTCTCCATTCCTTGCAAAACAAACTGTGGTCACTGGTTTTGTGGTACCGTTCTACTCTCTTTTACTTATTAGTTCTTACTTACTAGTGCTACTATTTTTTTTTAATAGAAAACTATTTCATCAGACAACATTTTACGTGATACAACAAGTATACTTAAAGTTTTAGGACGTATGAATCTCACTCATTTATTAATTATGGTGGAAATGCGAACTTAAAATTGGTCTAGTTGAGAGAGTTTTGGCTAGAATGATTGAACTAGCTAATGTTGCAGTTTTTGCTGCAACTTACATAACTGAAATCATGTGTCAAATGAGCTAAAAAAACGCAGATTACAGATAATTGTGTGTAGTCGCATCCTTTAGTTGGAGATCTTGTTCTTGTGTGACTCTGTTTGATTATCCTGGAAACTGTATAATTCCAAAAATATATTAGCAACTCCGCGCTGTTAGTTTTTCCATTTTTGTGTGTGGATAAAGTGAAGTTCCTCTGTTTGTTTTTCTTTAGTTGCTTAGAGTCTAAGAACTCTCTGATTATAACTGCATTGGATTTAAAACTAAACATTGCAAATTATTCTTTTGCCTTTCCCTCCCTCTGCTTCCTCCATCGTCAGCCCACCAAAAACACATAAGAGGAAGAATCTATCAATAGCACAAAGTTCTGTGCAGCATGAGCGCATGTGTATGTGTGTGTACATCCCTTCGTCTCGATTTGTCTGATATAGAAAGAAGTGAATACTTTGGGAACTAATGGTATGGAATATGAAACAGCATTTGTAGGCTATAAGACTTTTGAAACATGTGGTCTTCAATATGTTATATAACATTCTGTGACTATAAAAGCTTGTCAATAAGGGAAAAATGAAAAGTTTAAATTAATTTTTCCCATATTTTGATACTGCCATTTTTTTTAATAACGGAAACTGGATTGGAGGGAGTAGCGCATATAAAGTTCATAAGTTCTGTGTAAACAATGTTTTCCTTATTCCTGCTTTCTCCTCTGCTCTGCAGCAAGTTGCGTATTGCAGCTCTGGCGCTACAAATCAACACTACAGAGATGCAAGTGCCCAATATGCTGTCGCCCCATCAGTAAGTTGGTACCAGAGGCATCATTACTTATTCAACAGGAAGAGGATGTCATCGAACTCCTTAAGAAAATTGAGTGCTACAATCACCTTTACATTGGTGGTGCCTATGGGGTTTTTCTGGTAGGCTGCTATGTTGGAGCTCCATACCTGCAATGCAATTCTCAGTTGTGCATATCTGTTCTATACTTCATAGTATTTCTTTTTGGTTGGGGTCTCTTTCCTATTGGTTCTTGCGAAATTGTATTAGCATCTTGTACCTAATCTTTCTCAGAAGAAAAAATAACAATTGAACTCTATTAGCATCTTCAGGTAAAGATTTATTGCTTTGTAAATTTCTAATTAGTGGAGCAGATTACATGACGATGTCTATTTTAAACTGAAACAGTTTGCTTTTTACATACAACTACAAATAAGACACAAGATCTGATTTTGTGCTTTTCTACCCTGTCAAATGTAAATTAGTTTCATTATCTAGTTGCATATAATTAGGAATTAGGATTTGTCCTCATATTTAAGCTCTCAAAGTAGAGTAGGGTATTTGCTTGTACCTTCTATTGCTTTGAGACCTTGACTGGTCCAACTGTGCTATATAACATAGTGGGCCAGGCAAGTATGTTCTTTACTGAGACAATTTATTGGTGAAGATAAGCCAATTGATTTTATTTCGGATCAGTAAAACGTTAAAAATGCACCTTCCTGTGCTAATTTAGTTGTTTCATTTTAACACTTCAGAATAATGTTTGTCATATATAGGTCTGGTTTCATGGGTTCTCTTTCTCTTTACCTGCAGAAGGTTCTAGCAATACCACTTTTAACTAGAAGAATTCTCCGGTCTGTAATGGATGGACTGATGAATCCTGATCAAATTCGGTTAAACTATTACCTGATGCGCATTCTTGCAGTAAGTTTTTTAAACAGTTAATTGGAAATATTGTAATTACTTTCTGGATTCTTGTTCCGACGTTACATGGGGAAACGCTCTATGCAAATTCATGTTTGTGCTGGAAGGTCTAAACATGCGGAGATTTGAATTGCGATGCACTCTCATTTCTTCCGGTTCATTTATGTTTATGATTTATTCAATAACCTTAAATTATGAGAGAAAACAATTCATATTCTTTTGACGTGCTCTGTTCAATGTAAAGCATAGATACTCTGGAAGTACCCTGGGTGAACTTTGGTAGAACTTTTCTGTGCACTTGTCATTGCTTATTTCAAATCTAGGCATTGTGTATATCAGAAATCATAGTACTGTACTATGCAAAACCCTTTAGACCATTAATAGTATCTTGGACATTACTTCATGCTCCATGCAGCTGTCAAGTTGTAGACGTTCTTTGTTATCTACTTTTGGTTTTTGACTGTTAATGCTTTAGCTCCTTTTGTTTCGATATTGGCTGTGGAGTAATTTCGTTGTGATTGCAGTTGTTGCTGAGTTGGATCTACTGTAGCTGCCAATTGAAGTTCATTCCTACTGGTATTTTACTTATCCTACTCAACTAAACAATGAAATTGTATATTACGCTTTATGTTATCTGCAGCCATAATTATTGAGACATTCTGACAAATAATCATTCTTGCTAGAGGATTGGTGATTTTAAAATCATTTATCCATTATCATATGATCATGCTCATCTTCAGAATGCAACCTAATAGAAAGTAAACTATGTCGAAAAAAGCCATCTTATGGAAGAAGATATTTGTTTAGGCCTTCTTTAGAGAAACTATTCTAATTACTCTTCCGGACTTACACATCTTGTTTGTTTGTGCATCTATGGGTATTATCTGGCTGATAAATAATTGTTTGTAGGAGGATTGGGAATCTGGAGACTGTTTGACCTATGTGCTATTTTCATGGTGGCCATTTTCTCCTTGGCTGGCCTATATCAGAGGTGGGTGCTTCGTCGTCGTGTGAGACAGTTGGCTATTCTACCAGCACAGCACTATTGAATGTTCATGCCAGCCTAATGGAGAATCCATGCTGTGAATATATCTTGACTTTTGTTGCTAAGAAATTGACTCACTTGCAGAAAATTTGATTGTATGGGAGGTTATTTCAACGGTAATAGGCCATATTAGTCTCATCAGTGAAGTGTTTAGCGTAGATATACAAATGTAGACAGCTTTTGGTTCAATTCAAACTTCAGTAGATTATCCAACCAATTAGTAACCCAAGGTCCCAGACATTTATTAACCGGAAGAAATCGCAACATGATATTCAGTTGCCTACTTATTTAGGGCATAGAACTCTTTTAAGTCTGAGCTACTTTGAAATGGTGCTTCTTTGCATTTGTTGTGCTTCCTAGTTACTTAGGGTAATTTGCCTTTCAGTTTTACCCAAAGGGAAAAAGTTTTATCGGCTTTCAATTCAAAATAATTCTTCAGTTTCTTTCTTTGATTGGATGCGACTTCATTGGATGAAAATTTTCTTTTTTAAGTTTGTGTTGTACCATGTGCTTTCGCATTTGTCCAGTGCACCAAAAATTCATTGTATAGTTGTGGTTTCTCGTGGTTGATTTGAGTCATAGGAAGTCAAAGTTTAAGCGTCATTTAAGCTATCAAATGTCTTCAAAACTATGTCAATTAAATATGTTAAATCACCTTTGATTGAAATGATTTTAACCTTTGCAAACTTTTCCAAAATACGGTGTCAATATTATCTTATTACTATATTATATGATCAAATTAACAGTTAAGGACCACAATCAGTAAAAATTATTTTGTAAAATACTTAGCCGAGTATGCCACCCCTTTGGTGTGCGGTGTTCCTGGCGTGTGATGTCTTATGCATTATATTGTCCCCCCCCCCCCCCACCCCCCAAAAAAAGATTTTTACATACCTAATCCTTTATTTAATATTATTTTCATTAATAATTAATAATATTATTTTTCATTTATTTCATAAATGATAATTTCTTTTACAATTCTAGCACATTTTAAAAATAAGTTGACCCTCAGATTAAGGAGTTAGTTTTATTCTAATAATATTGATATCATTTCTCTCTCATCATTTCCTTTTTTTTTTTTTGCTCTTTTGTAAAGGCACCCCCCTCTTCCTTTATTGTTGCTACCTAAATAATTTTACTTATTTTTATACAAGTAATATATATACACTATATATTAAAAGTACAAATGCTCTTAGTGAAATGTTGTTTGTCTTTTTCACCCTTTAATATTTGATTTCACACTAGACAAAATAGTCATTTAATTATTTCCTAATAGTTAGGTATAGACATTTAATTATTTTCCTAATAATTAGAACTTCAAAGTCAACTAAATTTAACATATTATATATTAGAATATATTGTGTGTATCTTTTTATTATTGGTAGAATATTCTTTTATTATTGTACAGTCTTATAGTTGGTAGGATTTGATTTCTTCCATTATTGTACAGTTCTATAGTTAGTAGGATTTGATACCTCTTTGTACTCTATATACTTTTGTGAGCAATACAAGAAAATTAATTCTCCCAAAACTCTCTACATTATATTCTTCCTTGTTTAAATTATATAATATCACAAATTCGTGAAAGAAAAAATAAATAACTAGCAATCAATTCCTCTTAATTTTAGGAGTTGATTTCGTCTTTTTTTTAAAATAGTAATTTCATTTCATCACAAATCAGAATAATACATATTTGACCCGCAGCCATTGACTGGCTACTTTCCCCTCTCATTCTACTATGGAATCACTTCCATTCACTATAGATACATTAAACTAAGAAACATACAGATCTTCACATCTTTCCTAGGGATAGTGATCCAGTCTGCTCAAAACACTTGCCCATTTAGCAAGAGAGGTTCCTTGTGTATGCACGTGGACTGCTATCTCTTTGCAAGTATCATTTATAACAACATTTCCACTTTGGAATCTTATCTTGTTCCTTTCTCTCCAGATACAGTATATCAACATTCCAAACACACTAGTGGTTATTTCAGCTTTCCCATTTCTCCTTTTTTGCAATGCTGCTGATCCACTCTATTTCTCTGTTCCAGTCGCATATGGTTCTCTGGTATCCCAGCCATATGAGCAGTCTATTCCATAACCCCCACGACACCGGGCATGTAAAAAATAGATGGTCAAAGGATTCATCTACCTGCTTGCAGAAAACACATTGTTGTGGCAACAGTATCCCAAAATGCAGTAGTCGCTCCACTGTTGCCAGTCTTCTGTGCAAAGCTAGCCAGACGATAAATTTGAATCTTGGGTGTAGTTTCGGCTGCAGAATTATGCTTTTCCATTGTACTTGTAGGATTTGAGGGAGTTGGAGTCTGTATAGCTTGTTTATGTTGAACAGTTGTCCCCTCTGTAGCTGGGTCAATCGACATTTTAGGTCCCCCTGTATACCCTGCAGGCTTGTTATCAGTGATCTGGTTTCAAATATCTTCCTCACAGCCCATGCTGCTGTTTTAGGTGTCTGTGCATCCTAAACAGGTTTATTCTTGATGTAGTATGTATGCACCGTTGATTTCGTCTTTCTCAACTAAATTTTTGACTTAAACATTTGTCATCATGAATTGGATAGCTATGTTACAGTGAGAAATTCAATAATTTTATTATCCAAAGTCAAGTATTCTTTTAATCTAACTTTTGTTAGTTTTGCATTTGATAAGATGATTGAATTTTGAGTCCATAATTAAATGTGTATTATATGAAAATATAATACATTTTCATATTATATTTTAAATATCTTCTACTAAGAAAAATAACTTTTATTTTTTAGCTTTCTTGTATAATATTTAAAAATTACAACCAACACTTAGAATAAATTACAGAGAAAATATCTATAACTAAAAATAGAATTCTTACTAGATAAATTTATAATTATACAAACACTTAAAAATTGGGGTGGGCTAATATTAATAATTTGAACCAATAAATACAAATAAATTTATATTGAGAATAAATAATTAAGTAACTGAATTAACTAATTACCAAAAAATTCAAGTTATTAGTTTCTATCTCATCATATAAGTAAAATTATTTTTAGAATATATAAATTTATTTCTAAAAATAATAGCACCGTAGTGAAAGAAATCATTAAATTTTGCAAAATCATTTGTACTATGATATTAGGAGTTAAAATGATTAAAATACAAGCTCGAAGGAATACATAAATAGGACATACGCGCAATATATATATATATATATATGTATATATATATATATATATGCCTTATATATTTTCAACTAAACATGCATACATTTTTTGTTTATATTTTGTATATTAATAATGTAATTAGCTGGAATTTTTTTTGGCTGGATGTTCATGGTATGATATAAAATATTTTATAGTAGAAATATACCATAAATATGAAAATCTTCAAGAAAAAACCTATGCATATACTAGTATATTTATAGAATTTATTGTATAAAATTTAAATATTCTAAATGTACATTATATATATTTGATATATTTGTAAAGTATTTACAATGTCAATTAATATAAGTTTTATATATCATTAAGATTTAAATATACAAACATGAAAAATAAAAAATCAAATAATATAAAATTAGTCAAATTGTTCAACTTTAATTTAGGAAGTTAAGGAGTAGAATCGGAACAACTTTGGGTTTATTTTTTGGAATGGAATGTTTTAGATTTTTTTAATCGTGATTCTGAGTCAATATTTATAACTTCATGCTAAAAATATAATTATTTAGGTGTCTTTTTGTAGAATACCTAATATTGCTAGGTAACTGAAATTTTTTCTTAAATATGGCCTACTTATGTGTTTTCCTACTCGACCAAACAACTTAGTGATTAAGATATCATACCTAAAGAAAAATGCTTTAAAACACATTAAAGTTAGACCTCTAAAGAAAAAAAAAAGTTAGACCTCTAACAATGTGAAGAGGAAAAAGTAACTAACAAAAGACAAAAAATAAAAGCTCGTTTGATTGTACGTAGGGTGTTCAAACCGAAAAACTAAATCAAATTGATTTAAAAATCTGACTTGGGGGTGTTCAAAATCGATCCGAAACCGAAAATCGAACCGAGCCGAAGCTTAATGGCTTAATGGTAACGGCTTAACAGACGGAGAACGGATTGAATATTTTTATTAACGGCTTATCGGTTTGGGGGCGGATATGTATATATTTGGGGGCGGATATATATATATATATATATATATATATATATATATATAAAATTTATTTTTACTTACATAATTATAAAATATTAGGAACCAATTTTATGTTTTAAGGAAAACACCAAATTGAAAGTAGAAGATGTGGCTAACTAATCTGGAGACAAAAGAAAATTTTCAAATTCTTTTTCCTTCTTAAATTCATTAAAAATCATAAAGGTTGAGCGTGTATCAAATGATAAGGTCCAGTTAAGCTCAAACTAATAAAATAAAGAGAGTATTATGAGCTTATGAGATTATTGGCTTAGCAGATAGATACATACCTCTATCTGCAGTAGTTGCTGGAGTTGAAACTTCTCTAAATGCACCTGATATTGATCCTGATCCTGACAATGGAATAGTTATAGTTAGAATATTTGAAGTATTAATTTTGGACTCACGGATTTCATGGATGGAGCTGCGATCATTCATATTATTTTCTTCGTCGACAATAATTAGTATATTTTTAGCTGCAGAATCATGAGCAACTTTAATGATTGTAGATTTTTCTGCACCAAAGAATACTTATATATATACACATACCGCATTACTCAGAAGCTAACAGCAATAATCTTTTCTAATTGTACTTGGTCCTATTTTCAACAACTAGCAAGTATGGGACTGTATTTCTTTCAGTGTTTTTCATGTAATTGAAATAGGAAAAGAAGTAGAAATGGAACTGGATATTGGACAATGTAGTGTGCGGACAGAATACATTTGAGCCCTTAGGTATTAAACCGTTAAACCGCCCGGTAACCGCCCGATAAGAGCTAACCCGATGACAATCCGCCTGATATCTTATCGGGTGGCTAACGGATGAATACATTTTAAAGCCGATAACCGTTAAGCCAAACCGTTAAGAGTAAAAAGCCGCCCAATTCGCCCGATGAACACCCCTAATCTGACTAGATTTAGTTTGACTTAATTTGGTATTGAGTAAAAAAATCCGAACCAAATTGACATATAAATATATAAATTTATTAATATTTTTATGACTTTATAGTGGATTTTCTTTAGAAAATGTAGAAATATTTGGGAGTCTCTCATGTATTAATCTTGAAGGGTAAATTAATGAAAAATTATTATTAAACGACTAATAAAGTAACTATATGTGTTACTAAAACAATTCTCCCACTAGTATATTATAATAGATCATATGTTTGGAATTTTTTTTTCATATTTACTAAATGTATATTCACTTATCAAAGCTTTATCTATAAATTTAACTAAGTAAAATTGAAATAATATTCATGTAACAAAAAAAACTGAAAACTCTATAAAATCGAACCAGTCCAAATCGATATAGTTGGTTTGGTTTGATTTTGATAAAAATCGAACCAACCTGGTTCATATACACCCCTGATTGCATGTACATAGAATCCAACATTAGTAATGCAGATATGCAATGTTGTGCAATACACTCTATAATTGTTTTATGTGCACATAAATAATACATTAATTTAAATAATATTATTTTATATGTAATCAAAAGTAAAAAAAGTATATACAAATTAATAATATATAAATTAAAACATCGAAATACTAAATAGTAAATACTCCATCCGTTTCAAATCAGATGAGGTACTTTCCTTTTTAGTATGTTCCAAAATAAATAATACATTTCTAAATTCGAAAATTCAATTTTAAACTCTTTATTTTACTTATTTTACCCTTAATGAGAAGTTCTTTTAACCACAAAATTATCATGTTACCATAAAACTTTTACCGCTTATATTTTTAAGACCACAAGTTTTAATTTTTTTTTCTTCCTTAAACTCCGTGCTGAACCAAATTAAACGAAGGAAATAGTTTTTTTAAAAGACAAACATATCATACATATTCAGTATTATTCATAAATTATTAATTATGCAATATTAACTTTTCTTACCATTCTTATATTAATAATAATCTCTCTATTAAAATTCATCCCTTGCTACTTTTTTGCTACCCGAAATAACTAGCGAGGTAGCAATAGAGGTGGATCTAGAATTTTAATGACATGGGTGTGCCACTAAAAAAAGGATAAAAAAATATTAAGTGAGATTTGATCCCTAATCCTCTAGGTAAATAACTCAACATTCAACCAATTGCACCATTTGATATTTTTAGATCAATTTTTAAAAATATATACATAGAATATTTAATTTGACAGAAAGACCATGGGTTCGTGCCCATGTAAATGCCTATAGATCCGCCTCAACTCCGAAACCGAAATGATAATTTTTTGGACTCAAAGTGCTTTTTTAATGTTAAAAGAAGATACTTTTATACCTATTTTGCAGTAAATTACTGCGAATTAATTAAATTTTTTAAAATATAATTCGCAGTTATTTACTGGGAATTACGTTTAAATTATTATTTTTATTAAGCAACAGTGCCAGGCCAAAAAAAATGGAGACATTTCGGAGTAAATTAGTTTGAATTGCTAATTCGTACTAATTTACTGCGAATTGTCTAATTTTTTTGGCCACACCTAATTATGACACAACAACAATAATTCAAAAATATAAAACGCCTAATTTTATTGTGAATTCATTTGAAAAAATCTATGCCCCGAGCTCGGACTTGCCTTATTTATAGGCGTTTCATTTTCATGAACATTCATTCATTAAACTTCTCTCTTCTTCTTATCAATCTTTTTTACAATGTCTGAAGTGTAAAAAATAAGGGTTTCTCTATATTGGGGTGGTAAGGTTGTGCTGGAGAATAACTCTGTGATGTACAACTCACCTCCATAGTGTCACATTAAATTACCTCTTAATACGGAGTACGATATATCGATATCGTTGTTACGTAAAAAAATGAGTGAGAGGAGGCGTTTGGTTAACTTCAAAGTAATTGGTAGATTTCCGTATTCAGTGACTCCGCAAGGGTTTGCTTACTATTTGGAGTTTAACATCGAGGATAATGATATTCTTAGAGATTTTTTGCGGATTCTGGAGGAATATAGGGAATTTATTGTAATAAAATTATTGAAAATGTACGTCAAGGTGGAAGAGGGCGTGCATAGCATGGATAACTCCCAGTCATCGGATGGTTATTCTGGAGCAATTTTTGCCGGACAGATTAGTGAAGAAAGAGCTTGCCTTGATTTAAAATTGTCACCACCGGCGAATGAGCTCCACACAATAATTTATCGACTTTATATAATCAACAAGAGGACCGGTAAATATCAATTTTTTTGGTAATTAAACTTTTCATTAATCACCAATGAAGTTGCATTACAAAACCACAGTCGGGTGTCAACTTAGCCGACTGTCTGATTGCTAACATAATAACTACTTTCCAATGCTAACTATCTAGGTTCTACTATATGCTAAGGTGCTGTAATAGTTGTCTAATTTTAGGGTGCCTCTAATGTTACAGTTGTATACTATGTCTTTCAGTAGAGCAGTATTACATCGAAAAGTCTTGTTGAACACTCTTGCATTCCTCTCCAGCCAGATAGCATATGTAACTTCAGCTGTAACCATCTTGAAAATGGCTGCACGACATGCTATACCTTTGGCTTTGGCAATCAACCATTGCATTTGCTGCCTCCAGTTGCCTCTAAGTGTATATTGTTCCTGTAGCCAATTCATTACTCTTCTCCATATATCCACAGTAACATGGCATTTTGTGAGGAGATGATCTCTTGTTTCAGCTTGGGCTTGGCATAGAGGACAGTGCTGCTCAATTCCCATTCCCCAACTATGTAGTCTGTCTCTTGTTGGTAGTCTGTCTTGTAAGGCTAGCCACAGATTGATCACTGCTTTTGGTCTGGCTTGGTTCTGTATAATTAAGTTCTTCCATGGGACTGGTGGTACGTCTTGTAACTGCAACTGGTACAACTGTTTGGTGGTGCATTTCTGATGTCTCCAGTTTTGAAACTTTTGTAGGGTATCCCTGGACTGAATGATCTTCTTAACCATCCAGCTGGCTTGGGCAGGGATTGGCACAGTATCTAATGGCCTATCTTTGATGTAGTACACTGTGATCCACCGGATCCACATCTTGTCCTTCTTATGTGTTACATCCCAACAGGTCTTTGCAATGGCAGCCTTGTTCCACAGTTTAAGGTTGGTTAGATTCATTCCCCCTATTGACTTTGGAGTGCACATTCTATCCTAGGAGATGTATGCTTTCTTGGTGACAGTATTCTTACCAGACCAAATGAAGCTCCTGCAGATACTTTCAATCATTTTGAGGACTTTCACTGGGAAGATGAACAACTGAGCCCAGTAGGCTTGAATACCAAAGATGACAGATTGCACCAGTTGTAATCTTTCAGAGTAGGACAGGGTTCTGGCAGTCCAAGAAGTGATCTTGGCTGTGATTTTCTCCACTAGGGGTTGCCATTGCAGTAAGGTGAGTATCTTGGTGCTCAATGGTACTCTCAATGGTACTTTAACGCAGTTTATTTTACATTTGAATTGGATTTGTATTAACAGTCATATTTTTCATAGGGCGTACCACCCGGATATGAATTTTACGAGTTATGAGCCGACCCCTAGTTGGAATATACGTAGTTCTGGAGTATTGGACCACGGTGGTCCATCCGGGAGTCATCGCCATAAAGTAAATTGAAATATCTCGATGTAAATTTTTGAAAATCGACATTTTGCACCCGAACCGCGGAATCGGAACCAACCAATAGTGTGTGGGACATACACTCTTTGTTCTTTAGGGGATGAGTGGGGCCGAATTTTTATTAAAAAAATTAGAGACGGGGTGGGGCCGATCAGAAAGGAGGGGAATATGTTTAAAAATGGTGGATTGTGTCTGTAAGGAAGACAACACTATTTTTAAATGGCTATTTCGCAGTAAATTACTAAGAATTACCCTAATTCACAATAATTTACTACGAAATATAAATTTAAAAATAGTCTAGCTTGGGTTTTGAGGAGACGCCTCGTCAACGATAATTCGCAGTGAATAATTGCGAATTACATTTTAATTTTCTTTAATTAATTCGCAGCAATTTACTGTAAAATAGATATAAAAATATATTTTTTAATATTAAAAAAGCACTTTGAGTCCAAAAAATTATCATTTCTATTTCGGACTCGATCCGGCAGCAAGCGAGCTGATTTTTGGATAAACTTTCAGGCACGTCATCGTCATTTCCGCATATAAAAACAAATTCAAAACTGAAGTGCTTCCATTTCCATTTTCCATTATTTTCAGCTATCACGAAGAAAACATGAAGTTCTTCCTAAATCGTCTTCGTCTACGAAATCGTCGTCGTCACCACAACCAAAACCCTAACCCTGACCTCAACCTCACAATTTCTCCTTCTACGCTTTCTGAATTAGCGCCTGAATCCGGCGACATACATGAGGAGGAAGCGGCGGAGGCCTCTTCCTCCGCTATAATGAACTCCGATGAGGACGAGGAGGAGGAAGAAACTGGATACGAATCGCCGGAGAGTGAGGATTCGATAGACACTACGGCGTCATTTTCAGTGGCGGAGGAGATTGAGGATGAGCAGGACGGCAACCATGGACGGACAATTGAGGAGGAGAACCGTGGGGAGTTGGATGGTGCGTCTTCGAAGAGCGTTGTGGTTGTTGATGAGGAGAATGCGTTTATGAGGACGGAAAAACCTCCGACTGACGATTGTTGTCCTATCTGCTTTAGCAATTTTGTGGTTCCTTGCCGAGGTCCCTGTGGCCACTGGTACTGTGGTAATAAAATTTAGCTAGTTTGAAAACTCTTTGGTTCATTTACCGGTTTACCGTGATTGTTTTATTACAATATCTCTCAAGGATATGATTTGTGTTCCATGAAATCGATTTTGTGCAGTTCTATTGGGAGTGAATTAGGGTTATATGGAGCAGACGGATGTTCTTCGCTATTTTCTGAAATATCGTAATTACTGGATGGTGCTAGTGGTCGTTTCACTCTAAATTTTGATTTTAGCTACTCCCGTAGGAAATTGATGGTAGGGGATGTAAAAACATCACATAAGATTATATTTAGCTCAACCTAGCTTTTGTGAAGGAGGTAAATTCCATGTTGGATACAATCGAGGAATTGCACAAGTTGTAACTATGTTTTGCAGCGTTAGCTTAATGCTGTTTTCTCTATATTCCTTACTACTTAAAAAAAAAATATATAGTTGGAAACCACATTAATCCTATTATTTTTTAGGTTCATTAGGAGGCTTTAAAGATGTGTGGCTCATGTTAGATTATTTTCCTCAAATCATTCTACATTTTTTCTGTTGCCTCTCTACCTTCACTGGGTAGGGGTAAGGTGTGCGTACGCACTATCCTTCTCAGACCCTACTTGTGGGAATATACTAGTTTTTTTGTTGTTGTTGTTGTTGTTGTCGTCGTAGTTGTCATTGTATTCTACGTTTTTCTGTTATTTGTTCAAAATCTCAAGTATATTAGGGTATTTCGGGAATCCTTCTTCTGTCATTATTTAAGGTGGGAGAAGGAAATGATAACCCGATGCAAGTGTAGTCAGCAATTATTGATTAGGATGATATTTGAATCTTCTTGGGCATTGTTGAGATCTGTAATCTTATACCTTAACTAACCTTGGCTTCCTACCGTCTTGCGTGATGTGTCAAGCCTGTGCTGTACTCTTGTGTGATCAGGGTTAGTTGTTTGGATGTAGGTTAGAGAAAAAGTAACTGTACTCTTGACTGCTTATTTGTTGATAATGTGAAAATCCACTTCTTGACCAGTCTACCACCACAGTTGCTTGTCTTGAAGTTATTTTGGTCAAGCTTTTCGCTATACTTCTTTTTATCATATTCTTTACAATTGGTTTCTCCATGTGTAGGAGGTTGCATTTTGCAGTACTGGAACTATGTGCCGCACTTCAGCCTTGTAACTGCCCCATGTGTTCGAGGAAGATTACTGATTTGACACCTGAGGAATCATTGTACAGCCAGCAGGATGCTGAAGTCATTGAGGTCTTAAAAAAAGTTAGAAAGTATAATCGCCTTTTTGTGGGTGGCACATATGGCCTCATGCTGTTGCGTTGGACTCGTATGTTACTCTATCACATGTTAGATTGCATAGATGGAATTATCCTTATATTTCAAAGTTCCGATTGGACTATCTTTCTGGACAAGTGGACGTTATCTCTCTATGTTACACTTGCAAGTTTGGATTGGTATCTATTTGTGCATTGTCCTTTGTAGTGTCAAGCTGAAAACAGAATATCTTCTTGCCGAATCCATTAATTTCAAGTTCAAGATCATGTGCTTGGAAAGAACAGGTCATTAGTGTGTGATTTCCCCAAATCCAGCAAGAGATTATGCGAATTAGTCAATGTTTGTCATATTAGTTGAATTGATCTGAATTTGTGCTGCCTTCGTACTGATGATCATTCAATAATAGCAGAGCGCCACAATTTCTCGTGGTTTTTTATGCTGCACTTTCTGCGGACATGATTACTGGTTTACCATTAAGTAATAGCAGAACACCATGTTTTCTTTTATTTTTAATCCTTCTCTTTCTTATTTCTGCAGAAGGTGCTTGGGCTGCCCTTTTACATGAAGAGAGTGTTTAATGAAATGTTGAATCCTGATAGGCCTGGAGCTCATTTGAACAAATTGCGAATTTTTGCTGTAAGTTCATTTGACAGCTAAATGCATCGACTCCTACGCATAATGTGTTAGAATATGTAAATAGTAAAACCCTAGTCCAATGTGTATTAGGAGAGGATAGGTTATGTGTATATATATATATACACATAACCTATCCTACCCATAATACACATTGGATTAGGGTTCTACTATTTACATATTCTAACACTCCCCCTCAAGATGGTGCATATAAATCATGTGTACCGAGCTTGTTACATATGTAGTTAATATGAGGACCAGTGAGGGACTTGGTGAAAATGTCTGCAAGCTGATCATTTGACTTTACAAACTTTGTAGGAATATCTCCCAAGAGTATCTTTTCTCTGACAAAGTGACAGTCAATCTCAATGTGCTTAGTTCTCTCATGGAACACTGGATTTGACGCAATATGAAGAGCATCATGATTATCACACACCAGTCCCATCTGACTAATATCACCAAATTTCAGCTCTTTGAGCAACTGTTTGATCCAAACTAGCTCACATGTCGCCATAGCCATTGCTCGATATTCTGCTTCTGCACTAGACCGAGCAACCACATTCTGTTTCTTGCTTTTCCAAGATACCAAATTTTCTCCTACTAAGACACAATATCCAGAAGTAGAACGTCTGTCAGAAGGCGATCCTGCCCAATCAGCATCGGAGTATCCAACAATCTGCTCATGGCCTCGATCCTCAAACAATAAACTTTTACCTGGAGTTGATTTTATATACCGAAGAATGCGAACAACTGCATCTCAATGACTATCACACGGTGAACTCATAAACTGGCTCACAACACTCACATGAAAGGAAATGTCAGGTCTTGTCACTGTAAGATAATTTAATTTACCAACTAACCGCCTATATCTTGCAGGATCGTTAAGAGGCTCCCCATGTCCTGGAAGAAGTTTAGAATTCGGATCCATCGGAGTGTCAACAGGTTTACAACCTGTCATTCCTGTCTCCTCAAGAATATCTAAGGCATACTTCCGTTGTGAGATCACAATACCTGAGCTAGACTGTGCGACCTCAATACCCAGAAAATACTTTAGTGTGCCCAGATCCTTAGTCTGAAAGTGTTGAAAGAGATGTTGCTTCAATTAGTAACACCATCCTGGTCATTGCCGGTAATAACAATGTCGTCAATATAGACCACCAGATAAATACAGAGACGTGAATCAGAATGCCGATAGAATACAGAGTGATCAGCTTCACTCCGAGTCATGTCAAAGTCTTGGATAACAGTGCTAAACTTACCAAACCAAGCTCGAGGAGACTGCTTTAGACCATAAAGTGACCGGCGCAAGCGACATACAAGGCCACGACTCCCCCTGAGCAACAAACCCAGGTGGTTGCTCCATATAAACTTCATCCTCAAGGTCACCGTGTAAAAATGCATTTTTAACGTCCAGCTGATACAGGGGCCAATGGCGAACAACAACCATAGAGAGAAAAAGGCGGACTGATGCTATCTTAGCCACGGGAGAGAAGGTATCACTGTAATCAAGCCCAAATATCTGAGTATATCCCTTGGCAACAAGACGAGCCTTAAGACGATCAACCTTACCATCTGGACCAACCTTGACTGCATACACCCATCGACAACCTGCAGTAGATTTACCTGAAGGAAGAGGGACGAGCTCCCAAGTACCACTCGTATGTAAAGCAGACATCTCGTCAGTCATAGCCTGTCGCACAATGCAGCTATAGACTTAGGGATGGAAACAGAGGACAAAGAAGATAGAAAAGCATAATAGGGTGATGACAAACGATGATAACTTAAACCGATATAATGGGGATTAGGATTAAGGGTGTTCCGTATACCTTTCCGAAGTGCAATCGGAAGAGATAAGTCCGCAGTAGGAGCAGGTTCAGGTGCAGGACGTGAATCAACCGGGCCGGATGCTGGGCGAGGACGACGATGATATGTCAAGAGTGGAGTGTCTTGTGCAGGGAGTCTAGGAGGAGCCACAGTAGACGTTCCAACGTTTGGAATGGGTAAGACCTCTGTAGCGGAAGGGGAAGGAGGAGATATAGTAGACTCCCTAAAGGCCGGTATAGGTAAAACCTCAGATATATCAAGATGGTCAGAATGGTCAGAAGAGATAAAGAAAGGTTTAGACTCAAAAAATGTGACATCGGCTGACATAAGGTACCTACGAAGATCAGGTGAATAACAACGATAGCCCTTCTGAGCACGAGAATAACCAAGGAAGACACACTCAGGTGGTTGCTCCATATAAACTTCATCCTCAAGGTCACCATGTAAAAATAGGATAGGTTATGTGTATATATATATAGGGCTCATTGTACCATGTTTAATATCAATTATATATTTTTCTCCCGTGCATTCTTTCATGGTATCAGAGCCAGGCCCATCCAACTATTGTTACCGATGTTGGGCCCCCAGTTATGTTGTCCACGCTCCAGAGATCTGGGCGTGAGGGGGTGTTGAGTTGTCCCACATCGGAGGGATTTGAGGTCCTTGGTCTCCTTATATGACTTGGGCAATCCTCACCTCATAAGCTAGCTTTTGGGGTTGAGTTAAGCCCAATGTCCATTCTTATCATAATGCAATCTACTTCAGTCAGCTACCTGTAGTATTTACATTTTATAGCTCTACAGTCTCAATTTATTTCCTCAACATTTCAGAAGTGAACACTGAAGCCTCATAATCTTCTGGCCTTAATGGTTGTTATAGGTTTCTTTTCAGATCTACTATATTTATCTTATGCCATGTTATTTGTAGTGACCTCATTTCGTGAACTTATCCGCTGAAGCAGATAATTTCTTGCAGATGTTCCTGGGACTCCTCTACACACTCAGCCCCTTTGATTTTCTCAGAGTAGGTACTCACATATGCTCTACAAATATAAACTATGAATATCTGTGGCACTACTGGGAGAAGTGCTACTGAAGGGCTTGTGAAGGCAAGCTGAGAATATGCATCTTCTTGTGTCTTGCTAATACACCTTTCTCCTTTATTTATTTTCTATGAGAGCTTGGCTAGGCTGAGCTTTTCTTTCTCCATCCTGCCCTGCATGTCAGGGTGCTAATGGGTATTTTTATTGGCGAACAACTCAAGCTGCGTTTGCCTTTTCCTGTTATATTCTTTCGTTTAATGTAAGTTTATTGCCATCTTACTGCAGGCCGTCAAAATGTCGTTGATGTCTTTGATTATTCTGCCATTGCACTTTCGTCAGTGTTGTATTTGGTTGGACTTTACCTTCGACGAAGGCGTTTTCGGCATGTTAGGGACATGGCTGCTGCAGATTTTGCTGCTAATTGACAGCTGCCAAGTGATGAACCAGATACTTGTAGTTAGCTCATTGTGGAAGATTTTGGATTTTTAAAGATCTTGCTCTCCTTTTGTGGGTTTTCGACATCTTCAAAGAGTGCTTTGGCAAGTTTGAGACGGTCTTGCCTCAATTCTTACTTTGCCTGCCATTCTGTTCAGATAGATATGTATAGTGTATCTCACTTAGTTAATCTCTTTTCCATTTTGTCACATGTTGAATATTGCCTAAAATGAGAATATATACCTACCATAAAACTGCTAGAGTGTTGTACTACTTGCGAGTTTATGACCTTACTTGAGCAAGCCTTGTTCCATAGGCTCTTACCACTATTCCCTCGAGTTGTAAGGAGTTTATTTGTACCAGTTTTTGTTTCTTATATTATTTCTGTTACTATTTAGTTGGGTTGCATTGATGCGAAATACCCAGCATCATTGTCGAGGGATCTGGTATCATAAGAGTTTATTTACTTATTTTGGTACTCCACAACTTGTAATTTATACCTGCGTTTGCATCCATAGCATGAAAAGGTTGTGCTATTATGTACAGTTGCATGTAATAAGGGCGACAAAAAAATTAGATATTCTCGTGTCATAGGCTGGCTTGTATAGTTTTTGACTAAATCCAAATGAAACTCAAACGAAAATGTGATCAAAGAAGGAAAGCAAGAGAGTTCGGCTAATCATGTCCCACGGGGAAGAAATAAAAGAGGCAGGGAAAATAAAACTGTCTAAAGCTTGCAATGATGCTTTGGCAATATATTGGAGTATTCTGATCGAACCAAACCGACTAAAAACAAAAAATTCGAACCAAATTGGCATATATATAACTTTTACATATATTTTTAAGACTATAGAATTTTGATTAAAAAATATTTAGAAATATTTGGATTCCTTTATGAGACAATATTTAATAGAACTATCTTGGATAAGGCTGTATTTTTTGCGATTTCGAATCGGAACCGGACTGGAACCGCGGCCCTGGCGGTTTTGCCGGTTCTGGCGATTCCGGTTCTGGCGGTTCCCGAAAACCGTGGCGGGGTGGTTCTACCCGTTGGAACTGCCAGAACCGGAAACGGAACCGGAACCGGACCGGTTCTGGCAGTTCCAAACGGTTCTAGCGATTCTGTAACGGTAATTTTTTGAATTTTTTTTTTTTTAAAAAAAATAATTTCCAAACGGTTCTTTTTCAAAAGTAGCCGTTTGGAAGTTTAAAAAATAGCCATTTGACCCCCAAACTTTAATTTAACCCCAAACTTTATATAATTACACTATTTCTCATTTCTCAACTATAAATACCCCCTCATTCTTTCATTTTTATTCACCAATTCATCAATATCTCTCAATCTCTCTCAAGCTCTCTTTCAATCTTTCTAGTGCAAGTGTTTAATTTATTGTTGCAAATTCGTGAAACATTGTGAAGTTGTTGAATTGAAGTTTTCAAGTGTTCAATTTCAACGATTTTCAATTTTCAAGAAGTTGTTCATCAATCCGGTAAACTTGTTTCAACTCTTACGTGCTAAGAATATTTTTTTGTGTTGTTATTTTGCTTAATTATAATTATTATGGCATTTTCGTTGAAAAATATGTTCGGTAAAGGAAAAGCTAAAACCGGTGAAAGTAGTGGCCAAAATACTACCCCTCCCCCGACTCCCCGACCTAGAAAAGATAAGCAAGTTCAAAGTAGTAGCCAACCTAGAAATCCTAATGAACCCTTCGTAATCCTTGATAGTGATCACCCGTGTTTTCAATTTAGCGATATTGATTTTCTACATGATGTAGCAGTTGGTGATAGAATAGACGATGATATTATGAATGCTCTTTTATCCTAATGCACCTATCTTAGAGGGAAATGAGGATGATGATGATGATGATGAAACCCAAGCTCCAGTAGATTTAGATGATACACATACTAGTCCTGCTCATAACTTAGGTGATGAACCGGCATACCCACCCGTACAAACTCCCACTTTTAGTAGACAACCTCCTAAACGTTCAGAAACATCATTAGTTTGGCAATTTTTTATTCAACTACGAGAACAAGATAAGGCTAAGTGTAAATCTCGTGGGAAATTACTTGTTCATAGGTATACTGGAGATCGTAGCGGCACCGGTAGTTTAGTTAAGCATATAAAATTACACCCTAGCGATAAGGCTAGATATTTCCAATTGAAAGCGCAACAAGAGGGGAGGACAAGTCCTGATACTACAGTTAACCCAAGTACTGGTTCAAATCTAGTTCAACCAGGAATAAACACAGTCACCGGAGGTATATTATATTACGATCCAAATAAGGATCGTGAAGAATTAGCTAAAATGATTACTGTTATGTGTTTGCCTTATTCTTTTGCTTCTAATCCTGCATGGATTCATTATATTAGAAGAGTATTTAATCCTACGTATAAAGGTTGGCCTCGCGCCACAGTTAAGGCCGATATTTATAAATACAAGCATGAATATGAACAATACTTGTGCTATTTATTTACCCAAATAACTAATGGTATGTCTATTACAACTGATATTGGTAGAAGTAATAATGATTGTGATTATCTAACTGTAACCAGTCATTGGATAGACGAAGACTGGACAATGCAAAAACGCATTATTGCATATAGGATAATTAATTCACGATACACGGGTAGGTTTATTGCTAACACTGTTTCAGATGTATGCAGATATTTTTGTTTTAGTGATAAAATAATGTCAATTTTCATGGATAACGCTTCTAGCAACACTAGTGCAATAGGTATGCTAACTAGAACACTTAATCCTGCTTTTATTAATATTTTCCATGTTAGATGTATATGGCATATTTATCATTTAATTGTTGGTGATGGTATGAGAATATTAAATGCTTTATCTGGCCAATATTATCCAACTATTTCTAACTGTTTAGTTTATATTGCCGCACTTGCTAATTTATTTGTTGAAGACAAGGGAAAAGCATTTTTCCGTTCTTGCAAGTATGGCTCGGGATGTTCTGTCGATTCAAGCGTCAACTGCTGCATCGGAGAGCGCTTTTAGTCAAGCAAGACTACAAATAGGTGATCACAGAGCGTCGATGCGGGACAGTTTGAAAAATTAGTGCTTTTTCGAGATTGGATTTGCGCAGAAAAAAAGAACTTTGGGCTAGCTGAATCACAACAAAAAATAGATGAGTGCTATGAAGAAATGATAGCAGAACTTGCTCAAGAAACAACTTCACCCGGAAGTGGTGATGAACAAGCTTCATTTCCACACGCCAACACAACCACCTCCAAACCTTGAAGGTTTTATGAGATTTGTTAGAAATAATGCATAAATTATTATGTAACTTGTACAGTGGCATGTCTTCTTTCAGTTTTTTTCCTTTTAATGGTGATATTAGTACCATGTTGTGCTCATTCCATTGGGGGAAGGAAGATTAAGAAAGATATGCCATTTTGGTCAATAAATATGCTCTTTATCATATTGAATATCATTTTGTCTCAATATGACTTTGTCTTTACTTCTATATCAATCCTTGAATATTTGTATAACATACAATATATAACATACAACACAATATACACTACTTATATACAATATATACTACTTAAATACAATATATACTACTTATATACAAAATATACACTACTTATACACAATATATACTAATTACCAAACACAATATATACTATACTAATAACATAGTACACGATATAAAATATATTCTACAATATACTAATGACTACTATATAAGATATTGATTTTAAAAAAATAAAAAAATAAAAAATTTCAGAACTGCCGGAAACCCGGCAATTTCAGAACCGCCGGAACCGCCAGAACCGGAACCGCTAGAACCGGAACCGGATGGTAGCGATTCCGGCTCCGGAACCGCCAGAACCGGAACCGCAGACCCAAATAGACCCAGAACCGAAACCGGATACAGCCTTAATCTTGGATCATTCCAAATACAATCTTCTGGACAGCAGTGAGAGAACACAACAGAAGAACTTCCAAAGGAATGGAAAAAATAAATTACTGACTTAGCAGCAGCGTGTGGGGCGCAAACAGCAAACTCTATGTGCCTAGGTAATAGAGCGCTCTCTGTTTTAAGCTCTCGTCTTAGCCCAGTACAGTACAGGATTTTTGTTCCCATTTGCATTCATATTATTTGTCGAACTTGAAATGTTATATACAAGCAAGCGTTTCAGTTGCCTTATTTCAGCAAATATCTACATTCTCTAGGTTTCCATTCACCTTACTACAATAACAATTACCTTCAATCTAGGAAGACTATTAGCTTCACAACTAGATGAGATACAGTAGTAACTACATGCCCTGATATGTACAAAAGAATGTAAAATACCTTCACATATTATCTACCAACTCTGCATACCAAGGACCATGAACATTCACTGTCACACGAGTCGCCACAATCAATACAGAGGCAGCTTCCACAACATCATCAATTAGAGCAGTTGCTCCCACTTGCTGCAGAGCCAGTTCAGCCAATTCTCTTCCCAGTCTTCCGGTTCCCCCAAGTACAACTCCTCTTCCAGCTAAATATATTGCCCGAGATATGCGTACAAAAATAGCATCCCCAACTTGCAGGCTCTTGGATAACATCCTTGCCATTATCTCCTTGATCTGTTGAAGCTTCATCACATCAGCACCATAGTTGCCATGCTCTAAAGGTTTGCCAAGCATCTCTATGATCTCTTGAATCCCAGCATCACTGTTGGAGTCGAGGAGCTCAGAAAGCGCTTTGACACCTCCCTGAACAATTTTATCCATATCTGCTGCACTAGATACCATTTGCATACTCGGAAGAACCTGCCTTTGGACTAGAATGCTGCACATAATCAAGTCACAAGTAAATCATCAAACGTCAAATAACAGATATCCAAAAAACAAGCATTTTTTTGTATCTCAAGGACTCTTTCTTTAACTGTTGCTGAGGGTGGGGGAGGAGAATGAAGTGGAGATAAGATTTACCTGGTAGCTATTATTATGATCTTTTGGATTTTTGCCTGAATCACCCTTAGTCTAAAGAAGTTCAGCTGCATTGTTTCAGGCAGCCCTTCTTGTGTCAGACCAGATACTGCATTTACCAACTTTAACAAACCCAGCCTCGCCAATAAATCAACCTTGTCCCCCGTGCATTCTTGGCATTCATCTATAGCTTCTGAAAAGAAAAGACAGACACTAGTCAGGAAAAGAAACAGGCAGTTTAAGCATGTTAATGCTCTAAATTCATCTGATGCCATCTCGAATTTGAAGGGGTAAAAGGAAGGGCCAACTCTGAGGTAACCAACCTGTAGAGGCCAAAGGTGAAGCATGGTTTTTATGCGTTTTAACTGAAAAGCTTCCTCCAGTTCTAAGGGTGGCAGAAGGAAGGAAACGATCCTCTCCACTTGTCAGCTCTGATTGAGCCTCCTTGTGTTCATCCCATTCCTGGTCCATGGAATCTTTGACAGATAAAAGCCACTGCCGTGTTAAGGGTAAGGCAGTCATAGCCACAGAAGGAAGACCGTAACGCTTGGTGAAAGCTTTCTTTAAATAATCAAAAGCTGCAGGTCCCTTGAGAATTGGTTCCAACATTCTAATCTTTGCCTTGCTTATTTCTTGTTTGAGTAGCTGCAAAGAAGAGGAGGAATTTCAGGTTAAGAAAATACAGAGATAGCAGAACTGTAAGGCATAAGCACAATCATCCTCAAAGACATAGCTGATGGAAAATCTCTACCCCAAAGACTTGTTTGTTAAGCAAAAGTGGTACAACAATTATGACAGGAGAATCATTGGTAAGAGATAACCCCACAGAATCTTTCAAGATGAATTCAAGCACCACATTGTGACAGTGTGACAATACTCTGTATAAGAACAGAATATACTCGCACTAAAGAACTCTTTTGGAATGTGGAGTAGGTACCTATCTAGACTATTACAAATGCCAATTTTATTATCTTACAGATTTATGCACCCCCCATTCTACAGCATAGAAAGAGAGAGAGAGAGAGGGGAAGGGAGAGAGATCCCAAGAAAACAAAAGGTTCAGTATATGTTTATACTTTATCTTTGTTTTCCAATGCAGCTTTTCATTCTGTCCTATGCGCCGAGGGTCGCTTGGAAGCAGCCTCTCTGCCCTTTTGGGTAGGGGTAAGGCTGTCTACATATTACCTTCCCCAGACTCCACCTGGTGGGAGTATACTGGGTAGTTGTTGTTGTTGTTGTTGTATCAGTCCTGATCATCTAAGTGGAAGTAAAGTCTTCTACTTTGACACAACAGAAATACTCATCTAGCAGTTATCCACAAAGTTAGTTGATCGAAGTCTATAGTTGTGATGTGTTAAACCATGGAACACATGAAAGATATACCGAAAGATTTTTACCTGCATCTCTTCCAGTATAAAACGCAAACCCCTAACTAGTGCCGGGATAAATGAATTCCCTGCCCCATCCTGACATATATCAGCTATTTCTCTAAATAACTTTTGACAATTTGCTTTTAGCTCTTCCTCTTTAGCAGGAGAGGAAAGTTTCTGCAAAGTGACTAATGCGAAATCCATGATCTTTTGCAGATAATCCATATCCAGTTTGCCTGAGATCAACAACTAAAAAAGGAAGGCAAATTTATAGACAGATAAAAAAGCCTGCTCATATCATAAGGTGAGAGAATCAAAGATATGAACTCAATGACCAGATACCTGAGAGAGAATGTCTATATCTATCGCTTCATTGATCTCTTGTCTCCAGCTCTGAGGAGCCAAGCTACAAAGTACATCTCTTGCTTCTCTCATCAGATCAACAACACGGCTGTATCCAGGTTCATCCTTTCTCATGGATTCCATGACACTATCCCAGAAAGCCTTCTCCATTGTCTCTCTGACTTTGTCCTGTAAAGACATCAGAGCAGAAGAATCAACTAAAATTTCTAAAGTCTCTTCTAGTTTCAGGAGCCTAACCAAACTGTGCTCCGGGTTCAGTAAATCAAGATGTAAGAAATGCATCTACCTCAATACTACTATAATATTTATCAGCAACTTTTGGAGACTCAGCAAATTCAAGATGCTGCCCATGAAGACTCTCATTCACAATTAATACATTCTCCATTTCCAATCCCTCATCACTACGGGATACCTGCATGCTGTTATTGGCTGAAGAACCAGCTTTTGGATGTGGTTCATCCCTAAATAAGGAGCGCACCACACGGTTTGGCTTCTGATCCCTCACCTCAAGCAAATTCTCTCCTTTACTTGTACCACCAAGAGAAGAAGAGGCACTTGGGAGAGCAGTTGGGCTTGGAGATATTGAATGCAGAATTGGAGAGCTCAGAGGACTCCCATTTTCTTTAGCTTCAAAGTATTTGCTTCGTGTGTCAGAAATCGCATTATCCATCCGTTCAATACCAGCATCTCCACTAATATTAAGCACCTTTTCTCTGAGAAGTCTCTGATCTTCGGTCACCTACGTGACAGAAATGATAAGTCTCAAAAACTAAGCTCGATAAGAATGAAATTTTTTTAATGGAAGCAATGTTCTCTGAACCAAACTTAAGAATCTAAAAGTATTGAAATGACGACTACTTTTCCGTGCTACGAAGGAGAAAAGAAAAGCTAGGGGTAAAACCTGTTTCTGGATAGCCTTCAGATCATGAGTAAGAGCAACACTATCGCCTTCAGGAGTTATCCGGCATTTTTGAATCATAGAAAGTTCAAGCTGGCAAGCAGCTCTAACCAAATCCTCCTCTAAAGACTGAGCATCTTTAACCTTCCACACCACAAAGCTATTCAAGTAAGAGCACCATGCTGAATCAAACTCTGCGAGTTGTGACTTGAAGGTCTTGCGGCTTGCCAAACCACAATCAGAATGCCCATTAGAAGTCTGTGTGGGGCCATTTAAAATTATCCTAACCAGCAGTTCAAACTCTCTGACAAATTTTTCAGCCGATTTGGCCAGGGCAATCTCACGCTCGCCTTTACCACTGAACACAGCATCAGGGTGACCTAGAACCATATATGCACACAGCACAATTCGAACAGGATATCTCGACAACTTGACTGGAGCTCTGGCTGTTGGTGAGTTGGATACTGTTTTTTTTACACCACCACTGCGGAGAGATCTCCTTGGTGTAACCTTTCTTTTTGGCGAAGCTACTCGTTTAAGAAGATGATCAATGTCCCCCCAACCAAAAGTACTTACGGCACTGTCAACATCACGCAACAATTTAAAGCGAAGCTCAAGCCTATCAAGCAAACCTTTAGCTGTCTGTAGTGTACCAAATGATTCAATCATCATTGCTAGCTGCTCAAATGGCATTAACTTAGCTGATCTCTCATTAATACTCAGCATATTATAAGCTTTTGCAAGATGGAAGGTCGTCTTTCCACGTGAAAGGAACTGCTTCCAACACCTGCAAAAGAACACTTATAAGATCCGCATATCTCATTTACTGACAGTAATTTCATGCAACCAGGAAAATGCGCTGACTTATATTAAGATAAACATGAGTGACGAAAGAGGGTTTGCTGCTTCCCATACCTTGCTAATTTCCTTGAGAGAAGGTCAGCCTGGTCATGAATCTTGTCATAGCTTCCATGAAAAGAATTTGGTGATTTTCCTCTCTGCATCAAGTACTCTGCTCTTTGTCTCTTTGCCTGTTCATTGTGACAGAAATAGTGTCACACATTATGCATAGGACGTCATCATCAAAATTTATTTGACTTGAATCAAAAGAATATGTTGTTACCCTTTGTAGTTTGTCTTCTATTTTAATCTTCATTTCTCTTCTTTTGACCTCTTCCTGGTGAGAAACAGACTTCGCAACAGTCCGCGCCTGCATAACTCTAGCACATGCCCTCCTCTTTTCGGCTTCCAGCAATCCCATCCTCTTCTTCTCAGCAGCTGCACGCTTCTGACAAATTGCAGCACGCACCCGCTCTTTGTACTTGCTCCCACAAGCCATTCGACGCAGTAATGATTGAGATGTCCTCTCCCTCAGTGTGGCCCTCCTTTGGCGATTAGCTTTTAGGAGAAGCATCCTATTTACCTCAGCCTGCTGAACACGCAACTCCACCTTTGTACCCAGTTCAGCTCGTTCCTGTCTGGAGCGCATTTCTGCTCCAGTTTTAGCTGCCTGCCTCAACTCATCTAATTTTGCAAGCCGCAACTTAGCCTTCGCTAAAATGCTCATCCTGCATATAAAAAGAACTTAGAATTTGAATAACAGGATGGCTTGCACAATCACACAGCACAACCTACTAGACATAAACATACAATAGTCATTTCACTCATTATCTTGTACAAGATCAATATCTAGCAGCATGGCATCACAATCATTCTGATAGTTGCACGAAGTCAATCAGTTCTTTAACTCTACAAGCTGTATTAATCAGGTAAAGAAAAGAGATTATGTGTATAAATCATATCAAAGTAGTATTTCCCCCGTTTTGCTTTTCATTTCTCTTTTTTTGCTTTTCTTTAGGCAAGTGTACTTGAGGAGTATGGGATGTGTTTGTGTTTCCCTCTGGAAGAATCTTCAATTCAGACCATACTGATATAAAATGCACTAGTATAAGTATTTGAACCCAGAAACACACAATAGAGGATTCCGCAAATTCCGATGTATATGTATGCCAGCACAAAAGATATTTTGACTAAAATAGCTTGCTTCAAAGTAGTAGTCATGAGTACAAGTGGAAATACAAACAAGCTCAAGGAGATCTTCTTTAACAGAAAAGACAAAGCTCGAGTAGTCACATCCGACAGTGGTTAACAAAGAAAGTCCGGAAAATGATGGGAGTACTACTTTGAACCACGGCAAACAAAGAGAACATAATTCTGTTACATGTCAGGGCCTGCCCCATAAATTACTATAATGACAAACTGAAAAAGGCCTAAGAGAAACCTAAAAAGACTAGCAGTGTAATACTACTAACTTAGAGTGCTCTACAATTACCCTGTTGAAAGGCGTGATTAAAAAATAAAGCTGCTTACATGCACAAATATGTACCAAAGGATTTCAGTAGAAAAGTGCTCAGCACAAATAATAAATGAAAAGTTTAGATTCAGGGACAAAACTATATGAAATAAGATAGTTGCCTTTTCTCCTCGGCAGCCTGAAGTTTAGCCTCAAGACGCTGTCCAAGATCTTCTCCATGAGTTGGAGACTGTGAGGGGCTTCTGGGCTTTGGTCTGGCTTTGCTTGACAGATACTCATAGAATTTCTGCTTGATATCAAATTGCAAATTTTAGTGACAGGATTATCCAAAAAACGAAGCATGACATAATATGACAGGATTATCCTAAAAAGAAAGCATGACAGAGAATTATTTTCCTGCTAATGAAAAGCTCTTTAGGACCACAACAACTAAGAAAATTAAGCAGGAATTAACATGCAGTTAACTAATAAAAGTTGTTAAAAATAAATTCTTCACCCAGAAAAGTTGTTAAAATATCATATCCCAAAAAATGAAAAGGGACAAATAGGGAACATATTCTAAAACCAAAATGTACTTAAAAAAATCCATACAGTAAAATATCAAGGTAACAGTGAACTATGATTAATATTGCATATTAAAGAAAAAATACACATAATTTCTTATTCATGGTTTAATACTTTATCTATCTCAAGAAATTCGGGATTGAGAATTCATTTTACTGAATGTATTTCAAAATAAATAGTCTTTTTTTTCAAAGACCTAACAAGAACTGTAACATAAAGGAAAGAATCGCACACCCTTACCTAACTCAACAAACAACCGCGCAGACGAGATGAATTACTATAAAGACGAAGCTTTCCACTGAATTTTTTTTATTATTATTTAGGAAAGAAAATAAAATACTTGATAAAAAACCAGGACTTGGGAGAAAACTGATCCTACAAGTTAGAAATCAACACATTCAAAATTAAATTAAAAAATCAGTTAACTAATTCCGTGTAAGTCCTAAAAATAGAAAGGAAAAAAAATTATCTACTGTGTACAGCTTATCGGAAAAAGTTAATAAGACCTGTCGACGAAGATCGGCGCCACGTAGCTTAGCGTCAATTTCTTCAGCAGTAGAAGGAGAAGTTTTAGGCTTAGGCTCTGACAGCTTTTGAAGAATCCTAGGTGGAATCCTTGGCGGCGACAAAAACGTTGCTCCGTCACTCGCCGGAATTTCCATCGCTATTCCACCTATCTTCCCCCTTTCCGGCGATTCCACTTCCATATTCCTATATCTCCTCCAATCAAACAACTCCGATATATCGCAATAATTACAAAAAAGAAAAATTACTCCAAAACAAACGATCAAATCACTCTTTACAACTTCAGCTTTCGATCTATGGATATGGATATGTATATTACAACGTTTTAATTCGAAAATATATGGATATTTAAAACTCTTACAAGAGAAATTGAAATTTGAATTTCGAGAAGAGTCGCGATGATTTGTGAGAAGAAACGAATAGAGAGAGCGCGAGAGAGAGAGGTTTTTCTTTTTTGTATATACTGTTTGGTTTTTGCTTTTTTTATTTATATAAAAAAATTGATGACTAAATTGAATTGCTTTTGTGTAAATGTAGGAAGTGCGTGCAAAATGAAGAAAAAGAGTGTTGGAATATGAGTGGGTTTCTTATCCAGAAAGGCTGCCACGTCATAATTCTTTATCAAGTCTTTTACGTTTTTAACCCTAGTTCCTCCTTTTTGAACGTTTAGGTAATTACGTCAGTGTTTAGGCTTCAAAATTTACTCAATACTGATTATTACTCCTACTATTTCGTAGTTGATGTGACCGTGACACACTTTTCATCCATTTCAAATAAATAAAATCTTTTATATTTAGAAACTAGTAATAATTAATGACTGGATATATATTTGGGATAAAAGTTGATCTTTTGGAGAATAAATATGCATAATGGTGCGGGACTCTTACCATTTCTTATTTAATCTGTAAAAATAATATATATGTTATAAATATAACTCTATTTAAGAATGTCTATATTTAGAGAGATTCTAGGGTTTACTATTTGGTGGCTAAGTCACTACCTCCCTATAAATATAGGGGTTCTATTCTATTGTAAACCACCCCAAAAGTATCAATAAGAATACTCCTCTCTCTACTTAGTTATCAGCACGAGTCTCTAACCAATTGAAGTTGATTTCTTCCTTCTCCCCTAATCAGTGGCGACCGTGCCTCTAAAACCCTAATCAGTGGACCTAAATTTGAAGATCTCCCTCTATGTGGATATTTAGAGTATTCATCATTGTCTGAATACTAAATGATGAATCCTCTAATACCAAATCCAACTTAGTGGTTTAGCATAAGGGTATAGAGGAGGTTTTAGTCTCGGTATAACGTATTTGGTTTACAACGAACCGTCATATGTCTCCAACAGAACTGAATTTCTATACGGAAAAATAGAAGAGATGGTATCATCATAAAGTAATGCAACGGGATGGAAACTCAAGAGGTATATTTGATATCACAACATTTATTGGTATACCTTAAAGGTGAGTATTTTAATTTTTTCTTTTAAATTCTTGAAATTCTACGATTTGATTTCATATACAAACATAGACAACAAAGTTTGATTATAACCATAATGGAGTCTGTAAGAAATTACACTCACATGGAGTGGTAAAATTTCTATGCCTTGCCATGATCAAATTCATGTATGATTGTGGGCAAAGAATTAAAAAAAAATCCGTCCAATTGAATTTGCTCCATTCCCTTTAGAGAATGTGGTAGCAGTATGTGATAAGTCTGAAAGAAGACAAAATCCGTCCAATTGAATTTGCTCCATTCCCTTTAGAGAATGTGGTAGCAGTATGTGATAAGTCTGAAAGAAGACAAAATTATTACCATGAAGGTATCAATGAATGTGGACGTAGCAAGAGACGGGATTATAATCGTCATCATTGTGATAATGAGAATAATAAAGATTCTCAAAATAATCTTTCACTTTATGAAAGTAATATTTGACATGAGATTATATATAGCACATACAGATGATTATGCTCCATTCCCTGAAGTGAATGTGATAATTGTAATAAAGCTCGTAAGTATGAACACGCTCTTGATGTAATGTCTGACATTATGAAAAGAAAGTTCGTTGCCCTTGAAATTTCGGGCAAGAACTACATGACATGGGTGTTGGATGCTGAAATCCATTTGGATGCAATGGGTCTTGGAGACGCCATTAAAGACAGAAATAATGCATCCACCCAAAACTGTGCTAAGGCCTTGATTTTCTTGCGCCATCACCTTGGTGAAGGTTAAAAATTGAATATATCACAGTCAAAGATCCACCTATCTTGTGGAATGGCTTAAAGGAGAGATATGACAACCTGAAGTTGGTCACTCTGCCACAAGCACGATGCGATGAGAATCCAAAAGCAAATAGTTCATAAACTATATATTATCGTTGCGGTGGAAAAGGGCACTGGGCGAAAATTTGCCGTGTACCAAGACATTGGTTGAGCTTTATCAAGCATCTCTAAAAGGTAAATGCCCTGAAACCAATTCTGTCTCTGACGACAATTTTGACATCACCCACCTGCAAGTGGCAGACTTCTTTGAGCACCCTGAGGGGAAAATAGACCACTTAATCGGTGATGGATCTGTGATGAAGGAAGATGGAATTGTTTGATTTTATTTGTATTAGTTAGTGAATAAACTAATAATCATCAGTATCAGCTCGTATTAGTTAGTTTATGATATAATGTTTGTATTAGTTCTTTAGAATGTTTCAATATGCTTAAATTTTAAAGATATTTTTATTTTTCAGTAGAGTTAATCGATTAACCTAACAGTTAGTCGATTTTCTAATATTCGCATTAAAACTGCAAAACAATCGATTATATACTTGTTAACAATCGATTATATTTTTTCAAAATAGCAAATAATCGATTATGTTTGTTTAACAATCGATTATATTAAGACAGTGTGATCTGAAGTTTTTCAAAATAGCAAACAATCGATTATATACTTGTTAACAATCGATTATATTAAGACGGTGTGATATGAAGTTTTTCAAAATAGCAAACAATCAATTATATACTTGTTAACAATCGATTATATTAAGACAGTGTGATATGAAGTTTTTCAAAATAGCAAATAATCGATTGTGTATGTTTAACAATCGATTATATTAAGACAGTGTGATCTGAAGTTTTTCAAAATAGCAAATAATCGATTATGTATGTTTAACAATCGATTACATTGAGGCAGTGCTTAAACTGAAATTTTCAAACTGCAAAGTAATCGATTATGGAAAACATATAATCGACTATCTGATTTAGTTAGTCAACTAACCTCAGCAGATTTTGAAAATATTGTTTAAATGTAAAACAAACGGATTGAATTTGTTTATTCTCATGTTCATGTATTTTCTTTTTTATGTCAAACCATGGAAAAGCAAATATGGATATCTCACAAAGCAAACTTGGATCAAATATTTGTTTAGTTGATTCATGTACTACACATACGATACTCAAAGAAAAGAAATATTTCTCTCAACTAAGTATGTGTAAGGCAGATGTTACTACAATCTCTGGTAGTAGTAAATTGATTGAAGGTTCCGGAAGAGCAACTATAACTCTGCCTAGAGGAACAATATTTATCATAGAGAATGCAATGTTCTCCTCCAAGTCTAAGAGAAACTTGTTGAGTTTTAAAGATATCATTCAAAATGGATATCAGATTGAGACAATACATGAGTATAATCTTGAATACCTCATTTACTCATGAAAACGAGGCTGCCCACTTCGGTTTGGGGTCACGCCATTTTGCATGCAGCAATGCTAGTTCGTCTCTGACTGACGAATTATCACAAATATTCCCCGTTGCAATTAGTTTTGGGTCATGAACCTAATATATCCCACTTAAGAATTTGTGGATGTGCAGTATATGTGCCTGTAGTACCGCCATATTGCACCAAAATGGGTTTGCAAAGAAGGTTAGGAATATATGTTGAGTTTGAATCACCCTCCATTATTCGCTACCTCGAAACATTGACAGGGGATTTGTTCACTGCACGATTTGCAGACTGTCAATTCGATGAGACACTTTTCCCAAAATTAGGGGGAGAAGTTGGTGAAACCAAACGGGAAATTTTGTGAAAAAATGCATCATTATCTCATCTTGATCCACATACCTCTATTTGTGAAAAAGAGGTGCAAAATATTATCCATTTGCAAAGAATAGCAAATCGAATGCCTGACGCATTGGTATTGAATATACCACACTTACCCCTAGAAGGAGGTTTGAGATGATATATGAAAATAATGTCATTGTTATGGCATGAATGATCGTCGGTCACGTACCTATTGTACGCCAAAATATTTTGGAAATATGACTATTAAAGGACAACGATAATGCAAGAAACATATCTTGCATATAATTTTGACCATGACCATAATGGTATAACTTTCTCTTTAAAAGAGATATTCACCACATGGATGTTGATGAATCTGTGGTAGTACAAAATTAATTGAGAGCTCTAGAAGAGCCAATTATTACTATGTTGGAGAAACGCAATTGATTACCAATAAGGTATTGTGTGGTTGTAAGTCTCAAAGAAACTTATTCAGTTTCCAAAGTATATGCGAAAACGATTGATTATATTGAGACTATAAATAAAGGAAAGATTTGATATCTTCTATTACTACAACTTGTAGCGGGATAATTTGTATATGAAAAGCTACCCGCTTTATTCTCCAGTTTGTACTACACAAACAAAAGAATGCCACAATAAAGTGGATATTTATTGGTATAAAAACCCATACCATAATAAACTTGAAGTTTATTGATATTTGCACATGTCATGGTGTAAATTTGAAGTTTATCAATATTGATAATTTATTCAGTTGGCATTCGGGTTAGCCATCTCATTTTAAGTATGATGTGCAGTAATAGAGAATTCACATGGGTAAATATTAAAGAACTAGAAAGTTCTTTACGAATTCTCTTGTATCACTTGTTCTCATTAATGAACTGACCAACTAAAGAGTTCATGTTGAAGCCCATAAATTCTGGAAATATCAAAGGTGAATATGGGCCCATTCACCTGCCATGTATAGCACATATGATGCATCTATGATATGGTTACATGCGCAATTGTTATTAACCCGCAGCCTGGCCGGTGCTTGCGAGGTAAATTGCTCAGTAATCTAACTTCGAGCATAATTTCCATATTTTCTACTCAAGATAGTTCATCTTGATAAGTTGGTTTATATCAAAGTTGGTTTAGCAAGATAATTATTGAGTGCTTCCACTTAATAGCTAAACCGTTTCTTATGAGAACAAAGTTATATATATCAGTTTGATATACGTTGTATACGAGAGTATATTATATTCTCCCCTCACAAGTGGTTCAGGGTCAGGAACCAAATAATTTCATCTTATTATTATTGATGTGCGATGTATATTTTCATTAACACCATAATGCACAAAGATGGACTTTCAAAGTTGAGGAAACAAGTTAGCTTTTCTAACATGAGGGGGAGACATGATGAACACTTGAGAAAAGGTTACATGGGATGAATTATCATTTGTATATATAGATCCTCGAATATCATAATATGAACCTGAAGTTCATAAAAGGATAATTCAATTGCAAAATATTGCAAAGCATGCTATACGCATTTGCTGACCCAAAGAAAGTAACTATATTCTCACTGCAAATACTCATATTTAGTCCCAGAAGGACAAAGTCTTTGATACGCTTAAAGCGTATAGACAAATCGGTTTCAAAATAACTTCTTAATAAAGAAGATGAGCAAATGATCAAAGTGATCATAAATGGAAGAGATACAATTCAAGCAGAATTGATTCCATATGAAAGACATGTAGTTTTGGACATGTAGTTCAAATACTTGAAAGTATAAAGTCAATGATTGAAGTTGCTTGAAGCATATACAATTCTTGGTCCTGAAGTACCACATCCTAAGTGCAACTTGTGTACATATATATCTTGCTATAACTATAAGCATGATGGCATCGAGAATACCTCTATGGAGATATTGAAGAGTCATTCCACGACATTATATGAAGATGTTCATATCTATCAAGAATGATAATTTCAAGATGGTGCACAAGATTGGAATGCAAATGCTCAAGGATGTGAATTGATGCTCTTTCAGGGGGAGTTAATGCGCGTTGCACTCTTTTTCCCTTACAAGGTTTTGTCCCAATGGGTTTTCCTTGCAAGGTTTTTAACGAGGCAACCAATAGGCGCATATTCAAACATGTGTACTCTTTTTCCTTTTCTTTAATTTTTTTCCATTGGGTTTTGTTTTAGTTAAGGTTTTAACGAGGCACATTATTGAATAGACATTCAAGGGGGAGTGTTATAAATAGAACTCGTCTATATTTAGAGAGATTCTAGGGTTTACTACTTGGTGGCTAAGTCACCACCTCCCTATAAATATAGGGGTTCTATTCTATTGTAACCACCCCAAAAGTATCAATAAGAATACTCCTCTCTCTACTTCTCTCTATATTGTTCTTGTATTATTGTTCTTGTTCTTATATTATTTCATAACAATATAATAATAGTTGTACTTTCCATAAATAGCATGTGATGCTAAGATGTTTTTTTTTTAAATTTTCTAATTGTACATCTAGTCAAAAATCACCGTATATACAACAACAACAACTACCCAGTCTATTCCCACCATGTGGGGTCTGGGAAAAATCACCGTATATAAAATAGCGTAATTTATCTTGGACGATTCTTTAATTTAATATATTGAAAATAATATCTAACGGATTTGTACTTTGGAATTTGAGCACTACTTATCACTTTTCGGCCATAGATTTACCTCTGCATCGAATTTTCAGTATGTTGATATAATCCAGTTTTTGATAAGATGATTATAGATTTATATCTCATTAGAATATGTAGGGAAATTAAAATAAAACACCCTTAATAAGCGATATGAACAAATAAAGATGATGATTCATCTTAATTGGCCTCAATTTGTTAGTATTGAGAGAGTGTTGTTTGTTGGTTTAAAACTTCCTTTCTATGACTCAATATTTATGAGTCACACAATTGCTCTCCTATCCCCAACATTACTACTATTAATTATAGTTGATTTATCGAGAGTCAAGTTAAGTAACAAAAATTAAATGTATAGAGCAACGTTAAGCAAATATTAATATTTGCATTAAGGTAAGTTGTCTATATTATATCCATAGGTACGACTTTTCCCATATCCTGTGTGAATGTAGGATACCTTATATATCAGACTATTTTTTTTTCTTTACATATTTCTCGGCAATAGAAGAGGAACCTCGGCGTAATTACTGTCATATGACTAGGAGGTCACGAGTCCAAGCCGTGGAAATAGTTTCTTGCAGAAATGCAGGGTAAGGCTGCGTACAATAAACCCTTGTGATCCAGTCCTTTCCCGAACCTTGCGAATAGCGGAAACTTAGTGCATCGATCTGCCATTCAATTTTTTTCGGCAATAATTAATGTGTACTCAATTTAGCATGTAAGTCGTTCAAAGAGTAATAATAAACAAATTCAATCATAAGGATTAGTGTGTAATTTCAAGTAAGACCAAAGGAAAAATATCAAATTGGAAGTTCAGCAAGAAATGGTCATCAATTTTTATGGATACGTATATAACTATTAACTTATCCCATGATAAATGCATGCTCTTGAAACAAAAGGATTTGGTCTTAATTGTGTGAGATATACATAATTCTACGGATTATTTATTTATTTATTGCTTGTTCTAGTCTTCTCTTGTTCGAGGTGAATTGGCCCATGTGATGAGTCTTTCTCTTTGTTCCCACCCCTTTTTTTCTCCTTTTCGATTATTTTTCTTCTCTTCGTTATGTTATTTATATTAATCATATATTCGAAGCCTCAACATTTTCACAACAAAGTCAATAATTGAATGCGAGACGGTATGAAGATGCCATTATAGATAGTTTTTTGGCGCTAATCTACATTATCCTCTTTGGTCTCTATTTAAAAAGTTAATTTCTCTAAATAAATAATATAATATTTACCATTTAATCTTTTTAAAATATAAATATTAATAAATAATACTAGACTAATTCTAAAATATATATATATACATAAATATCTAGTTTACCAGTAACAATACGGGTTCATGTGTCCATAATTAGAGTCATAAATTCGCCACTAAAGTACAAAGATGTTTGGACCGCAAACAAATTTTAGTTCCACCTCTTCCGTTGGAGCTCATTCTATTTTTAAAAACGTACTTATATGTTATAAAGTGTTACAAAACAATAAAAGAAGAAGAATAATAATGCTGAAAAAGAGAGAGAGAATTCTTATTGAATTTTGGGGTGATTTATAACGGGGTAAGACCCCTCTATTTATAGGAGAAAAAATGACTTAGCCTCAAAGTAAAACTCTCTACAAGATAGACTTCACTGTAAATAAAATTCTATTCTTAACACTCCCCCTTGAATGTCTACTCAATAAATAATGTGCCTTGTTAAAACCTTAACTAAAATAAAACCCAGTGGGAAAAAAATTCTAGAAAAGGAATATATGTTGAATCGCCCTCCATTATTCGCTACCTCGAAACACTGACAGGGGATTTGTTCACTACACGATTGGAAGACTGTCGATTCGATGAGACACTTTTCCCAAAATTAAGGGGAGAAGTTGGTGAAACCAAACGGAAAATTTTGTAGAAAAATCCATCATTATCTCATCTTGATCCACGTGCATCTATTTGTGAAAAAGAGGTGCAAAAGATTATCCATTTGTAAAGAATAGCAAATCAAATGCCAGACACATTTACGGACTTGAAAAGGATAACAAAATCACATATCCCCGCAGAGAATATTCCAATCCGTATTGATGTCCCTATTGGAAAATCTTCTAGTGTCATAGCTAATGAGTCGAAAGCACGCCTAAAACGTGACAGACCATTAGGTCCCAAAGATCGAAATCCTAGAAAAAGGAAAGCAAATGATCCAAAATGACACTACGAAAGAATCTCATGAGAAAATCAACGATTTAATAAATTCTGAGATTCATGAAGAATCCACTGAGCCCGAGACTCAAGAAAATAAGGAACTATCAACAAATTCAATCGATATTGAGACAAATTTGAATCGAGTGGATATAGTGGTGGATTATGTATTTGCATATAATGTTGCATCTAGCATTATGCAAGAAAGTGAGGATCTTGAACCTCAATCTGTTGGAGAATGTCGACAAAGACTTGATTGGCCAAAATGGCAAGAAGCAATCCAATTAAAATTGAATTCACTTGCAAAACGTGAAGTTTTTGGGCCTATAGTTCAAACAACTAATGGTGTTAAGCCTGTTGGATATAAATGAGTCTTTGTACGCAAGATAAATGAGAAAAACGAGGTACAAAGATATAAGGCACGCCTTGTTGCACAAGAATTTTCACAAAGGCCTGGTGTCGATTATGAAGAGAATATTCACCCGTTATGGATATTATAACTTTCCGTTATCTCATTAGTTTTGCTGTCCTTGAAAAGCTTGACATGCATTTAATGGATGTGGTTACCGCCTAACTTTATGGCTCACTTGATAATGAGATATATATGAAAATTCCCAATGGATTCAAAATGCCAAACACACATAATTCAAAGTCCCGAAAAATGTTTTCAATCAAATTACAAAGATCTTTGTATGATCTAAAGCAATCAGGACGAATGTGGAATAATCGTCTTAGTGAGTATTTATTAAAGGAAGACTATATAAATGATGCCATTTGCCCATGTGTTTTTATAAAGAAAACAACATCAGAATTTGTTGTACTTGCCGTATATATTGATGACATAAACCTTATTGGAACTCCCATAGAACTCCAAAAAGCAATTGATTATTTAAAGAAGGAATTTGAGATAAAAGATCTCGGAAAGACAACATTATGTCTTGGTTTGCAAATTGAACATTTGGCAAACGAAATTTTTGTTCATCAATCTGCCTATATAGAAAAAGTATTGAAACGGTTTTACATGGATGGAGCATAATTTTTAAGTACTCCGATGGTTGTTCGATCACTTGATGTGAATAAGGATCCATTCTGACCTCAAGAAAAGAATGAAGAGCTACTTGGTCCTGAAGTACCATATCTTAGTGCAATTGGCGCACTAATGTATCTTGCCAATACTACAAGACCTGACATAACATTTTCAGTTAATGTATTAGAAAGATATAGCTCTGCTCCTACAAGGAGACATTGAAATGGAATCAAACATATATTGCGGTATCTAAAAGGGACTACCGATATGGGCTTATTTTGTAACAATAATTGCAGTCCTGATCTTGTTGGTTATGATGATGTTGGATATTTATCTGACCCACACAAGGCTCGATCTCAAATAGGTTATGTGTTTATCTGTGGAGGCATTGCCATATCTTGGCGATAGACTAAGCAATCAATTGTGGCAACTTCATCTAATCATGTTGAGATAATTGCTATTCATGAAGCAAGTCGAGAGTGTGTGTGGTTGAGGTCTATAATACATCATATTCGAGACAAATGTGGTTTGAAATGTGATAAACTACCCACGATTTTGTATGAAAACAGTGCAGCATGCATAGCTCAATTGAAAGAAGGATTCATAAAAGGAGATAGGACAAAGCATATTTTACCAAAGTTATTTTTGACACATGATCTTCAAAAGAATGGTGATATCATTGTGCAACTGATTCGTTCAAGTGATAATATGGCTGATTTGTTCACAAAATCTCTACCGACGTCAACCTTCAAGAAGCTAGTGTACAAGTTGGGATGCGAAGGCTTAAGGATGTGAATTGATGCTCTCTTCAGGGGGAGTTAATGCGCGTTGCACTCTTTCCCTTACAAGATTTTGTCCCACTGGGTTTTCCTTGCAAGGTTTTTAACGAGGCAACCAATAGGCGCATTTCTAAACATGTGTACTCTTTTTCCTTTTCTAGAATTTTTTTCCCATTGGGTTTGTTTTAGTTAAGGTTTTAACGAGGCACATTACTTATTGAGTAGACATTCAAGGGGGAGTGTTAAGAATAGAATTCTATTTGGAGTGAATATCTATATTATAGAGAGTTTTACTTTGAGGCTAAGTCATTCTTCCTCCTATAAATAGAGGGGTCTTACCCCATTGTAAACAACCCCAAAATTCAATAAGAATTTTCTCTCTCTCTTTCTCTACAATATTGCTCTTATTCTTTTATTATTTTATAACACATTCATCATAAATAGAATTCTATTTATAACAATTTCTGTTTTCTTACTTAAAATATTAGCGATTATTATCGTAGGAATAATTAAAATGTGCAAATTGGCACCAACACATTAATAAAAAAAATTAGATTACATTTGACAAATAATCAAGCAATCAGTTACACCGTAATCTCAAATTTATAAAAAGTTTAGCTATTAAAATTCAAATAATTGACCATAGTTAATTATTTTGATATTAGTCATTAATTGTACTCTAACACTTCCGATTTATCTGAACTTAGAGTAGTGATTAGTCTATGCTTTATTAGATACAAAAAAAATAGGTGTCAACTCAAGTAGGAAAGAAATATTGTAGTATATTCAGTTTATGTAATTTTGTATGACGTTAGCTTTGTGTAAAGTGTGGTAGTGCGTATATGCATGTGTCACTGTCAATGGCTCATAATTTGATTACCAACTATTAGGCTATTTCGGTGGGCACTCATTGTGTACAAAGTCAATTTTTACATGTGAAGAGTTAAACATGGTTTTGAGTAAATTTTTAAAATTCAATGGCCTATTTAATATGCTACCTAAATTAGTGAAAACTTTAGTGCGGCCATGATTTTTTTTTCACTTTTTTCCCATCGCGCGCAACGTGATTACCCTAAATTCTATTATTTTATCGTAATTAGGTATTAAGGTAATGATACATATTAATAAATTGTAATTTAGGGATAATCATATTTGTGAAAACATGTTAGTATCATATATTTTGTTGAATTGGTCCGAACATTCGAGAGGAATACATTTTTCCCCAAAACAGAAAATAAATTAATTCACAACCCAGACATTTCACACCGAAATCACAAAGTCAACAAATTTCCCTTCGATGATGGACAACATTTTAAAATCATGTTTCTTGTTTAATTGGAATTGACCTCAACGTCTAGATAAAGAATATCTTTTTTTAAAAAGTGGAAAATAATAGTTTTTTTAGCAAATACAACTCAGATAAAGGCATTTTGCAAAGAAACCCACAAGAGGAGTTACAAACTCAATTTTTTCATTAATGTGATGGAGTGGTAAGTATTCATTCATTCTTAATTAAAGATTTCGAGTATGCACTAAGGAGACCAGCAAGAAGCTTAGAAAACCCCAACTAGGGAAGAATGGAAGGTTAGCCGTCACGTTATTTATGAAATGTTACAGGCACAACAGCTGGCTATTGCTCATCTGCAAAGTCACCAGAAAACTCTAAGCATGGTAGTACCGGGAACCGCCAGAACCGGAACCGCGGAACCGGAATCGCCGGAACCGACAGAACTCCCAGGGCCGCGGTTCCGGCAAAAGTAGATTAAAATTTTTATCAAAGCCAGGGAATTTCTTCGATCTTCAAATCCCGAGGTATGGAATTGCCTTTGTTAGAGAGCACTTTACCTCCAGTATAGATTTCCTGAAACAAATTCAAATTTAATCGGACCCCAATATGAATACCAAATATCAGGTGGAAAACAAAAAAAAGCTCAAAAATTTTCGCAATTCAAACAAATTCCACATAAACACCTTTTCAAGAGGAAGTAAAGATTTAAACATCAGACTAAAAACAAAGGTATAATTTAGGGCGTAAAAAAACAATTTGGAAGTAATTCTATAATACTCTTTCGGAAGAGATTCTTAGCACATTTGACTAATTTATAAAGCGTGTAGTGTTTTGGAAAAAATTGAGTTTACATATTAAAATAATTGAAAGATGACATGTCATGACACGTAAACTAGTTAAAGAATTAGGATTATCAAAGAGGCACAATTTGCAACAGATACGAGCAGAGGCATAGAAGAGGCACGAGCAGTTATTCAAAAGACTCAACGCCTTTACCTATTTAAGTCCAAGAATCAAGGAGAATGAATCCGTAGCACAAGAGAGTACAAATACAATATTTAATGATCCTTATATACTAAAACCGTTAGAGAATCTATATTAAATACAATGAGTATGTAGTAGCATTTAATATTTTTAATTATCTATAATGACCTTATTATAATAAAGGCAAAATGCATGTCTCCAAGATAGCTATAAAAGGGAGAGAACAGATCAATTGTAAGGACAAAAGAAACTATCTGAATAAACTGGTTTACTTTATTTTCTTCTGACTATCTTATTATTGGCAAAATCATTTCTCTTTATTCATTCTTTGATTATCAGTAACCCGAGTTCTTCTAAATTATAGCTTTGACCAAAATTTTACTTTTTGGTTAAACAAATTGGTTCCGTTAATGGGAATCTGATAATCTATTCTTTTTAGCATAAGTTTCCTTGTTGCATCAACCATGTCGAACAATAATGACAACATTCAAGGAAACCAACAACTTCAGGGAAATTTGCAGAATAATCACACCCCGATCCCTTCTCCACAAAGTTCTCCTCGACGATCTCGAGTAGGCACTCCTAATAGATCTCATGCAAACGGAAACGCTCAATTTGAAAATGTTGAAGCTATAGATGAAGCTTTGCAAAAATTTATTGCTGAACTGGTCAATAAAGCTCTTGAAGCTTTTGCTAGCCAATTACCCGATGCACCACTCACACCCACTTCAAATAACAACACTTTGAAAAATCCTCGTTCTACGCTTGTTAATTCAGGTAGCCGTGGACCCCCAACGAATCACAAGAGGGAATACCAGGTAACTTAGTCAATTCTAATTTATAAAATTTAGTATTAACATTGCAGAAACAGCTCAAGGAATAAAGTGTCCGCATAAAGGAATACCCGGGGTACCTCCCGTAATCAAAGGGATAAATATGGATAAATAAGCCAAGTGCTTCTCCCCTCCCAATTCCAAAAAATTTCAAAATGCGCCCGATATTTCAAAATACGATGGAATAACTGATCCACGAGATCACGTGATTACATTCACAACAGGCATAAAAGGCAACGACTTGACCAAATAGGAGATTGAATCAGTATTGGTCAAGAAATTTGGTGAAACACTCACTAAGGGTGCATTAACTTGGTATTCTTTTTTACCCTAAATTCTATAAATTCTCTTGCTGAGCTTGCAGATTCTTTCATCAAAGCACACTCGGGAGCTCAAAATCGAAAAAAGAATGGAAGGTATTTTCAAAATCAAGCAAGGGGACTCAGAATTGCTTAGAGAGTTCGTGGACAGATTCCAACGTGAAAGAAAGACATTACCATGTGTATCTGTAATTGGGCAACTATAACCTTCACAAGTACTTTGAATGCAAAAAGCTCAGAAGCTATGAGGCGGCCCAAGCAAGTCTTCGTGAATTCCCAACTACAACATGGAATGACGTTTATAACAGGTATAGTACGAAGCTGAGGATAGAAGAAGATATTATCTCACGGTCTCAAAAAGAAGAAAAGGTAAGTTTCGAGGCACGCAGAAAATAAAAAGAGGTTCGGTAAAAATAGGTACGAACGATAAATGGGACGAGCGAGAAAAGACTCACGGTCAAAACATGACAATCAAAGGTACGATCACAAGTTGAGGAATAGAGAGTCGAGCTCGTCATCAAGATTTAGGAATGATCAAAACACGTGTGAGTCATGAGATGATGATAAAAACTTGAAGGCGAGGTTTGGCAGTTATAATTTCAATGTGACCACTTCCAAACTCGTAGCTGTTTTAAGAAGCATGGGTGACAAGGTACGATGACCAAAAGAGATGAGATCGAATCCAAACAGGCGCAACCCTTATCATTAGTGAAAATTTCACAACAATCACGAGCATAAAACTACATATTGTAGGTTTTTACAAGGTGAAGTTGATCATTTATTAAAATAGGGGTATCTCTCCGAGTTATTCAGTGAGAAAGGTAAGCAATCATACATGAAGAATAGGCAGGAGCCCCCTAAACCACCTTCTCCCAAAAGGATCGTCAACGTTATAAGCGGGGGTGAAGACATCAATGGTGTGACATACACAGCAGCCAATAAAATTTCCAAAGTTACAATTACCCAAGGGAATTGGGAGCGACATGTCATAGAGGAAGAAAGCATTACGTTTAATGATACAGATGCATATGTCGTATTATCTCCTCATAAAGATGCATTGGTAATATATCTACTTATACATGATACTAATGTAAAACGAGTTTTGATTGATTTAGGTAATTCCGTGAACATTATTCTATTAAGAGTATTACATGAGATGAAAGCTGAAGATAAACTAATACCAAAGGTGCATACTCTATCTAGATTTGACAATTCCAGTGTCATGACGAGAGGAGAGGTAATACTTACTAAATTCGTAGGAGTTGTCAAAGATACAATGTTTTAGGTAGTAATATGGAAATGACTTACAATGTGATCCTTGGGAGCCATGGATCCACGAGATGGATGTTGTTCCTTCAACCTTGCATCAAGTTATTAAATTTTCATCACCATGGGTAATATGTCAAATCCGTGGGGATTAACATACATCCAAGAACATCAACTATGTAGCGGATTCATGTACTTGAAACAAAGAAAAATAGCAATCATAGAATCCAGTTGAGGGTACCACAACAAAACCTCGACTGAACATGGGCGAACAAATATGGACTCAAGACCTGATACCAGTCGAAAACCAGAGGAAAACAAAATATCAAGGCAACAATTGAAGAACTGGAGGCTGTAGTGTTATTTGCACAATGGCCTAATAAGAGAGTCTATGTAGGGGCCAATCTAAGCCAGGACATGAAAGGTAAGTTGATTGAATTTTTGAAAACTAATGTGGTTTATTTTGCTTGGTCCCACTCTGATATGACAGGAATACCACCTGAGGTAATGACTCACAAATTAAATGAAGACCCATCATATGCTCCTGTCAAACAAAATAAAAGAAAGCAAGGAACTTTCAAAAATTGGGTGATTCAAGATGAGATTCAAAAATTACTAAAGATTGGGTCTATCTGTGAGATAAAATATCCTAATTGGTTAGCCAATACTGTTGTAGTACCGAAGAAGAATGGTAAGTGGTGAGTTTGTGTAGATTACACATACCTTAATAAAAACTGTCCTAAAGATTCTTTTCCACTACCACATATAGATCAACTAATTGATGCTACTACAGGACATGAATTATTAAGTTTTTTAGATGCGTATTCAGGATACAATCAGATCAAAATAGATCCGGTAGATGAGGAAAAACTTCATTCATAATAGACAGGGGGACTTACTGTTATAAAATAATGCCCTTTTGTCTGAAAAATGCTGGTGCAACATATCAAAGGCTGGTGACCAAAATGTTTCAAGAACATTTGGAAAAAATCATGGAGGTTTATATAGACGATATGCTTGTTAAAACTCAGCATTCAAGAGATCATATATCGCACTTGTCTGATACATTTCAGATTTTGCAAAAATTTAATATGAAATTAAATCCCGAGAAATGTGCATTCGGTGTTGCATCTAGTAAATTTTTAGGTTTTTTTATTTCTAACTGTGGCATTGAGGTGAATCCCGCACATATTAAGGCCATTGAATAAATCTCTGATATGCTTACATTCAAAAAAGAAGTTTAGAGCTTGACATGAAGAATTGCAGCCTTGAGGAGATTCATTTCTAAATCGTTAGAAAAGTGCTTTAAATTCTTTTCAGCTCTTAAAAAGTAATATCATTTCGAATGGAATGAATAATGTCAACAGGCACACAAAAATTTGAAGACCTACATATCAAACGCGCTATTGCTCGCAAAACCAAAGGCTGGGGAATGATTGCTCATCTACCTTGCAATTTCACAAGTAGCAGTAAGTGCTATTTTAGTTCGTGAGGACCAAGGTAAACAATCTCCGATCTATTATGTCAGCAAATCTTTATTAGATGTGCGGTATCCTCAATTAGAAAAGCTCGCACTTGCATTAATCATGGCATCTATAAAATTAAGGCCTTATTTTTAATGTTATCATATTTCTATAGTAACTGCTTATCCATTATGCAATATATTAGATAAGCACGAATTTTCAAGTAGGTCGCCAAGTGGGATATAGAGCGCTTTCAGTCAAGCAAGACTACAAATCGGTGATCATAGAGCAGCGATGAGGGAGAGCTTGAAAAAATCGGTGCTTTTTAGAGATTGGATCCGCTCGGAAAGAAGAAACTTTGGCATTGCAGAATCACAACCGGCGATAGATGAAGCATATGAAGAAATGATAGCAGAACTTTCGAAGGATTCGGCTTCGCCCGGAAGTGGTGATGAACAAGCTTCATTTCCACCACCACCAACACAACCTCTTCCCAACCTTGACGGATTTATGAGATTTGTTAGAGATACAATGTAGATTATGATGTAACTTGTACATTGGCACATCTTCTTTTAGTTTTTTTTTCCTTTTAATGGTGGTATTAGTACCTTGTTGTGCTCATTCCATTGGGGGAAGGAAGACTAAGAAAGATATGCCATTTTGGTCAATAAAAACTATAAGACATATCCTTGAATATCGTTTTTCTCAATATTTCTTTGTCTTTACTTCGATATCAATCCTTGAATATATATATAACATACAATATATAACATACAATATATACTACAATAAAATATATACGAGAATATATATACATAACGTACAACCTAAACTACAAGAAATATATAAGTAATAACATATATAAATAAGATACAATATATATAAGAGAATATATATACATAAGAGATATAATATATATACAATATATACTGATTAGTACAACACAATATACTAATTACTACAACACGATATATACATTATATACAATATATACTAATTACTACAACACAATATATACATAATATATATCAACATATACATAATATACAATATATACTAATTACTACAACACACTATCATAATATACAATATATACTAACTACTACAATACAATATATACATAAATACATCAATATATACATAATATACAATATATACTAATTACTACAACACAATATATACGTAATATATAATATATACTAATTACTACAACACAATATACAATGAAATATATATTATACATACTATACTAATAACTTAGTACACCATATAAAATATATTCTGCACTATACTAATAACTACTATACAAGATATTGCCTTAGAAAAAAAACCCCGTCAGGCCCAGGACCACTGTGGGCTTAGGCCCGTCACGAGCCGGTCTCAACCACCAGGACCACCACACGAAGCCCGGGACCGCGAAGCCCGGCCCGTCAGGCCCGTTTAGGCCCGGGCCCGGGCCAGAAGACGCCCTTACTTTATCGTATGTTAAACACCATTATGAAGTTGGGACATCTTTTTCATTAAGTGCCGAATGTAAAAGGGCCCTCTTTTATAAAATTCGTAATTAATTTAAATATTCATGAAGTTAACAAAAACATTTTTGAAGAATAAAAAAGCAAGTTATTCCGTAAGTCCTTAGAAATAAAGGCAAGAATAAACAAAATAGAAGTTCAAATAATAACGAAAAACTTCTTAATATTAAAAAGCTTAGACTAAGTACGAACTTAGTCATAAGCTGAATTTTTTTTATACATACTACCCCATAAAAGGTCTGGGTTTCCAACACAAACCCTCAAATGAGACCAAGGGTTTTAACCACAATTTTCCAAAAAGACAAAAAAAAAAAAAAACAACAACACAAAGAACTTAAACTTGTCACTGTGAAGATGAAGGAACTGAAACAGGTACATCAACAACAACGATTCAACTTGGCTTGAAGGAGTGGGGATACCCATACCATCTACAACATTTGCGAAAGCTTCAGCCACGAGAGAAGGAAAATCTTGGTTTTGCTGAGCCTTCTCAATACTTTCTTTGATTTGGCTAACTCAGATTCCAAGTTAAAATGTTCTTCTCTTGCTTCAACGAGAGTATCGTGGCAAGAATTCAAGAATGCCCAACTCACATCAATGGCAGATTTGTCTTCAAGGACTTCATAGTCTCTTTCCCAATAAGTAATTTCATTCTTCATCTTTTCATTTTTAGCCAAGGCAAATTTATAAGAAGCTTGAAGAGAGGCATGAGAATTTTCTAAGGAGCAAACCTTGTTTGAAGATGTCCTGAGGTCTTCTTGGGCTTGGGTCAAATTCTGCACGAGTTCACCAGCGTAAGCCTCTTTTTCACCCAAGAGAGCCTTAAACTCTCTAGTCTCTTCACTTGCCTTGGATAATTGTTCAGAGAAAGAAGTTTCGAGACGAGCCTTTTCCTTATCTGCTTGACTTGAGGAATCCTTTTCAGCTGCCTCCAAAGTTAAAGCTCGCACCTGCTGCTCCAAGGTATTTCTACTTTCTTCTAAAAACTCCACATCAATCTGAAAACTTTCATACTATTCCTTCCAATTAAACGCCTCCAATTGATAATCACGCACTAACTGCTTTGAGAGGGTAACCCTTTTCATCATCTTCGTACAGATGAGATTGGCATGAGAAGGGAAGGAAATAAGAATCCCAAATATAGAAAAATGACAAAGAAACAGTCTGAAAGAAGGAATACCTTTAAGGAAGCATGCACGATGTCATTCATCAAGGTCAAAGAACTATGACTCTCTATCTTGGCTCTTTCAACAGGGCCAATTAAAGTCTTTAGCGACACGTCCGCTTGACCAGATTTCCTTAAATTATTAACCTCAGTGAGGACTTCAATAATCACTTCTTTCATAGCACCACTCCTACTTGAGGAGCCAACCTCAGCACGATGAGCAAGTGTGGGAGGAATTGTTGAAGGAGGAACAGTAGAAGCAGTAAAAACAGCCTGGGGTGAAACGGAAGCAGCCATAATCGGCAAAGAAGGATTTACAAGCACGAGAGGAGAAAAAGAAGCTAGGGGAGCTTCATCAGAAACGAGACCTAAATTTTCACTACCAAACCCATGGTCAAAAAGCTGCTCAACAGAATCATGAGCAGTAGCGAGAGCATTATCAACATCATCACCGATCACTACCAGGGCCTCAACAGAATCGGTAAGAGGGATAGAACGACGGGGGGATGCTTCTGCTTCATCATCAGAAATAACACGCATACGAGCCTGTGGCCTTGTTACCAAGGAACCCCCATCTTCCTCTTCTTTAAAGTCTTGGTCATCAATGACTTTTCTTTTCGATGAAGGACCCAAGATTATTTCTTAGGCCCTTTCCATGTAGATACGAGAAGGCGTGACCACCTCTATAGTAACGCCTAGAATAGCAAACCCTCATAGAAAGAAGAGTTAAAAATAAATTAAAAAATAATGTGTAAAATAATAAAATAAAAACTCTTACCATGAGTTTTTACTTTCTAATTAAACGCTGGAAAAGGGTCTTCCAAGATCTACCATCCATTGGTGCAATATTCAATAGCTTTTCTACCCAATCACGAAAATTGGGAACATCTTCCACAACTCCCATGGTTGCTGGAAAAGAAACATAAAATTACAAAAATCAACAAAATTGAAGAAAAAAGTACGAGAAAGTTAGAAGACTCACGTGAAAAATTCTACTTCTGAGGGAAGGGAATGTTCTCATCACCCACTAAAGAAACAGTGGGGGCAGTAACAAACTTGAAGTACTAGCCATGATCTCTATCATCTTCAAGGCCAACAGAAACTCTTTTGCTCCTGGCTACTAGTGTAAAAACATCATTATGGAAGAGTCTAGGGGAGTAAAGATGAATTATATGGGAGAAAGTAAAAGGCAACCTAGCCATATTGGTCAAATGCCTCAAACAGGCGACAACCCTCCATATTATTGGGCCAATTTGACATAAGCAAACATCAAATAAATGACAGAACTCGAGAATAACAGGACCAATAGCAGGTTTGAATCCTAATGTGAAGGGGTACGTATAGACAAAGGAAAATTCGATTAAGTAGGAGGTGATTCTTTGATTCGGATTTGGAATAATGATAGGGAAGTCATGACTCCAATGGCAGTCTCTGCGAAATAAAGAATTCGAACCTTTAGTGATTTGAGCGGGATAAATATCAGCACGATCTAAAGAAGATACTTGATTTCTAAGAGACTCTCTGTCATTATAGAAAGATAGTTCTGCAGGAACTATCTCCTCTATTAAAGGTTTACGAGAGGTTCAGAAGATTCTTTATCCCTAAAAGAAGATCTTTGTGAAAGAGAACCTCTAGTTCTAGAATAGGGACCAGAAATAGGTGAAGGAAGAGAAGAACTACGTACATATGAAGATCCTAAATTACGGAGCCTACCTCCTCTTCTACTCCTACTGGGGGCATTAGGGAAATTATCAAATATGGGGACCCTTCTAGGGTTAGGGTTTGATGAAGACATGATACTACGAAGAAGAAGCACACAAAGATTTGAGAAATTAGTTGTTTAGAAAACTTTATGTGGTAAGGACAAAGAAGAAAGTTATATTTATACTGAGGAGCAACCGTCAAAGGAAAAGGTGCAATGATGGAAGGGCCATAATGATAACTTATGCTTCGTGAATAGTGAAGCCATGAAAAAGCCTTAAAAAGTGCTGCAAAACTGCAGAACTAGTGAAAGGATGACACGTGTGAGGAACATTAAATGAAAGTGACAATTATAGCGTTGATTCTGTCATAGCATTAATGGTGACAAAAATTCCTGTTTTAATAAAATTTTACTTCCCAAATATTCAATTGATGAATAAATGGCAAGTGGGGAGACTATCTGTATCAGAATAAATTGAGTTTATATATTAAAGTAATTGGAAAATGATATGTCAATACACGTAGACTAGTTAAAGAACTATGATTAGCAAAGAGGCACGATTTGCAATATATACGAGCAGAGGCATAAGAAGAAGCACGAACGATTAATCAAAAGACTAAATGCCCGTACCTATTTAAGTCCAAGAATCAAGGAGAATGAATTTGAAAACACAAGAGAGATATAATATTTAATGAGCCTTAAATACTAAAAATATTAGAGAACCAATATTAAATACAATAATTATGTAACATAGCATTTAATGTCTTTAATTGTTTATAATGACCTTATTATGATAAAGGCAAAACGCAAGATAGCTATAAAAGGGATGGATCAATTGTAAGGACAAAAGATACTATCTGAATACATTGGTTTACTTGTTTTCTTCTGACTATCTTATTATTAGCAAAATCATTTCTCTTTTTTCATTCTTTGGTTATCAGTAACCTGAATTCTTCTAAATTATAACTTTCACCGAAATTTCATTTTTTGGTTAAACATGTAGTTTACATAATATTTTTAGACTAAACCAATATTTACTTATGTTGCATCATATTCTATCTATAAAGTTATTAACAATTAACCAATCACATACTATATATATAGTGTATACGCTATGGATTCCTTAACAATTGTCCAGTCATAAACAATTATCAATTATTATGAATCAAAATTTAATATACATAGAATGAATTTGCTAAATTAAAAAAAAAAAGAACTTTTTAAATATCTGTCTTCCAAAAACTAGTTTCTGTTATATTTATTAGAATATATTGTGTGTATCTTTTTATTATTGGTAGAATATTCTTTCATTATTGTACAGTCCTATAGTTGGTAGGATTTGATTTCTTTCATTATTGTACAGTCCTATTGTTGGTAGGATTTGATACCTCTCTGTACTCTATATATACTTTTGTGAGCAATACAAGAAAATCAATTCTCCCAAATCTCTTTACATAATATTTTGGTTTTAAGAAAATAGTAATATTTAACAATTTGAAGGATCTATCGTTTATTATTACTGTTGCCTATTTTAAACTAGAATAGCGTATTAATTATAGATTTGCTCCCAACGTATTCTAATTTTGCTACTTGTGTTGTTCAATTCATTTTTTGCCATTAACAAATTCTCTCGTTTTTTTAATGGAAAAACACATAAAATCCCCCTTGAACTTGTTCCGAAAGCTGGGTTGAACACTTATACTAAATGGGGAAACACATTTCGAGTGAGTTATTTCCCATCCTGAAACACTTATATCAGTCTCACAACATGAGATGCTTTACACACGCCCCACGTCATTACCATGTCAACGCCATGTCAGAAAGTAGAATTTATATGCACTAGTCATCATCTTTCTCGTCCAAGGCTTCACGATTGTGTTTCAAACTTAAAAAGCATGAATAACATAATTTCTTTCTTCTTTCCCTCTTAATCTTCAACCTATGTAATGATTAAGCATGTTCTACCTTCCCTTTTATGTGATTTTCTGTCACTTTAGATGGCATGAAGAATCGACAACTTAAAGTAAAAAAATCAAAGTTGCTCGGTTTATTATTGGTTCGAATCCATTGTGCTTGAGTAATTGCTGTAAGATATATGGATTTATATCTAGATATATGGACTTATATCTACACACATATGAACAATATATGGTAATTATATGTTATGTGCTATCTTTTGGTTTAGCCTAATTATGTGGTCTTATGGACATTATGTTAAGGGGGCCAATGTATTGTCATACTAAAGTGTAGGACTAATGTGTAGATACCCAAAAGGGTAACCTTAGTTTATGATGGGCTAACTAAGGTTACATATGTAACCATGGTTACATGCTTGTGACTCTTGAGTTATGTAACTCTTGCAAGACATAACTCAAGACATAACTTTTGTCTTGTAACTCTTGTCTCTTGGGTTATGTAACTCCTAGAGTTATAAAGTGGGGGGTTATGGTTCCCATTCTAGTGCAAGACAAGTTCTTCTTCTTCCCATTGAATCAAGAACCATATTGTCCATTGTCTTGCAAATAGGGTGGAAAACCATATACCAAATTTGATTATTGTCATAACCTTTACTATTGTGAACAATTCACATATATTGTTTTTAAGTCTTGTGAGGCATTTGTGGTGATATACAACTTCAAGAAACTTGAAGGAAGGATCAAGGAATTCACAAGAACATAAGGACAATCTTCAAAGGAGGTTCATCAAATTCCACATATGGATTCAGGTTAGCTTCCGCTCATGTAGTTGTAATTCCGGATTATTCAATATGAAGGTTGTTGTTTTTAGTAGGAATCATAATCCTAACAATTGGTATCAGAGCCACCCTTCATTTTGGATAATTTGGATGTTCATAAGGTTCATGTTATATTAGGATTCATGTTAAAGTATAATTAGAATTTTGTTTATGAAATTCTACCATGAAATAGCATGATAGCATGATCTTATGAATGATATGATTTGATTCAGTTTGATGTTTTTATATCATGTTAAAACGTTGTATATAGCATGATTTAGTTGGTAAATAACATATTTTCATGTTTACAGATTCATGTTAAAAATCATGTTATAATTTAGAAAAAGTATACACTGTACAATCGCTTGTATACACTCCAGTGAGATGAAATGTTTTTTAAAGTATACCTGACAATCGATTGTCTGGATTTGACAATCGATTGTCTGGTCCAGTAACTTAGAAAAATTTTTCCTTTTCACATCCAGTGACTTGAAATTTTTCAAGAAAAAACCAAACAATCGATTGTCTGTTTTGACAATCGATTGTCTGGTCCAGTAACTTAGAAAAATTTTTCCTTGTCACATCCAGTGACTTAAAAATTTTCCAGAAAAAACCAAACAATCGATTGTCTGGTCCAGTAACTTAGAAAAATTTTTCCTTGTCACATCAAGTGACTTGAAATTTTTCCAGAAAAAACCAAACAATCGATTGTCTGGTCCAGTAACTTAGAAAAATTTTTCCTTGTCACATCCAGTGACTTAAAATTCAGAAAAAACCAAACAATCGATTGTCTGTGTTGACAATCGATTGTCTGGTCCAGTAAAGTTTAAGAAAAACGTTTCAACTCTCTTAAGTTTTAGTGAATGTTAATTGTTTTATAGTCCATCAATTCTTATATATTATAGAATTGTCCAATTCAGTAAACAACAATTAATATTCAAGTGTTACACATCCAATCATGTAACACATTAAGTTGAGATTCATAAAATGGCTTAAGGAACTAAAGTTTATAGCATCTAATATTTTAGTTATTCAATTGAAGCACTATGTTGCCAAAGTAACCTCTATTGTGTAGATTGATTAATTTTAAAATATAAGATGACTGTGGATGTTAGTCTTCCATGCGTTTAACACCGGCCCAAAGGAAGGTGTTATTTGGCAGGAATTCGAACATTCTTGTGGTGGTAAATATGAGACGATTATTTGGTTTTCCATGTGAATATTAAATCGGCCCAAAGGAAGGTTTAATATTTGACAGGAGTTTATTGTCTATGTTTGATCACTACACCAAGAGTACCACTTACAAGTTGATTTTCTGTCCAAAGACTAAAATCAATGTTGTGCTAGGTATCTTGTAATGGGAAATGCCTAACTTTGAATCTATAAAGTTAAAGTTCAAGTTTTGTAAGCATGTATTTAGTAATCCTTTGTTCAATTTTCAGTAAACTCTTCTGCTTCTACGATCTCTGCCAATATCAATAGCATCCCTGTGCTTAACGGCACTAACTTTAAGGAATGGAAAGAGAATGTAATGATCGTTCTCGGTTGCATGGATCTTGACTTAGCCCTTCGGACTGAGCAACCTACTCCTCTTGAGGATACATCCTCTCCTAATGAAAAGAGAGCGATGGAGAAGTGGGAACGCTCGAATCGCATGAGTCTAATGATCATGAAGCGTGCAATTCCAGAATCATTCAGGGGCACTATGAATGATGAACCTAATGCCAAAGTTTTCCTTGAAAACCTCGAACAGCGTTTTATTCAAAACGAAAAGGCGGAAACAAGTGCACTATTGAGTAAACTTGTTTCTATGAGGTATAAGGGCAAGGAAAACATTAGGGAGTACATTTTGGAAATGTCTCATCTTGCTTCGAAACTTAAGTCACTCAAGCTAGTATTAACTGAGGAACTGCTTGTGTACTTTGTTTTGATATCTCTTCCTGCACACTTTAATCAGTTTAAGGTCAGTTACAACTGCCTGAAGGAGAAATGGACTCTAAATGAGCTCATTTCAAACTGTGTGCAAGAAGAGGAAAGGATTAAGCAAGATAAGACTGAAAGTGCTCATTTGGCATCTTCTTCTACGGAAACTAAGAAGAGGAAAAATAAGGAAGTTGCGGTTGTAAGGCCCAAGATTAAGCAACATAAGGAACCTAAGGTTGAAATTACTGGATTAGGTTGCTTTCTCTGTAATGGGACTGATCATGTAAAGAGAGATTGTACCAAGTACCATGCCTGGCGTGCGAAAAAAGGTACATTTCTGTCTCTTGTTTGTTCTGAAGTTAATTTAATTTCGGTACCTAAGGATAATTGGTGGGTAGGTAATGCTGCTCACATAAGGATATCTATGCAGGGTTGCCTGAACTGCCGAAAACCAAAAGATGGTGAAAGATACATCTATGAGGGTGACGGCAAGAAGGTGCCAGTTGAAGCTATTGGCAAATCTAGGCTGTTGTTTAAGACCGGTTTTCATTTAGATTTGATGAGACTTTTGTTGTACCGTCTTTTAGACGGAATTTAATTTTTCTGTTCCCCAATTGGACATATTCGGTTATTAATGTACATTTGGGGACAATAAAGTTAGTCTCTTTCGGAATTCAAATCTTATTGGTACTGGTGTTGATCAACATTTGAGAGCTTATATTTGGTTGATACAATAACTTCAAATAAAGAAACTTTGCATACAAGTTTAAATGGTACCAAAAGCAAAATTAACTAATGAGAATTCTTTTTCACTCTGGCATAAACGTTTGGGTCTGATATCCATTCAAAGAATTCAGAAACTCATGTCAGATGGAATTCTTGATTCTCTTGATTCCTCAAATTCGGAAATTTGTATTGAGTGTATCAAGGGAAAACAAAACAAACAAGACTAGATTAGGTGCTAAGAGAGCTTCGGACGTCTTAAAATTGATAGACGATTACTCTCGTTATGGGTACCTATATTATTCATGAAAATCCCAATCCATATTAAAAACTGCAACTTATATTCTTAATAGAGTTCCAACTGTAGCTACAATCTAAAAACCCCATATGAACTTTGGACTGGGCATAAACCCGGTATTCGGCATTTTCACATTTGGGGTTGTCCAGTTGAGGCAAGGCCTTATAGGCCGTTGAAAAGAAACTGGACGCTAAGACGGTTAGTAGCTATTTTGTTGGATATTCTGAAAAATCCAGGGGTTTTAAGTTTTATGATCCCACATCACGAACTATTTTTGAGACGGTAAATGCTAGGTTCTTTGAGGATATTGAGTTTGGGGGGTGGGGAGATAAATAAAGTTGTTAGAGATTTTGTCTTTGAGGAAGAACATGTGTCTTTCCTTCAAGTTGTTGATGCAACTCCGGTTCAAGACAATCTCGAAAATCTCCCCCATCAGGACCCTGATATAACTAATGAAAATCAAACTCAACAACCTCAAGAAACTGAAATGCCATTAAGGAGATCCACTAGAGAGAGGAGAAATGCAATTTCGGATGATTATGTAGTATTTCTCCAAGAACAAGAAAGTGATATTGGACTTGAGGAAGATGATCCAATCAACTTCCGTCAAGTCATTAAGTGTTCTAACTCTCAAAAGTGGATTGATGCCATGAATGATGAGATGAAGTCTATGAGCGATAATGACATTTGGGAGCTTGTTACATTGCCCGAAGGTATTAAACCTATTGGTTGTAAATGGATTTTTAAAACCAAAAGGGATTCAGGGGGCAATGTTATTAAGTACAAAGCTCGTCTTGTTGCAAAAGGCTACACTCAAAAGGAAGGCATTGATTGTAAAGAGACTTTCTCTCCAGTTTCATCGAAAGACTCTTTCAGGACTATAATGGCATTAGTAGCACATTTTGATCTTGAGCTTCATCAAATGGATGTTAAGACTGTTTTTCTCAATGGTGACATTAAGGAAACTTATATGGTGCAACCTGAAAACTTTGTTTCGGATGAATCAGAGAAGAAGGTTTGCAAATTAAAGAAATCCATCTATGGGCTCAAGCAAGCTTCTCGTCAATGGTATTATAAGTTTCATGCAGTCATTACATTTTTTGGGTTTTGAACCGAATATTGCTGATGACTGTATATACCATAAGTTCAGTGGGAGTAAGTATATTTTTCTGGTTTTATATGTCGATGACATACTGCTTGCCTGTAACGATATAGCATTATTACTTGAAACTAAGAAATTTCTTTCAAAGAAATTTGAAATGAAAGATCTTGGTGAAGCTTCTTTTGTATTAGGAATTCAGATATAACGAGATCGCTCCAAAGGTGTTCTCGGTCTGTAACAAAAGGGCTATATCGATAAGGTTCTGAAAAGATTTGGCATGCAGGATTGTAAACCAGTCAACACCCCTGTTGCTAAGGGAGACAAATATAGTCTCAAACAGTGCCCAAATTATAATTATGAAATTTCGGAAATGCAGAAGACGCCTTATGCTTCGGCGGTAGGTAGTCTGATGTATGCTCAGGTATGTACACGACCTGATATAGCATACATTGTTGGGATGTTAGGCAGATATCTAAGCAATCCGGGTATGGACCATTGGTAGGCAGCCAAAAGGGTCATGAGGAACATACATAGAACAAAGGATTACATGCTTACATATCGGAGTTCGGACCAGTTTGAGATCATCAGGTATACCGACTCCAATTTTGCCATTTATGCTAATAACATATGTAACCATGGTTGCATATGTTAATAACAACAGTAGTTTGACGAAAGCAAAACATAAGGACGTCAAATTTCGGGTTGTTAAGGAAAGAGTACAAAATGGACAATTGTGCATTAAGTACATAAGTACAAACTCCATGCTTGCGGATCCGCTCACTAAGGGATTGACACCAAAAGTATTTCTTGAGCATATTGCTTGTATGGGTGTCAAATCAGATAAGGATTATGTATTTTAGTGGGAGTTTGTATAGCACATTTACGTATTGTCCATTATATTCAGAAATTCAGTAATTCAGTTATATCTGCGCAGATATTCAGTTTTAAAGTTTTTGTACTCTTACAGTTTAAGTATGATCTCAATAAAGAGAACCAGTTGGAAATAGACATTCTATTGACCACACTTTATGTTATTTCCATGCTACATACCTACACTTGATCCATGTCGTTGGTTATATTGATATACGTGATCTATGATTGGTTCTAGTTACGAATGAGTAACGACAAGCTCTTAGGTCCTATGTTGGTATGATTGATGGACCGGATTGTTCATGACAATTTTATTGTGATAGCAATTTTGTGCACCTAAGGTTTGTAACATATAATATTAAGGATTGTACATATGTTTGTATATCTCGTCCAAGTGGGAGATTGTAAGATATATGGATTTATATCTAGATATATGGACTTATATCTACACACATATGAACAATATATGGTAATTATATGTTATGTGCTATCTTTTGGTTTGGCCTAATTATGTGGTCTTATGGACATTATGTTAAGGGGGCCAATGTATTGTCATACTAAAGTGTATGACTAATGTGTAGATACCCAAAAGGGTAACCTTAGTTTATGATGGGCTAACTAAGGTTACATATGTAACCATGGTTACATGCTTGTGACTCTTGAGTTATGTAACTCTTGCAAGACATAACTTTTGTCTTGTAACTCTTGTCTCTTGGGTTATGTAACTCCTAGAGTTATAAAGTGGGGGGTTATGGTTCCCATTCTAGTGCAAGACAAGTTCTTCTTCTTCCCATTGAATCAAGAACCATATTGTCCATTGTCTTGCAAATAGGGTGGAAAACCATATACCAAATTTGATTATTGTCATAACCTTTACTATTGTGAACAATTCACATATATTGTTTTTAAGTCTTGTGAGGCATTTGTGGTGATATACAACTTCAAGAAACTTGAAGGAAGGATCAAGGAATTCACAAGAACATAAGGACAATCTTCAAAGGAGGTTCATCAAATTCCACATATGGATTCAGGTTAGCTTCCGCTCATGTAGTTGTAATTCCGGATTATTCAATATGAAGGTTGTTGTTTTTAGTAGGAATCATAATCCTAACAATTGCTACTAAATCCATTTGTTAATATTGGTTGAATGTTGAAAACGTGATAACACAATCTTGGTGGTGAATGAGCCAAACTGTATGGGCTAAAAATTATCCTAGTTTAAGTTCATGCCATATCAGCATTAAAAGAGCCTTGAAGGGCTGTCACATATCACAGAATGTCCTCGGCAAAAGGTATGCTCAAGGCCGAAGTGATCTCACAAGAGGACGGTGAGATTGAGGAGTTTATATAGATCAAGGTCGAGGACGAGCACTCGTCTTAAACAGAGTAATAAACAGTTAATTTTAGGACAAGACTTTAAAAGAGAATATTCCGATGGATATTCTCTACATCTATGCTATTAGAATTTTTTGGCATATGTTTCCTTATAAATAAAAAGAGATAAATATATATAAGGGACATGAAATATTCATTTGTACGAAAATACATTGATATTCTCTGTATAATCTTGCTTTATTGCACACATATAAAATATACTTTTTTCTTGAGATTCTTTTCTAACTTTTTCCCACGATCCAATAACAATCCGAATATTCAAAAGCTCATCAATTATTCATTATTGTCAGAAAGAATATCCACAAACCTCACCCTTTCGGGTGACTCACATGTTCATATTTACTTAAATATCATTTGTTGTTATTTAATGCTATCTCCTTCCCTTTTGGGTCATTGAATATTGCTAGTGTTATAATCATTTATTGCTCTTTAGATAATTTATGTATTATCTTACTACAAAATCGATTAATATATCTTTTGGATATTAATATTATGATTGACTCTATCTTGTTAAATATAATTGTTTAAATCCATATCTAAATTTTGGATCAAACAGTTTAGCGTTGTATGTAGGAATTTCTTAGCTAATCTTTCAGTTTCCATTAGATCTACAACCTACATGATTTGCTAACCTAACAAGCCACAAAGCTTTTCTTCTTTCTGCTCGTATAGATTCTTCCATGGTAGGTAACCAAGGAAATGGAACAAGGGCAACATGTGACATCCCCAGTAACCTTATGAATCACTAGGCGATGATGTGACTGCCACGGCCTCCCGAGGCATGAGAGGTCACTCCCCCCTCACTAAAGCACGATGAAACCAAATGGAAAAAGGGCCTCCACATCCAGGAGAAGGAACTCCACCTACCGTGAAAAAGCTCTTCGAGGCATAACTGACCGATATATTAGTAAGACTGCTCAACAAGCAAGCCCCATAACGACGGCAGAAACCATAATTGCCCACATGGTACAATGAGGAGATGAACAGGGCAATCAACCTGACCCTCCAGTACCACGTATAACTCATAATGGTACTGACAGCTCTGGTGACGACGTCATCAGTGCTATTTTGAAAAGGATGGAGGAAATAGAGAATGAGAACAAAGTGCTCAGAGACCAAATAAAGGAGCATCTGGAACGAGTAGACAATACACCGGGTGCTCCTAAGTAATTGCCAAAGAGGGCGCCAGTAGATTTGTAGAACAACTGTACAGAGAGGAAGCGGCTCCACATGCTATATAAAAAACCTTCAAAATGCCGTTGTATCTTAGAATATATGATGGGACAACTAATCCAGAAGGGTATGTGATGCATTATGGCACTGCCGTGAAGGGCAACGACCTCACCAAGGAACATGTGTCCTCTGTTCTGCTGAAGAAATTTGGCGAAACCCTAACTAGAAGAACATTAACATGGTATTTATAGCTTCCAGACCGCTCCATATAAATATTTGAAGAGATGGACGACAAGTTTGTGACCGCACATACCGGGGACAAGAAAGACGAAACAAGAGTGAACAATATCTTCTTCGTCAAGCAATCCCTGGGAGATAGACTATGGGACTTCCTCGCCCGATTCAACAGGGTGAGGATGACTTTACCAAATATGTCTGAGGGGATGACTGTCACAGCCTTCCTGAACAAGTTGAGTAGAGACGGTTCAAGAGCAACCAGAAAGCAGTTGAGCCGGTTGATGAAGTATTCTCCAACCACTTGGGACGGAATCCATAATTCATATTGTGCCGAGGTCCGAGCATATGATGACAACCTCAACGGACCAACTCAATGACTCATCTCGGTACAAACTAAGCCCAGGAAAGAACGAAGAGATAACATGAGGAGGGGTCACCTAATCTCATGTCCAAACAAGGAATGACATCAGCCTTATGTTAAGTGACGAGCTCTGGGTGTATACAATTTTCTGCTCGTGGCTCTGTCAAATTATAGTAAAGTTTAAGATATCGTCCCATGGAGATTAAAACCACCTAGGCTACAAATTTGTATTGTCTATATCACTATTTGGGAGAATCAGATTGGTAAAGAGAGAGTTGTTGGAAAAATAGTAAAATAAAAGTAATAAATATTAGTTTTATAATAAAATATAGAGATTGGAATACATTGAATCAGCAAGATAAAATTATTATAATAAGATCAAAACTCTATTACTTATTTCTTTGTGTAATGAAATGATTGCTTATTTCTAATTCAACCAAATCACATAAAAGTAATCAATTAATAATACCTTTTTCGATTAGTGTAGCCAATCGATTAACAGTGAAACAAAGACCTTGTTTAAAGAATGACCACTTATTTGTAAGACATCACTCTACATAACAATAATATATAAATAGCACGCTCGCGCTTAATGTTATTAATTTATTGACAGTTAGTGACATTAAACAATAATTGACTAATAACACATCTTTCGATTAGTGTAGTTAACCAATTAAAGTAATGGCGTCAAACAAGAATTATCTTAGTTGAGTGCACCAAGTAAGAAAAAGCCTCTTCCGATTAGCCTTTTCTAAACCAATAAACTTGTTTAAATCTTTCTCTTCTCCCGAATAAGAAACAAAATAACAAGATAAAGATTTTAGTAAGTGATATCATTATATCAAATAAATAGAAATAATCAATGTCAAATACCTTGGTGTATAATGATAATAAAGAGAAAAATCTCAACATAAGAAGATAATAAAATTGAGATAATTATTATAATATTTTTATAGCTTCATCTAGTATCCCTACTAAAGAAAATTACTCCATTATGGAAAAAAGATAAAATAGTAAAATACTATTCCTACAATAAGAGAAATAACTTTTCAAACTAAAACAAAGCTAATTAATGTTGGTGTTCTCTTCACAAGAATTTTTTTTCTTACACCGAAAAGTCATGCCTATTTATAGGAAATTACATCTATAAACTTCTAAGGGATGTCATCCTTAAATTGGGGATGACATCCCTAGCTCTTGAATTAATTTATTCTACGTTCTCCTTTCAACAGATGACATCCTTAGAATTGAGGATGCCATCCTTGGATTGGGGATGCCATCCTTGGCCTTTTTACTGTATCTGCTTGAACACACTTCTTTCTTCTCTTTTCCTGCAACATGTATCAATAATTTGTACAAATATTGAACAAAAAATTATTTCTATAAATAAAGTATTTGTTTATTTAATATAATAAATACCTTAAAACATATGTAATATATACTTATCATTAAGGCACCCCCTCATTCCTTTCGCTATGATGATGGGCCCTCTAGGACGAGGATGACGACTCACAGGAACGAGAGAAGTATGCCCCTTGGCATATGCTCACAATTTTTATGTTTCACCTACATAAATCATATATGCGCCGGAGAAACTCGGAACTAAGGTGAAGTGGCCGCCAAAGATGAGGTATGATACAAGTACTAGGAGATCCGATGCCCTCTGCGAGTTCCACTAGGAACGTAAATACAAAATAGAAGATCGCATCACCTTAAGGAAAAAGGTAGTGAACATATTTCAGCTAGGGCACCTCAAAGAGATACTGAGCAACAAAGGATGAATCAACTTTGCCAGGGGTCAAGAACATCAAGGACCACCGAAGTCGCCCTCACCATCTCGGACGATCAATATGATCATTGGTGGCAGCGATGACACTTTCATCAACAGCGTCAAGTTCACTGCCACTCACAAGCTCAAAAGATCGATCACCCGTAAACGGTATGACGGACTTAAAGAAATATCATCATCAACGAGTCAGATGCCGACGTTTTGACTTTCCCTCACAATGATGCTCTAGTCATTACTTTATGAATTTTAGATAGTGATGTTATGTGCATCATGATAGCCAGGAGCAGACCGTGCATTATCCATTCCCGAGTCCTCTCTCAAATGAGACTCGATGACAAGACACTGACACGCTGCATCACACTAACCAATTTTAGTAATGCAGTTGGATGAACATCGAGAGAAACTACACTTCACCTCCTTGCCAGTAGCATAACACTGGAGACGACATTCCACACCATGGACCAAGCCATCGCATACAATGCCATAGTGGGGTGACCTGGATATACCCCATGAAAGCCATCCCCTCCATTTTATACCAAGTAGTTAAGTTCCCAAAGCCTTGGGGAATATTCAGCATACAAGGGGAACAACACACACCCCAGGAAGGCTTTGCATTGCCATGGATAGCACGACGACCAAATAAAATAAAGATAAGGAAAAAGAAACATAGCAATCAGTAGGGTCGAGTTCGATACAAGAAGACACCAAGGACCCCATTACAGACCCCTAAACGGTTGAAGTCACAGATTCAACTATAAAAAGACATCGACGTCGTCAAATTAGATCCAGCGTCCCTAGCAAAATGGCCTGCATCGACTGCAAACTCCGAGAACCAGGTAAATTTAGTCAATTTTTAATAACTAACGTATATTTGTTCGCGTTCACCAATGCAGATATGCCAGGCATCTTTAAGGAGATTGCCACACACAAATTGTACGTCGACCCATTCTATCCCCCCGTAAGGCAGTTCTGACGAAAATCAACCCCACCATCAATGATATCATCCACGATGAGGTAGAAAGCTATTTGAAAATTGCTACATCAGGGAGCCGAAGTACCGCAAGTGGATAGCCAATTGGTCATGGTAAAAAGAAGAACGAGAAATGGAGGATGTATGTTGACTTCATAGACCTAAACAAAGCATGCCTAGAGGATTCATTCCAGTTGCCATATATCGACCAGCTCATCGATGCAATAGCCAGGCATGAGCTGTTGAGTTTCCTGGACACATACTCGGGTTATAACTAGAGAGAAGAGGAAGATCATATGAAAACCTTGTTCATCACCCATAGAGGAATATTTTTATATGGTCATGCCGTTTGGGTTAAAAAACACAAGGGCCACCGATCAGAGATTTGTCATAAAAATGATCAAAGATCGACTTTTCAAGACCATGGAAGTATACATAGACGACATGCTGGTCAAAATCGTGAGGGCAGAAGACCATATCGACCACTTGAATGAAGCTTTTGACATACTAAGATGGTACAAGATGAAACTAAACTCGAAGAAATGCGCATGTAGCCTCGAGAAATTTTTTTGGGGTTCTTAGTGTCACAATAAAGGATTGAAGTCAACCCATATCAAATCAAGGTTATTAACGGGATAATTGAACAAATAACTACTAAGAAGTAAGTCTAAAGCTTGACTGGTCGAATCACCACCCTATCAAGATTTATCTCGCGGTCGTCCTATAAGTGCCATAGATTTTTCAATGTACTAAAAAGGGATAACAGTCTCGAGTGGACATCCGATTTCATACGAGCCTGATAACTAGGAATTTTGACGTATTTCTTGCTCCTTCTTGCTTATGCTTTGATTATAAATTCTTACAAAATAGTCCAAAAGGCTAATAAGTTGTGCTTGATTGCAAGGTTGATCAACAAAGTGATGAGATGTCAAAAATCGGCTCAAAAGTAGTGAACTTACACACTTACCAAAGACAAGACAACTCAGGACAAAAAGGCCTAGTGCGGCCGCACTACACTTTGTGCGGTCCGCACTAGGGAGATTCAGAGAGCTGGATTTGAAGGCATCAAAGTAGTGCGTCCGTAGTACATATTGTGCAGTCCGCACTGAAGACACCATATCCGCACTATCAGTTTATACTGTTCGTGGAAGCAAACTTTAGAGAGATGTCAAGTGCCTAGCCTCTAGCCTATGCGGTCCGTGGTCATGTTTGTGCGAACCGCGCTAGATGCCTCCACTATCGCAGTCCATTTTGTGTTGTCCGTGAATCCTGGGTTCAGAGAGTTGGAATTTTAGAGTCAAGAACCTAGTGCGGCCGCACACCATTTTGTGCAGTCTGCACTGATCTGCAGGGCCATTTTTGTCAAGTTTTTTCTAAATTAGTATAAATAGAAGAATTTTCCATTTTTAGGTATTAGTCACTTCCATACTTGAGTTACTCTTGTGAGAAGCCATTTTGTAGACATTTTAACTTAGTTTTAATGATAGAATTTTTGTATTTACTTAGTGTTTAATTAATATGTCTTTCTTTTCATCTATTTAACTATTAATATTTTTTAATTGGAAGCTTTACCCAAGTCTATTTCTGCTAGTTTGAATTGCCAGGATGTTCGGTTTTGAGTTTCAGAGAGTTTTGGGACACTTAGTCCCTAAATGAGAGCTTAAGTATTGGAAAGTTGCTTGTAGTCAGAATAGTGTGAAGACGACCTCAGAATGGAAATCCGATGGTTTCATTAGCTTCGTTAGGTGATTCAGGCGTTGTGAGCATGTTTAGAATGTGTTTTGGAGGTCTATATCTAATTTAGGCTTGAAATGACGAAGTTTGAATTTTTGAAGCTTCCGGTTCGATAGTGAGATTTTCCGAGGGTCAGAATGAAATCCTGGAAGTTGCACAAGCTCCATCATGTCATTTGGGATGTGTGTGCAAAATTTCAGGTTATTCTAACATGGCTTGGTTGGGTTTTTGATTGAAATCGTATTTTGAGAGAATATGAAGTTCTTAGGCTTTATTCCTTGATTAATTCTAGTTTCCGATGTTATTTTAGGTGGTTTAAGGATTGATACAAGTTTGAATGGTGTTATGGGATGTGTCTGTAGGTTTAGTTGAGGTCCTGGGGCCTTAGGCGTGTTCGGATGCTCAACTGGGCATATTTGAGTTGATTGGAAGTGCAGAAATCTGAGTCCAGCTATTGCAAACTTTTTCTTCTTCACGGTCGGGTCCCCTATCTCGCGACCGCATTGTGTAAATCCGGAGTGAGGCCAATTTTTTCTTCGCGTTCACAATCCATTTCCCTTCGTTCGCGAAGCCTTATCATTTTCCCCTTTGCATTCGCATAGAGTTAATGGGCGTTGAAGTCTGAGCCTAAATTCCTTCATCACGTTCGCTTGACCTATCTCGCGATCACCTAGCCTTGCCAGCCCATCCTTTCATGTTCGCATACTTCCCCATATGTTTGCGTAGAACAATTCAAGCAGCCCTTTAATTTCCTTCTTCGCGAACGCATGACTTCCTCCGCGTTCACGATTCATTAAATGTATGGGAAATATAAATATTTCAAAATGAGGATTTAGCCTTTTTTGCCAAAACTCAAGCTAGGAAGCTCGGACTTGAGAGAGATTTCGAGGTATTTTTAGACGTATTAATTGGGTAACGATTCTAAACTCCCTTTGGCTTGAAATCCACTAATCTAATCATGAATTTCTCTTCTAATTTCTGATTTTGAATGAAAAATTGCTAAAACTTTATAGACCAATTTATTGAGTTTTGGGTGGGTGTTTGACCTCAGATTTTAGAGATTTTTACATGGTTAGACTCGTGAGAGTACGAGGGTTCTAAAAATATTAATTTTATCCGATTTCGAGCCATTGGAGTGAGGGGAATTTTAGTCATTTTACCTAATTTCGTATCTTAACTTTGAATTAAGTCGTAGAATCAATTGTTTGAGAAGTTATTTATGATATGTAATTGAATTGAATAGATTTGGTCCATTTGGAGTCGGATACTCGTGGCAAACGTGTGGTTTCGAGTTGATTTTGGAGCCGGCTCGAGGTAAGTGGCTTGTCTAACCTTGTGTGGGAGACCTTTTCCCCTTGGATATGATATTTGGTAATTGAAAGCCTCGTACATGAGGTGACTAGCGCGTACTTGAGCTAATTGTTGAAAATACGATTGTACTTGAAGTGTTTAAATTGAGTTTCTTTTCTTACCTATTTTTCTCTTATTGCAAACATAGCCTGTGTTAGTTTAGAGAAGCATGTTTAGTTGACTTACTTGCCAATTTACTTAAACTGTCTTGTTTGTACTTTGGGAAGAATGTTTGGCTAGAATTTTACTGTTACTTGTTATGAGTTTAGTAATTTATTCTGATATTCTTGAGCTGCTATTGTGTGTTTTAAATTTGGGACTACGGGACGGCATCCCGGGAGATCCCCTGCACGAGTTATGTTCTGGATCGAGGGTGCAGGTACCAAGAGACCCCTACAACATATATATAAATACATTGAGGATACCAAGTGATTCTCGGGATATCAAGAGATCCCCGGCTTACTTATTGAGGATACCAAGAGATCCCCAGTTATTATTCCTGATGTGAGCGGTATTTACTTGTGTTTGTCTTATTTTATTTTTCTATTACTGTATTCCTTATTTGTACTGTTTAGATTCTCATTGTATACTCTCATTATACTGTCTTTTTATCCTATCATTTATTATATTTTATCTCAGTAGGGCCCTGACCTTCCTCGTCACTACCCAATCGAGGTTAGGCTTGGCACTTAATGAGTACCGTTGTGGTGTACTCATGCCCTTTTTGTGCATGTTTTTCATGTGCAGATCCAGGTACCTCCACCCAGGAGTATGACTCTCAAGGCGAAGAGATCTAGCAGAGACTTTGAGGTACATCTGCCGCGTCCGCAGACCATGGAGTCTCTATCTTATTCTAGCTTTAGTAGTTAGCCTTCCTTTCTTACTGTTGTTTTAGACACTCTGGAGTTAGAGCACTGTATTACATTCTGTTAGCTTGTGTTCTCGTGAGTTTCCGAGTTTTGGGATGATATAGCAGACTTCTGCAATAGTGAGTTGTATATGCCAAGCGACATTTATACATAATTGTTCTTCTAGTTTTTCAGTTTTAATTATTTATTCCACAAGTTATGTTGTTTCGGCATTGATATTCTAACTAGTCATAGGGATTAGGTGCCGCATGTTCACGGAGGGCGAACTGGAGTCATGACAGGAATAATTACACGACTCTGATATAGATAGATACTCAACTCCATTCCTAGCTCCCTATGAAAATCTATCCCTATCCACAAATCGGGTAAAAGCTATTGCGACCCTCTCTTTCTACGTTTTAGTAGTGCGGAGTAGGCGGTGATCGCTTTTTGGCTGTTGCTGGGGAGCTAGCAGTTTTGGCTATCTATTTATTTAGTTATGTGTATTGTTTTTCTTTCCTTCTTTATTACTTACTTGTTTGTGTCATTACTCAGGTACCAACATGGCTTTAAACAATGCTAGTGACCCTCTTGGGAACGTGATACCGAGGGAGGAGGTAGAAGATCTTGAGCAAGATAAGGTGCCTCTTTTATTCCAAGGACAACGGAGAGGCCGGAATGCCAATGCTAATCCAAATAACAATATTCCAGACCCTCCCCCGCCAGCTCCAAGAGTGGCTCCCAGAATATTACCAAACCAGGGCTACGCTAGTGTTATTGTCCCACCCCAAATCTGGGCGGACAACTTTCAGATAACCAACGTGATGTTGACCTTAATTGAGTAGCGTGGAAACTTCACGGGTGTTGCGGATCAAAATGCCTACAAACTTCTAAAGGGGTTCATAGATACATGATGGGGATTAAGCAGACAAATGTATCCGAGGATGCTATGAGATTGAGACTTTTCCCGTTCTCACTTCGAGGAAAGGCATTAGACTGGCTCTAGAGACTCCCCAATCATTCCATCACAATGTGGGATGATTTGGCGGATAAATTTATTGCCAAATTTTTCTCACCGAGTCATATGGCGGAACTTCGGTATGAAATGTTAGCCTTCAAGCAAGATCCAATAGAACCTTTGTATGAAATATGGGAGCGGTATTGGACTATGGTGAGAGAGTGCCCGAATAATGATATGACCGAGGCAATGATTCAACAAACCTTTTATCGGGGCATTAACACCACAAATCAATGCATTATGAACCAATTATCCAGGGGTAATTTTATGAAGCTTTCTTATGACGAGGCATGTGATGTACTTGATGAGATGGCCGATACTTCTTCTGCGTGGAAAAGTAGAGCAAATGTGCCCCAAGATGACCCCACAACCATCCATTTGCACAAGGAATTGCATGATCATGGTCAAGCTATTTCTGAGATTACTATCACTATGAACCAATTGGCAAAGGCAAAGTTGTAACAAGTCCAAAATTCGCGCCAAGTTAACGCCATGGAAGGTGTCGCTATGCTTAAACGAAGGCAAAGAGGGCAACAATCTCAAGGGAATGTTGAACAATATGACAATAATGGTGGTGGTTTTTCAAATGAGTGTTATGATGACCAAAGTGAAAAAGTTCAATATGTTAACAACTATCAAGGTAATAGAGGCAACTCTTCAAACCAACAATGGCGACCCCAAGGAAATTGGGGAAATCAACAACAAGGTGGAGGTAATTGGAACAATAACAAGTAAAATGGTAATTGGGTGCACAACAATTCGGGCAACCAAGGGTATTGGAATGGAAATAACAACAACAATTGGAACAACAATGGCCAAGGCGGGTGGAACAACAATGGTCAAGGTGGGTGGAACACCAATGGAAACCAAGGCAACCGGGGGCAAGGCTTTCAAATTCCCCTGATGTACCAACAACCGAACATTCTGCCTCCATTTCAATCTCAAGGATCTAGTTCTTCGGGCAATGATATGGGAATAATTGAAATTATGTTCGAGCAAATGATGAAGAAGAACCAAGATTCCGATATTCAATTGGTTTCCTACAATACCTCTATCCGAAACTTGGAGGTGCAATTAGGCCAATCTCTCAAGATTTGAATACTCGCCCCAAGGTTGCTCTACCAAGTGACACGTTAGTGAACCCGAAGGGTGGGAACAACACTCATGTTATGGCGGTTACAACAAAAAGTGGAACAGGCGGTGATGTAAATGCCTCGAGAGAAAAGCAAGTTGTGGATGATGATGTTGAGTTGCATGATGATGATGTACCTTTGATAGTTGAAGATCTGGTTGAATAGAATGTGAACAATGATGTGAGAATTGGCATTGATGAGGCCGAGGTAGAAACTCAAGATGCCGTGAAACCGTCTAGGGAACACATGATTGACATGCCCGAGTCGGTTGTGCCAAAAACAAAGTCACGCTTGCCTAGGCCACCTCCACCTTATCCTCAAAGGCTTGTAAAGCAGAGGAACGATAATTAATTCAAGAAATTTATTGATATGATGAAGAGCTTGTCCATAAATGTACCTTTGGTGGAGGCTCTTGAACAAATGTCGGGATATGCCAAGTTCATGAAGGATTTAGTGACAAAAAAGAGGTCTATGGATTGTGAAACAATAAAAATGACTCACCAAGTGAGTGCTATAGTGCATTCAATGGCACCGAAGATTGAAGACCCCAGAGTTTTTACTATCCCTTGTACTATTGGGAGTGCGGACTTTGTCAAAGCTTTATCTGACTTGGGAGATAGTATCAATTTGATTTCGTACTTAGTTTTCAAGTCTTTAGGTACTGGGCAACATAGACCAACTTCAATGAGACTTCAAATGGCGGATCGATCGATGAAGTGACATTTGGGCATTATTGATGATGTGCTTGTGCGGGTGGACAAGTTCATATTGCTGGCCGACTTTGTCATTTTGGATTGTGAAGTAGACTATGAGGTTCTATTATCTTGGGTATACCTTCCTTGCAACGAGGAAGGCATTGGTTGTTGTTGAATCGGGTGAACTCACTTTATGAGTGGGTGATGAAAAGGTCATCTTCCAAGTTTGCAAATCTATAAAGCAACCTAATAGCACCGAGGTGTGCTAATTTGTAGACTTTGTCACAGCCGTAATTGTGGATGATACTAGTGATATAATCAACATAGAGGATCCTCTTGAGCCGTGCTACTAAATATGGATGCCAATGATGATGCAAGCAGAGTAGAGTACGTGAATGCTCTATATGGGATGTGCTCTTATTCTTATGAGCCGAGAAAATTGTTTTTGGATCTTGAAAACTGGAAAACTCCACCAACAAAGCCATCAATTAAGGAGCCACTAATGTCGAAGTTGAAACCACTTCCCCCACACCTCAGGTATGAGTTCTTGGGCTCATATTCTACTTTACAAGTTATTCTTTCTTCTTGCCTTACTAACATGCAGGTTGAGGCCACTTTGGCGGTGCTTCAATAGCGGAAAAGGGCAGTTGAATGGACTTTAGCTGACATTTGGGGAATAATCCCCGCATTTTGCATGCACAAAATTTTCCGGAGGATGATACAAAGCCTTTATTGAAGAATCAAAGAAGATTGAATGAGGCTATGCAAGAAATGGTGAAGAAAGAGGTGATCAAATGGTTGGTTGCTGGGGTTGTGTACCCCATTTCTGAGAGCTCAAATGTGTACCGAAGAAGGATGATATGACTGTGGTGACCGATGACAACAATGAACTTATTCCTACTCAGACAGTCACCGGATAGAGAGTATGTATGGATTACTGAAAGCTAAACAAGGTGACCCAAAAAGATTATTTCCCATTGCCATTCCTTGACCAAATGCTAGATCTTCCTCCAGGGCGTGCTTTTTATTGCTTTTTGGATGGTTACTCGGGGTACAATAAAATCCCAATTTCCCAGAGGATCAAGAGAATACAACTTTTACCTATCTGTATGGTACATTCGCTTTCTCTCGAACTCCATTCGGATTGTGTAATGCTCCGGCGACCTTCCAACGGTGTACGATGGCTATTTTCACTGATATGGTGGAAAATATCTTAGTGGTTTTCATGGATGATTTCAGTATGGTTTGGGATTCCTTTGAAGAGTGTTTGGAAAATTTGGATAGAGTGATGTCCCGGTGTAAAGACACGAACCTTGTACTCAATTGAGAAAAATGCCATTTCATGGTTGAAGAGGGTATAGTGTTGGGTCACAAAATTTCAATGCGAGGAATCTAAGTGGATAAAGCCAAGATAGAGGTGATTTGTTGGCTTCCTCCTACTACTTCTGTCAAAGGGGTGAGGAATTTTCTTGGGCACGTGGGATTTTACCAAAGGTTCATAAAAGATTTTTCAAAAGTGGTACACCCCTTGTGCAAGTTGCCAGAAAAGGATGCAAAGTTTGTGTTTGATGAGGGACTTATGCAAGAATTCGAGCTTCTCAAGCTCAAGTTGACCACTACTCCTATCATTACCGCACCAAAGTGGAGCTTGCCCTTCGAGCTCATGTGTGACGTAAGTGACGTTGTGGTTGGGGTTGTTTTGGGCCAAAGAGTAACAAGATGTTTCATCCGGTGTACTATGCATGCAAGACCATGAATGAGGCTCAAAGGAACTATACCGTCACTGAGAAAGAGTTGTAAGCTATAGTGTTTGCAATGGAAAAGTTTCGACCAAACCTTATGGGGGCCAAAGTTATAGTGCACACCGATCATGCCGCCTTTAGGTATTTGATGACAAAGAAGGAATCCAAGGCAAGATTGATGAGATGGGTGCTACTACTTTAAGAGTTTGATCTAGAAATTGTGGACCAGAAAGTCAGCAAGAATCAAGTGGCGGACCACTTGTCCCATTTGGAGGAAGAAGGGAGGCCTTGTGATGGCCTTGATATCAATGATTCATTTTCTGACGAGCAACTCCTTGCGGTGTCAATGAATTATATGCCGTGATTTTCCGATGTTGCCAATTACCTTATGACCGGTATAATCCCGTATGAGCTCTTTTCTAACCAAAGGAAGAAGCTCAAGTGGGATAGCTTGGATTTATATTAGGACGAGCCATATTTGTCTATGATTTGCTCGGATAGTGTGATTTTGTAGATGTGTCCTGGAGGAAGAACAATTGAGTATATTGTAGGCTTGTCATTCCTCTCCCTATGGTGGCCATCATGGATGGGCGAGGACGGCTTATAAATTTCTTAGTTGTGGATTCTATTGGCCAACCTTGTTTAAAGATACGGGTGATTTTGTGAAGAGATGTGATGAATGCCAAAGAGCGGGTAGAATTTCAAAAAGTGATGAGATGCCTCTCAATACCATTCTTGAAGTAGATATCTTTGATGTTTGGGGCATCGATTTCACGGGTCCATTTGTTAGCTCTTGTGGGAATACTTACATTTTTGTGGCAGGTGATTATGTCTCAAAGTGGGTTGAAGTCGTTGCTTTGCCTAACAATAAAGCTAGGAGGTGTTGTTGCATTTCTTAAAAAGAGAATTTTCACAAGGTTTGGCACTCCTCGTGCGATTATTAGTGATGGGGGGTCTCACTTTTGCAACAAATCTTTCGACACGTTGCTTTCCAAGTATGATGTCAATCATACGGTTTCTACCCCTATTATTCTCAAGTTAGTGGTCAAGTGGAAGTCTCCAACAGGGAAATCAAGAGTATCTTGTCAAAGACGGCCAATTCTAATAGGACCGATTGGTCGAAAAAGTTAGATGTCGCTTTATGAGCTTATCAGACGGCTTACAAAACTCCAATTGGTATGTCTGCGTATCGGTTGGTGTTTGGGAAAGCTTGCCATCAATCAGTTGAGTTAGATCATAAGGCCATGCGGGCTTTGAGGAAGTTGAATTTGGAATGGGATGTTGCAGCCAATCTTCGTGTTGAACAATTCAATGAGATTGATGAGTTTAGATTCCATGCCTACTCCAGTTCGTCCTTGTATAAGGACAAGATACAGTACCATGACAAATATGCTCGTGGAAAGGAGTTCAAAGTTGGTTATTTGGTTCTCTTGTTCAATTATCGGTTATGTCTGTTTCCGGGAAAGCTTAAATCAAAGTGGAGTGGGCTATTTGAAGTTGTGTTTGTGACCCCATTTGGTGCTCTTGATATAAAGAACAAAAATGGTGAATTTTCCAGAGTTAATGGGCACGGGGTCAAGAATTATCTCGAAAAGTTTGATGACAGGTACTTGGTGGCACTCCTTCATTTAAAATGATGTGATGGTAACATACGTCATTCCGCAACGTTAAATCAGGCGCTTCTTGGGAGGCAGCCCATGTCTTTTTCTTCTTGTTTTCTTTGATTTTATTTGTAGTATAGGATTGATTTTTTGGGCTATTTGGTTGTGAGATGTCGAAGGGTTATGTTGATGCAGTGTAAGGCATGATGCAAAAAAAGACAGGTCTCTAAAATTTTTAGTACGACCGCGGTGCATTCTGTGCGTACCACACTGGTGTGGTTAAGATAAAGCTTCTCTGAAGTTTGCCATTGCAACCACACTTCATTTTGTGTCGTCCGTGATGGACTTCTGAGGCTGCGGTTTGTTTTGTGCGGACCATAGAAGGTAGCCTTCTCAAACTGGTGCTAAACAAGGCAGTGCGGACCGCGGTCCATTCTGTGCGGTCCGCACTGGTAAGTGAGGCTGGGACCTAGGGATTTCCCTATAAATAGACCCCACGGACCCCCTTTTACCCCTTTTTGCAATTTTAACTCTCAGAAACCTTAGATCACTGTTCATTTTCTTCCTTGACCGTAATTCTTGATTAGCATTGATTAACTGCACTTCATCTCCATATCTGGTAACATTTCACTCAATTCTTCTTTGTTTAATTGTGTAATTTAGTTTTATTTTCATGTTTCTTAGCTTGTAGTTATTCTTCTTTCCGTAATTAGTTCAATTTTTAGGTTAGTTTAGTTTAAATTATGATTCTTGCGGACTTAGTGAGTATAATGTACTAGGTAATTGAGTAGGGACCCTAATTAGGTAAAAGTTTGAACTAAAAAGTGAAATCTAGGAACCCTAACTCAGTGCCAAGTCTGGGCATCCTGTGCGGACCACGGTCAATTCTGCGCAGTCTGTGGTGCCGTAGTGCGGTCCGCATTACCACTTTGTGCGGACTGCAGTAATGAGTTTATGAAATGTGACTCTTTCCTAGTGTGGCCACACTACATTTTTTGTGGTCCGCACTGGCCCAGTACAGCTGTGCTACCATATTGTACAATTCGTACTGGTCAGATTCAGAGGGTGGGTATTCTGAACCCCTCCCCTCTGCACCGCAGTCAATTTTATGCGGTCGGCGCTGGTCCCTGTGCAGCCGCACTGGTCCATATGCAGCCATACTGGTTCATGTGCGGCCGGACTCCATTTTGTGCAGTCCGCACTGGGCTGTTTCTACAACTATCTGCAACTCTATTGGCTTGTTCTGCAATTCATTTTGTAATGTTGTTTTTAACTGATGCATAGATACTAACAAATACATTGAATGATATTTGCAGACAATGGTAAAATAAAGATGCAATGGATCAAAACAACTCGGGAAAGGCGAATCCTCCCGGGAAAGCAAGGGCAAGAAGTTAATTCGACTCATTCCCCAAGTGAGAGAAAACATAAAAAAGATGAGGAAAGAAACTAAAGCAGCTGACTGAACCTGTAATCAATCGGGGAATGAGATGTGCCCTCCCAGGACATCTCCTCCAACTCCGTGCCAAAATATGTTGAAGATTGTCCGGGAAGCCTCAGGTTGGGGGCATTTCCCGAACTAGGAAGCCTGATGTTTAGGAGGATAGATTCGTGAGCCAGTTGGCGTTCTACAAATTTAGGGAGTGGTGGCCGGTGAGAAAACTAATTCTGGAGAGGAGCTTTATAGACAGAGACCTTGTACCCATAAACCCCAATGTGCATAGATAGTTCAGAACTGGAGTAGGTTGGGAGCACTTCTTAGATAGTTGTGTGGACGCCAACGAACCCTTGGTCAAAGAGTTCAACTGTAATGTTTACCACATTGTAAAGGGCTCCAAAGTGACCAAGGTTCGGACCTCAAGGTGTTGTTTGACGGGAAGTCACTCAACGAACATTTGGGATTCAACGAAGAGGATGAGTCTCTGTATATGGCAAAGACGGAGATAGGCGAGGAGGTCCGCCCATGGTTAGCTGAGTACCTAACAATCCCGGGTACCGTTCTTGACTGGCTGACATCTGGGGTCAAGATTTTACGGAGGACCCTAATTTTTGAGGCGAGGGGTTGGGATACATTTATGTGCAGTCGGTTAGATCCTACTTCTCATGACCATACTCTCTCTCTCTACCGAGCTCTCTTAGTTGCTTCCATCATGGCGGGGTACCCCATCAATGCGGGAATGTGATGTCCCGCATTATCTGTGAAGTGGGTGCCGAGCACTACTAGAACTATCCTTTCCCCAATACCCTCACTATGTAGTTTCACGATTTGAAGGTGGACAAGAGGCCGTTTGACATCAAGGTTAAGGCAACAACTCTTTTCTCCTGGTACAGCTTGAAGGGGACTGACAACCCCAAGGACAAGAACTATATGGCCCTTGCTTTTGCCCCAATTGGCCAGTCTGAAGAGCCAGTTGTGGTAGAGTCCCCCTCTGCGCCTGCCTCCATTTTTGCTGAAATGCCTCCCGGACCCTCCACTTCAGCCATTCCTCCCGGCCCTTCCATATCAGGAGGCCCGTAGATCCTATCATCTCGGGCCCATCCTATCACTTCCCACCGACTGAGTCAGACACATTAGAGTCTCAGCAACTGGATGTATACTGTTTCATCCAAGTTGTCCACCTTGACCACCACTATTGTAGCTTAGTTAGCACCTCAGCCAACACAGGTCCCACAAGCCATTGAGGATACTTTAAAAGAGATTCTTGAGAACCAGAAGAAACTCCTCACTACCCAGGATGAATTAGCAAAGGAAGTTGATTCACATAGAAAGGATCTAAAGGAGCTTGCTAAGGAGCACAAGAAGCTGCAAAAGACATACAACTCCAAGGAGTCCGTGAAGGAGCTGCGGGCGGATGTTGACAAGTTGAAGGAAGACCATATGCCTTTAGATATATTATTTGAGGACCCAATTCCAGCACCTAAACCACAGCCGAAGCAGTCACAACGGCCTTCGAAGAGGAAGAGGACGATCCTGAGAGCAGATGATTCCATCATCCAATTGGTGGACCCATCGGAGGTTTCCTCCAGTCAAAAACAGGATGTACCGGAACCACAGTATGTCCAAGTGTATGCCCAAGTCCCCATAGCAGCTGAACAGACCATCGGGAACCAGTATAAGGTTCCCGAGCACACAGAGGACCCAGGGAACACCTATGATCCTATGCAGACAGACATGGCTTAGCGAGTCTTCCATATCCTTTCTCTGTATTTTATGTTTGGTACTTATTTGGACTAGTTGGCATTGGGGACAATGCCAATTTTAGTTAAGGCGGTGGCCATACATTTTTGGATAACTGTATATACTGATTCATTTTATGCTTTCTTAATTTTTGTTTGGTCATTATATAATTTTATATTCAGTTACTTTTATCGTACTTTTTATCTTTATTTGGGTATGTATATAAAGTTATATCATTGTATATATTCATCCCCTGTTGTATATTCAAATCCCCTATTGTATATATTCATTTTATTTTTGCAATTTTTTTTGTTTTTTTTAGCTTCTTATCTATGTTCGTAGCTTTTTGTTTTGTTGTGGACGTTTTCAATAAGCCTTTGGTTTTCTTAATCCCACGGTTCTTTCCAAAGGTGGAGTATATTATGAACCGGGTGGCTCTTCCCAATGATAGATGGCATGGCAACCTTCTTAAGGGTTTGAGTCTGTTTTTGTTTTTGTTTTAGTAGTTTGTAGTTAAGGGTACCTTAAGCAAAGCTTCACTTGGGCTTTGCACATCTGCCTTTGATGCGACGGTCAAAGACAAAATGTTGTGTTTAGGATGTGAAAGTCATGACCTTGAGATTATTGTGTTGAACGATAATCATCAAGTGGGGGTTTAGGACCATTATGTGCTTAAATTGTATCTATTGTAGTTGTGGGCCCCCGACTCTATATCTTTAGCAATCCTTTAGCTTGTGTGGTGAGAAATCGAATTACTAGTCCAAGTACCGAGCCATTGCTCTAGAACTTGTCCTGAATGTTTGTTGTAGCGAAATCTTAAGTGATATTTGACTTGAGAAGTGATTATAGGCTCTACTTGATCCAAATGATAGTTGAATAAATTCCATATCCTACCAATGATATGATCCCTAGTTAACCCTTTTGAGCCTTAGACCTTTTTCTTTAAAGAACTATGTTACAAGAATATCCCCGTTCTAAAAGATAACCTCTCGTGGCACCAGATCTTTTCTTGAGCACATGGCAAAAATATAAGTTTAAAGGGAGACAGGAGGATGACAACAAAGTGATATAAGGCACAAAAAAGTAAAAAGGGAAAGGCAATGAAAAAGAAAGAAAAGCAACAGACAAAAAGAATGCTCAATGTGAGAAAGAATAAAAAGGGATTTAAGAAAAGCAAAAGAAAGAAAGGTGTGGAAAGTTGAAAAAGGAGAAACGATTTGAATTGCATAACAAATAGTGATAATGTGTCTCTCTAACCTCTTGGAAAGAAGTGTGATGACTCAAAGAGTCAAGAAAGTGTGTGCCAAATGAATCAAAAGAAGCGCTTAAGGGAAGATGGAACCTACTTAGATAAAAACAATTCCTACCCTGAACCAAAAGCCTTCACAATGACTCCACAAAAACCCTATATGATCTTAAGTTGAATGAAGATTACATAGTGGATACTTACATAAGGGGCAAGCATATGGTACTTAGAATTGGACTTATGACTTTTCTTGAGAGAAATGAGTGAATTTCCATTAGTCTCGGTTTGTGTGCCAATACTCTAAAATGTGAGGTTTGCTTAGGGGGAGTTGAGGATGTGTGAGTTTGGGTTCCACAATGACCAAAGTAATTGAGAGAGTTCTTTGATGTAATGAGTCAACTCTTGATGCTTTTTTGTCACACTTGATCCATGGTTCTTCAAAGGTTAAATGTTGTTAATGATTCATTTGTATTGAGGGCAATTATTAGTCCCAGTTGATGTTAGTTGAGGTTAATTTAGGATAGCTGTAAATTCTTGGATTTCCCTTAAGGGGTGGGTCTTATTCTATTTTGTTTGCTTGAGGGCAAGCAAAAGCGTAAGTTTGGGGGAGTTGATAACTAGGAATTTTGACGCGTTTCATGCTCCTTCTCGATTATGCTTTTATTATAAATTCTTACAAAAAAAGTCCCTAAAGGCTCATAAGTTGTGCTTGATTATAGGTTTGATCAACAAAGTGACGAGATGCCAAAGACCAACTCAAAAGGAGTGAAACTTGCATAAGTACCAAAGACAAGATAACTTAGGACAAACAGGCCTAGTGCGGCCGCACTACACTTTGTGCTGTCCGCAATAGGGAGATTCGGAGAGCTGGATTTGAAGGCGTCAAAGCACTGCGGCCACATTACATATTGTGTGGTCTGCACTGAAGGCACCACGTCCGCACTACCATTTTATGCGATCCGTGGAAGAAAACTTCAGAGAGATGTCAAGTGCCTAGCTTCAAGCTTATGCGGTCCGTGGTCATGTTTGTGCGGACCGCGCTAGATGCCTCTGCAACAACAATCCATTTTGTGCGGTCTGCGAAGCCTAGGTTTAGAGATTTCGAATTTTAGATTCAAGAGCCTAGTGCGGCCGCACACCATTTTGTGTGGTCCACACAGACCCGCAGGGCCATTTTTGTCCAGGTTTTCCAGCTTAGTATAAATAGAATCTTTTTCCCTTTTTAGGGTATCAGACATTTACAGACTTGAGTTGCGCTCGTGAAAATCCATTTTGTAACCATTTTGGGCATTTTAAGTTAGTTTTAACGATAGAATCTCTATATTTACTTAGTTTTTAATGAATATGTCTTTCTCTTCATCTATTACTCTATGTTTCTCTTCAAGCATGAGTAGCAAGACCCATTAGCTAGGGTTGTGGCTCATCCCTAGTGTGGGTAATTGATGGATATTGTAATTTAGGGCTTGATTAACTATGAGTGTTTGTTATTTGGGTCAATGTTATAGTTTACTTTATAAATTGGTGGTAACAAACACTGGTTTATGCTAAGTTGACTTGGATCTTCTTTAGAAAGAGAGCCTAAGTCTCCAAAATTGACCCAACAAGAAATTGTGATGGACTCAAGAGAATTGATAGTCTCAATTAAAGGGTTAAACCTCGAGAGAGTAATTACCCGACTTGAACCGTAGTTGCCTGAGCTAATTTGGCCTACCTATTTGGCCTTGAGAAAGTCAATTGGGAAAAATCACTCTCTCTACCAAGATGTGCGAGAGTGGGAACAATCCTGCAACGGTTATAGCATATTTCCCCAATCATGTCAATCATGTTTTAGAAGCAATTACCCATCAATTACCCACCTAGGTGAAAGTCGCTACCCTAGTGCCTTTCTATCCATTAGATACAACTCTTAGCAATTCTCATTTTGAATAATCTTGTTACATTTATAGTTAGTAGTTGATAATAGTAGATTGTTAAAAGAAAAACCTAATGATGATTGGAAGTGAAATTTGGAACAATTACACAACTCTTCTCTAGATAGATACTCGACTCCATTCCTAGCTCCATGTGGAAATCGATCCCGACCCATAAATTGGATAATAGCTATTGCAACCCTCTCTTCTTTCTTTTTAGTGGTGCGGAGTAGGTAGCCATCAGAGACCTGTAAGAACTAAAGGCATACCTGTCATCACTACCTATACTCTTGAAGTCTGAACTCGAAGAACACCTCATCATCTACCTTGCTATCTCCAAAGTAGCACTAAGTGTTGTCCTTGTTTGAAAAAAATAAAGGTACGCAATCTCCAATTTATTACATTAGCAAAATACTTGTTGACACCGAGACGAGGTACCCACACCTCAAGAAATCAGCCTTGGCATTGGTCGTAGCTTCACGAAAGCTTAGATCTTATATTGAGTGCCATCCTATCTAGGTCGTTACCACTTTTCATTTAAGAAACATTTTACATAAACCCGAGTTGTTGGGGAGGCTGACCAAATAGGCCACCGAGCTAAGTGAACACAATATCACATACCAGTCTTGAACAGTGATAAAGTCGCAGGTGCTCGCCGACTTCGTCACAAACTGTAGTGCAAAAGTAATGCCTAAGGCTGAGAAGGAAGCATCTCAAGCTTCTCTACAAATATAAGACCTCTACGTCATGTACACCATCGATGCATCTAACGCTTCTGGATTTGGACAGCGACTCGTACTCGAGGTCCCTACCGATGAAGTGATTCGTCAATCCATAAGATGCCCAGATATGACCAACAACGAGGACGAGTATAAGGCCATAATTGCAGGGCTAATGTTAGCACTGAAATATGGGATGAAGCGACTGAAATTCAATTGTGATTCTTAGCTCGTGGTTGACCAAGTTACAAGGACTTTCAAAATTAAAGAGAAAAGGTTGCAAAAATATCAAGCGGAGATATGTAAGTTGCTTCCCAATTTCGACGAATGCTTTCTCGAGTGCTCGACCAGATCCTACGAGCCAGAATATCGAAGCAAACGGGCTCGCCAAATTGGCCGTAGCCACCAAAAGCATCACGGCCGTGGATAAAAGTCTAGTACACCTCTTTAACTCATCACTAGAAATTGAGGTGAGATCTTTAAGTTTAACATAGGACTGTCGCAATTATATTATTACCTACTTGCAAGACAACACCCTCCTACAGGAAAAAAAGGAAGCTAAGAAACTAAGAATGCAAGAAGCCAGATACAACCTCCTTCATAACAACTTGTATAAGAGAAAATATGGAGGCCCTCTAGCGAAGTGTTTGGGCCCAAACCAAACCCTCGCGCTCTCAAAGAAGTCCATGAAGGCCACTTCAATGCTCATTCTGGTAATCGAGCGCTAGTTTGGTGCCTCATACGAGCAGGATATTACTGTCCCATCATGAAAAAAGACGCCTCAGGATTCATGAAAAACTGTGAACAATATCAGAAACACGCCCCAATAATCCACCAAGCGGGCAAATACCTTAATTCAGTTACCTCTCCATGGCTATTTATCGGGGGGGGGGGGGGGGAATAAATATCGTGGGTCCTATCCTGCCAAGACTAGGTAATATTTGATTTTTTTGGTATTAACAAACTATTTCTCTAAATGGGTGAAAGTAGAAGCGTTCGCCCGAGTGCTAGAACAAGAGGTAATCACCTTCATATGGAAAAACATCATTTGTTGATTTAGCGTACCCAAGTAGAACAACTGCGGCAACGGAACCCAGTTCACGAGAAAGAAAACCGCTAAATTCTTCGAGAAGCAGCACATTAAGAGGATACTTTCAACCCCTTATAACCCAGTGGGCAGTGGGTAGGTAGAAACCTCCAACAAGTCCATATTAAACATCATGTATAAAAAGTTTGAAGAAGCAAAGAGCTGTGGCCGAAAATACTCCCAGAGGTATTATGGGCATACCGAACGACCCTGAAGACGAGCACATGAGATATACCCTATTCTCCGATCTACGGAACAGAAACAATTATACCAGTCAAGGTCGGAGATCCCAGCCTAAGGTACTCCTATGAAAGTGGCACCAGCAATGACGATAGTAGAAGGAAAGAGCTCGATGACATTGACAAACAAATAGATATGACGCACGTAATGATGGTCACCCAAAAATAGCAGGTGGAATGTTACTAGAAAAAAGGCAAAGGTCCAGCCGCTCAAAGTCGGGGACTATGTACTTAAAGCCAAAACCCAAGCAAACACAGATTCAGAAAAGTCAAAGTAGGAACGAACTAGGACGGTCAGTACAAAACTGTAGGCTAAGAAAACAAGGGTTCAATCCAACTAGAGACAATGGAAGAAAAACATTTGCTAAACAGTTGGAATTTCAGCCACCTCAAAAACTTCAACTTCTAAAAAATGAGAAGTGCCCCCAATTTGTTTTTTTTTTCCCTCACTTGAGTTTACTCCCATTAGTATTTTCTTAAGAAGGTTCTTATCGAGGCGACGAGAGGGACACTTTGAGATGAAGTATACAAAGAACAGACTGATTTCTCTTTCATTTCCTGACTCTTCAAGATTCTCCAAGTCGAACAATAAAGTGACTAAATATACCGGAACTAGGACTAGAATACAGTCAATGCCCAAAGTTTGTAACTTTCTCCAGTTATGTAATCTGAGAAACAACGTCAAAGTAATAGAAACTCACATTAATCGGAAATTCTTTAACGATTATATTTGACCAAGCTCAAACAAATACCAACCGGCCCTTGGCCGCAATTTACCAAAAGGTTAAGTTTGGCCAAGTTGAACCTACCAACCTCGATTGCATCTTAACAAAAGGTTATGTTCAATCAAGCTCGAACAAATACCTACTTGCCCTCGATCATGATTTAACAAAAGGATAAGTTCGATCAAAGACCTATCAGCCCTCGGCCATGATTTAACGAAAGGCTATGTTCGACCAAGCTCGAACAAAGACCTACCGACCCTCGATCGTGATTTAATGAAAGATTAAGTTCGAGGAAACTCAAACAAACACCTATCGACCTTCGGCCATGATTTAATAAAATATTATGTTCGATCAAGCTCGAACAAACACCTACTAGCCTCAGCCATAACTTAACAAAAGAATAAGTTCGACCAAGATCGAACAAATACCTACTGCCTCGACCATGAATTAACAAAAGGTTAAGTTCAACCAAGTTCAAACAAACACCTATCAGTCCTCGGCCACGATTAAATGAAAGGTTAAGTTCGACAAAGTTCGACAAAACACTTACCGACCCTCGACCGCAATTTAACAAAAGGTAAAGTTCGACAAAGGTCAAAAAAGGCCTATCGGCCCTCGGCCACAACATAACAGAAGGTCAAGATCGACCAAGTTTAATCAACACCTATCGGCCCTCGGCCAAATTTCAATAAAGAAACACACTCGACCTATATAACAATGGGCTGATATGACCCATGGATATATCGCTCCAAGGCCACGACCAGCTAGAAGACAAAAACCATGACAAGGACAAAAAGTGAAACGAACAAATAATAGAAACAAAAAATATACAAGTACAGAAAACAAACCACAGTAATTGAAGAAGGTGCAAAGAACAATTTTGGTATTTCACAAGTTTTTACAAAGGATCTTGAAGACGCCGGCAAAACTACACAGAAAAGTTTGAAAAGAAAACTACTGGCCATTGCTATCACGCCCTTCAACACCCTCATCACCTCGGTGTTCAATGGAATCACCACCCTTACTACCGATACCATCACCATCTCGGCCCCCAACATCCTCTCCATCTTCGCCCTGAGTGTAAACGGAATCATACCATACATCCTCCTTAATTTGATTCTGCTCTCTTTCTTATCCTTCTCTCCAGTTTGAGGCGTAGTAGGGTCGTAGCCTTATGCAAGCGGAGCTTCACGAGCCTTAAACTAAGCTTCCTCAAGGGCCGCCTAAAAAATGGAGCCCGTTGCATGCAAGTCATGTAACACATCTAGTCAAGCCTTGGCATGGACCCACTCTTCATACATCTCCCGAGGGATATTGGGGAAGTCAGAAGCATTAGATGAATAAGGACTCACAGGCAGTTGGGCCTTCTCAGCATCCAAAACGGCAACTCGATCATAAATATCGGAGATTTCCTTGTCCTGCTCCCGAATCCTCTTCTCAAGTTGGTCCTCCTTGACCATCAACATTGACAGCTCGTTCTCCCACTCGAAACTTTGGTTCACCAACTCCACTCTCCTTTGAGCCTCTAACCAAGAAGAGTCCGCTTGCTCGAGCTCTTCTTGCTTTTCGGCAGTCTCACCCCTTAGAGCTTCCATATGAAATTGGCACTCGTGTAGCTGGCCTTGTCGCCGGGCAACTTAAGCTTGATGGTCGCTACATTGGGCTTCCACACTGTTTTTGAGCTTCAACTCCTCCTTTTCGTCTCTTAACGTCCCATCAAGAGCGCTTAATCTCTCAACGGCTGAGTCTTTCTTTTTAAAATCTTCTCATAAGTCCAGCACGTCACCTCATTCATGAAACCGGCCACAACATGTTGTATATTTGTCTTTTAGTTTCACGTAAATTTCTTTACGCTTCTTCTCCCACCGAGCACTCTCAATCTCCAGAATAACCATCTAAAAGAGTAGAGAAAAGATGGTAGAACATGAAAAGAAGCTAAGGCATAAGGAAAAGAACATACTACATTCGTACTTACCCTAAGAGCGAGACCGACAATGTTTTTCGATAACTTTCCATCATTTATCTTCCTAAGAGGCTCACCCTCGATTTTAGTACAGAGAGGACCGATGATAGGGACTACTTCCTCAGTATGTACATGTCGGAATCAGATTTGGCATCCTCCTCTGCAATGACTTTCCATCTATCACCGGTCGAGGATGAGACATCTACTAGAACCCTAGAAGATTAAGCCTCCTCTTGCCTGAGAAAAGCACGACCATCATTAAGCACCCCCTCATCGATTGTTTCCCCCTTGGGATGTACCAACACATCCTTATTTGTCTCATCTAGTTGTGGTGCCTTAGAGTCTACCCAGTACTTTCTCCAATGTTTATGACGGCTGCCTCTCGAAGAAAAATGTCTCTATCCACTGAGTCAATGGCCATCGGCACTTCCCCTAGTATCTACGACTCTTCTCTTACGAGTCCTTAGATCCCCATCACTATGAGAGACATTGTCATCATTTTAAACCAGCGAGAAGAGTTGAGGAGCAAGAGCAACAATCAGGATGGAGGCAGAACTAGAAGCCACAACAACCGGGATGAGGGTGTGTATAGTAGGCCCAGCATCCACTAACGGGGGCAGAAAATGAAGGCGTAGCAGCCCTCATCCGAAAACAAGATACATGCACCCGGCTCCTTCAAGAAGACCCCATATCTAGTATAGAAAGAGACATAGAAGTTAGTAAAGCGAGCCGAAAAATGACAAAAAAGTTCAACAACCAGATCTACGATAGAGAAGTTACCTGTTGAGAGGAGAGCCGATCTGAACTTCTTAAAAAATCTTAGTCAGTCGCTGATATCTATGGTATAAGGTAGAATTTGCTCTACCCAATTGGTAATGCACACTAGGTTGGTTGTTAGATACAAAGAAGAAAAATCACTCAACTAGCTCGAAATAAGTGAAGAAATATAAAAGACAAAAAAGGAAAAACTGTACATTTATGTGTATAGTTCAAAGCCATAGGGAAGCCACCGACATTGTCCACGACGTCATCGGTCCTAACATAGAAGATATCAATCTAGAATTAGTGACTGTCCTTGTTGTCCATCTTCACCACCAAATATTTTCCTCTACGGCGGTGAATATTTAACATCACCCCCTATAGAAGCTAGTGGCAAATAGGTGCACTAGATGCCGCAGCGTCAATTTGACCCAGGCAAGCTCAACAAATTTGGTCAACTTCCTGATGAACTTGTAGATATACAATGTGAGCAGAGCGGGAAAAACGCCGTAATGGTAATAATTCTCCTCCACCAATGGGAGAAGAGGGAACAAATAACCGATAAGGAATGGGTAATTGTATACAGCGGAATACCTAGTGCAGTGAACATGCACTTCATCTTCTTTGACGAGGATCAATTCGATATTGTTAGGGAGGACGATCTTGGTTTTAAATTCAACCAACTGTTTGGATGCCAACATCGATAGGAAGTTACCAGGTGTTGCATACAATGATCAGTGTAGATCAAACCTGGCTTCGGGGTTGCAGGAAAGTATCTCCTATACCGACTTATCTCCTCCAGCGACGAAAAGGCTTCATCCTTAGCAACTGCAGCAACAATCTCCTCGTGAGTAGGAAACACAACCTCTAAGGGAGTAACATGAATCACTTTACCAACATCAGATGATAAGTTTGGTATATTTATAAAATATTAAAGAAAGAAACTGGGAAGGAAATTTGAGATATGGAAGCAAGCAAAGATACAGAGAAAAGGGGTTTAGAGAGAGCTTGAAATCTAGAAAGTTTGGAAAGGTAAAAGTTTCAAATTCGGGTATGAAAACCCCTGTTTATAGGAAAAAACAGGCACCAAATCTGAAACTTTTTGTCTTAATGGGCACCAAACCCGAAAAGACTCATCATAATTGGCATTGGAATCGAAATGGAAAATCCAATCAAAGGTCATGCACAAATCGACTTAATGTATCAGTAACAAGCATCATCATGACGCATCAATGTGGTGTCACTAGTCATGAGCCACTGAATACAATTCAACATTGTCTGCTCAATACAAATCAAGTCTGAAATATAAAGTATTAGGATAGGAAGAAGGAAGGTAGGACTACGAACGCCGTGCATCTACCTTGAGATCTCCGGATAAGACTCTGAGAGTGCTAGAAGCTCTCACTCTGATGTTAGAGCACCTGGATCTGTACACAAGGAGCAGGGAGTAACGTGAGTACACAAACTCAGTAAGTAACAAAAGTAAATAAAGTATGAGTGTAGTGACGAGCATTTAAAAAAAATTATATACATACTTATCAAGAATCTCAATAGAAATAACAAGTCAGAATCTGTAGTTCAGTAACCAAATATCTAATAAAAACTCCAGTTTCAATGAAAATCATTTGAAACATTTATTCAACATTTGCAATATAGGCTGAGTATAAAAGAAGAGTGAAAACAAAAAGTCTCATAAACAAGCCCCTCGAGCAAAGTATCACTCATAAGTATAGCCTCTCAGTCACTCGTGACTCAGCTCTCGTCAATCAATACCCACACTCAGCTTTCCGGCTTAGTAGATATCTCATAATAATAATAACCGTTACGGCGTGCAGCCCAATCCATAATATATAGTCGACTATGCTCATTGGGGTGTACAGACTCTGGAGGGGCTCCTATAGCCCAAGCGTCAAATCACTACGACGCGCAACCCGATCTAATATATATCGCTGCGGCGTGCAGACCATATATATATATATATATATATATATATATCACTGCCGCATGCAGCGGATCCATGACATATATATAGTCCTCACCTGTAGGCCCTCAACCTCTCTCAGTCATTAACCTCACGGCCACTCGGGCATACCAATGAAAATGAGGAAAACTCAGCCCATAGAGTTTTCATATATTAAGAAGTAGAGTTATGAAACCAGATTAAATAATAAACAGTAAAACATGACTGAGGATATGCCTTCAAATTAAAACAGTGTGAGGAAAGTAGTAAAATACCTCTAAGGGTCTAAACAGTTCGGCACAAGACCCCAAACATGGTATTCAACCCAAGTTAACAAGCCCATTTCTAAAACACATGGATATCATATACAATATATCAAAATATGAAACTATACAGTCACCATGGGACGGACCAAGTCACAATCCCTACGGGTGCACGCCCACACGCCCGTCATCTAGCTTGTGCATTACGTCATTTATCAAATAATACAAAATTCCTGGGTTTCATACCCTCAGGTCTAGGTTTAGAATCATTGCTTACCTCAAACAGGATGAAATACTACTCCGCAACGCCCTTTCCTCTCGACTCGGCCTCAACTCACATCCAATCTATCCAAAATCAGAATCATAATATCAAAATATGCTAATGGAATAAAGCCCACACGAAAATAATCAAATTACATAAAAAATACCGAAATATATCAAACACGACCCCCGGGCTCTCATCTCAAAATCTGATAAAAATCACATCAACAGAATCCTTATCCTCCCACGAGTCCATACATACCAAAAACATCAAAATCAGACCTCAAATGGTCCCTCAAATCCCCAATTTCAAGCCCTAACTTACCCAATTTTTCACCGTTAATCCCATAAATTTCATGCTTAAGCAACTGAAAATCAACATAGAATTGAGTTTTAGGTTTAAGAAACTCACTTCAATGGAAACTCCCTTGATTCCCTCTTCAAAACCCTCTAATACGCTTCAACTCTGGATAAAAATGGTAGAAAACAACCAAAATTTCACGAAGGTAGGTTTATATAGTTTCTGCCCAGTCATTTTCGTACATGCGGACAAATTAATGCATATGCGGTCCGCACCTGCAGACAATTCCACCGCTTATGCGAACTTTCCTTATAACCACTCGTCCGCTCATGCGGGCTCGCAGGTGCACCTCAACTCTCGCTTCTGCGCTGCCCAACCGCATCTGCAACCTTTCCTCGCTTCTACGGTCTTTGCTCCTGTGGTCCCCTATCCGCAGGTGCAATTATGACATAACCAGCAGCTTAAGCTGCATTCTCCAACTTCCACACTTTCCGGTAACCATCCGAAATCATCCCGAGGCTCCCGGGACCTCAACCAAAAATACGAAAGTCACGTACCACTATTCAAACTTATACCAACCCTCGAAATACTCAAATCAATATCGAATAATCAAAACACCCTCGGATTCAAGCATAAGGTTTCCAAATCTTTCGAATTTTGCAAATGATCAAAAAGTCTATCAAACCTCACCCGAATAGCCTGAAATTTTACACACATGTCACAATTGACACAACAGACCTACTTTAACTTCTAGAATTCTATTTCGTTCCCGATATCAAGATTTTCACTACTAACCAAAAAGTGCCAAAATTCTAATTTTTTCCGATTCAAGCCTAAATCTACCACGTACCTCTAAATTATATTTCGAACACGTTCCTAAGTTACAAATCACCTCACGAAGCTATTCAAACCATAAAACCATGTTTCGAGATCGTTTGCTCACAAGTCAACTTTTGATTGACTTTTCCAACTAAATGGCCAACTTGAGAGACTAAGTGTCTCATAGCACACCAAAACTACTCCGGACCCAAACCAACCAATACGACACGATGAAATGAAGCTGAACAGTACATAAAGAAGCAAAAATAGGGGAAACAGAGTGGTAACTCATGAAACGATTGGTCGGGTCATTACAATATTCTAGTGAATATTCTCTGTATACATACTATTGGGGGTTTTTGGCATATATTCCCTTATAAATAGAAAGAAAAATAGTTACAGAGGACATGAAATATTTATTTATAAGAAAACACATTGACATTCTCTAAAGAATATTGCTTTATTACACACATACAAAATATGCCTTTTTCTTGATATTCTTGTTTGAATTTTCCCCACGATTCAAGAACGATCCGAATATTTAAAGGCTCGTCAACATTTATCATTGTGAGAAAGAATATCCATGCACCTCACCCTTTTGCGTGACTTACGTATTCTTATTTACTTAAGTGCCATTCATTATTATTTAATGCAAAATCTTTCCTTTTTGGGTCATTGAAAATTGATAGTGTTATTATCATTTACTGCTCATTAGATAATATATATATTATTTTACGATAAAATCGGTTTATATATCTTTTGAATATTAATATTGGGTAAGATTGACTCTATCTTATTAAATCTAATTGTTCAAATCCAAATCTAAATTTTGGATCAAGCACCAACAAACACCATTATTGATTAATGGAGCTAAGAAATTTTAAACTTAAATCTGAGATTTTGGAGTCTATTCTGAATAAGTATTGCTAAATTTTGTTGGGTCCAATTTGTCGACTCTATATCTGAAATTTGGGGTTATTTGGTGAAGGATTTTGGATGGTTTCAAGTTGATTTTTTTTTGCATAATCTGTTGTTGCACTATCATGAAGGACAAAGGGACCATCTCTTTTTTCTTGTTTCTTATAAAAAGAAAAATAATTCACTTGAAATGTGTTTAGGGGTTAGGGGGTGGGGGGGGGGGGGGTATAAAGAAACGCTCATTTAGTTTTAAGTGTTCCACCTAATTTTTGGGATAAGTCCAAGGGGAATTTTATGTAGTTTTCCTTTTTTATTATTAAAGCAGCTTCGACGCAAAATAGGTGAACTCCGCATGCTTAAAAGTTTGTAAAACTTTACTTATTAATATAATTACGATTTAATATTATCTTGAGTTAGAGTTTTGTTAGAGATCAAGATTAAGAAAACTATTTTTTATTTATAAAATCATACTAGAGAAAATTATCTAATTTCGAATAGTTGACCCTTCTTTCTTTAAAAAAAATGAAGTAACCATGTTATCTCTTAAATTTAAGAGATATGAAAGGAACAAACTTATTTACCATGTATCTCTTTTTGTGGGAATGAGGACGATTGAAGCATCGAAAGGGAGAATATTTTTCGTAGGATGAAATGTAATTAAAATTTTATTCTAATTTGAACATGGGAAGTATTCGTTTGATTCTTAAACATTTATGTTATTATGCTCTTGGGCAATATTATATGCTAGTTTATTTCTTACTATCGTTCAAAAATTGAGAAACAATTGCACTAATCTACAAGAACAACAAATTCAATAATTTTACAAGTAGGATCTGAAAAGGACAATGTGTATTCAAATCTTATCCCTACATTGAAGGTATTGAGACTATTTTTTGATGGACCATCCACTCAAGTAAAGATGGAAAGAGAGTGGCAGTAACAATAAAATAATAAAAAATAAAGCAAACAGACCAACGTATACTACTAGAAATATTATAATAATAATAATAATAATAATAATAAAAATAATAATATATTATTATTATTATTTAGCTCAAAGTATTCATTTACTTTATAAGCATAAAACAATAAAACCAAATGGAGGGCCAATCATAGCAGATCGTAATAAATATAAAGACCAAAAGAATAAAATGCAAGAGGCGATAGATATTAAGTAAAGGGAGAAGGATGAGGATCTTTTATTAATAATATCGATTTGGTCAGCCTCTCCATGGAGAGATTCAGAGCCTTACAATGGAGTGTTTTCTCCCTTTTTAGAAGTAGATGTGAAGAAGAAGAAGCTGCCCTCTTTTTAGGGTTCTTTCTCTTAGTATTTATAGCCAGAGGACATGCCAGCTGGTGCCCAAGGGTTGGGACCACATTGAGGGGACGCCCTTATGAGGATGGCCATGCCATAGCCTTAATTGTCAAATCGAGTGACTATTATGATAATCTCGTTGATAAATGGTCATACCATTTATTAACCACAAATAGACTTTAATAAATGTGTTACTCTTATTTATCATCGTGAGGTCAAGTTTTGACCCATACTGTAATAATAATAATAATAGAAAACAAGGCTAATACCACTACTGCTGGTATTGATAAGAAATAACATCTAATATCTACTAGCCTTCTACTTTAATTGTTGACCTTCGCACCTTCATGTCAAGGGTGATATCCTTGGTAAACTGAAGAAATACCATATCCTGCCTAATCACCTTTTCTTAATACTTCTTTAGTCTACCTCTATATCTTCTCAGACCTACCAAGGCCAACCTCTTATACCTCCTTACCAGGCATATGTGCTCCTTCTCTTCACATACCCAAATCATCTAGCCCTCACTTTCCGTATCTTATCCTCTACCTCGGCCACTTTCACACTAGCCTGAATGTCTTCATTCCTAATCTTATCAATTCTAGTAATCTTGCATATCTATCTCAACATTCTCATCTTGACTGTTCTCATCTTCTAGACATGGGAGTTCTTGATTAAGCAATACTCTGCATATACATTATAGTCGGTCTGACAACCATTCTATAGAACTTACCTTTAAGTTTAGGTAATATGTTCTTATCACATAAAATACTGGATGCGGGCCTCCATTTCACCCACTTCGCTCCAATATGATGTGTAACATTGATAAGTGGAAATTTTGACTACTTGTTAGCGCGTTTTAGCTTTCATTTTAGTCCAAAAGCCTTTAATTGTGTTCCAAAAAAATGATAAAATATGCTTAATTGCAGGAATATTAAAAAATGGGCGCCAAGATGAATCTAACTCAAGAAGGAGTGATTTAAATCAAGGACAAAAGCAGGCATATGCTCAAAATGCGGACCGCAAATTATCATATGCGATCGCAGATTGTGAAGAAACTCATAGCAGAAACTGGGAAAGAGAAAAAGTTCAGAGAACATGCCTCTCAAGTTTAATAGAAGTGAGGACAAAATAATTGTTATTACGGTCGCACATTGTGAAGAAACTCATAGAAGAGATATGTGCAAAGTGCGGTCCGCATATGACATGTGCGCATGTAGAAACTAGGCAAGAGCAAAAGTTTAAAGAACATGCTTATCAAGTTCAATAGAAGTGCGGACTGCACACTTATTGTGCTGCCGTAGAAGAACAATTAAGTGGCTGCAGCCACATTTATGCGGTCCGTAGAAGAGCAATGTGCTGCCGCACTCAAAAATATATGGACCGCAAAAAGAGAGGAGTGCAACCGCAATTCAGAAATATGCGGCCGCAAGTATGTAATCCTGTCGGGCTGAAGCAAAGTGCAAACCGTACATGGAATTGTGCGGTCGCAGAACCTCTGAAAGTATATTTTTATCCAAAAATTCTAGCCCTATATAAATAGAATAGTTTTACCTTTTTAGGTCAAGTTTTGACATCTTCAGCTATAATATCTCTTTAGTAGTTTTTGCTATTTTGAGCCTTTTAAATATAGATTTCATCATTTTAATTATCAATATGGGTTTTATTATTTCTTCTTCTATTTATTCTATCTTAAGCATGAGTAGCTATAATTTACTAGGGTTGGGACCTAGCCCTAGAGTGTAATCTTAATGCGTGTTTGATTTATTCTTGTTTATGGTTGGATGTTTATTTTTTAGCCTTGTTCTTGCTTTTAATTATAGAATTGGTGGTTGCAAATATTAGTTCATGCCTATTTGACTTATTTTCTACTTGAGAAAGAGAGACTTAGTCTAGAAAAACTTGGCTAATAGAAATTGGATAAATCAAGAGATTGATAGTCTCAATTGAAGGATTGAACCTAGAGATAGTAAAACCCGACTTGAGCTTTGTATCAATCATTTTTTTCAATACCCATTTGGACTTGAGAAAGCCAAATTGGAAAATCACTCTCTGACCGAGAGTTATGAGTGGATACTCCAGTGTTGATAGCCATTAATACACCCCGGCCAATAGAATAAGCTTTAAAGTTTATAACCCGTTAAGAAAACACCCAGGTGAAGGTCATATCCCTAAGCTTTTTATATCATTTGAGAAACAACAATAAAATAATTTCTTAGTTTCATTTCTTAATCTTGCAATCTTAGATTAGAATAGACATAGAACAAATACCAATTTGTGAAAGTGTAAATTGAGATAGTTCATACTCATACACTACAATATATACTCCTAAATCCCATGTATATCTCCTAGTGGAAGTCGACCCTGACTCCTTATTGGGTATTACTATTGCAATCGACTATTTCATAACCTTGAGTTGAGGTGTGCACCTGGATGAGATTAATTTTTGGCGCTATTAGCGAGGAGCTACAGATGGATTTAGCTATATATTTGGTTTTGCGTGTGAATTATCTTCTTTCCTTTTATGTTATTGACTTTTGTGAATCAATTGTAGTTGCAACAATGACCCTCAATAATGATCAACTCGGAAACATTCCTTTGGGGGATGTGGCCGTTGAAGATGACCAAGTTGAAGAGGTTCCTCTTGAACCTCAAGCAAATAAAAGAGGCCGGCCGCCTTAGGACAATGTCCCAGTTCCACCTCCACTTCCACCAAGAGCGGATCCACATTGGGTGTTGCCTAATGAAGGGTATGTAAGTGCCAAAGTCCCACCCTATATTTGGATGTACAATTTTCAAATCACAAAATGTAATGCTCACATTGCTAGAGCAACGAGGATTCTTCACCAGTACTCCAAGTCAAAATGCATACAAACACTTGAAGGGGTTGTGGACACCTGTTAGGGGAGTAAACAGACAAACGTCTCCAAGGATGTTTTATGGTTGAGGCTATTTTCCTTCTCTCTACCCTTGGATTGGGTTGACCGATTGCCAAACCATTCCATCCATATATGGGATGAGTTAGCAGAGAAATTTATTTCAAAGTTATTTTCTCGTGGCCATATGGCTACTCTTAGAGACGAGATTCTAGCATTCAAATAAGACCCCAATGAGCCGTTGCATGAAATATGGGAGAGGTACCGAACAATGGTCAAAGAGTTCCCCAATAATGACATAACGGAGGCTATGATTCAACAAACTTTCTATCGGGGGATCAATACTACCAATTAGTGCATGGTCAATCAACTTGCTAGTGGAAATTTCATGACAACGCCGCATGCATAAGCTTGTGAGATTTTAGATGAAATGGCGGACACTACATCGGCATGGAAAAGTACAGAAAATGTTCCTCAAGGTGATTCGAACATGATTCACCTACATAAAGAATTGCATGGTCATGGGCAAACCATTGCGTAGTTGACCGCCACAATGAATCAATTAGACTAGGCTTAACTTCAACAAATGTAAAGTCCTAAGTAAGTCAATTCCATGGAGGGATTTAGTATGATGGTGACCAAGGGTCCACAAGTGCAAAACCATATTGAGAATTATGTGTAAAAAGATAGTGGGTTTGACCAAGATGAATCTTACAATGAACATGAGGAGGAAGTGCAATACGTAGACAAATTTCAAGGGAAAAGAAACAACTCTCATGGCCCGAATCAACAACAATGGCGATCTCAAGGTAATCAAGGTAATTGGAATTCTAACAACCAAGGTAATTGTAGTGGTGGCAACAACCAAGGGAATTGGAATAATAAAAACAATCAAGAATATTGAAGTGGTGGAAATAACCAAGGCAATTGGAGTGGCAAAGACCAAGGATATTGGAGAGGCAACAACCAAGGAGGATGGAATAATAATCAAGGCAATCGGGGGTCGGGCTTTCAAAGGTCCCAGATGTATCAACAACCGAGCAACCCACATTCTTATCTTTTTTATGGTTCAAGTTCTTCCAACAATGATATTAGACATATTGAGAATATGTTCAACAAATGATGGAGAATAATGCCGACTCTGATGCCCAACTAGCCTTAAACAACATATCAATTTGCAACTTGGAAATTCAAATGGAGCAAATCACGCAAGCTCTAAACACTCATCCTAAGGGAGTACTACCAAGTGACATGGTGGAGAACCCAAAGAGTGATAATAACAGGGGACATGATGTGGCCGTTACTACAAGGACTTGAAAAAGTGGGGATGCTCCCACCTCAAGTCAAAAGATACTTGTGGATGATGAGAAAGGGGTTCAAAAATTTGAGACCCTGAACAATGTGGTGCAAGCAAATGATGAAGTGCAGATTGATATTGATAAAAATGTGGAAGAAGCTCAAAAGGAAGTGAACCAATATAGGAATCACACTGTTGACATACCAGAACCGGTACCAATGCCTAAGCCTCCTCTTTCATATCCTCAAAGTCTTGCCAAGAAAAATGGCAAGAATCAATTCAAAAAGTTCATTGACATGATGAAGAGTCTATCAATCAATGTGCCATTGGCTGAAGCCTTGGAGAAAATACCTTGATATGCAAAGTTTATGAAGGATTTGGTGACAAAAAAGCGGTCGATGAATTGTAAAACTATAAAAATGACTCATCAACTGAGTGCTATTGTGAATTCAATGGATCCCAAGTTGAAAGATCCCGGTGCTTTCACAATCTATTGTATCATTGGAAGTGCCGAGTTTGCTAAAGCTCTTTGTGATATTAGGGAAAGTATCAATTTGATGCCCTATTCAGTTTTTAAAACTTTGGGAATTGGGAAACCAAGACCCATATCTATAATGGTCAATCGTACCATGAATAGACCATTGGGAGTAATTGAGGATGTATTGGTTCGTGTTAATAAATTCATTCTTCCAGCGGATTTTGTCATTCTTTATTGTGAGGTTGACTCTGAGGTACTGATTATTCTTGAAGACCTTTCCTTGCAACAGGGAAGGCTCTAGTTAATGTTGAAGCTCGAGAACTTACCTTCCGGGTTGGTGATGAAAAATTGGTTTTCCATGTGTAAGTCTATGGGGCTACCCAATAACAATGAGGTGTGCTATTTTGTGGACTTGGTGACCGATGTGATTCTAGATGAAACAAGTTCTGTGATAAATGTTGATGATACATTGGAGGCTGTCTTGCTCAAATTTGATGATGAAGAGTTGGAGGGCTTCATGGAATTTATGAACTCTTTGCAAGGATGGGTCGTACACTTATGGGCCCCGTAAATCGTCTTTGGATCTTGAAAATAGTACAACTCCTCCATAAAAGCCTTCAATTGATGAGCCGCCTACCTTGGAGTTGACGCTTTGCCTCCACATCTTCGGTATGAATTTCTTAGCCTTTCTTATGCTTTACCGGTTATTCTTTCCTCTTGTTTGACTAATATACAGGTAGACTCTACATTGGTAGTGCTACAAAAGAGGAAGAAGTCTACTGGATGGACATTGGTAGATATTCAGGGGATAAGCCCCCACCCAATTTGCATGCACAAGATTAACTTGGAGGAAGGTTCCAAACCATCTATTGAACATCAAATGAGTCTCAATGAAGCCATGCAAAGGGTTGTCAAAAAGGAGATCATCAAGTGGTTGCATGCCGAGGTTATTTATCCCATTTCTAATAGTTCATTGACTTCTCCGGTTCAAAGTATTCCAAATAAAGGGGGCATGAAGGTGATCACCAATGATAAGAATGAGTTGATACCCATAGTGTGTTACGGGGTGGAGAGTGTGTATGGGCTATCGTAAGCTCAATAGTCACAAGGAAAGACCATTTTTCACTTCCCTTCCTAGATCAAATACTTGATAGATTGGCTGACCGTGCTTTCTATTATTTCCTTGATGGGTATTCCGGCTACAACTAAATTCTTATTGCTCCGTTGGATCAAGAGAAATCTACCTTTACATGTCCTTATGGCACTTTCACCTTCAAGCGGATGCCATTTGGGCTGTGCAATGCACCAATGACTTTTCAAAGGTGTATGATGGCAATCTTCACGGACATGGTGGAGGATTACCTTGAAGTTTTTATGGATGACTTCTCGGTGGTCAGGAATTCTTTTGATGATTGTCTCGCAAACTTGGATAAGGTGTTGGAAAGATGTGAAGAAACGAACTTGGTACTCAATTGGGGGAAATATCATTTCATGGTCAAGGAGGGCATTGTACTTGGCCACAATATCTCAAAGAATGGCATTGAAGTCAGTAAAGCAAAGATTGAGGTGATTTCTAAACTTCCACCTCCAAATTCGATGAAAGGCTTGTGGAGTTTCTTAGGCCACACAGGATTTTACCGGTATTTTATCAAAGATTTCTCTAAAGTGGTGAACCTGTTGTGCAAGCTTTTGGAAAAATAAGATCCACTTCGTGATGATTGTGTTAAATCTTTTGAATTGCTAAAGTTCAAGTTGGCTATTACTCCTATTATCACCGCTCCAAATTGGAGTATTCCTTTTGAGCTTATGTGCTATGCAGGTGACGTAGCGGTAGGGGCTGTTTTGGGGCAATGCATCAACAAGAATATTCATCCGGTATATTATGCAACTAAGACCATGAATAGTGCCCGAGTCAACCACACCATTATAGAGAAAGAGCTTATTTCCATTGTGTTTTGCCTATTGAGAATTTCCGCCCATACTTGATGGGTGAAAAAGTGGTTGTCCATACGGATCATACAGAACTTTATTATCATATACGCAAGAAAGATTCCAAAGACAGGTTGATGAGATGGGTACTTTTGTACCTTTTTCGGATTTGTACAGATTGAGTGATTAGAAGATGTGTACCGGAGGAGGAACAATGTGAAAATTTTGGGGCTTGCCATTCTTTGCCGTATGGTGGTCACCATAGTGGAGCAAGAACGACAGTCAAAGTACTAAGTTGCGGGTTCTATTGGCGCGCTCTTTGCAAGGATGCAAGTGATCTTGTAAAGCGTTGTGATAAATGTCAAAGGGACGGTGGAATCTCAAAGAAAGATAAAATCCCCATCACCACCATTTTGGAGACTGATATTTTTATGTGTGGGGTATTGACTTCATGGGTCCTTTTGTGAGTTCTTGCGGAAACACCCACATCTTGGTCGCGGTTAATTATGTGTCCAAATGGGTAGAGGCCATTGCTCTACCCAACAATGAAGCAAGAAGTATGGTGGCATTTTGAAGAAGAATATCTTCACAAGGTTTGGTACTCTGCAGGATATCATAAGCGATGGGGAGTCGCATTTTTTAATAAAGCTTTCGATACCTTATTCACCAAGTATGGTGTCACTTATAAAGTCAGGACTCCCTATCATCCACAAGCAAGAGGTCAAGTGGAAATCTCTAACCGGGAGATAAAGAGTATTTTATCCAAAATAGTGAATACTAACCAGATAGATTGGTACAAGAAACTTGATGATACTTTATGGGCTTATAGGATGGCTTCCAAAACACCTATTAGAATGTCTCCATATCAGTTGGAGTTCGGGAAATCTTGTCACCTTCCGGTGGAACTTGAGCACAAAGCAATGTGGGCTTTAAAGAAGTTGAATCTTGAGTGGGGTGTAGCCGCTAGCTTAAGGGTGGCACATTTGTATGAGTTGGATGAGTTCCGATACCATGGATACACAAGTTCATCGTTATACAAAGAGAATATGAAATATATTCATGATAAATATATTTGGAACAAAGAGTTTAAAGAGGGTGATCTTGTATTGTTGTTCAATTTTCAGTTACAAATGTTTTCTGGAAAGTTAAAGTCTAAATGGAGTAGCCCGTTAAAGGTAGTGGGCGTGATACCCTTTGGTGCAGTGGACTTGAAGAATAAAAATTATAAGGTGTCTAAAGTCAATAGCCACTGGGCGAAGCATTATCTAGGAAAAGTTGGTGATAGCCACGTCGTGGCGGTAATTTATTTCAAGTGATGGTAATCTGCGTCGTGCCACGACATTAAATCAAGCGCTTTTTGGGAGGCATCTCATGTTTCTTTTTCGTTTCTTTTCTTCTTCTTTAGATAGGTCTTGTTTTGTGCTAACTAGATTTGAAGAGTGTTGTAGGAATGTGTATGCTTTACATGAACTATGCTTAGAAACAAATTGGCTAAGTATAGAAAAAGTGCGGAACACACAATTTTGGATGCTACAACAAAAGACAAATGCGGCAGCAAAAATTTTAATGAGAAAATCCAAACTCTCTGAAGTTTGTTTGTCAGAGAAACAGCCAAAGTATGGACGCATAACAAAATCTGCGACCCGCACCAAATTCTGGGGCCACACAGCTAAATCTGCAGATCGCGAATCAATAAATACAATTGAAACCCCACATAACAGAGTGCGGCCCGTAGAAGGAATTCTGCGGTCGCACTTGTCTCTTGATTCCCTAGCCAGACCCGCTTAGTATAAATAGTAACCCTAAGGCTCATGTTCAAACTTTACATTATTCGAGATATCAAAAAGGGATAAAAGTTTGCACACATCTGATTCAATCATCTACCACCTAATTACGCATTTATCATCATTCCTTATCATTACTTCATCACTGGTATTTTCAAATCATTTCTAGGATTCTTTAATTTTCTTAGTTTAATTTACAATTTGTTAGTTATTTTACATAATTTGTCAATTACATATCCATGTGGGGTTTAAATTGTGTTGGGTTAGCTCTTACTTGATTTTTGGGGAGGGAGCAGTTTTATTATCATGTTTAATTGCTATCACCATGTCCAATTTGTGCATAAATAAAAAAAGTAAAGGACTCAACGCGATTTAATTTTGAAATATGCGACAGCAGAAGAAATGGTGCGGTTCACAAAATTGTAGATTAGGGAGTTAGTAAGGCAAAATACTACAGACACCACTTAAAATATGTGGATCACAGAAATTCCATCGCAGCCGCATAAAAGTATGTGCTACCGTAGATCAGGCCAATCTTTTTCATCAGAGAGTTGGCACTTTTAGAAAGTTTCAGGTGCGAATGCACTAAACAATGTGCGGACCGCACTTCAATGCTATGATCGCTCTCCAAATTGTGCGGATTGTAGCTTCACCTCTGCATCCGCACTTTCAATTTGTGCGGTCCGCACAACCTAATCTGCGGCCTCACTTGTAATTGTGGACGGCACTTTCGCACCCTGCAACATGTTTTGTTCTGTGACTTTCTATTTATCTGCACCTGAACTAGAACTTATTCGTGCTACTGTTTGTTATAGAAAATGGTTAGATCACGTGGTTGTGGTGATATATCAATTGGGGGGGGGGGGTAAAACTTCCCAAGGTCGAGGAAAGAGTACCTTACCGCTCGCCCCTTAAAGAGCTATATCCAAAAAGTTGATAGTCAGCCGAGGCAAAGCTACGAAGCCAGCCAAATCAAGCTCTTATGTCTCGTCTAGGAAAGCATCAGAGGGTGTCTCAGTGTCAGAGCATCTTCACAGCCAAAGAAGCTTCAGGGAAGGTATCAACTCTGAGACGAGCCTTCTACCTCTGAGAGCACTTCTCAGGGTTTGAAATGTGACAATCAAGTTTCAGAGCCTCTTCTACACATGCCCCCGACCCACTCTCTGATGATATCCCAGATAATGGCCGAGAGGGTGATACTAGAGTTGCCGGCCTTGAGAGGTTGAAGAAGAAAGAGATTTAGAAAGATAGGGTTGTTAGTCTGGCCGCGTTCACAAGCTTCCGAGAGTGATGTCCGGTGATATCGCTCACTCTTTGTCGACGCCCCCTTTTCCCTCCTAAAAGATAGGCAAAATTGGGTTTACGATATTATGGCGAAAACAACTCTTATTCCCTTTTAAGGAATTGGGTTATGGAATTTGAAGAGTCTCCACCTAATGATTATAGTGCATTAGGACACTTTCTAAAACAAGAAGAAGGTTTTTGAAATAAAACCAGAGTTCGGGTAAGGGCTTGAAATTATGTCGAGAGGAAGGTGTTAGGCACCACTCAAGATCCACTAGTGTGGTTCCTGGCCATGCTTAATTATGACTTTAAGGAGAGTAGAACGAAACACATGGAGTTTGCATATAGGGACTACAAATAAGTTGAAAATTTTGAAAGAGGAAATACATGTGATTTTGGAAAGAGAAAGATTAATTGAAGAAGACATTAACAATTTTTTATAAAGAAAACATCACCTCATATAAATAAAGAAAAAGGGTTCCTAGGTATACATATAATATGGATCACCTTGGTACAATACCCAGCAATCACTCTCGCACGAGATATTAGCACACCGGTCATCATATCCATATTCTACCCTTCCCACCCGTTAGGGTATTTAAATGTGATTAGTCTCATTTACTTATTGTATGCTAGTACCCGTTCCAACCTATTTGTCCCGGGGTTTAGGACTTCTAATCCTAAAGGGGGAAAGGGAGCATAAGCATATATGGAGTTTCAAAAGGATAAAATACTAAGACGACAAATAAAACAAATAAAAAATATTGTGGAATGAACAAACACATAAGAGGCTCACATAAACTCCATAAATCACGTATCATCTAGTTTAGCATGCCTTGCATATACTGATTTGGTTTTATAAAACTTAAACGGCGGACATATTAGTTTAACACATAGAGTTAGATAAAAAGTCTGCATTAGCCAACCTGGATCCAAATGTCAGAGGTTGAGGTATTTTAAAATATGTTATTGATTAAGAATATAATGCAGAAGAGTTTAAAACAGAAGGTTAGAAACTGTAGAGGTTCAGAGATGATTTGAAAATCAGCAAAATGGTTTAAGTAAAAATACAGTGAAATTGTAAAAAGAGTTTTCATAAGCGAAATGCTTTAAAAGACATAATGGATTTGAACCCCTTTTGAAAGAGGGTTTCAAAATATGAATAGTAATTTAGGCAGGAAATAGAAAAGATTGAGTTCAGAACAAAGATACAAGTTTAGAAAATTCAGGAATACTACAGACTTGTAAGAGTCTTAACATGTTTGGAAGAATTCTTCATTGGAAAATGTTTGAGGCCAATTGACAGATTATTAAAAATCATTAGGAGAGTTTGAGTTCCTATAGGCATGGTATCTACATCTTGATTTCTTTGTCTTGTTACTGTTATTAAATCGGTAAAAAAATGAGTATTAACCTACAGTTTGCCTAGCATTTAGGCATTTCCTATAGGCATGATTTCTATATGCAACAAGTTATTTTGGTTATTAAATCCTATAGGCAGGATTTCTACTGAATTGCAACATGGTTGAACATTAAATCCTATAAACATGATTTTTAAATGATCGAAAAGAATGCAAAAGCCTATAGACATGATCTCTAGGCGATTTAAAGCATCGAACCTATAGGCATGCTATCTAAGTGATTAAATAACAACATTGGTCCTATATGAATGGTATCTACACTTTAGCAATAAAGTAAAACCCTCTCACACCCTTTACTAATATTTCCCCGAGTTTTTTACAAGGTTATTACAAAAGTAGAAGAAAGAAGGTAACAAAAATACATCACAGCCTACAGCTAGATCCGAGCAGCCTAATTCAATCTTAATATCCAATAACATGTGTTTCCCCAAATCCAGATTCCAGATTCCAAGGCTTTCTCTTGTTCACAGTGTTTCAAAGTTCCTTTGAGCTTTAAGAACCCTAGGCAATGCTTACATTCTGAACAACAATCATGACAGAATAGTGCAAGTGTGGAATTACCAGCCCTCAGGCGTCCAAGTTCAGAGAGGGAGGAACTTAAGAAACTAGGAATGAGTGCAAAGTGGGGGAGGAACCATAACAGAGGGTGGTCCTACCTAGTCATGGCATAGGCTGGCACACCCCTGAGACCCCTACTTAGGTCAAACAAATAGGAGCAGACTCTGGGGAGTCAAACTTAGGGTCTGAGTGGTGATTAGGACACTACCAGACCCAAGTTAAAGCTCAACACATAAAAGGGAAAGGGAATGGGAAAGCATTTGAGTAGAGACTCAGGAGAGTCTAGTTCTGGATCATTGACAACAATATAAGGTGTTGCCATGGTTCATAACAGTACTCACACACAAAAGGGAATAGAGGGAAGGCTGTTGATACCCAATTTTTCTCTATATATTTTTCATATATACTCAAATACTTTCAAAATAGTATATATATGCATATATAAGCATGCCCAAAGGTTTTGGTATTTTTCCTCAATTTTTAAGGGTTTTTAGAATTGATTTATTTTCTATTTTTAACAGTTAAAAATCCAAAATTATCATTTTTGGAGAATAATGTATTTCATTCTCATATTTACAGCAAAATGTAATTAATATAATTTTTACAAATTTATTCGACATTTCTAAAGCTTAATTGCATGAAATTGCAATTATAGCATATTTTATAATTAACCCCGTTTTATAATTATAAAATTATTCATAATATTTTTAGATTATGTTTTAGATATTATTAATCAGTTCTATGTTTTTAATTTGCTTTTAAATTATTTTTAGCTATTTTTATTAAATAAAATGGGAACAAGTGGTTATTTAAAACTTGGCCCTATTTCTTTGCAATTTTATCCTTAATTAAACCAATTCAAACCCCAATTTCATCCCCCTAATTAACGACCCAATTTTAATTTCAACCCGTCCCAAACCCATTTGACTAACCCGTCCGTTTCCCATCTTTAAATCCTGGTCGTTGATTGTTTTAATCAACGACCCTCGTTTCCTCTTTCCTTTTTTTTAATTTCACCCGACCCCTAACCCTAAATCATTTCTCCAAAGTAGCTTCCCACAAGTTCCCTCGTCTCTCAGACTCTCTCTAAAAGACACTAAAAACCCTAGCTTCCTACCGTCTTCTCTGACCAAACTAACTGGCGTCCATGGCTTTCTAGGCCATGGATAGCCCATACCCTCTTCCATCCACCCCAGACCCTGATTATTCAAGGTTTTCGAGGTTTGATGTTCAACAGGCCTATTCAGGTCCTCCACCGTTCTGAGTTCTTTTGGCTTCTCCGGCTCCATTCCGGCATGTTCAAGCTCTGAAAGGCCTAGCCGTGGACCACACCTACTCAGGACCAGATCGTTCCAGCCCATCTCGTTTCTAGGGTTTCTGAAAAACCCTAAATATCGAGGTTTTTATTCCATTGTTTTCTTAGATCTGTAATAGATCTGTGTTATACTCGATGTTTTAATGCTTTCCCCCAATTTTCCTTCTCAAAATTAGTCTGTTCAAAATTAGGGTTTTCAAAAATCCTAAAAAGATTGTTTTTCTTTATATTTCTGTAAATATGTGTGTCCATGCCCTATCTTATGTGTTTTCGTTTGTTCTTATGATTATCCATTAGTATGCATGTGTCTTTATCTTTACTCCGTTATTGCTTCTACTGGTTTCTACAAGTATGATTTACATGTTTACCTTGCATGTCCTCCTACTGAGATTGTTTGCCTTTACTGGATTCATTTGGGTTCTAAACTTATTTCTTTTACTATTTCCTACGTTCTATGACTGAACTTGATTGAGTTTTAGCTTTCTTCTAAAACTTGTTCTTTACAAGCTTTGACTCTACTACTTCTAATTTGTTGCGTATGTTTGTGTGTTTCCTCAAGGAACTCTGAAGGAGTTCCCTAAGCTTGTTGTGAGGGCTTGCCATCTCTTTTCTACTCGGATTGGAACCCTGGGGTTTGGGTCTTTGCAAGTTTGACTCTAGGGTTCTGCCTTAAAAGACCCTACACTCTCGAACTCAAGCAGAATATACAATCAATTTGGAATTTCCTACTTACAATTTGAAACCTCGTATGCTCGCCTATTTTGTTTGATACTAGTATGCTTATATACGAGGGTCTTTTCTTCTGCAATTGATTATGTTAACTTATGATTGATTACAATCTATATTACTATGGCTCGATTGATTTGCTATTGAATTTTACAACTTAACCTCTTCCGCTCTTTTCATGACTAAGTTCATTCAAGACTTTAAAATTTCCGGCTGTTTGATTACTTTATTTTCCTTATTTTGTCAAAACCGTGTACTATTGTCTTCTTACCTTATATAAACTATATGAACTTACCCCTATTATGCTACTATGAAAAGGTTTTCATTAATTTCCTTTCCTTAATTAATCATTCCCGTTTGAAATTAAATCCCTTTGACTAAGGGAGACCCTATTTGATTGGCTGAAATTTTATTTCATTGCCTTTTCATTTACTTGTTTTTGCACTATAAAAAGAGACAACCTTATCAGTTCTCACATAGTTGTTTCTGTACCTTTGTAATACACTTCACACTTCAGAAGAATTACACACACTCGACACAGACATCTCTGTCTTTGAAATATACAATACTCTCTCTACTATTACTCTCTACCTTCTCTACTACTACTGAGCACTCTGCTCCTTTCTCTCCTACTGTTTGAATATTTCTGGAGTTTCTCTGAATTCCCAAGTGCTTGCTGAAGTTTGAGTTTCTCTTGTCAATTCTTTCTGGCTGTTTATTTGTTGTTGTTTCTCTGCAGTACTAGAACTGAAAAACTGGTATGTATTTCTAATTTAAGTAACATCCTCCTATTATGTGTTTACTTCTCCTCTTCTATACCTCTTTCACTATATGTTTATTTATGCTTCCTGCATTATGCAATTACATTCAAGTCTGTTGTGTAGTCAACCAGTCAAAAATCACAATTGACCAAAAAATGGCCGTTTACGTAATTCAGCCTTCCGGCGTCCCGTTTGGGGACGTTTGGCTATTTTTGATACAGCGGCCTTACTTGACTTATTTATGACGAAAATCAAATTTTTGGCATTTTTTGGACTATATTTTTGTAAAAGGGAGGTTGGACCCGATGAGGGTTGCCTACGTATCTCACGCCCTGCGAGAATCAAATCATGCATAGTTTGGGCAAATAAGCTAACTAAAATTTTAAAAAAAACTCTTTTTCAAGTTTTTTTTCTATTCTTGAAACTCTTTTTATATTTTTCTTTGGCTTTTAATAAAACAAATTACAAGTAAAAAACATTTTTTCCATTTTTTCAAATTTCGGCAGAGTTTCGACAGTATTTGGACAATGGTTTTTTTGAACTCATCAGTTAACTCTCCGACTCACTATTTTCCCCTTTTTTTCTTTTCCCTCATTTTCTAACCTTCCCGAGATTCAGAAAGCCGGTCAACATGCAGTTCAAAACAAATAAATGCCTAGAAAATAAGTAGGATACATCAGGATGGTCTTTTCCATTTCATGTTGCTAATCCTAGACGGACCCAACCCCTGTGTTGAGTCCCCTAAGTCTAAATGCACATGATGCAAATAAGCGTTCTTACTAGGGATCCGTCATGAAGTTAAGTTATTCTAGGTTCAAAGCCTGGCTGTTTTATCTAGACCTGGCTTACCCGAGCGGACAACTCGAGCCGAGGAGGAGGCGGCAATCCGGGGATACAGAAGCTTCTCCGGCTTTGCGACTTATCCTAACCTCGTTCTAAATTGGTATTTGACACTAGACAGAAAAGAAGTCGTACATCGTACACCCTTCTTCATGATTCAGAAGACTCAGAAAGGAGATGGGTTTTGGCACAGTTTATATACAGCTCACGTAATATCAAAGCGGTAAAAGCTATCAATTAGCACATATCATGTAGTAAGATCAGATAAATACAAACACAAAAATTATTCTAAGATCGAATTCTGAACCCTGAACAAACGTTCTGGGTTCTTGTTCCCCAGTAGAGTTGCCAGAGCTGTCACACCTCCTTTTTCGATATACTCCCCCGTGAAGGGGCGTAAAGGAGTTTTTCTACCTAAAGGACAATCGGAACGAGATTTATTATTATTTATTCAGAGTCGCCACTTGGGAGATTAATGGTGTCCCAAGTCACCGATTTTCTTGAATCCCGAACCGAGGAATATTCTGACTTCCGATTGGAGTATGCGGACCAGAAATTCTGAATAAGGAATTCTGTTGGCCCGAGGGAAGGTATTAGGCACCCTCGGATCCCGTGGTTCTAGCACTGTGGCTTAAATTGCCATGAATGGGAAAAAATTGATTTTATTACATGAAGAGCCTATATGCCAAGTTTTACTTTTTAGCTTTTATTCAACATCATATTTATTTGAGAAAGTAAACTCGTTTAAAGTGTATTTGATTGCGCCGCATCAAATGAACCTGCAATCCTAGGCACACTATATTCAATGTTTTAGGAGTTGGATTTGGGCCGCATAAAATGCCCACTCGTATTTAGGAATGTAATTTATTAAAGCTGCGTCTAACAGATCTAACGCGTTGTAATCTTTTGGGAGGGCCGTAAAATTTTCTAAATGGCCCTTCTCGATTATCTAAATATCTTTTAATCCTTTATTGAGGGCCCCACAATTTGCATTTTCATAGGGCGAGGCTCGCCTCATTTATTTTAAAGGGTTAACCTAAAGTGACTATATTTTCCTGATTTTTGATTTTTGTCTCTAATAATAAAGGATCTCAATTAATTATATCCAAAATCCGGGCCTTAAGTTTAAGTTCGTGTCCAAACAAAAGGACGAACCTTATAGTTTAAGACCTGCTACCTAACTCAAAACCCGAATTTCAAATACAAATTAACTTAATAGGAAGAAATTAAAGATTGAGGCCCAAGTCTAGGCCCAACAGAATTAAATGAAAAGGGAGAGATGCAACAGGGTATCGAATCCCCACAGATGTAACCCAAATGAATTGGGCCGTGGCCCACCTTGTCGTGTAAGCTTCCATGTGAAGCTAGATTCAAGATGCTATGGGAATCGATTCCCTTGGGAATCGATTCCCAGCAAGAACGAGGTTGATTGCCTCTCGAACTTCACCCAAATTTAATGAATCAAATGTCAAACAATTATCACAATTCTAGATCTCCTGGACCTTTACACTTTATTGCTTCATGCTATTCCAGATTTCACTAATTAACTAATTGTCTCATGTCAATACTAATTATGTCATCCAAAATAAATAATAGATCTAATTATCTATTTCAATTGTTAAGATAAAATATTCAGGCAATTTGTTTATAGTATCGACTAAAGAACCTGTGCAAGAATAATTCAAGCAAGCTAATGAATTCATATACACTTTACAACTAATTGCAGAATTAACTCAAAACTAACAAATCAAATTTACATCCCATCAGTTCATGAGTATAGTAATCCCCGCCAGTCTAAATCTCCTAAATGACTCACGATAGCATGCTGAAAACACAAGTCTATTTGAACTTATTTTATAACTATTGAAACCAAATCATATATTAACTCTCGTGAAACAATACTATTTAACAGTTTATTACACACGTATTAATGATTTGATAGTCTAATGCGAACAAACTAAGACAATGAATTCAGCCGGAATCCCAGAGCTAGTTATGATGCAATTTAATGAAAAAAGACAGTGAAAGCTTCAATGGAAATCAACAGCAACTGCATTGTTTACTTCATGAAATAATTACACCAAGGCATTCTCGAGTTGTACCTAGATTACAATGGAATAAAGGAGAAGCGGAAGGCCAGCAACAGTATAGAATGTCCAAACCACATCAACAAGAAACACAGCAGCCTCCAGATGCAAGAATTAACCCAGAAAGTTTTGAAAACCAGTAGATAACCCAGAAAATATACTCAAACCAAGACCCAAACAGAGTTGAAAACCCAGCAGCGACAACAAACAACCCAAACAGATTGAATGAACCCAGAAATCACTTGAAATCAACTATGAATAACTCAGAAACTTCAGCAACTAAAAGAGAACCAGAAAATGGGAATTGATAACTAGAATATCAAAATTAAGCAACAATTTCTAATGAAAATAGTTATTTTTTTTGGATTTTCTATAGCTTTGTATTTTTTGGTTTTTAAGAAGAAAAAGAGATTTCAGATCTAGTGTACATCTCAAATATAAAATTTAGTATTTCTGGAAATATAACTACTTTTTTGGGGGAATTCTCGCTGAAGGACCAGACTTCTAAGGCATGATACATGCCTTTTATAGACCAGAAAAAGGGCAGCCCTACAGATTCTATCTTTTACCCCTTGCCCCCTTTTTAATTTTATTATTAGCTTAGATATCCCAAGGTTTTTGACTTGTTCCCCAATTTGTACTACCCAAGACCTGAAAATTCCAATCCAACCCCAACATAGAAGCTTCTCTTGCTGTTACACCTAGGATTCCTTAAGTAAATTTTTTTTTATCCCTGATTAGCCCTAGCCATTTTACTCTCTTATCCCTCCCCTCAAAAAATCTGATATTCTCTCACCCTCACATGCCATTTCCACCTTATCCTCTATAACAAAAAATATCCCCCTTTCCTAAATACCTAAACTACCTCCAAGTACTTTGTTTATTAAATTCCAGCCTAGTTTTTACTGCTGAAATCTGCAACCAGTTATGGTTCACTTTTGAACCAATAATTCAGCCCTAAATGGATGGGTCAACCTTGAACACAAAGCCTAAACCAAAAATCAAAATACCCAAGTGGCTAATCCGAACGAGAAGCAATTATATAAGCCCAAAAATGTGAACTAATAATGAACTTTCTTTTAAGCCAATCACCAATCCGGCATTAGACCTCATTAGTCACATTTAACAAAAATCCGATTCAAACCAACTAACAAAAAAATGCCATAATCTGAAAAATAAAATTAAGAGAGAAAAAAATGAATGGAACCTTGTATAGAAAAACTGAATATTAACAAAATGGCCTCTAAAATAGCTTAAGGGAACAACCGAGTTCCGAACATTTAATAAACTCACACAGAAGATGGGCCTTTCCAATAATCATAGAAGAAGAAGGGAAGGAAGAGCAAAGACGAAAGAAAGGGACTAAGAAAGAAAGAGAACTGACCTAGCAACTCAAATTCGCAACTGACTTTCGATTTAAACCGTGAAATAATATTAATTGTCGGTTCTTTTTCCAAAAAACAGGCGAATAATATCCGTGATAACATCGGCCTCGGATGCTCATAAGTACTGGAGAAATGGTCTGCATTAAGGATCTTGGCTTTGACTTCTAAAGATCAAACTCAAGATTTGGAATTGGGGCAGTCTCATTGGGATTCTTGGGAAATAAACACGAGGATAGGATTTAAGGTGGCCCCAGGGTTGTATGGTACGATTTTGGTGCGGTTTGGAGCTGGAATGCCGGTGACAATGGTGGACTAGGGTTCAAAGCTCTCTGATGAACGAGAGAAGAAGAGGACGATGGGGTCAGTTTAGAACTGATTTGTCTCCAACAAAAAAATTCGGACATATTAATTGTAAATAGGGGAGAGTTTGAGACTGTTGGATGATTGACCGATGAACGACCCGGATTGAGTTAAGAGTGAAGAACTAGAAACAACGTAGAATCGGCACCATACTACATTGTTTCTAAGAGCTCCACAGCTGACTATTGGACCGGATCTGGGCTGGGGCGACGGGCGGGTTGATTTGGGCTGAATTAAATCAAATGTAACCCCCACAATTTGGGCGGCCCACTTTTGTATTCATTTGCATTTTTCAATTGTTTCCCTTATCTACTTTTTTTGTGTTTTAAGTGATAATTAAATTTTTTATTTTTTCTGATTTTATAAAATTACAACTACACTAAAATAATATATTTAAACTAAACTAAATCCTCCTCAGCCCGTGGCTCCAATCTTTATGGCCCCTCCTACAGCTCCATTACAAAGGTCCTCTAGTGGACCACTATTCCAAGCCCATGAAACCCAATACTACCCTCCTGAACCCACTTTTAAGGCTCCTGAGCCGTATTCATATACCCATCACTTTGAGATCCCAGAAGAAGCTGTATTTATATACCCCTCACTTTAAGACGATTGAGGTCATTGACAGCTAATCAAGTTGAATGGGCTTTTGGATGGTTGCTTGATACCGAGGTAATACACATGGCGGCTGAAGAATGTCATATTCTTTTGATGGGAGTTTTGAGTATCCAGCCTTATGTTCCTCATCGAGATTTGTGCCACTTAGGAAGGTTTCAGACAATCCCCACCGATGAGGATATAAGCAAGCATGCCATTGAGTTAAGTCCGGGAGTTACATTTCCCGAAAAGGAAGTTCGAAAGCTATGGAATAAATGTAGATTTCTTGAGTCAAAGACCATGGTTCGAGAATGAACTAAGGGAGATGCAGATCCGAAGTACAATGCTTGGTTCGGAAAAAGGTTCCATATTCAGAGACTTGCTAAAAAAGCCCATGTCCAACAATTTACAAACGATTCACAAGAATAATGGGGCTGGTCGGCAAAAGAAGAGAACTATCGGGCTGAAATTGGCAACTTGAAGCAACATATTGCAAGTTTGACTTTCGAGAATAGTGTGCAAGCTGGGGCAGACCAAAGTGAAAAGAATATACTGGGTCAAGAAAATGAGATGCTCAAGGCTCAAATACAGCAAATAAAGGTAACCGCCAATAATCAACAAAGAAGTAGGTCGGATGAGAGACACATTAAAGGTTAGGAAAATGAGATCAATGGGTGTCGGGACAAGTTGGGAAGATCTAAGAACATCATGGCAAAGCTCAAGGCACAATGGGATACAACGACAGAAGAGCATCGCTAGTACTTGAAGCAATTGAAATGGGATCATGAGAAAATTGTGGCCGGCTTGAAATGAAAGGTGGTTGCCCTCGAGGGAAAAGTGGTTAAGCAAGCCAAAAACTTTGAAGTGGAAAGTGGGCATTGCTATGACTTATTGGCCCGGATGGAGGTGGAAGTGCAACAGTTGCAAGATCAGCACCTGCAAGATTCTCAGGCTCTAAAAACATGTAGTAATCAGATAAGACGCCTACCCATAGAAAAAAAAGCGAGCCAAAGACAGGATCAGAGCCATTGCTCATGCCATTTTGAGAAGATACCAGACCTGTGAGAATATGACTTATACCACCTTTTTCCCAGTCGTAGTGATATTTATTAAATGAACTTTGCATGAATTAAGGCAGCTTGAACACGAGTTTGAGGCTTTAGAGTATGCTTAGCCCGTGTCTGTAGTTTTTCTTATATTTCGAGTCTGTCGTTGGTTGTCCTGTGTCTTTTTATGTCAAGTATGTAGTCGTTGCGTCTGCAATCATTTTTGTTTGTATCTGTTCCACAAAAGTGTTTAGTTTGTAATAGTTTGTTTTAGTAATGAAAAATCGAAAATTTCAAAAATTTTATTTCCCTCCTTTATTCTTGCATTTATTTTCACGAACTACGCTTGGTCTGATTCGTGCGGGGTCACGACACATTGGCAGTCTCCATAGAATTCGACCGTAATCATAAACAAAAGAGAAAAAAAGAAAGGGTTGAAAAGAAAAGAGAAAAAAGAAGGGAAATAACGAAAAAAAGGAAGAGAATAAGAGCGAAAAAAGGGAGTAAGAGCGGAAAAACAAAGGTAAAAATAAGAGAGAGAAAAGAAAAAAGAGAGAGCGGAATAGAATGAGGAAAATGAAACAGATAAAAGAATGCCGGGATGATACATGTGGGGGAACAAATGCATAATAGAAATGATTAACTGTATAGGTGTATTCATGCCAACGTGCGATTATCAAATCTGTTAAAGCCTAATCGCTAATGAAGTGGTTGTTTTAAATGCGTAAGTAGAGGCAGGTGGTTAGTTGATTGGCAATTTTGGCAACTCACCATTACAACATCTGGTCGAAGGATAAGATAGAAATGACTGTACAGGATTCAGATACTAGTACTATGGATCCCACGAAAAAAGGTCGAGGTGACTGATGTAGGGGCTATGAAAGAGGAGATGAAGAAGCTGAAAGCTCAAATGGATGCCATGCAACGGGCTTGGGCTCAGGGGCGCCCAACACCTTTATACTCCCCTACCCCTCTTACATCCCACACCTAGTGCAGGCTCAGGAGACTTCCACTCTCGAAACATCTCCACCGTTCCAGTATAACACCCAGGGGTATACCACTACTTCATATTCCCCTGGGACTCCACCACCCAAACAAAATCCTCCTCAGCCCATGGCTCCAGTCTTTATGGCCCATCCTCCAGCTCCATTACAAAGTTCCTCTAGTGAACCACTATTCCAAGCCCATGACACCAAATACTACCCTCCTGAACCCACTTTTAAGGCACCTGAGCCGTATTTATATACCCCTCACCTTCAGATCCCAGAAGAAGTCCAAAAACTAGATAAAAATGCAGAGCACGAGGAAGTGATCATAAAATTCAAAAGCCTAGAGCAATCCTTCAGGAACATGCACGGTCTAGGCAACCAAGTCAGTGTTGCATACAAAGACTTGTGCCCTTTCCCTGATGTCTAGTTGCTCGCGGGGTTCAAGATGCCTAAATTTGTCCTGTACGAGGGACACGTCGACCCGGTGGCCCACCTCCGAGGATTTTGCAGTAAGATGAGAGGTGCTGGGGGAAAAGATGAACTACTGATAGCCTACTTTGGTCATAGTCTGAGCGGGTCTGCATTGGAGTGGTACACAAGACAGGACCCTAGCCGATGGTATACATGGGATGATTTGGCACATGCATTCATTGGCCATTTTCAATACAACCTCGAGATAGTCCCTGATCGGCTGTCATTGTTGAAATTTGAGAAGAAGCCGGGCGAAAGCTTTAGAGAATTTGGTTTCTGATAGAGGGACAAGAAGCCAAAGTGGATCCTCTAATGAATGAGAATGAGATGGTAGACTACTTCTGCAAACGTTGGAGAAAACATACTTCGGTCATATAGTGACGTCTGTGGGTAAATCATTCAATAAAGTAGTGATGATGGGCGCCATGATCGAAGAGGGTTTAAAGTATAACAAAATCTTGAGTTATTCAGCGCTGAAAGCAACCACGCATGCCATACAAAGCGGTACTGGTGGTGTGCTGGGAAAGAAGAAGAAGGAAGAAGTGGCCACAGTGGAAGCTAGCACCTAGTCCAGGTCTAACAATCCTCCACCTGGTCCAGGTCTGGTAGTCCAGTTACCCGTGGTTGATAGCAAATCCATGTCGTGGAAATATGAGAAGGTAGTGGTGACACATAAAGGAAAGAAAATTGAAGAAGAGAGTTGTGAGGCGCAAGGGTTGACTGAGTCGGGGCGTTGCTTCGCTCCCAAGGAGTTGAGAAAGGCTAGGGCTACTAAAGACAGTCCATTACTGGTCAAGAAGGCCATTACGAAGGAAGAAGCGGAGGAGTTTCTAAGAAAGATGAAGGCACATGATTATTCCATTGTTGACCAATTGAGAAAAATACCGGCCCAGATCTTGTTGTTGTCATTGTTGATCCACTCTGATGAGCATCGTCGAGCTTTGAGGAAGATATTAAACGAAGCCCATGTGCCCGATAAGATTTCAGTGAGCCACTTGGAGACAATTGCTAATAAGATCTTTGAGTAAACAGGATAACGTTTTCATATGATAAGTTGCCTGTGGAAGGAACAGAGCATAGTAAAGTCCTTTACTTGACAGTCAAATGTAAAGATTCAGTGGTGACCAGGGCATTGATAGATAATTGGTCTAATGCCAATATTTTCCCGATGTCTACATTGAACAAGCTAAAGATTGATGATGACACAATCCGCAAGAATAATATATGTGTCCGAGGGTTTGATGGAGGTGGAACAGACACGGTGAGGGACATTATACTCGAGTTGACCATCGGCCCAGTTGAGTTTACTATGGAGTTCCAGGTGTTGGATGATGCAGTGTCATACAATATTTTATTGGGACGACCATGGATCCATGCGGCTAAAGCAGTGCCCTCCTCACTGCATCAAATGGTCAAATTTGAATGGGACAGGCAAGAGGTGGTGCTACATGGAGAAGACCCCACAAGCGCTGCAGGTGATGCTATTGTGCCCTTTATAGAAACTGATGAAGATAAGGGGCCAAGGGTTTATCAAGTTTTTGACACGATGACTGTGAACAAGGTGCCATAGGGTAAAAGCATTCCACTTCCCCGGGTAACAATTGCAACCGTCATGGTGGTTTCAGAAATGATGGGCATTGTTCAACCTGTTTCCTTGCCCAAGAATTTAGACACCTTCGGGCTGGGGTCAAGCCAACAACAGTAGATATTAGAAGGGCTCGCAAGTTGAAAAAGAAATCTTGGGTTCTTCCCAAACCAATTCCACGTCTGTCTAAGTCCTTCGTTAGATCGAGGGCCAAAAAGCAGTTATCAACACATGCGACGGGTCCATTAATTGGTGCAGGGGGGAATTTGGACAAAGTGTTTGAAGTGGTTGAGGCTGGTGAAGGTTCCAATAATGCAGACATTCATCACATTGGTCCACATGCTAGGATTAATAATTGGGAAGCCACTCCTCTACCAGTTCGGAGGGAGTCGCGGTAGTGGGACTTTGTTTTTCCTTTTTGCTTTCACCTGGATAATTCCAGGGTTTGTAATCCTTGTTACTATGTACTGTCCATTTGGATGAGCTAAGACATGTTATCTTTATGTTTTAATGAAATGCAATTTTCTTTTTTTTTTTCCTTTCCTAATTTTGTTTCCATTTTTCTTTTCTTTTATGTACATCTGTTTTGCCATTTCTTTATGATTTTCACCTTCTGGTATGCTCTCCTCTCTCTCTTTAATATGTTTTCATGCAAATCCCCTCCCTCTGTTCCCTTTTGCATGCCAGTACTGTTCTGAACCACGGCAACATCTTAAATTGGTGTCCATGATCCAGAATCAGACTATCCTGAGTCTTTACTCAAATGCTTTCCCATTCCCTCTCCCCTTTATGTGTGGAGCTTTAACTTAGGTCTGGCAGTGTCCTAAGCACCACTCAGACCCTAAGTTTGACTCCCATAGTCTGTTCTTATTTGTTTAACCTAAGCAAGGGGGTCAAGGGTATGCCAGCCTATGCCATTGCTGGGTATGACCACCCTCTGCTATGGTTCCTCCCTCACTTTGCACTCATTCCTAGTTTTAAGTTCTACCTCCCTTTGGTAAGCTATGCTTTGGGACCCTGGAGTTCCCTCTGAACTTGGATACCTAAGGGCTGGTAATTCCACCCTTACACTATTCTGTTACAATATTTAATATTTAGAGTGTAAGCATTGCTTGGGGTCCTAGAGGCTCCTTAGAACTTTGAAACACTCTGAGTAAGAGAAGGCCTTGGAATGTGGAATCTGGATTTGGCGAAACACATGCTATTGGATGTAAAAGATTGCATTAGGCAGTTTGGATCTAGCTGTAGGCTTTGATGTAATTTTGTTTACCTTATTTCTTCTGATTTTGTAATAACCTTGTAAAAAAAACTCGGGGAAATATTAGTATAGGGTGTGGGAGGAGTTTACTTTATTGCTAAAAGGTAAATACCATGCCTATAGGACCAATATTGTTATTTAATCACTTAGATATCATACCTATAGGTTCAATGCTTTAAATTATATAGAGATCATGTCCATAAGATTTTGCATTCTTTTCGTTCAATCGTTTAGAAATCATGTCTATAGGACTTAGAGTTTAGCCATGTTGCAAATCAGTAGATATCCTATCTATAGGATCTAATAGTCAAACAAATAATTGCATATAGAAATCATGCCTATAGGAAATGCTAAACGCTAGGCAAACTGTAGGTTAATACTCATTTCATAACCAGTTTAATCACAGTAATGTTTCTTTAATCTAAACATAGAAATTAGGCCTATAGGAATTCAAACTTGCCTAATTAGTCTAATTAATAACTTACCAACCCGTTTTAGAATTTTCAGTACAATTCATCCAAACCTGTCCGTTTTCAAAATTTCTTATAAATCAGCTTTTAATTCCTTTCAAACTTGTATGTTTCTTCTAAGTAACGTCTGTAAACTTTTGCCTAAATTTCTTCTCCCCTTTTTGAAGCTGTCTTCCGAAACAAGAGTTTCAACCCTATTTTTAAAGTATCTGAACTCCCTAAACTCTTTTACAAAGCAATCTTTAACAATCTGTTTCTTTTTAAAACGTCTCACTTTCGAAAACACTGCTTATACTTCTGCTGTATTTTTAGTTAAATAATTCTGTTAATTTCAAAATCATCTTTGAACTTCTGCAAATTTCAACCTTCTGTTTCAAACTCTTCTGCATTAGATTCTTAATTAGTAACTTAATTTAAAATGGCTCAACTTCTGACAATTGGATCTGGACTGCCTAATGTAGACTTTTTATCCAACTCTATATGTTGAACCAATCTGTCCGCTATTTAATTTTCAAAGGCCAAATCAGTATATGCAAGACCTGCTAAACTAGTTGCTATGTGATTTACAGGGTTTATATAAGCCTCTTATGTGTTTGTTCGCCCCTCAATATTTGCTAGTTGTTTTGTTCGCCGCCTGTCTTTTATCCTTTTGAAACTCCATATATGCCTATGCTTCCTTTCCCTATTTGAGGATTAGAAGTCCTAAACCCTGAGACTGATAGGTCAGTACGGGTACTAGCATGCAATAAGTAAACGAGACTAATCGCGTTTAATACCTTAACAGGATGGGAAGGGTAGAATATGGATATGATGACTGGTGTGCTAATATCTCGAGTGAGAATGATTGCTGGGTATTACATCAAAGTGATCCATATTATATTTAAACCTAGGACCCCTTTTCTTTATTTATATGATGTGATATTTTCTTAAAAATTAACATTTTCTTCAATTAATCTTTTTCTTTCCAAAACCACTTATGTGTTTTTCCTCACTTTTCTCTCAAAACTTTCAACTTATTTGTCTTCCCTATGTACAAACATTGTTTGTTTACTTCTACTTTTCTTAACTTCACAACTAAGTACAGCCGAAAACCGCACTAGTGGATCTTGTGGGGTGCCTAACACCTTTCCCTCGAGATAATCTCAAGCCCTTACGCGAACTCTGATTTTCTTTCAAAAAACCCTTCTTCTTTTCTTAGAAAGTGTCCTAATGCACTATAATCATTAGGTGACGACTCTTCAAATTCCATAACCAGATTCCTCAAAAGGGAATAATAGTTGTTTTGTCCATAATATCGTAAACCCAATTTCACCTTTATAAAAATGGGGCGTCACAGCATGGCGACTCTGCTGGGGATTTCTTTAAGGCTTTTACCATTACGTGCTTTTGTGACTTTATTGCTTCCTTAATTGCATTTATTTTCTGTCTTTAATTATTTCATCATAAATATCAACTTGGCTCTTCATGTTTTTTTCCCTTTTAATTTCTTCTTTTACTGCCTTATTATTATTTCAATTCTGTTGTAACTTCCGAGCATTTATTATAATCTTTACTTTATGAACGCAAATATACATGCAATATATTTCATTGTTGTAACTGCACTCCTCAACATCATGCCAAAACAAATCCTATGGCAACACTTATAATGAGTGGTTGCGCCCCTCCGATATTATAAACCCCTAAATGTGGCAAAGGCATATTTTCGGTAAAACCAGTCGATCAACGGTGTTGTCGACGGTTCCGCGCCTTTTCCTCTTGAGTTGTCCTCTCATAGGTACCCCTTCTAACACTTCAAAAGTAGAAACATTATTCCGTTAAACTGTTCATGCATCATGGTCAAACTTAGCCAAGTCAGTTATGTTGTCTACGTAATGACTCATTAAGATAGCCTAAACCAAAGTCCACCGAGTTTCTCCGAAAACCAAACGGACACCTCTACATTATGTGCATTTATTTGGAGAACTAAATGTCTTTATTTCTAATTATTGATTCAAATAGTCGAGTCTGGTGGGGTTAAGGGCCTAACACTTTGCTTTGCAGAAAATGAGGCACGAAGTCCCCAGATTCGATATGGTAACCAACATCCACCAAAGGTTGTTAAGATGGTGGGAAGACCTTCATGCCAGTGATCAGACCCTTATCCGCAAATACATAGGAAACCTTCCTTCACTTAATTAAGCCTGACAACAAGATTATTGAAGTTGCTACTTTATTCTGAAACATTGATAGGTCGGTTTTTTGCTTCGGGGACCTCGAGATGACCCCTTTGCTGGAAGAAATAGGGGGTCTAGCTGGAATACCTTGGGAGACTACAGGCCTACTTATGCCAGAAAATCGCAAAGGAAGGGGTTTCCTCAAAATGATGGTACTTATGAAGAACCCCGATCTGACTTTTTTGAAGGATTCCTACATACCATTTGACTTCCTATATGAAAGGTTTGGCCACAGCAAGTCCTACCGCACCTACCCCGAGGAGTTCACCCTCACATCTTTGGGGCACATACATAGAAGGGTATTTCTGTTCATGTTCTACTTCTTGGGTATGATGATCTTCCCCATAAAGAAGGCTAGGATGCACACTAGTCTAGCCATAGTGACCAAAACCTTGATGGAGGTATTGATGGGCAGATTTTCAGCATAGTGCCCATGATCATTGCCGAAATGTATCGAGCTCTAGGAAAATGTCAGCAAGGGGCCCCACACTTTGAAGGGTGCAATCTGTTACTTCAGCTTTGGCTTATAGAGCACCTTCAGAAAGACGACTACAGACAGGAAATCATACGCAAGGATTGGGATGACCATATCACTTTTCATCACCCAAAGCGAATGAACTTTATGCCCAACATGTTTGCTCAGCCAGTGGATGTGTAGAGCTATTTGAGAATCTAAAAGAAGAACAGGTACAATGGATGTACGAGTGGTTCTCAACTAGGGAATTTATTGCTCCTTCTTGGGATGCACCGTTACTTATACTCATCAGATTAAAATGAATTTAACCTTATATCCTCTCTGATCCATGAGGCAAGCTGGAAAAAAGCAGATCATACCAAGGATAGAGAAAATGAGTCATTTCAGGGTTGACTTTCAAGATGATGATAGCTTGCACAGGTCTCAAGCACAACACATGTGGCACTGCAAGCTCGTCTTAGGGAAGGAATCTATTGAACCAGACAAGTTTCGTGCCGGGTGTGTGTCGCACGACACATATTGGTTGGAAGATGATCACACTAGTTTGCGCGACCCAGGGTTTGTCCATGGTCATAGGCTTATTGATGAGAAAACTAAAGCACGAGTCAAATATAATCAACTGCGCAAAAGGATGCGATAATGTGAAAATGAGCACCAGGAAATACAGGAAGCCCACGAGAAACTGATCCACGAGTGGAAAGATATGGTTGTCAATGCCAAATACCGGCTGGGGTATCTGGAGAAAGGTATAGTGGAGTTGGAAGGGAAGTTCTTGAAGAGGATTGAAGATTTCCAGAATGCCAAGGGAAGTGCAGGCAGACATCTGGCTCGAGCCTATCTGCTATTAGGACTGCGCGAGCTGATGCCGCTGTACGAGGGAGGCAAGAGTAGCGAATATGGAGAAGGTCCAGCTGGGACCAAGCAGTTAGGACCTTTTATTCTACTACTTTCATAAATGTAATAAATCCACTGGCCATTAGTGACCACTTTTATTATTCAGTCGTTTTCTTTTTAAGACACGTCTTGTTTTTATCCATAAATTGAGGCATTTAGCATTATAAGTTCTCCAAATTTAATTGTCTCTAGGCCTACCTCGGGCACAATGAGGCACCCAAATTAGGAAGCGATTTATATTCTTGCACAATATGTTAGAATATCGCAATTTTATTATTTGGAATCCGCACTAACTTTTTACCTTTTTGTTTTGCTTTTATTTTTATTTCCCTCCCTAAAGGTTAGTTCATGCATTTTGGCACCACCAGCATACTCAACAAGATCCAAGGGTCCTACACCTCCTCCTCCTCCGAGTCCTACCAGAAACAGGAACAAAGACAAAATGGAAGATGCGAGCGCTAGAAAGGAACTTGAGGAAACTTCTTAGAACACTTCAATTACCAAGGAGACTACTGCTCAACTTGAGCAGACTTTGCTGAGATTTCGGGAAGAATTGGACCAAGTCCGGAACCTGGCAATTCTGTTAATCACTCTTGCCCTTCGTAATGTTAACACCCAGGACCCCGTACCTCAAAAAAATACCCCACAACCACCAATACAACCCACTCACACCCAAGCCTGCAACATATGCAACAACACTCCATTACTCATTCCCGAACCCTAAAACATCACAAACAACCACATCCACAACAATCCCATCTTTGTGGATACTGTACCCCACTATACCCTGCCAATCACAAGTGCACCCAAATCAGATGACAAAGACTCCATTCAGAATTTGGCCGCTGAACTTAAGACGCTAACTAGCTTGGTCCAAGGTGTCGAAGGTAGAAAAGGCATTGAGGGATTGAACTATGAAGATCTTTGTGTTCAACCCGATGTTGAGCTCCCGAAGGGGTACAAACCTCCCAAGTTCAAGATGTTTGACGGTACAGGTGATCCCAGGGTCCATCTAAGAATGTATTGTGATAAGCTGGTAGGAGTAGGAAGGGACGGCCAAATCCGCATGAAGTTGTTCATTAGGATTCTGAAAGGCGATGCTTTATCATGGTATATCAGCCAGGATGCAAAGAAATGGATAAGTTGGGTGAACATGGCATATGACTTTATGGACCGATTCAGGTTCAACACTGAGAATGAACCAGATGTGTTCTATATCCAGAATCTAAAGAAGAATCCCACAGAAACCTTTCGCGAGTATGCTACTTGTTGGAGGTCAGAAACAGCTAAGGTCAGGCCTGCCTTGGAGGAAAAGCAGATAATCAGGTTCTTTTTCCAGGATCAGGATCCTCAATACGATGAAAGGCTGATGCTAATGGAGGGTCAAAAGTTCTCCGACATCATCAAGTTGGGAGAAAGAATCAAAGAAGGTATCAATAATGGTATGGTCACCAATCTCGAAGCATTACATGCCACCAACAAGGCCTTACAGTCTAGTGGCACGTCAAAGAAAAAGGACGTGAATTTCGTAATTGCTGCGCAAAGAACCAAATCCCCTATGAAGTACCAAACCTATCCCTCAACTCCACTAACATATCAACCTACCCTAAATTACCAAGCACCATCACGTACATACCAAATGCCCACCATCTGCCTAACAATCACCTCCACCGCCCACATATCAACCCATTTCACCAAGATATTCCCAACTCCCAACCTTCTCATTACCCATCACTATCCACTCGCTAAAACTTTCTTCGACCCAGACCAAATTTTGACAGAACCTCCCAAACAGTATACCTCCATAGCTGAGCCAATTGACCAATTATATGAAAAACTCAAAGCAGCCAGTTACGTTTTACCTATCCTAGCCATAACGCCATAAAATCATTCCCAATGGATCAGTTCCAATAAAACCTGTGCATACCATTCCGTAATGAAATGCCATACCATCGACGAGTGTTTCTCTTTAAAAGACAAGATTCAGACTTTGATTGATAACAAAGTCATTATAGCAAAAGAGCTCGCTTCCAATGACCGCAACAACCCTCTGCCTGACCACAAGGATGGAGGCATCCATATGATTGAGATTGAGGATGATTGGGACCCCAAGGGTTTAATCGGGTTGATCTCTAAAGGAGATGAACCTAAGAAGCCGACGGTTACCCTCAATCCCATTGTTGTTCAGATCCACCCCTATGAGGACAATGTGGTAAATGTGTCTGTAACACTCTAGTTTGAAGCACCTCCTTCAAAGGCGCCAAATCCGATTGAGGTTGAGTTCAGGATTCCAAAGGCACCGACACCATTTGAAGTTGTTGTGTTACCTCCCAGGATGCCAATTCCGGTTTCCATGACATACACGAACCCGTTGAAGTCAAACGCCATACCTTGGGATTACATATCCAAGGCTAGAAGAAAAGGGAAAACACATACTAGAGAAGCGATCGCCGCACAGGGCATAAGGGCTGTTGAAACTGGACCCTAGAACATTTAGCTGAGTCCAGCAAGCAAACCTCTGGACGGGCTGTTGAAATTGGACCCAATGGCCTTTGGAGGAAGATACCGGCCCAAGATTACTCAGTCATTGAGCAACTGAACAAAAAACAAGTGCAGATTTCCATCCTGGCTCTTCTGCAAAGATCTGAGGCACGTAAAAATGCCTTAATGAAAATATTGAGTGAAGCTTATGTTCCCAGCAACATAACATGAGGCGAAATGACGAATATGGTAGGTCAAGTGCTGGAAAGCCACAAGATCACCTTCCATGAGGATGAGTTACCACCAAAAGGGATTAGTCACAACAAGGCAGTGCACATCCTGCGTAATGCAAATATTATTTCATCACCAGGATCCTGGTCGACAGGAGATCCAGCCTTAACATTTGTCCTCTAATAACCCTCAGGACATTGGGTAAGGGTTTGCATGAAATCAAAGATGGAGCTATCAACGTCAAGGTTTTTGATGGGTCTCAAAGATCCAACATTGGATGACTTAGATGTGCTTGCAGATGGGACCTACTTGGTTCGATGTGGACTTCCAAGTTATAGATGTGCCAACATCTTACAATTTATTGCTGTGGAAACCCAAGATCCATGCCGCTGGGGCTCTGGCATCAACCTTACATCAGGCTGTGAAATTTGAATGGAATCATCAGGAAGTGATCATCCATGGCGACGGTAGCAACCCTATATATAGCCACAAAACCAGCTCAATGATCGGAGGTAGAAGGAGAATAGGTAGAGAAACATACCACCACATCGAGCGAGTCAATGCCGTAGGTAAAGACAAGTGGTGGGATAATAACATTGAGAGCATTCTGAATTGGATAGGGTATGAGACAGGAAAAGGACTTGGAAAGAATCTCTAAGGCATCACCAAGCCTATCAAGTTGAAGAAGCATGGTACCACTTTTGTCCTGGGGTATGAGTACAACTGGGAAGAGTTCAACCATTGGTGGCCACAATGGCACGCTCCCTACTACCCACTAGAGCACCCTCTACCCCAGCTAGAGCAAACCTTTCTGCCAACTGACATTATATATTGATCAGAGGAGGACAAGACACTGGCAGCGATGAAGAACCTGTTTCTGGAAGATGATATAGACTGTTGTGATAACTTCGAGGAGGAAAGGGAGGAAGGCTCTTTCATTCAAGCTGTGAATCGAGGGGAACACCTCACTAATTGGTCGGTCAGGGCCACCAGTGCCCGAAGAGCTTTGGGGTAGCAAGGCTAAACGACGCACTATGCCATCGCATTTTATATTTTTAGGTTATTTTACTTTTCTGCATTGTCTTTACTTTTGAAAAGAGCTCCGATGTTTCGAACACTTATGAATTTAATCAAAATCTTTTACCAAGTTTATTTTAATATATCTCGCTCTTATTACTTTTATCTATCATTACTTTATTTTATACACCATTACTATTACATATCGTAATGATGAACCAATGACTATGACTTGCAACGAGGCAATGCAACAAATAAACGTAGATTCAAAAGAGGATAATATACAAGAAGAGGTTGTCCGAGAAGTCAAGAACTTTGAGAATAGACCCAAATCCAATTTGGACGAAACTGAGATTGTCAATTTTGGGAATGCAGAGAACATCAATGAAACACGTATCAGCGAGCATTTGTCTCCGTCTGAAAAGAAAGAGTTCACCGAGTTCCTAATGGAGTATGAGGATATCTTTGCATGGTCTTATGATGACATGACAGGTCTTAGCACATCCATTGTGGCTCACAAGTTGCCAACAAATTCGACATGTCCACCGATTAAGCAGAATCTAAGAAAATTCAAGCCAGACATGAGTATGAAAATCAAAGAAGAGGTTACCAAGAAAGTCAAAGCCAGGGTTCTCATAGTGGTAGAGCATCCAAATGGTTAGTCAACATCGTGCCGATGCCAAAATATGGGAAAGTTAGAGTCTGTGTCGACTACCAGGATCTCAACCATCCAGTCCAAGGACGACTTCCCTTTGCCAAATATAAACAAATTGATTGATAATTGCACTAAACATGAGCTGTAGACTTCGTTGATTGCTTTTATGGATACCATAAGATATAGATGGATGAAGAAGATGCAGAGAAAATGGTGTTCATCACGCCGTGGGGGATGTACTGTTACAGAATAATGTCGTTCGATTTGAAGAATGATGGTGCTACCTACATGAGATCCATGATTACTATCTTTCATGACATGATACATAAAGAAACTGAGATGTATGTGGATGACGTCATCATCAAATCCAGGAAAGCCGCATATCATATGGAAGATTTGAGAAATTTCTTCAACAGATTGAGGAGGTACAACTTGAAGCTGAATCTCACCAAGTGTGCATTTGGGTTTCCTGCTATAAAGTTACTGGGTTTCATTGTGAGTCGCTGAGGAATAGAATTGGATCCATCAAAAGTCAATTCCATTCAAGAATTGCCTCCGCCAAAGAACAAGAAGGATGTAATGAGTTTTCTGGGAAGACTCAACTATATCAGCCGATTCGTAGCTCAGTCCACTGTTATTTGTAAACCTATCTTCAAGATGCTAAAGAAGGATGTTATCACTAAAGGGATTGACTACTGTCAAAAGGCTTTTGACAGAATCAAGGAATACTTGTCTACGCCGCCATTTTTGTTCCGCCTGATCCAGGAAGACCCCTTTTGCTTTATCTCGCAGTTTTAGATGGAACATTTGGCTGTGTTTTGGGACAACATGATGAAACGATCAGAAAGAAGCAAGAAATCTATTACCTAGCAAGAAGTTTACCCCGTACGAGGCTTTGTAATCCTTATTAGGGCGCACATGTTGTTCTCTGACTTGGGTAGCTCAGAAGTTGAGGCATTATTTCTGTGCCTACACAACTTATCTGATATCAAGGATAGACCCGTTGAAATATATCTTGAGAAGCCCATGCCTACTGGCAAGCTCGCAAATGGAAAATCTTGTTAAATGAGTTTGAAATTGTTTATGTTACCGAGAAGGCAGTCAAAGGACAAGCTTTGGCATATCACCTCATCGAGAATCCTGTAGGAGGAGAATACGAACCCTTAAAGACGTATTTTCCTGATAAAGATGTAGCTTATATAGGAGAGGACATTGCAGAATCCTATGATGGTTGGAGGATTTTTTTCGATGGAGCCGCAAATTTCAAAGAAGTCGGTATAGGAGCAGTCTTGGTATCAGAAACCGGTCAGCATTACCCGATATCCGCCAAGCTCAGGTTCACATGCACCAATAACAGGGCCGAGTATGAAGCCTGCACCTTAGGGCTCAAACTAGCCATCGACATGAAAATTCAGGAGTTACTAGTGATCGGAGACTCGGACCTACTTATACATCATGTTCGAGAAGAATGTGAAACCAAGAATTCCAAGATACTCCCTTATCTACATCATATACAGGAGTTGAGGAAGAGATTCAGAAAGACAGAATTCTTGCACGTTCCCAGAATACAGAATGAGTTCGCTGATGCCCTAGCCACTTTATCATCTATGATCCAGCACCCTAATACAAACTTTATTGACCCCATCCACGTCAAGATTAACGACCAACCAGCTTATTGTGCTCATGTTGAGGAAGAAGCCGATGGGAAAACTTGGTTCCATGATATCAGAGTATACTTGACAACAGGAGAATACCCGGAGCTTGCCAATGCTACTCAGAAGCGCACTCTCCGAAGGATATCCAACAACATCTTTCACAGCGGAGGAATCCTGTATAGGAGGACTCTCGATATGGGATTATTAAGGTGTGTCAAGTCAAGAAAAGCAATCAAACAATTGGAGAAAGTGCACATAGGGACCTGCGGGCCGCACATGAATGGTTTTGTTTTGTCCAAGAAGATACTTCGAGCAGGATATATTTGGATGACTATGGAAACAGACTACATCCAGTATGTTCGAAGGTGACTTCGCTATCAGATACATGCAGATATGATAAAGGTACCTCCAAATGAGCTTATTGCAACAAGCTCACCACGGCACATCATCACTTTGGGAATGGATGTTATTGGACCAATCGAGTCTGACGCATCGAACGACCACACGTTCATCTTAGTGGAAATTGATTACTTTACCAAATGGGTTGAAGTAGCATCATCGAAAGCAGTATATCTGATTTTGTCCGCGATCATATTGTTTGTCGGTTCAAAATTCTGAAATCAATCATCACTAAAAGTGGTTCCAATCTCAATAGCGACCTGATGAAAGCAATGTGTGAGACCTTCAAGATCAAACATAAGAACTCTATAGCCTACATACCGCAGATGAATGAAGCTGTAGAAGTAGCCAATAAGAACATCAAGAAGATACTAAGGAAAATGATTGAAAGGAACAAGCAGTGGCACGAGCATTTGTCATTCGTCTCATTAGGTTATCGTACCACGATCCGCAATCAACCGGGGCCACTCCCTACATGATGATTTATGGTACAGAGGCAGTCATTCCCGCTGAGGCAGAGATTCCCTCCTTGAGGATCATACATGAAGCAGAGTTAGATGGCGCAGAATGGGTAAAAAGTCACTACGAGCAGTTAGCCCTTATAGATGGAAAGAGAATGAATGCAGTCTTCCATGGTCAGTTATATCATATCAAAATGTCCAAAGCCTTCAACAAAAGGGTTAAGCCAAGGAAGTTTACACCAGGGCAGCTAGTGTGGAAGAAAATATTTCTGCATCAAGATGAAGCCAAGGGAATTTAATTGGCAGGGTCCGTATATGGTTCACCGGGTTCTATCTGAAGAAGCCCTTATTCTTGCAGAAATGGACGGAGCCGAAGCCGATCAACTCAGATGCAGTAAAAAGATACCATATTTAATTAAATGTTTTCTTCGTGATGTAATTTGAAATGCGCCTGACCTGATTCCCGTTTAATAGGGGATACATAGGAATCCCTATGGGTTTGGTCATATTTTAATCAAATCCCCATTTTTCCTCGCTATTGGAACTGGGGCAGAATTTTGAGAACGACCCTTAAAAATTCCGAAGTCAATTTGTCAGCTTTTGGATCAGCATCAACCCAGTAAACTAGGGTAGAATTTTAAGGGGGGTCCTCAAAATTCTGGAATCAATCTATGTTCAGTCATTCAGCACAGCCGTCAGCAGCGCCAGCATAGTAAACTGGGGCAGAATTTTGAGGAGGACCATCAAATTTCTGAAACAAGCGAGGTTTTCGTATCTTGAACCACGTTGAAGTTGTTGATTCATCCAAAATAAAACCATTTTTCAAATTTATATTTACATTATATAAATGTCATTCGCATCACTGTTGTTTAGCAACGCTACGCCAATGATACATGACGTCAAGAGCCAGGGTATACGAACTAACATTTCCCCTCTACAGAACTCATGATTTTTCTTTGAATGCAGGCACCCCAGGTCCCAAATCATTGAATACATTCACACACTCGTACTCTTCAGGGTTGAAACTTTCAGAACGATCGCTTATGCACAAGTTTTATTATCTACACCCAACATCCCCAGCAGCTACGATGCTGCAATCAACTGTCAGCTAAGAAAATATCACTACTATTCACTCTTTACATTTCCTGCATTCTGCATAAGGCTGCCTATCTGCCTTTTGAAACTAAGCATTGTCTCATCCTGGCTACTTAGCTGCCTTTCGAGACTAAGCATTGTCTCCATCCAACATATGGCTACTTATCTACCTTTTGAGACTAAGCACTGTCTCCATCTGCATTTTATGCATAAGGCTACTTTTCTGCCTTGCGAGGTTAAGCTCTACCTCCATATTGCATACGGCTACTTATCTACCTTTCAAGACTAAGCTCTGTCTCCATTCGCATTTTGCATAAGGCTATTTTCTGCCTTCCAAGGCTAAGCTCTACCTGCATCTGCATAAGGCTGCCTATCTGCCTTTCGAGACTAAGACTTGTCTCCATCCTGCATAAGGCTACTTATCTACCTTTCGAGACTAAGCATTGTCTCCATCTGCATTTTTGCATAGGGCTACTTTTCTGCCTTCCGAGGTTAAGCCCTGCCTCTATATTGCATAAGGCTACTTATCTGCCTTTCTAGACTAAGCTCTGTCTCCATCTGCATTTTGCATAAGGCTATTTTCTGCTTTCTGAGGTTAAGCTCTACCTCCATCTGGGTAAGGCTTCCTATCTGTCTTTCGAGACTAAGCATTGTCCCCATCCTGCATAAGTCTACTTATCTACCTTTCGAGACTAAGCATTGTCTCAATCTGCATTTTTGCATAAGGCTACTTTTCTACCTTTCGAGGTTAAGCCCTACCTCTATATTGCATAAGGCTACTTATCTGCCTTTCGAGACTAAGCTCTGTCTCCATCTGCATTTTGCATAAGGTTATTTTCTGCCTTCCGAGGTTAAGCTCTACCTCCATCTGGATAAGACTTCCTATCTGCCTTTCGAGACGAAGCATTGCCTCCATCCTGCATAAGGCTACTTATCTGCCATTCGATACTAAGCATTGTCTCCATCTGCATTGTATAAGCCTCTATCTGCCTTTCGATACTAAGCATTGTCTCCATTCGGCATGGCTGAAATATCCCCCCTGCATTTAAATTCTCATTTCAGTTGAAATATTGCCACTTGCATTTAAGTTCTTACTTTGGCTGAAATATCGCCACCTGCATTAAAATTCATACCTTGGCAGAAAGATCGCCGCTCCTTGCATTCATTCGGCTATAAGATTGTCGCCTTCGCATGGGCTGAAAGATTGCCAACCTATTCAAAGCCGTCATAGTTCGGAGGCACCACCCGCATAGCCCGAGAACACCATTTCATGGCCTACAAATCCTTACTTTTATGCTCCTGATGGCCCAGGACATCATAGTCCGAGGACGTCATCCTAACCATCCAAAGACAGCATTCATGGTCCAACATGAACATGCATCACGTTTAATTTATGCACAATATATGCGCATATTTCTGATTTCCGATCCCGCTCTGGTTCTCTGCAACCTGTTTGACTTCAAAACCTTTCTCAAACCAGACCATCGCATCCATTTTTTCGAATCTCCATCATTGGTTCCTGAACTACATATGGCATGATTCCTATAAAACCAGGGATATGTAGGCAGCTCAGAAACCACAACACGGTCAAAATTCTTTAACAATCGCCATTTTCGGTCAAAACTGGTCATCTTATCTTTACCTGACAACTCTTTCATCCTCCTCGGGTAAAGATGGACAGCTGTTGATACCCAATTTTTCCCTATACATTTTTTATGTATACTTAAATACTTTCAAAATAGTATATTTATGCATATATAAGCATGCCCAAAAGTTTTGGTATTTTTCCTCAATTTTTAAGGGTTTTTAGAATTGATTTATTTTCTATTTTTAACAGTAAAAAAATCCAAAATTATTAATTTTTTGGTGAATAACGTATTTATTCTCATATCTACAACAAAATTTAATTAATATAATTTTTACACATTTTTATAAATTTATTCAGAATTTCTAAAGCTTAATTGCATGAAATTGCAATTATAGCCTATTTTATAATTAACCGTATTTTATAATAATAAATTTTTCTTAATTTTATTAGATTATTTTTTTATATATTATTAATCAGTTAGTGTTTATAATTTACTTTTAAATTATTTTTAGCTATTTCTATTAAATAAAATTGGAAAAAGTGGCTATTTAAAACTTGGCCCTATTTCTTTGCAATTTTAACCTTAATTAGATCCAATTCAAACCCCTAATAATTACCCAATTTTAATTTCAACCCACCTCAAACCCGTTGGACTAACCAGTCTGCTTCACATCTTTAAATCCTGGATGTTGATTGTTTTAATCAATGGCCCTCGTTTCCTCTTTCCTTTTTTTAATTTTACCCAATCCCTAACCCTAAATCATTTCTCCAAACTAGCCGCCCCCAAATTCCTCATCTCTTAGACTCTCTCTAAAAGACACTCGAACGATAGCCGCCTACCGTCTTCTCCAACCAAACCCACCGGCGTCCATGGCTTCCTAGGCCATGGACATCCCATACCCTCTTCCATCCACCCAGACCATGATTATTCAAGGTTTTTGAGGTTCGATCTTCAATAGGCATGTTTAGGTCCTCCACCGATCTAGTTCTTTTGGCTTCTCTGATTCCGTTCGTGCGTGTTCAAGCTCTGAAAGGACGAGCCATGGGCCAGACCTACTTAGGACCAGATCGTTCCGGGTCTTCTCGTTTCTAGGGTTTCTGAGAAACCCTAAAGAGCTTGTCCGAGGTTTTTCTTCCCTTGTTTTCTTATATCTGTAATGGATCTATGTTATACTCGATGTTTTAATGTTTTCCCCCAATTTTCCTTCTCAAAATTAGTCTGTTCAAAATTTTAGTTTTCAGAAATCCTAAAACGATTCTTCTTCTTTTTCTTTCTTTGAATCTATGTATCCATGCCATATCTTATGTGTTTTCATTTGTTCTTATGACTTGCCATTAATACACATGTATCTCTATCTTTACTCCGTTATTGCTTATACTGGTTTCTACAAGTATGATTTACATGTTTACTTGCATGTCCTTTTACTGATTTCCTACTGAGATTGTTTGCCTTTACTGGATTCATTTGGGTTCTAAACTTGTTTCTTTTACTATTTCCTACGTTCTATGATTGAACTAGTTTGAGTTTTAACTTTCTTCTAAAACTTGTTCTTTACAAGCTTTGACTCTACAACTTCTAATTTGTTGCGTATGTTTGTATGTTTCCTCATGGAACTCTGAAGGAGTTCCCTAAGCTTGTTGTGATGGCTTGACTTCTCTTTTCTACTCAGATTGAGACCCTGGGGTTTGGGTCTTTGCAAGTTTTACTCTAGGGCTCTGCCCTAAAAGACCCTGGACTCTCGAACAAACGTAGAATCTACAATCAATTTGGAATTTCCTGCTTACAATTTGAAACCTCGTATGCTCGTCTCTTTTCTTTGATACTAGTATGCTTATATATGAGGGTATTTTCTTTCGCAATTGATTCTGTTAACTTGTTATTGATTTCAATCCACTATTACTAAGGCTCGACTGATTTGCTTTACAACTTAACCTCTTCCCTTCTTTTCATGACTAAGTTCATTCAAGACTTTAAATTTTCCGACTGTTTGATTACTTTACTTTTCTTGTTTTCTCAAAAGTGTGTACTATAGGCTTCTTACCTTAAATAGACTATATGAGCTTACCCCTATTATGCTACTCTGAAAAGGTTTTCATTATTTTTCTTTCCTTAATTACTCATTCCTATTTGAAATCAAATCCCTTTGAGTGAGGGAGATCCTATTTGATTGACTGAAATTTTATTTCCTTGCCTTTTTGTTTACTCATTTTTGCAATATAAAAAGAGAACCTTCTCAGTTCTCACACAGTTCTTCTACAACTTTGCAATACGCTTCACACTTCAGAAGTATTACACACAGTCGACACAGATACCTTAGTCTTTAAAATATACTATACTCTCTACCTTCTCTACTACTACTGAGCACTCTGCTCATTTCTCTCATATTGTCTGAATATTTCTGGAGTTCCTCTGAATTACCAAGTGCTTGCTTAAGTTTGAGTTGCTCTTGTCAATTCTTTCTCGCTGTTTATTTGCTGTTGTTTCTCTACTGTACTAGAACTGAAAAACTGGTATGTATTTCTAATTTAAGTAACATCCTACTTCTCCTCTTCTACACCTCTTTCACTATGTGTTCATTTATGCTTCCTGCACTATGCAATTACATTCAAGTCTGTTATGCGCTTTCTTTATGATTTGCACCTTCAGTATCTATGCTCTCCTATCTCTCTTTAATATGTTTTCATGCAAATCCCCTACCTCTGTTCCCTTTTTCATGCTAGTACTGTTCTGAACCATGGCAACATCTTAAATTGCTGTCCATGATCCAGAATTAGACTCTCCTGAGTCTCTACTCAAATTCTTTCCCATTTCCTCTTCCCTTTATGTGTTGAGCTTTAACTTGGGTCTGGTAGTGTCCTAATCACCATTCAGACCATAAGTTTGACTCCCCGGAGTCTGCTCTTATTTGTTTAACCTAAGCAGGGGGTCAGGGGTGTGCCATCCTATGTCATGGCTGGGTAAGACCACCCTCTGCTATGGTTCCTCCCTCATTTTGCACTCATTCCTAGTTCCTAAGTTCTACCCCCTTTGGTAAGCCATGCTTTGGGACCCTGGAGTTCCCTCTGAACTTGGATGCCATAGGGCTGGTAGATCCACACTTGCACTATTATGTTACAATTTTTATTATTCAGATTGTAAGCATTGCCTGGGGTCCTGGAGGCTCCTTGAAACTTTGAAACACTTTAAGTAAGAGAAGGCCTTGGAATCTGGAATCCGAATTTGGTGAAACACATGATATTGGATGTTAAAGATTTTATTAGGCAGTTTGGATCTAGCTGTAGGATTTGATGTATTTTTGTTTAACCTTCTTTCTTCTGATTTTGTAATAACCTTGTAAAAAGATCTCGGGAAAATATTAGTAAAGGGTGTGGGAGGGGTTTACTTTATTGCTAAAGGGTAGATACCATACCTATAGGACCAATATTGTTAGTTAATCACTTAGATATCATGCCTATAGGTTCAACGCTTTAAATCATATAGAGATCATATCTATAGGCTTTTGCATTCTTTTCATTCAATCATTTAGAAATTAAGTCTATAGAACTTAATGTTCAGCCATGTTGCAAATCAGTAGATATCATGTCTATAGGATCTAATAATCAAACAGCTAATTGCATATAGAAATCATGCCAATAAGAAATGACTAAACGCTAGGCAAATTGTAGGTTAATACTCATTTCGTAACCAGTTTAATCACATTAATGTTCTTTAATCAGAACATAAAAGTCATGCCTATAGGAATTCAAACTCGCCTAATTAGTCTAATTAATAACTTACCAACCGGTTTCGAAATTTTCAGTACAATTCATCCAAACCTGTCCGTTTTCAAAACTCTTATAAATCCGCTTTTAATTCCTTTCAAACTTGTATTTTTCTTCTAAGTAACGTCTTTAAATTTTGCCTGAATTTCTCCTACCCTTTTTGAAGTTGTCTTCTGAAACAAAGTTTTAACTCTACTTTTTTAAAGTATCTGCACTCCCTAAACTCTTTTACACAGCAATCTTTAACAGTCTGTTTCTTTTTAAAACGTCTCATTTCGAAAACACTGCTCATATTTCAAATGTATTTATAGTTAAACAATTCTGTTAATTTCGAAATCATCTTTGAACTTCTACAAATTTCAACCTTCTGTTTCAAACTCTTCTGCATTAGATTCTTAATCAGTAACTTATTTTAAAATACCTCAACTTCTGACAATTGGATCTGGGCTTCCTAATGTAGACGTTTTATCCAACTCTATGTATTGAACTAATATGTCCGCTGTTTAATTTTCAAAGACCAAATCAGTATATGCAAGACATGCTAAACTAGTTGCTATGTGATTTACGGTGTTTATGTGAGGCTCTTATGTCTTTGTTCGCCCCTCAATATTTTCTACTTGTTTTGTTTGTCGCCTTAGTTTTTATCCTTTTGAAACTTTATATATGCCTATGCTTCCTTTCCCCCTTTTAGGATTAGAAGTCCTAAACCCCGGGATTGATAGGCTGGGACAGGTACTAGCATGCAATAAGTAAATGAAACTAATCATGTTTAATACCTTAATGGGTGGGAAGGGTAGAATATGGATATGACGACTGGTGTGAAATATCTCGTGTGAGAATGATTGTTGTGTATTGCACCAAGTGGTTTATAATATATTTAAACCTAGACCCCTTTTCTTTATTTATATGATGTGATATTTTCTTAAAAATTAATGTTTTCTTCAATTAATCTTTTTCTTTCCAAAACCACTTATGTCTTTTTCCTCACTTTTCTTTCATATATATGAACATTATTTGTTTACTTCTACTCTTCTTCAAATCACAACTAAGTACAATCGGGAACTACACTAGTGGATCTTGAGGGGTGCCTAACACCTTCCCCTCGAGATAATCTCAAGCACTTACCCGAACTCTGGTTTTCTTTCAATAAAAACTTCTTTTTTTCTTATAAAGTGTCCTAATTCACTATAATCATTAGATGACAACTCTTCTAATTCCATACTTCGATTCCTCAAAAGGGAATAAGAGTTGTTTTGTCCATAATGCCGTAAACTTGATTTTGCCTTTAAAGAAAGGGGGCGTCGACAAAGGGATTTGTATGAAAGAATATTAATGAGAGATAGGAGAGCACACTAGGCTAGGGACACTAAATCATAAGAGAGGAGGGTTGATTATGCTACGGTATAGCTACATAGAAGGCCAAACATAAACACATAGGAGAGGATGTGTAGAAGAAGAGAAGTAAACACATATAGTTAGAGAGAGTGATTTAAACAAGAAATACATATCAGTTTTCAACCAAAATAGCTTCCACATTAGATTAGAAGAAGGGAGCAGAGTGCTTAGTAGCAGTAGAGAAAGTAGTGAGTAGTAGTAGAGAAGGAAATAGTAGAGAGAGCAGTAGCAGTATATTTCAAAGATAGAGGTATCTGTGTGTTGAGTGTGCGTTGAATGTGTCAAAAGGTCGTGCCTTTTATAGTGTAGATACAAGGCAGGAATAAGGTAAGAAAATAATTCATAATCAATCACAGAAGGGTCCTCCTAAGGTTATGGGATTTGATTTCAAACAAGCATAGGCTAATTAAGGAAAGGACAATAATACAAATCTTTTCAGAGTAGCATAATAAGGGTAAGTTCAAATAGTCTATTTAAGGTAAGGAACCCACAGTACGCGATTTTGAGAGAGTAAGGAAAATAGAGTAATCAAATAGCCAAGAATTTAAAAGCTTTGAATGAACTTAGTCAGAAAAATAGAGGAAGAAACTAAGTTGAAAAATCAGTAGCAAATCAATCGAGCCTTAGTAAAAGATGATTGAAATCAATCATAAGTTAACAGAATCAATTCAAAAGACAAAACCCTCGTATATAAGCATACTAGTATCAAATAAAAGAGAAGGGCATAAGAGGTTTCAAATTATAAACAGGGAATTCCTCATTAATTGTAGACTCTACGTGAGTTCAAGAGCCCAGGGTCTTTTAGAGCAGAACCCTAAAGTCAAACATGCAAAGACCAAAACGCCAGGGTTTTAATCCGAGTAGAAAAGAGAAGGCAAGCCCTCACAACAAGCTTAGGGAACTCTTTCAGAGTTCCATGAGGAAACACACAAACACATGTAGCAAAGTAGAAGCAGTAGAATGACAGATTGTAAATAACAAGTTTTAGAAGAAAGCTAAAACTCAAACCGGTTTAGTCATAGAACGTAGGAAATATTAAAAAAAACAAGTTTATAACCCAAACGAATCCAGTAAAAGTAAACAATCTCAGTAGGAAAAATAGTAAGAGGCCAGCAAGATAGGCGTGTAAAGCATGCTTGTAGTAAACCAGTAGAAGCAGTAGTAAAACAAAGGTAGAGAAACATGCATATTAGGAACAAATGAAAAGCACACCAAGCATGGATTAAAACACGGATTCACATAAAGAAAGAAGATGAAAAAGAGGAATCGTTTTTAAGATTTTGAAAACCCTAAATTGATTCGTCTAATTTTGAGAAAGAAAATTAGGGAAAAGCATCACGAACTCGAGAAGAACACAGATTGGTTACAGATCTAAGAAAACAAGGAAAGAAGGAACCTGAAACATGCAATTTAGGATTTCTCAGAAACCCTAGAAATGAGAAGGACTGGAAAGATCTGGTCTTTGAACAAGTCTGGGCCATGGCTAAGCCTTGTCAAAGCTCAAAAATACCATAACGGAGCCAGAAAAACCAAAGGAACTCAGGTCGGCAGAGGATCTGAATAGGCCTGTTGAAGATCGAACCTCGAAAACCTTAAATAATCATGGTTTGGAGTGAATGGCAGAGGGTACAAGTTGTCCATGGCCTGGGAAGTCATGGGCGCTGGTAGGTTTGGTCGGAGAAGACGGTAGGCGGCTAGGGTTTCAAGTGGTTTTAGGGTGATTTTGAGAGACGAGGGAGTTTGGGGGCAGCTGATTTTGGATAATGAATTAGGTTTAAGGGTTGGGTGGAATTAAAAAGGAAAGAATGGAGGGTGGCCGTTGATCAAAATGATCAACGGCCTAGATTGAATGGGGCGGTCGGGCGGGTTTAATTTATTGGGTTAAGGTCGGGTTGAATTGGAAATGGGTCGTTTAATTGGGGGGTTGAAATTAGGGTTAATTAAGGCTAAAACTGCAAAGAAATAGGGCCAGGTTTTAAACATCCATTTTTCCCATTTTATTTAATAGAAAATACTTATGAATAATTTAAAAGTAAATTAAAAATACTGATCTAATTAATAATATATAAACAATAATCTAAAAATATTAGGAATAATTTTATAATAATAAAATGCGATTAATTATAAAATAGGCTATAATTGTAATTTCATGCAATTAAGTTTTAGAAATTCCGAATAAATTTATAAAAATTATATTAATTATATTTTGTTGTAAATACGAGAGAGAAATACATTATTTACCAAAAAATAATAATTTGGAAGTATTTTTGGATCTTGTACTTGTTAAAATAGACAGTAAATTGATAAAAAAATCTTAAAAATTGAGAAAAAATACCAAAACTTTCAAGCATGCTTATATATGCATACATATAGTATTTTGAAATTATTTTGAGTATAAAAATACATAAAAAAAAAATTGGGTATCAACAGCTGCCCCTCTTTACTCGAGGAGGATGAAAGAGTTGTCGGATAAAGATAAAATGGCCAATTTTGACCGGAAACGGTGATTGTAAGAGAATTTTGACCGTGCTCTAGTATTTGAGCTACCTACATATCCCTGGATTTACACGAATCAGGTCATATGTAGTTTAGGAACCATTAACGGAATGTGTCCATGGAGATTCGAAAAGATGGACGCGATGATCTGGTTTGAGAAAGGTTTTGAAGTCGAACAGGTTGCGAAGAACCGGAACGGGAGGGCTCTTGATGAGATGGTTGTTTGCTAGATGGTGTACCTGTAAATGAGCAATGTGCACATATATTGTGCATAATTTAAATGTGAGGCACATTCCTGTTGGACCGTGAATGTTTTCTTTGGACTGTTAGGATGACGTCCTCAGACTATGATGTCCTGGGCCATGAAGAGCATAGAAGTAAAGATTCGCATGCCATGAGATGGTGTTCTCGGGCTATGCGGATGGTGCCTCCGAGCTATGACGCCTTTGAATAGGTTGGCGATCTTTCGGCCCATGACAAGGTGGCAATCTTTCAGCCAAATGCATGCAAAGGGTGGCGATCTTTCACCCGAAGTGTAAATTTAAAAATGCAGGTGGCAATATTTCAGCCGAAGTAAGAATTTAAAAGCAGGTGGTGATATTTCAGCCGAAATGAGAATTTAAATGCAGGTGGTCATGTTTCAGCCATGCAGGATGGAGACAATGCTTAGTCTCAGAAGGCAGATAGAGCCTTATGCAATGCAAATGGAGGCAATGCTTTGTCTCGAAAGGCAGACAAGTAGCCTTATGCAGGATGGAGGTAGAGCTTAACCTCAGAAGATAGAGAATAGCCTTATGCAAAATGAAGGATGGAGACAGATCTTAGTCTCGAAAGGTAGAAAGGTAGCCTAATGCTGGATGGAGACAATGCTTAGTCTCGAAAGGCAGATAGGCAGCCTTATGTAGATGGAGGTAGAGCTTAACCTCGGAAGGCAGATAAGTAGCCTTATGCAATGCAGATGGAGACAGAGCTTAGTCTTGAAAGGCAGAAAATAGCCTTATGCAGGATGGAGGTAGAGCTTAACCTCGAAAGGCAGAAAATAGCCTTATGCAAAATGCTTATGGAGATAGATCTTAGTATCGAAAAGCAGAAAATAGCCTTATGCAAGAAATGCAGATGGAGACAAAGCTTAATCTCGAAAGGCAGACATATGGAGACAGAGCTTAGTCTCGAAAGGCAGATAAGTAGCCTTATGCAAGAAATGCAGATGGAGACAGAGCTTAGCCTCAAAAGGCAGAAAAGTAGCTTTATGCAATGTAGAATGTAAAGAAGCGAATGATAGTGAGTTTCATAACTGGTAGACGGTTGTGATATCGTGACTGCTAGGGAATTTTGGGTGTAGATAGTGGATTTGTGAATGAGCGATCATTCTGAGAGTTTTAACCCTAAAGAGTGAGCGCGTTCAATGATTTGCAACCTGATTGCATGCATTCAAAGAAAAATCATGAGTTCTCTAAATGGGGAAGGTTAGTTCGTATCCCCTGGCTCTTGACTTCGTGTGGTGATTCCAACAATATTTATGCATGACTTAGTAAACATAATGTAAGTATATATTTTGAAAAATGATTTTATTTTGGATGAACCAACAACTGCGACATGGTTTAAGATGTGGCAACCTTGATTGTTTTGGAATTTTGAGGGTCCTCTTCAAACCTTTGCCCTAGTTTATTGGGCTGGCGCTATTGACGGATGTGCTAAATGACTGGAAATGGACTGATTCCGAATGTTGAGGGCCCCCTCAAAATTCTACCCCAGTTTACTAGGTTGGAGTTGATGAGAAAATTGATTTAGGAATTTTGAGGGTCCTCCTCAAAATTCTGTCCCAGTTCCAATAGTAGGGGAAAATGGAGTTTTTATTAAAATGGGACCGAACCCATAGGATTGCCTATGTATCCCCTCTTAAACGGGAATCAAGTCAGGCATAGTTCAAATTACAATCGAGAATAAAAAGCGTATGATCAAATGTAGTATCTCTTTACTGCATCTCAGTTGATTGGCTTAGGCTTGACTTCCCTGTCCATTTCTGTGAGAATAAGAGCTTCTCCAGTTAGAATCTGGTGAACCATATATGGACCCTTCCAATTGGGAGAGAATTTTCCCTTGGCTTCATCTTGATGCGGAAATATATTCTTCAACACTATTTGCACTGGCGTGAACTTCCTTGGCTTAATTCTTTTGTTGAAGGCTTTGGACATTCTGTTATGATATAACTTACTGTGACGGACTGCGTTCATTCTCTTTACGTCTTTAAGGGCTAACTTCTCGTAGCGATCTTTTACCCACTCTACATCATCTAACTCTGCTTTTTGTATGATTCTTAAGGAGGGAATCTCTACTTCGGCGGGAATGACCGCCTCTGTACCATAAACCAACATGTAGTGCGTGGCCCCAGTTGATGTGCGGATCGTGGTACGATCACCCAATAAGTCAAACGATAATTTCTCCTGCCACTGCTTGTGCCTTTCAATCATCTTCCTTAGTATCTTCTTGATGTTCTTATTGGATGCTTCTACACCCCATTTATCTCAAGTCTATAAGACGTATAATTCATATGCTTGATCTTGAAAGTTTCACACATTTCTTTCATCAAGTCGATGTTGAGATTAAAACCATTGTTGGTGATGATTTATTCCAGAATTCCAAACCGACAAACGATGCGATCACGGACGAAATCTTCTAGAACATTCTTGGTAACTGCCTTATGTGATGCTGCTTCAACCCATTTGGTAAAGTAATCAATTGATACCAGGATGAACTTATGCACATTTGATGTGGCAGGCTCGATTGGTCCAATTTCATCCATTCCACAGGCGGCAAACGCCCTTGGTGAGCTTGTTGTATTAAACTCGCTAGGAGGTACCTTTATCATATCTGGATGTATCTGACAGCGATGGCACTTTCCGACGTACTGGATGCAGTCCATTTCCATAGTCATCCAAAAGTATCCGGCATGGAGTATCTTCTTTGCTAAAACAAAACCATTCATGTGCGATCCGCAGGTCCCTGCATGCACTTCATCCAATAGTTTGGTTGCTTCCCTTGCATCGACACACCTTAGTAAACCCAAATCAGGAGTCCTCATATAGAGGATTCCTCCATTGTGAAAGAAGTTACTAGATAACTTCCGGAGCATGCGCTTCTTATTAGCATTGGGAAGCTCTGGGTATTTTCCCATCGTCAAGTATTCCCTGATATCATGGAACCATGGCTTTCCGTCAGCTTCTTCCTCAATGTGAGCATAATAAGCTGGTTGGTCATGAATCATGACCTGAAAGGGATCAATGAAATTTGTATCCGGATGTTGAATTATTGATGAGAAAGTGGCTAGTGCATCGGCGAACTCATTCTGTATTCTTGGAACATGCTGCAATTCTGTCTTTCTGCATCTCTTTCTCAACTCTTGTATGTGATGCAGATAAGGAAGTATCTTAGAATTCTTGGTTGCCCGTTCTTCTTGAACCTGATGTATGAGTAGGTCCGAGTCTCCAACTACTAGCAACTCCTGGATATTCATATCGATGGCTAGTTTGAGCCCTAAGATGCAGGCTTCGTACTCGCCCATGGTTGTTGGTGCATGGGAATCTGAGCTTGGCGGATACCGGATAATGCTGACCGGTTTTTGATATCAGGACCGCTCATATACCAACCCCTTTGAAATTTGCGGTTCCGTCTAAGAACATCCTTCAACCATCATAGGATTATGCAATGTCTTCCCCTATGAAAGCTACCTCTTCATCAGGAAAATACGTCTTTAGGGGTTCATATTCTCCTCCTAATGGATTCTCGGCGAGGTGATCTGCCAAAGCTTGTCCTTTGACTGCCTTCTGCGCAACATAAATAATGTCAAACTCACTTAACAAGATTTGCCATTTGGCGAGCTTGCCGGTAGGCATGGGCTTCTGAAAGATATATTTCAGCGGGTCCATTCTAGATATAAGATACGGAAAAGGGTCAGAACTGCCCCTAACGTATTGACGCCAGTTTAAAAATGCCCTCCGTTAACCTATTTTGAAAAAAATGCCCCTACCGTTAAAAATGTGGCATATTTGTGCCCCTAACGTATTGACTCCAGTATAAAAATGCCCCTATCGTTAACCTATTTTGAAAAAAATGCCCCTACCATTTTAAATATAAGTACATTTAGTTGTTAGACTTAGGGGCACAAATATGCCACATTTTAACGGTAGGGGCATTTTCTTTAAAATAGGTTAACGGAGGGCATTTTTAACCTGGAGTCAATACGTTAGGGGAAGTTCTGACCCTTTTCCCTATAAGATAAGTGGTGTAATCACATAAATAGTGCCTCAATTTCTGAGCTACCCAGGTCAGAGCACAACATGTGCGTTTTAATAAGGAATACCGAGCCTTTAACGGGGTAAACTTCTTGCTGAGGTAGTAGATAACTTGCTCCTTTCTTCCCGTTTTATCATGTTATCCCAAAACACAACTAAATACTCCATCCAATACTGTGATATAAAGCAACATGGGTCCCCCTGGCTCGGGTATAACCAATACTCGCGGTGTAGACAAGTAATCCTTGATTCTGACAAAATCCTTCTGACAATCGTTTGTCCAATTTGTGGTTCATCCTTCTTCAGCATCTTGAAGATGGGTTCACAAATGACAGTGGAATGAGCTATGAACCAGCTGATATAGTTGAGTCTTCCCAGAAAACTCATTACGTCCTTGTTCTTTGGCGGTGGAAACTCTTGAATGGACTTGACCTTTGACGGATCCAGTTCTATTCCTCGGCGACTCACAATGAACCCCAATAACATTTCCAGTAGGAACCTCGAATGCACACTTAGCGAGATTCAAATTCAAGTTGTATCTCCTTAATCTGTTGAAGAACTTTCTCAAATCTTCCATGTGATCTATAGCTTTCCTGGACTTGATGATGACATCATCCACATACACCTCGATTTCTTTATGTATCATGTCATGAAAAATAGTAGTCATGGCTCTCATGTAGGTAGCACCAGCATTTTTTAATCCAAATGGTATCATTATGTAAAAGTACATCCCCCATGGCGTGATAAATGTTGTTTTCTCCACATCTTCTTCATCCAACCATACCTGGTGGTATCCAGCAAAACAATCAACGATTGACTAAAGCTAATGCTTGGCGCAGTTGTCGATCAAGATGTGTATATTCGGCAGAGGGAATCATCTTTGGGACTGGCCCGGTTGAGATCCTGGTAGTCGACACAGACTCTAACCTTCCCATCCTTCTTCGGTACCGACACGATGTTGGCTAACCATGTTGGTTACTCTACCACTGTGAGAACCATGGCTTTGACTTGCTTGGTAACTTCTTCTTTAATTTTCAAACACATGTCTAGTTTGAATTTTCTGAGTTTCTGCTTTACCGGCGGACATGTCGGATCTGTTGGCAACTTGTGAGCCACAATGGATGTGCTAAGACCTATCATGTCATCATAAGACCATGCGAAGATATCCTCATACTCCACTAGGAACTCAGTGTACTCTTTATTTTCTGATGGCGACAAATGCACGCTGATACGTGTTTCATTGATGTTCTCTGCATTCCCCAAATTGACAATCTCAGTTTTGTCCAAATTGAATTTGGGTCTATTCTCAAAGTTCTCTACTTCTCAGACAACCTCTACTGGTATATCATCCTCTTCTGAATCTACGTATGTTTGTTGCATTGCCTAGTTGCAAGTCGCAGTCGTTGGTTCATCATCAATATATGTAATAGTAATGCCCAAAGCTCTTCGGGCACTGGTGGTCCTGACTGACCAATTGGTGAGGCGTTCCCCTCGGTTCACAACTTGAATGGAAGGGTCTTTCTCCCCTTCCTCCTCGAAGATAACATAACAGTCCATATCATATTCCAGAAATAGGTTCTTCATTGCTGCCAGTGCCTCGCTTCCTCTGATCCATATAAGGTGTCAGCATGCAAAAAGGTTTGCTGCAGCTGAGGTAGACGGTGTTCCAGTGGGTAGTAGGGACCGCGCCATGGTGGCGACCAATGGTTGAGCTCCTCCCAGTGTACTTATACCCTAAGCCAAAAGTGGTGCCATGTTTCTTTAGTTTGATGGGTATGGTGATGCCCTGAAGATTCCTGCCAAGCCCTTTTCCGGGCTCATACCCGCTCCAATTCAAGATGCTTTCAATCTTGCCATCCCACCACTTGTCTTTATCTAGGAATTGACTCGCTCGATGTGATGGTATGTTTCATCCACCTATTTTCCTTCTACCTCTGATCATTGGGATGGTTTGGCGACTATATATAGGGTTGATGTTGTCACCGTGAATGATCACTTCCTGATGATTCCATTCGAATTTTACAGCTTGATGCAAGTTGATGCCACAACCCTAGTGGCGTGGATCCAGGGTCGCCCCAGCAACAAATTGTAGGATGCTGGCACATCTATGAGTTGGAAGTCAACATCGAACCAGGTAGGTCCCATCTGTAAACACAGGCTAATTTCTCTGATGATAGATCTTTGAGACCCATTGAAAGCTTTAATACTGATAGCTCTGTCTTTGATCTCATGCAGTCCTTTCCCTAACGTCCTAAGGGTTATTAGTGGAAAAATATTAAGGCTGGATCCCCCATCGACTAGGATCCAGGTGATGAAATAATCTTCGCATTGTGCAGTGATGTGCACCGCCTTATTATGACTAAGTCCTTCTGGTGGTAGCTCATCCTCGTGGAAGGTGATCTTGTGACTTTCCAACACATGTCCTGCCATGTTTGCCATTTCACCTTCCGTCATGTTGCTGGGAACATAAGCTTCACTCAATATTTTAATTAAGGCATTTTTATGTGCCTCAGAGCTTTGCAGAAGATCCAGGATGGAAATCTGCGCTGGTGTTTTGTTCAACTGTTCAACGACCGAGTATTCTTTGGCCTGTATCTTTCTCCAAAGGCCATCTGGTCCAGTTTCAACATGACTTCCAAAGGCTTGTTTGCTAGACTTCGCTAAATGTTCTGGAGTGTATACCCTGCTGGTTCTAGTCATGCCCTATGCAGCAACCGCTTCTCCAGTATGTGTTTTCCCTTTTTTTCTAGCTTCTACTGTGTAATCCCAAGGTACGACATTTGAATTGAATGGAATTGCTTCTGTAATGGAAATCAGAGTAGGCACCCTCGGGGGTAACACAGCAACTTCAAACGGTACATGTGCTTTTGGGATACCAAAGTCAACCTCGATTGGTTTTGGCGCCTTTGCAGGAGGCACTTCAAACTCGAGTGGTACAGATACATTTACTACATTGCCCTCAAAGGGATAGTTTTGAACAATAATAGGGTTGAGGGTGACCGCTGGCTTCTTAGGCTCATCTCCTTCAGTAATTAATCCAATTGAACCTGTAGGGTCCCAATCATCCTCAATCTCGATCATATGGATGCCCCCACCCTTGTGGTCAGGTAGAGGGCTGTTACGGACATTGGAAGCAGGCTCCTTTGCTATAATGACCTTGTTATAAATCAAAGTGTGAATTTTTTCTTTCGACAAGCGACACTCGTCGATGGTATGGCCTTTTATTCTGGAATGGAATGCACATTTGTTGTTGGGATTGATCCATTGTGAAGGATTTTCTGGTGTTATGGTTGGGATAGATGAAACGTAATTGGCTGCTTTGAGTTTTTCATATAATTGGTCAATTGGATTAGCTATGGTGGTATACTGTCTGGGAGGTTTTCGATCGAAATATGGTATGTGTTGAGGAAAGTTTTGGCGAGTGGGTGGTGATGGGTAATGAGAAGGTTAAGAGTTGTATGCTTGGTACACAGGCGCAGTTTGGGAATATCTTGGTGAAGTGGGTTAATATGTGGGCGGTAGAGGTGATTGGTTGGAAGATGGTGGCATTTGGTATGTAGGTAAGGGTGCTTGGTAATTTATGGTAGGTTGATATGTGAGTGGAGTTGAGGGATAGGTTTGGTACTTCATAGGGGATTTGGTTTTTTTGCGCAACCATTCCGGAATTCATGTCCTTTTTCTTTGACAAGCCACCAGAGTGTAAGGCCTTGTTGGTGGCCTGTAACGCCTCGAGATTGGTAACCATACCATTCTTGCTACCTTCTTCGATTCGTTCTCCCAACTTGATGATGTCAGAGAATGTTTGACCCTCTATTAGAATCATCCTTTCATGGTATTGAAGATCCTAATCCGGACAAAGAACATGTTCATATGCTCTTCCTCCAAGGCCGACCTGACCTTAGTAGCTTCTGACCTCCAATGAGTAGCATACTCGCGAAAGGTTTCTATAGGCTTCTTTTTTAGATTCTGGATATAGAACACATCTGGTGCGTTCTCAGTGTAGAACCTGAATTGGTCCATAAAGTCAGATGCCATATTCACCCAACTTGTCTATTTCTTTGCATCCTGGCTGATATACCATGATAAAGCATCGCCTTTTAGACTCCTCATGAACAGCTTCATACGGATTTTCTCATCCCTTTCTACTCCTACCAGCTTATCACAATACATTCTCAGGTGGACCCTGGGATCACCTGTTCTGTCGAATATCTCGAACTTGGGCGGTTTGTATCCCTCAGGGAGCTCAACATCTGGCTGAACACAAAGATCTTCATAATTCAATCCCTCAACGCCTTTGCTACCTTTGACGCCTTGGACCCAGCTAGTTAGCTTCTTGAGTTCAGCGGCCAAATTCTGAATGAGGGAGTCCTTGTCTATTTGGGTGCACTTATGATTGGTAAGGTATAGTGGGGTACAGTATCCACAAAGATGGGATTGTTGTGGATGTGCTCATTTGTGGTGTTTTGGAGTTTATGAATGAGTAACGGAGTAATGTTGCATGTGTTGTAGACTTGGGTATGAGTGGGTTGTATTGGTGGTTGCGGGGTATTTTGTGGAGGTACAGGGTTCTGGGTATTAACATCAAGAGTGGCAAGAGTGATTGACAACCTTTCCAGGTTACGGACTTGGTCCAATTCTTCGCGAAATCTTAGCAAAGTCTTCTCAAGATGAGCAGTAGTCTCCTTGGTAATTGAAGTGTTCTGAGAAGTTTCCTCAAGTTCCTTTCTAGGGCTCGTATCTCCTATTTTGCCTTTATTCCTATTTCTGGTAGGACTCAGAGGAGGAGGACCCTTGGATCTTGTTGAGTATGTTGATGGTGCCAGAATGCACGAACTAACCTTTAGGGAGGGGAATAAAAATAAAAGAAAAACAAAAAGGTAAAAAGTTAGTGTATTTCGAGAAATAATATTGCGATATTTAAACACATTGTACAGAAATATAAATTGCTTCCTAATTTGGGTGCCTCGTTGTGCCTGAGGCAGGCCTAGAGGCAAATTAAATTTGGAGAATTTATAATTCTAAATGCCTCATTTCATTGATAAAAACAAGACGAGTCTTAAAAAGAAAACGACTGAATAATAAAAGATGTCACTAATGGCCAATGGCCTTATTACATTTGTGAAAGTAGTAGAATAAAAGGTCCTAACTACTTGGTCCCAGAAGAACCTTCCCAAGATTCGGTACTCTTGCCTCTCTCATACAGCTGCATCAACTCGCGCAGTCCTAACAGCAGATAGGCTCGAGCCAGATGTCCGCCTGCACTTCCCTCGGCATTCTGGCAATCTTCAATCCTCTTCAGGAACTTCCCTTCCAACTCCACTAGACCTCGCTCCAGATACCCTAGCCGATTGTTGGTGTTGACAGCCATATATTGATCAGCTTCTCGTGGGCTTCCTGTATTTCCCGGTGCTCATTTTCACACTCTCGCATCCTCTTGCAAGTTGATTGTATTTGACTTAGCGTTGTAGTTTTCTCATCGATAAGCCTATGACCATGGACAAACTCTGGGCGACCAAAACCAATGTGATCATCTTCCAATCAACCCGTATAGTGCGACACAGACATGGCATAATACATGTCTGGTTCAATAGATTCTTTCCCTAAGATGAGCTTGCAGTACCACATGTGCTGAGCTTGACACCTGTCCAGGCTATCATCATCTTGAAAGTCAGCCCTAAAATGACTCATTTTCTATATTCTTGGTATGATCTGCTTTCTTCCAGCTTGCCTCATGGCTCGGAGGGGGACATAAGGTTAAGTTCCTCTTAAGTCGATGAGAATAAGGAATGGTGCATCCCGAGAACGAACAATAAATTCCCCGGTTGGGAACTACTCATACATCCATTGTACTTGTTCTTCTTTTACATACTCAAACAGCTCTAACCATCCACTGGCATCCTCTGGCTAAGAAAACGTGTTGGGCATGAAGTTCATTCGCTTTGGGTGATGAAAAGTGATATGGTCATCCCAATCCCTGCGTATGATTTCCTATACGTACTCGCCTTTCTGATGGTGTTCTATAAGACAAAGCTGAAGTGACAGATTGCACCCTTCAAAGTGTGGGGCCCCTTGCTGACACTTTCCTAGAGCTCGATACATTTCAGCAATGATCATGGGCACTATGCTGAAAGACTGTCCATCAATACCCTCCATCAAGGTTGTGGTCACCATGGCTAGTCTGGTGTGGATCCTAGCCTTCTTCATGGGAAAGATCATCATACCAAGAAGCATAACATGAACACAAAGACCCTTCTATGTATGTGCGCAAAAGATGTAAGGGCGAACTCATCGGGGTAGGTGCGGTAGGACTTGTTGTGGCCAAGCATTTCATATAGGAAGCCAAATGGTATGAAGGACTCCTTCAGATAAGTCAGATCCGGGTTCCTCTTAAGTCCCATCATTTTGAGAAAACCCCTTCCTTTGGGATTCTCTGGCATAAGTAGACCTAGAGTCTCCCAAGGTATTCCAGCTAGACCCCTTATTTTTTCCAGCAAAGGGGTCATCTCGAGGTCCCCGTAGCGAAAAACCGACCTATCACTGTCCTAGAATAAAGCAGCAGCTTCGATAATCTTGTTGTCAGGATTAACTTCCAAATGTGAAGGAAGGTTTCTTAAGTATTTGCGGACAAGGGTCTGATCACTGGCATGAAGGTCCTCCCACCAGCTTAACAACCTTGGGTGGATGTTGGTTACCATAGAGAATCTGGGGACTTCGTGCCCCATTTTCTGCAAAACAAAGTGTTAGGTTCTTAACCCTACCAGACTCGACTATTTAAATTAATAATTGGCAATAAAGACATTTAGATCTCCAAACAAATGCACATAACATGGAGGTGTCCGTTTGGGTTTCGCGGAAACACGATGGACTTTGGTTAAGCTATCCTAATGAGTCATTACGCGGAAAACATAACTGACTCGGATAGGGTTGATCACGATGCATGAACAGTTTAATGGAATAACTTTTGAAATGCTAGACAAGGTACCCTTGAGCGGACAACTCAAGAGGGAAAGGCACAGAACAATCGCCTACACCGTTGATCGATTAGTTATATCACAAATATGCCTTTGCCATATTTAGGGGGTTATAATATCGGAAGGGCGCAACCACTCATTATAAACGTTGCTATAGGATTAGTTTTTACACGAGTGGAATATGATTTTGAAGAATGCAGTTACAAGAGTAAAGCATATAGCATATATTTTCACGTTCATAAAGTAAAAGATTACAATAAATGCTCGAATCGAAATAATGATAGGGCAGTAAAGAAAGAAATCAAAAGAAAGAAAAAAATATGAAGAGCCAAGTTAGTAATCACGATGAAATAATTGAATGCAGGAAATAAAAGCTGTTAATGAAGCAATAAAGTCACAAAAGCATGTAATGGTAAAAGCCTTAAAAATTTCCCCAACAAAGTGGCCATGTTGTCGACACACCCTTTTTCCCTCCTAAAAGATAGGCGAAATCGAGTTTACGACATTATGGCGAAAACAACTCTTATTCCCTTTTAAGGAATTGGTATGTAATTTGAAGATTTGCCACCTAATGATTATGGTGCATTTGGACACTTTCTAAGAAAATAAGAATGTTTTTGAAAGAAAACTAGAGTTCGGGTAAGGGCTTGAGATTATCTCGAGGGGAAGGTATTAGACACCCCTCAAGATCTACTAGTGTGGTTCCCGGCCATCTTAATTGTGACTTTAAGGAGAGTAGAAAGAAACACATAGAGTTTGCATATAGGGACTACAAATAAGTTAAAAATTTTGAAAGAGGAAAGACATAAGTGATTTTGGAAAGAGAAAGGATTAATTAAAGAAGACATTAATAATTTTTTTAAAGAAAACATCACATCATATAAATAAAGGAAAATGGGTCCTAGGTTTAAATATAATATGAATCACCTTGGTGCAATACACAGCAATCACTCTCGCACGAAATATTGGCGCACTAGTCATCATATCCATATTCTACCCTTCTCACCCCGTTACAGTATTTAAACGCGATTATTCTCGCTTACTAATTGCATGCTAGTACTCATCTCAACCTATCTGTCCCGGGTTTAGGACTTCTAATCCTAAAGGGGAAAGGGAGCATAAGCATATATGGAGTTTCAAAAGGATAAAATACTAAGGCGAAAAACAAAACAAATAACAAATATTGTGGAATGAACAAACACATAAGAGGCTCACATACACCCCGTAAATCACATAGAATCTAGTTTAGCATGCCTTGCATATATTGATTTGGTCTTAAAAAATTTAAACGGTGGACAGGTTAGTTTAACACATGGAGTTGGATAAAAAGTCTGCATTAGGCAACCCGGATCCAAATGTCAGAGGTTGAGGTATTTTAAAATAAGTTACTGATTAAGAATCTAATGTAGAAGAGCTTAAAACCGAAGGTTGGAAACTGCAGAGGTTCAAGGATGACTTGAAAATCAGCAGAATGGTTTAAGTATAAATACAGTGAAATTGTAAAAAAGAGTTTTTAGAAGCGAGAATGCTTTAAAAGACAGAATGGGTTTGAACCCGTTTTGAAAGAGGGTTTCAAAAGATGAATAGGAATTTAGGTAGGAAATTGAAAATATTGATTTCAGAACAAAGATATTTAGAAAATTTGGGAATACTACAGACTTGTAAGAGTCTTAACATGTTTGGAAGAATTCTTCATTGGAAAACGTTTGAGGCCAATTAACATATTATTAAAACACATTAGGCGAGTTTGAGATTCAATGGGAATGGTATCTACATCTTGATTTCTTAGGCTTGTTACTGTTATTAAATCGGTAAAGAAAATGAGTATTAACCTACAGTTTGCCTAGCATTTAGGCATTTCCTATAGGCATGATGTCTACATGAGTTATTTTGGTTATTAAATCCTATAGGACAAATTCTACTAATTTGCAGCATGGTTTAACATTAAATCCTATAGACATGATTTCTAAATAATTGAAAAGAATGCAAAAGCCTATAGTCATGATATCTAGGTGATTTAAAGCGTTGAACCTATAGGCATGATATCTAAGTGATTAAATAACAACATTGGTCATATAGGCATGGTATCTACCCTTTTGCAATAAAGTAAGCCCCTCCCACACCCTTTACTAATATTTCCCCGAGCTCTTTTTACAAGGTAATTACAAAATTAGAAGAAAGAATGTAAACAAAAATACATCACAGCCTACCGCTACATCCGAGCAGCCTGATTCAATCTAAATATCCAATAATAGGTGTTTCACCAAATCCAGATTCTAGATTCCAAGGCCTTATCTTGTTCAGAGTTTTCAAAGTTCCTAGGATCTTCAAGAACCCCAGGCAATGCTTATATTCTGAACAACACTCATGACAGAATAGTGCAAGTGTAGAATTACCAGCCCCCAGGCATCCAAGTTAAGAGGGAACTCCAAAGTCCCAAAGCATAGCTTACTAAAGGGGGCAGAACTTAGGAAACTAGGAATGAGTGCAAAGTGGGGGAGGAACCATAGCAGAGGGTGGTCATACCCAGCCGTGGCATAGGCTGTCACACCCTTGACCCCCTGCTTAGGTCAAACTAATAGGAGCAGACTCTGAGGAGTCAAACTTAGGGTCTGAGGGGTGATTAGGACACTACTAGACCTAAGATAAAGCTCAACATATAAAGGGGAGAAGTAACGGGAAAGCATTTGAGTAGAGACTCAGGAGAGTCTAGTTCTGGATCATGGACAACAATATAAGGTATTGCCATAGTTCATAATAGTACTCACACACAAAAGGGAATAGAGGAAAGGGATTTGCATGAAAGAATATTAAAGAGAGATAGGAGAGCACAACAGGCTAAGGACACAAAATCATAAGAGATGAGCGTTAACTATGTTGCAGTACAGCTACATAATGCAAGAAGTCCGAACATAACCACATAGGAGAGGATGTGTAGAAAAATAGAAGTGACACATATAGTTGGAGAGTGTGATTTAAACTAGAAATACATACCAGTTTTCAATCTCAGCACAGCAAAACAAATAAAGAGAGTGAACAACTAGCAAATTAAATAGGAGCAACTTCAGAACTATGAGAAACCAAAATAGCTTCCACAGTAGATCAAAAGAAGAGAGCAGAGTGCTCAGTAGTAGTAGAGAAAGTAATGAGTAGTAGTAGTAGAAAAGGCAATAGTAGAGAGAGTAGTAGCAGTATATTTCAAAGACAGAGGTGTATGTGTGTCGAGTGTGTCTTGAATGTGTCAAAAGGTCGGGCCTTTTATAGTGTAGAAATCAGGCAGGAATAAGGTAAGAAAATAATTCATAATCAATCACAGAAGGGTCCTCCTAAGGTTATGGGATTTGATTCCAAACGGGCATAGGCTAATTAAGGAAAAGAGAATAATACAAATCTTTTCAGAGTAGCAGAATAAGGATAAGTTCATATAGTCTATTTAAGGTAAGGAACCCACAGTACACGGTTTTGAAAGAGTAAGGAAAATACAGTAATCAAACAGCCAGGAATTTAAAAGCTTTCAATGAACTTAGTCAGGAAAATAAGGGAAGAGACTAAGTTGAAAAATCAGTAGCAAATTAATTGAGCCTTAGTAAAAGGAGATTGAAATCAATCACAAGTTAACAAAATAAATTCAAAAGAAAAAACCCTCATATATAAGCATACTAGTATCAACCAAAAGAGACGGCCATAAGAGGTTTCAAATTATAAACAGGAAATTCCACATTGATTGTAGACTCTGCGTGAGTTTGAGAGACCAGGATCTTTTAGAGCAGAACCCTAGAGTCAAACTTGCAAAGACCCAAACCCCAGGGTTTCAATCCGAGTAGAAAAGAGAAGGCAAGCCCTCACAACAAGCTTAGGGAACCCTTTCAACACACGTAGTAAATTAGAAACAGTAGAGTGAAAGATTGTAAAGAACAAGTTTTAGAAGAAAGCTAGAACGCAAACTGGTTCAGTCATAGAACGTAGGAAATAGAAAAAGAAACAAGTTTAGAACCCAAACGAATCCAGTAAACGTAAACAAGCTCAGTAGGAAAAATAGTAAGAGGCCAGGCAAGATAGGCGTGTAAAGCATGCTTGTAGAAAACCAGTAGAAGCAGTAGTAGAAATGAAGTAGAAAATATGCATATTAGGAACAAATGAAAAGCACACAAAGCACGGCATGAACACACGGATTCACATAAAGAAAGAAGATGAAAAAGAGGAATTGTTTTTAAGATTTTTAAAACCCTAAGTTGAACTGCCTAATTTTGAGAAAGAAAATTAGGGGAAAAAATCTGGAACTCGAGAAGAACACAGATCAATTACAGATCTAAGAAAACAAGGGAAGAGGGAACCTCGAACACGCAATTTAGGGTTTCTCATAAGTCCTAGAAATGAGAAGTCCTGGAAAAATCTGGTCTTTGAACAAGTCTAGGCCATGGCTAAGCCTAATCTCGAACATGCCGGAATGGAGCAAGAGAAACCAAAGGAACTCAGGTCGACGGAGGACCTGAATAGGCCTGTTGAAGATCGAAACTCAAAAACCTTGAATAATCATGGTTTGGAGTGAATGGAAGAGGGTACAGGCTGTCCATGGCCTGGGAAGCCATGGACACCGATGGGTTTGGTCGGAGAAGACAGTAGGCGACTAGGGTTTCGAGTGATTTTAGGGAGAGTTTGAGAGATGAGGGAGTTTGGGGGCGACTGATTTTGGATAATGAATTAGGGTTAGGGGTTGGGTGGAATTAAAAAGGAAAGAAGGAAGGGTGTGTTGGAAATCATGTATATCTATGATGTGTGCGCTTTGGTTGTATGAGCATGATTTTCAGGTATAGGTTTTGATGAATGACAAACAATAAAGTCAAGCGTCAAACAACGATATAATATGACAAACTATCAAATGGCGAGAAGCATATTGATGACGGGATTGCATAGACAAGCCAAGTCGAGCCAAAGAGTTCAAGACCGAAGACCCAAGACGTAGGTCATTAGGTAGAACCAATGTAAGAACAACGTTTAAGTTATCTTATCTTTTGGCTCAACATTAGGTCATCAAAAATATGCATAAATTATTTTATTAAATCATATATATCATAAATATTTTTAATATACTTCAAACAAAATGATTTTAACGTTTTCATTTTTAACCAAAATGGGTTTTGAAGTAAGTTTTCAATTCTGGTATACACAGTGTATATCAAGTGTAAATCAATGGTATATAATCGATCCGTTGCCAAAGTTTTGAACACTGGAACAACATAATCGATTATATGAAGTACACAATCGATTATATGAAGTCAACAATCGATGTCTACTTTTAACAATCGATTATTTTGAGACAGTGTGCAACCGGTTTTTAAATATCAAAACAATCGATTGTCTTTGTCCCACAATCGATTATCAACAATCGATTGTCTCTTCACACAATCGATTATATTCTGACCGTTTCCACAGAATCCTAAATTGATTTTTGAGCCTAAAATCAGGAATCTGTTTTTTGAACGTTGGTCAGACAATCGATTGTCACCTCCAAACAATCGATTGTTGAAGCACAGAAGCAGAGATTTTATTTGTCAATTAAGCAACGGTCAGCACCACTTTTTCACCTATGAAAAGAGGTCTTTTGAGCTGATTATAAACACACAACTCTTGCATATATTGATATACATATTGATCATTTTAAAGCATCATTTTAGAGCTTTTGTTGAGCCATTTGATAGACAACTTTGTGTTGTTCATAGAGCCTATTTTGTTTCTCTTTATCCACTCTATTGAGAGAGTATTTGTTGTAAAAGAGAGTTGTTTTGAGAAGAACATATCTTCTCATTTGTCGGGTTTGCTAAGTACCCAAAGTCTTAGTGGTTGAAGTCTTGGGGTGAGGTATCCTCAAGCAAGTGAAGTCTTAAGGTGCGGTATCCTTGAGCAACTGTAACGGTTTGTTAAGCACCCGTAAGCTTGACGAAGATAGTGGAAATCTTGAGAGAGTCTCTCGGGGACTGGACTAGCCACGGGTTGTGGTGAACCAGGATACATCAGTGCATTTGTTCTAATTTATTTACTTATCGCACTTATTTATTTCCCGCAATTTTTAAATTCCGCAAGTTTACGCTAATTTTTATTATAACGCTATTCACCCCCCTCTAGCGTTAAGCGTATTATCTAACAATTGGTATCAGAGCCTAACTCTCTGAAAGCCTTTACCGATTGAGAGCAATACATATTTTTCTGTTGAGAATATTGAACGCAGGAACGATGGATGAAGGACAATCCACCACTTGCCCTCCACTATTTGACGGAACAAACTATACATATTGGAAAGATCGGATGAGTATCTTCCTCAGAGCAAACAGTTTTCGTTTGTGGCAAATCATCAAAAACGGTGAACCAATGCCAACAAAGAAAGTTGGAGAAACCACGGTTCCAAAGGAGGAAAATGAATATGATGCCGAGGACATCAAGAAAGTGGAAAATAATGCAAGGGCCATCCATGTATTGTATTGTGTGATCAATGCGCATGACTATAGGAAAATCTCGTGCTGCACAACCGCCAAGAGATGTGGGATAAACTCGAGATCATCTATGAAGGTACGCCTCAAGTCCGAGAATCTAAAATTGATTTTCTAACTCATAAATATGAAATCTTTAAAATGGAGAAGGAACCCTTTGGTGTTATGTTTGAACGATTTTTAAAAATCGTCAACGATCTACATGCTCTCGGGAAAGTTTACACGAACAAAGATCTTGTTCGAAAAGTCCTACGGAGCCTCACTCCCGAATGGCGTTCCAAAGCCAATGCCATCCAAGAGTCGATGGAATTCACAAATATCACAATTGATGGACTAAGAGGTAACCTCGAAACTTATGATAGCACAATTCTTAATCCTTATCTTAGAAGTAATTCGAATTTTGCCTTCAAAGCCTCATCCTCTAAAAGAGAAGAGGTAAGTGATTCGGAAAGGGATGATGATAATATTTCCAATGATATAATTGAAAAGTTTTGTAAGTCTATGAAGAAGGACAAGAAAAAGAAGAAACACCATAGGCGCATATCACGGGATTCGGACAGCTCAGGCAATGGAACCGCCGCATTGTGTCTCGTGGCAAACGAAGAAGAGGTAAGTACATCTAACTCTCACTCGTTTGAAGAATTACAAAATGCCTATGGTGAATTGTATGGTGAATTTGTTAATGCTTCCAAAATGATAAAAGATTTGAAGAAAACACTTTCTTTGCAGAAAACACTTTCTTTGCAAGAAACAGATTTTCAGAAAATATTTTCTTTACAAGAAAAAGATTTTGAAAAATCCTCTTCTTTGAAAGAAATAGATTTTGAAAAATTGACTAATGAAAATGGTGTTCTTAAAAGTAAAATTGAAGTTTTAGAAAAAGAAATTAATTTTTTGGAAAATGACATTGTTGATTTTAAAAATAAAATCAAGGAATTGAATACAGCTTCTTCCATTGATAAATGTCCCAATTGCTCTTCTTGTAGTTCTTTAAAAATAGAGAACATAGAACTTAGGAAAGCACTAGAAACTCGTAGTGTTGATAGTCCTAAAATTGAAGAGACTAAAAAGGATATTAGAAATGAGGTTAAACCATCTAGAAAGAAACCTAGGAACCTCACTAATGAATCTAAGATTAAGTGTTTTAGACCACCTAGAAACAACTCTAGGACTTTTGTTAATGAGTCTAGAATGAATAATTTTAGACCACCTAGACATGACTCTAGGAAATTCAACGGTTCTAGGGGGAACAACTTTAGATCACCTAGAACGCATTTGGCTCAACCTAGACATATGCACAATCCTAATGTTGTACGTCACTATTGTAATGGGGTAGGACACATTGCACCCGTTTGTTTTGCTAAACATAGAGATTTATGTGTTGATTATGGTTGTTATTATCCTAACCCCCAAGGACCCAAAAGAAGTTGGGTACCAAAAACCTATTTTTAGGTTGTTTTGCAGGTGTGTTTGAAGACTACAATATTGTAGTGGATGCACCAAGCACGAAACCTTAATGCATTGAGGGGGAACGTCGGTTAGTTATCGTATTTTGAATAAAAATGCAAATAGTTTATATGTGCTAATAATCAACATTATTTTTGATCGATGCATGCCCTAATAAGTTCTTTTTAAATAACAATTAGTATCAATTTGGTTTATAATAAATGATTGGTTCATGTTTTGATGAACTTTCTTAGTTTAAAATAACAATTGGCATTGTTGAGAAAAATGACCGTTATCATTAGTATGCCATTTACTAATATTTGATATGATCTTGTTTATAACAATTGGTATCGTCAATGGTTTAAAATTTTTTGGTATAGTCTTTTTGCTAATGCCAAAAGGGGGAAGAATATGGGCGATATGCATGCCTTAATTGAGGGGGAATATTCAATTAAAAGGTAATTATATTGAATTGAGTATGTTGAATTGGTTGCATAAATTGTATGTTGAGATATAGCATGAATTTAGGGGGACATGAATTTAGGGGGAATTCAATTTGAATTGATTATATTGAATTGGTTGCATAAATTGTATGTTGAGATATAGCATGAATTTAGGGGGAATTCAATATGCATATCTTCCGTTGTTTGTCATTATCAAAAAGGGGGAAATTGTTGGAAATCATGTATATCTATGATGTGTGCGCTTTGGTTGTATGAGCATGATTTTCAGGTATAGGTTTTGATGAATGACAAACAATGAAGTCAAGCGTCAAACAACGATATAATATGACAAACTATCAAATGGCGAGAAGCATATTGATGATGGGATTGCATAGACAAGCCAAGTCGAGCAAAAGAGTACAAGACCGAAGACCCAAGACGTAGGTCGTTAGGTAGAACCAATGTAAGAACAACGTTTAAGTTATCTTATCTTTTGGCTCAACATTAGGTCATCAAAAATATGCATAAAATCATTTTATTAAATCATATATATCATAAATATTTTTAATATACTTCAAACAAAATGATTTTAACGTTTTCATTTTTAACCAAAATGGATTTTGAAGTAAGTTTTCAATTCTGGTATACACAGTGTATATCAAATGTATATCAATGGTATATAATCGATCCGTTGCCAAAGTTTTGAACACTGGAACAAAATAATCGATTATATGAAGTACACAATCGATTATATGAAGTCAACAACCGATGTCTACTTTTAACAATCGATTATTTTGAGACAGTGTGCAACCGAAGTTTTTAAATATCAAAACAATCGATTGTCTTTGTCCCACAATTGATTATCAACAATCGATTGTCTCTTCACAGAATCGATTTATTCTGACCGTTTTCACAGAATCCTAAATTGATTTTTGAGCCTAAAATCAGGAATATGTTTTTTGATGTTGGTCAGACAATCGATTATCACCTCCAAACAATCGATTGTTGAAGCACAGAATCAGGGATTTTATTTGTCAATTAAGCAACAGTCAGCACCACTTTTTCACCTATAAAAAGAGGTCTTTTGAGCTGATTATAAACACAACTCTTGCATATATTGATATACATATTGATCATTTTAAAGCATCATTTTAGAGCTTTTGTTGAGCCATTTGATAGACAACTTTGTGTTGTTCATAGAGCCTATTTTGTTTCTCTTTATCCACTCTATTGAGAGAGTATTTGTTGTAAAAGAGAGTTGTTTTGAGAAGAACATATCTTCTCATTTGTCGGGTTTGCTAAGTACCCAAAGTCTTAGTGGTTGAAGTCTTGGGGTGAGGTATCCTCAAGCAAGTGAAGTCTTAAGGTGAGGTATCCTTGAGCAACTGTAGCGGTTTGTTAAGCACCCGTAAGCTTGACGAAGATAGTGGAAATCTCGAGAGAGTCTCTCGGGGACTGGACTAGTCACGGGTTGTGGTGAACCAGGATACATCGGTGCGTTTGTTCTAATTTATTTACTTATCGCACTTATTTATTTCCTGCAATTTTTAAATTCCGCAAGTTTACGCTAATTTTTATTATAACGCTATTCACCCCCCCCCCCCCCTCTAGCGTTAAGCGTATTATCTAACAGGGTGGCCGTTGATCAAAATGATCAACGGCCTAGATTGAACGGGGCGGCTGAGCGGGTTTAATGAATTGGGTTTGGGGTGGGTTGAATTATAATTGGGTCATTTAATTGGGGGGTTGAAATTGGGGTTAATTAAGGCTTAAATTACAAAGAAATAGGGCTAGGTTTTAAACAGTCATTTTCCCCCCATTTTATTTAATAAAAAAATAGTTAAGAATAATTTAAAAATAAATTAAAAACACTGAACCGATTAATAATATATATAAAATAATCTAAAAATATTAGGAACAATTTTATAATTATAAAACGCGATTAATTATAAAATAGGCTATATTTGCAATTTCATGCAATTAAGCTTTAGAAATTTCGAATAAATTTGTAAAAATGTAGACAAATTATATTAATTATATTTTATTGTAAATATGGGAATTAAATACATTATTTACCAAAAATGATAATTTGGAAATAATTTTGGATCTTGTAATTGTTAAAATAGGCAATAAATTGATTTTATAAAACTTAAAAATTGAGGAAAAATACCAAAATTTTCAGGCATGCTTATATATGCATACATATGCTATTTTGAAAGTATTTTGAGTACAAAAATACAAAGAAAAAAATTGGGTATCAATACGCTTGAGTGATAATTCCAATTGAAAGATCTTAACAAGTATACCCGGCAATTTTGAGACAGTTCTGAGAGCGGAAGGGGTGGATGTGGTTCATCTAGAGTGTAGTAGAAGCCAAGGAATATCTGGTATGTGAATTCTACGACAATGTGGCGCACATAAAAAAAGGCACCAAAGTGACAAACAGGAACCTGAAGATGAGATTTGACCAAAACACCTACTTGGGGTTTGAGGATGTTGATCCGGTGCAGTACTTAGAAAAGCTGGCTATGAGAGATGCAGCTCGCCCATGGCTATCTGAGATTCTTGCAGCCCCAGGGCCACCACCACCATAGATCACAACAGGGGTTCCTATTTATAGGAACACCCTGAACTCTGAGGTAATGGGATGGCAAACTTTCGTATACAGCAGACTAGACCCATGTCAGAATGAAACAAATCTTCCTATTTAGCGGGCAGTTTTAGTCGCCTCTATCATGGTGGGTACCCAATCAATGTGGGTATCGTGATGTCGGCCAACATGTCTATGGTCTTCAGGAATGCTGACACCTCCTACCCGTATCACAACACTATCACAGAGTATCCTATAGATGCATAGGTAGAGCCCAAGGATTTTGACACCAACGTTTTGGTAAAAAAGCCTTTATCTTGGTATTCTCTGATAGACCCAAACAAACCTAAGAAAAAGGGTCAGTCAACTACTACCATAGGCCAGTCTGATGAGCCTTCGGTGGTAGCTACAGAGTCAGCAGATATGCCTTCCACTTCAGCAGTACCTTCTACCAGTGCAGATGCCATGCCTTCACCTCTTCTTCAGATCCTTTAGCATCAGTGCCTTCCACCTCGGCTTTGAAGCCGGTGCCTATGCCCACCCATCCACTATCTGCGAATCTCCTAGATACTGGCGAGCCTCAACAACTGGATATAGATAGCCACTGCAAAGATGTCTGATATATCCAGTATTATTGTAGTATAGTCATCCACTCCAGCAACCCAGATTCCTCCGATAGTGAAGGATACATTGAAGAAGATCTTGGAGAACCAGACCACCATCATGATCACATTGGTAGCACATGGAGCAGTGATTGATGAACTTGGGAGGTAAATAAGATGGAGAAATCCCATGCATCCAAGAAATCATTGGACAAGTTGAGGAAAGAGGTGACCAGGATAGCAACAACTGGTGGTCTTCCTATTGATATGCTGATGGAGACAGATCCAGTAACACCAGTAGATCTAGCAGCACCATCAGCTCTAGTGTCACCAGCTGGCCAGTTTGAAGAGCCAAACCTGGATGCCGACACTGTTGAGCCGATACGCCAAATATTCACCTGTCCAATTACTCTCACGGTCGAGGATGATGAGATCCAGTTTGAGAAGACTGCGGGTGGTAACGCTGTTATAGAAATGGAGATGTCCAAGGCCACGTAGGGATTCCTCTTCACTCTTACCCTTCTTTATTCTTATTTTTTAAGCATTGGGAACAATGCTTATTTTTATTCGGAGGGATGGAGTTTATTTATTATTTAGATGATTTTTAGACATTTCGTTTGTAATAACTGACAATTTTTTTCTCGCTTTATCATGTAAAAATTCTCTCGTCTCTATATATATTGATGTATATATTCTCTCTTTTCCTCTCTCATTATGTATATTCATTATGCTTTCAGTAGTTTGCTTTGTAGCTTCTTTATTCTATTTTTTTATTAGTCAATGTTTAATTTAGTAGCTTTTGTTTAATCTAATAGCTTCTTTTTAATCTAGTAGCTTCTTTTTTATGTTTGAATGGACAATAAGCCTTTGATTTTCTTAATGCCACAGTTCTTTCCAAATACAGTTTTTGATGGCGTGACAACCTTCTTAAGCGATTGAGTCCGTTTTTTGTATTTAGGTAAGAATAGTAGTAATAATGAATAAAAAGATCCAATCGAGGCTCGAAGAGTCAAACATGCTTCACTTCGTACCAACACATTTAACTATGTGCTTATGATTAAAACACATTTTTTTGAAAAAAAATAGCTCTAGTTAGTGCGCTTCTAACTCTTGTGTTGAGTTAAGCAATCATCGAGTGATTTAGTCGAACCATAGTGATTTCCAATCTTAAATATGGTTGTTGTGGGTCCTCGACTCTATCCTCTTTAACAATCCAGCTATGTGAGAGGTGAGATATTTTTGTTGCAAGTACAAGTACCCGTGCGAAAGGTCTAGAACTTGTCCCAAATGTGTTTCGAGGCTAAGGAAATGAAAATACCTCAAAGAGTGCTTAAGGAAAGATGAACCCTTCTATCATAACATATCCAGCCTTAGTCCAAAAGCCTTCATTGCATTTCGAAAAAGCTTTACGTGATTTCAAGCCAAGTGAAATTACATTAGTGGTGACCTACATGAGGGACAATCATATTGTACTTAGAGTCGTACTTGAGACATTCTTTTGAGAGAGATGACATAACCTTTCACAAATATTTGAATTGAATGCTACATTATTAAGTGAGATATGCTAACGGAGAGTAAAGGAGGAGGAGTTTGGGATCCACAATGACCTACATGAAACAGCAAGCTTCCTTGATGAATAGAGTCGACTCTTGATTCTCAAGTTTCATGTTATAACTATTTGTGCTTAAAAAGTTCAACTCGTTGCCTTTTTGATAATTTATAAGTGTTGTGGGTAATTTTTGGTCACAATTGATGTGTGATTGATGCATCTTTGATTATCTAGAATAACTCTTAACTTGTGGAGGTGAAAATTACTTAATTTGCTTGAGGAGTGAGGCCAAGCAAAAGCTTAAGTTCGGGAGAGTTGATTAGTGGGGATTTTGACTACATATTAGTGACTTTTAGCTTTCATTTTAGTCCAAAAGCATTTAATTGTGTTCCCGAAAACTGATGAAATATGATTAATTGCAGGAACATTGGAAAATCAGCCCCCGAGATGAAATTCAACTAAAAAAGGAGTAATCTGAACTCAAGGACAAAAACAAGCGCATAAGCTTCAAGTGCAGACCGCAGATTATCATCTGCGGCTGTAGATTGTGAAGAAACATATAGCAGAGATATGTGCAAAGTGGGATCTGCACATGACATGTGCGGCTGCAAAAACTGGGCAAGATCAAAAGTTCAGAGAACCTGCCTCTCAAGTTCAACAGAAATGCAGACCACACACTTATTGTGCGGTTGCAAAAGAATGGCTACACGGCCGCAGCTCATTTGTGCGATCTGCAGAAGAGCAATGTGCAAAGACATTCAGAAATGTGTGGACCGAAGAAAAAGAGGAGAGCGGCCACAATTTAGAATTATGTGGTCAAAAGTTTCCAATCTTGTCAGGCTGAAGCAAAGTGCAGACAGCACATGGAATTGTGCGGCCGCAGAACCTCCCAAAGGTTATTTTTGTTTGAAAATTCTAGCCCTGTATAAATAGAAGAGTTTTATTTTTTTAGGTCAAGTTTTGACATTAGGAGCTACATTAGACGGCTTTCTTTACTCTCTTTAGTAGGTTTTGCTATTTTGAGCTTTGTGAATATAGATTTCATCATTTTAATTATTAATATGGGTTTAATTATCATTTCTTCTTCTATTTCTTCTATCTTAAGCATGAGTAGATACATTTTAACAAGAGTTGTAACCCAAATCTAAAGTGTAGTCTTAATGAATATTTGATTTATTGTTTGTTTATGGTTGAGTGTTTATTATTTAGCCTTTTCTTGATATTAAATGCAGAATTAATGGTTTTAAATATTAGTTTATGCCTATTTGACTTGGTCTCTACTTGAGAAAGAGAGACTTAGTCTCGGAAAACTTGGCTAATAATAAATTGGAAATCAAGAGAATGATAGTCCAAATTAAAGATTTGATGTAACAACCCGATCGGTCGCTTTGAGCTTTTGCACTTAGCTCTCTAGTTCTAGGGCATGACTAGCCTTGTGTGATGTATTATGACTTATTATGACTTATGTAAATCATTGGTTTTGGTTTTCCGAATAATCAGAATGAAATTGAAAGAACAGTTCTCAGTTTGAAGCTTAAAATTGAAAGGTTTGACCAAGTTTTGACTTGTTAGCATATGATCTCGAATTAGAATTTTTATGATTTGGTTAGGTCCCTTAGGTGATTTGGAACTTAATAGCATGATTGGAATGCATTTTGGAGGTCGGTGGAAGGTTTAGGCTTGAATTGGCGAAATTGGGCATTTTGGCATTTTCCGGTTGATAGGTGAGATATTGATATAGGGATCGGAATGAAAATTCGTAAGCTGGAGTAGGTTTGTTGTTCATTTTTTACATGTGTGAAAAAGTTCAGGTCATTCGGATGAGGTTTGATAGATTTTTTTGACCGAAAGGGGAAAAGTTTTTGGTATTCTTGGGCATGAATCTGATGTGATTTTGGTGTGTTCATATTGTTCTGAGCATTCTAAAGGTTGGAAAAAGATTTAATGAGGTTATGGGTTATGTTGGCATGTTTGGTTCAGGTCTCGGGGGCCTAGGGTGAGTTTCGGGTGGTTAACGGATCAATTCTTGGACTTTGGACTTGGAAGTTTTGTTGGTTTTTGTTGCTGAGATTTTTGTTCATCGCATTGGCGGCAAGCGCATTGCGCTCGCGAAGGGTGTTTTATGTGGTGATGATTTTCTTCTACGCATTTGCGAAGGAGAGGACGTGAATGCGAAGGTGAAGGAAGCATGTGCATCGCGGACGCATGATTGGGATCGTGTTCGCGAAGAGGAGTGAGGTCGTTGGGTGCCCCAGGCCCTGGAATGGCAAAGCATCACCGCGTGGCAGCGACCGCATTCGCGAAAGGAAAAGTGGAGAGGCAGTGAATTTGGTCTCCGCGAACACGAGAGGGCAGTTGCATTCACGAAGAAGGAAATTTTTTCTAGGGCAGAATGTTTAAAAGTAGGTTTCGTGACTTTTGGTCTATTTCCTCCATTATTGAACGGTTTTTGGAGCTTTTGAGAAGGATTGAAGAGGGATCGAAGAAAAGACTTGGAGGTAAGATTTTTGAACTCTATACTCAATCCTAATGTGATTTCTACCTAATTAATCATGTAATTTGTGGAATCTAAGCCTAAAAATTGGAAGCTAGAGCTTGGAAATTGGAGACCTAGATCTAAGAATTTGAGGGGTCATTTGTGGTCGGATTTTTATGTATTTGATATGTATGAACTCGTGAGGGAATAAGGATCCTAATTTTTGTTTTTATCGGAATCCGAGACGTGGGTTTGAGGGTCGAGTTTGTCCAATTTTTGGATTTATGATATAAATTGGTTATTTCTGAGTGGACTTTGTTCCCTTAGCATATTTTTGATGGTATAATTCTATTTTGGATATATTTGGAGTATCCGAAGGCCCAGTTAAGGGGCAAAGACATCGCGGGCTACAGTTTGGACCGGATAGAGGTAAGTAATGATTGTAAATGTTTGTCCTGAGGGTATGACACCTCGGACTTCACATCGTTGTGCTATTTTGAGGTGATGCACACGCTAGATAATAAATGTGGGGTCAGGCACCATTGGGGATCGTGACTTAGTCCGTCTCGTATGACTGTTTAATTACGTATTAGATTGAAAACTATTCGTTATCATCATATTTTGGGCTGAATTCCATATTTGGACTTCGTGCCAATTGTTTTGGACCTTTAGGGAATTTTTACTACTATTCCTTACTGTCTTGACTTTATATTTGTAATCGGCCATGCTATATTCTACTATTTTCATAACCAGCTATGTTTACTCAGTTTTGACATCTTAAATGATATTTTGAGTTGAACATCATATTTTACTGTGCTCGAGTGGTTTTTAGAGATTTCTGACTGAGTAGGGCAAAAAGCTTGTGTTGTGAGGTCATCATGGGATCAGGTTGCGCGCCGCAACGGTATTGTGTTGATTCAGGAATTATGAGGTTGAGGGACTGGGTTTTAACCCACTAGGTGGCTCGATATGAGGCAGAGAGCCTGTCCGATTATGCCATGAGATTGCTTATTATTGCCCTTGGATCATAAGGGACTCCTCCCGGAGTCTGTACACCCCCAGTGAGCGCGTGTACCCAGTGTGAGATTTGATATAGCCTGAGAGGCTGATGTTATTTCAAGTTATTGCTCGAGGGGGGGTTCTTGATTTATGTTATGCCCGATGGGCTGATTACAAGGTAATCTGGGGAGCAGATCCTGTTAATATTATGTCTAATTGGCAGTTTATGGTACATATATTTCCCGATGGGCTGTTTACATTTCTATTGTTTTTTTAACTCACTATTTTATCGCTCGTTTGAAACCATAAAAAGTTGTTTAAAAAGGGTTTTACTGAAACTGGGCTTGATTTACGAAGAAAATGATTTCTGTACTATTTTGGAATGGTACTGCATTTTTTGTAGTGTTATATTGTGCTTTACGTATTTTCTTGCTGCTCAGCTTTCATTTACCTTTATTGCTTGATGAGTTGGCGTACTCAAATTACTCCATGTACCTTGTGTGCAGGTTAGGGGAATTTCTGAATCCGGTAGCGGGTGTTGATAGTTCGGTGGCAGAGCCATCGGAGTTAGCAAGGTAGCTGCCCGACATTCGTAGCACTGCTTTTCTCCCTCTTGTTTTTCTTAGATTGTACTTAGTACATTTTCAGAACTTTTGTTGTATATAGACATCAGTAGACGCTCATGATTTGTGACACTCCGATGTCGAGCTTGTTTTTATAGTTCACACTATTCATTTAGAAATATTTGATTAATTAAATACTTAAAAATAATTTTTATTGATTAATGGTTAATTCTGGAGTTGTGTCGGCTGGCCTTTCACGATAGATGCCATCACGATCGATTCGGTTTTAGGGTCGTGACAGTTGAATCTAGAGATAGTAAAATCCGACTTGAGTTTTCTATCAACCATTTTGTTCAATACCTATTTGGACTTGAGAAAGCCAAATTAGGCAAAATCATTCTCTGACCAAGAGGTATTGAGTAAGTACTCGAGTGTTGATAGTTATAACATACCCGACCAATAAAATAAGTTTTTAAGTTTACAACCCGTTAGAAAAACACCTAGGTGAAGGTCATAGCCCTAGGCTTTTTAAATCATTTGAAAACAATAGCAAAAACAATTTCTTAATTTTATTACTTAACCTTGCAATCTTATATTAGAATAAACATACAACAAACACCAATTTGTGGAAGTGCAAATTGAGATAGTTCATACTCTGCAATCTATACTAAAAAATCTCACGTATAGCTCCATATGAAGTTTGACCCCGACTCCTTGTTGGGTGTTACTATTGCAATCGACCGTTTCATGACCTTGAATTGAGGTATGAACTTGGACGAGATCAAACATCCTCATCAATTTCTTCATTTCCTTAGATAGTAGACTTAAGGTACTTGAAACTATCTTTCTTCGGTGTAACTTGTGTATCAAGCCTCACGTCCAACTATGCCTTATCGGTCCTGTCACTCAACTTTTACTCCAAGTAGACTTTCTTGGTCCTTCTCAACTTGAAATATTTAGACTTTAAGGTTTGTTTCCAAACCTCAAGTCTCGCATTAACACAACCTCGCATCTTGTCAATCAGTATAATATCATCCGCAAATAATATACACCACAACACCTTCTCTTAAATGTGATGCGTCAATGTATCCATCGCCAAGACAAGAGCTGACCCCTTATGCGACCCCATTACAACTAATAATTGGTCCGATTTCCCATCCCATCCAACCAACTATCCTCATCCGTGTTTAACTCCCTCATACATATCATTAACTAGTCTTAGGGTACGCGCTTTGCGCGTGTATCCTATATTCATGAATATACGATTTTGAGAAAATCTCTTTCTATCTTTCTTATATATACAACATAATATGTTTGAGTTGTAAAATGAAAATTAGAAAAAATAATCTGCGATCATGTAAGTACTCAAATGCCTTATTATTATTGTTTTTCTGGTTTGCCTCCACCAATGTTGAGTTAACATTTACAAGAAGTAATGTATAAAAAATATAGGGAGTTGTCATTCTTTATAATGAGTGAAGAAAATTACAACTCATTTCGAATATGTAATATTTTCTAATATTTTATTCTTATCGCTTCAAGTTTGCTCTATCTCTAATTTCTCTTTTCGCCGATACTTTTCGTATAAAAATAAATATTAGGATTCTAATTTTCTAAATATTAGAAAAATAACTTAAATAACAATTTAGTCTAGTGTGAATCAACATATAAAAGGTAAAAAGGTGAACGTTATTATATCCAAACAATAATTTTTTGCTTATTCTTTGTTGACTTTGTTATTTTTGGTTTCCTTGTTCGTCAATCATATCCAAGCTCATTTTTTCCATTTGAACTGATGATATAAATAATTTTGATTGATTTTTTTTATCCAGCGAAGAAGATAATATATTTTCATATTCTCGATCATTCGTTGATCCAAAGAAAAATTATTAAAATGTGTGCAACTTAATTTGGTGATATTAAATATTCACGATTGTTATTAGATCTTGATAAATAAGGAATTGAATTTAAATTTTTTATTTTCTTCTTTGGATATGAATTTGAATAAAGATTATATTATGAAATTCAGAGAAGAAAATAAGTTATATTAGTTAAAATTTTATTCGATGTGGGGATTTCATAGCAGAATCGCGTAGTTTATCCTTGGACCAAAAAAGGAAAGAAAACAACCCACCTCGAACAAGCCAAAGCGGCATGTCGGATCAAAGGAAGTCAAAAGCCTCGAGACGATCATGCTTCCACATCCCGCATCTCCGAGCAATGGGAAGAAGAAGAAGAAGAAGAAGACGAAGTAGATCCCCCATCCCTATAGGAAAAATGCGCATAAGGTACCTCGCCCCCTTTTCACACGGGATCCTGCCAAAAAGGAGGAAAGCACAAAAGCATCTCGAACCGAGATCTGTAACGGGATGACCTATGCGAACCAGCCGAGAAGACTACAAGAACGAGTTAGGCAAGATCTGAAACCAGAATCAAATCCCAACGCCCAATAAGAAGCGGGTTAAGTGGTAAAACAAAGGGTTCAACTACAGTTGAACGGCAACTCAGGCTACGTGCCCTCGCCCAAAAGTTCAACTACGAGTTGAACTGGGCTCAAGCCACTCAGGCTATGTGCCTTCGAAATCAAAAAATTACAAAGGGTTCAACTACAATTGAACTGGGACTCAGTCTATGTGACTTTGACATCAAAAAATTACAAAGGGTTCAACTACGGTTGAATGGCAACTCAAACTACGTGCCCACACCCAAAAGGTCAACTACGAGTTGAACAACGACTCAGGCTGTGTGCCTTCGACATCAGGAAAAGTGCAAAGGATTCAACTATGGTTGAACAACTCAGGCTACGTGCCCACGCCTAAAAGTTCAACTACGAGTTGAACTGGGACTCAAAGCCAAGTGCCTTCGCCATTAAGAATTACAAAAGGTTCAACTACGGTTGAACAACCACTCTGGCTACAAGCCCTAGCCCAACAATTTCAACTACGAGTTGCACTGGGACTCAGGCCAAGTGCCTTCGCCATCAAGAATTACAAAGGTTCAATTACGATTGAACAACCACTCATGCTACGTGCCCTCGCCCAAATACTCAACTACGAGTTGAACTGGGACTCAGGCCAAGTGTCTTCGCCATTAAGAATTACAAAGGTTCAACTACGGTTGAACAACCACTCAGGCTACGTTCCCTCACCCAAAAAGTTCAACTACGAGTTGGAGTGGGACTCAGGCCAAGTGCCTTCGCCATTAAGAATTACAAAAGTTCAACTACGGTTGAACAACCACTCAGGCTACATGCCCTCGCCCAAAAATTTCAACTACTAGTTGAACTGGGACTCAGGCTAAGTGCCTTCGCACTCAAGAATTACAAAGGTTCAACTACGGTTGAACAACCACTCAGGTTACGTGCCCTCGCCCAAAAAGTTCAACTACGAGTTGAACTGGGACTCAGGCCAAGTGCCTTCGCCATTAAGAATTACAAAGGTTCAACTACGGTTAAACAACCACTCAGGCTACGTGCCCTCACCCAAAAAGTTCAACAACGAGTTGGATTGGGACTCAGGACAAGTGCCTTCGCCATTAAGAATTACAAAAAGTTCAACTACGGTTGAACCACTCACGCTAGGTGCCCTCGCCCAAAAAGTTCAACTACGAGTTGAACTGAGACTCAAGCCAAGTTCCTTCACCATTAAGAATTACAAAGGTTCAACTACGGTTAAACAACCACTCATGCCTCATGCCCTCGCCCAAAAAGTTCAACTACGAGTTGAATTAGGACTCAGGCTATGTTCCCTTGCCCAAAGAGTTCAACTACGAGTAGAACTAGGACTCAGGCTACACACCTCCGTCACAAGAGTCACAAACTCAACCACAGACGAATTAAAGCCAAGAATGTACGTCCCTGCGGCTACGAGCCGAGCCGCAATCAGGTGAGGCTGAACGCCCCCAAATGTTCAACCACCATCGAACCTCAGGTCAGGCCAAGCACCCCCGCCATTCAAGTAAGTACGACTAACTTTACACTACAACTTCGGCCCATGTAAAGTTCAGCCCAAGTCGAACTACAAGGCTGTGCTTTTCATTACCACGACCAATAGTCCGACTAAGCCCGATCTGGGGCTAAGGCTATGTGCTGCCACTGCCCAAACACGACTACAACCCACTCCCACCAAGTGGAGGAAGGTGATGACCAAAAGCGTTTTTATATGGCCAAAGCCATCTACACCAACTTTCTCTTAAGGCAAGGAACCAACTCGACAATGGTCGAAATCACCCAACCGGTCGAGACCATTAGCATGCTCACTAGAAAAACTCTAAGGCAAGGCCCTCTCGAACGAGAACAAAAAAAAACGCATGAAATTGATAAAAAACAAACAGAAAAGAAGAAAACCGCATATATTTACAATATCTATAAGGGGTTACCCCCAGTTACATTGGCCCAAGGCCGGCAAAAAAAATATAGCCAAATGGCAACAAAAAATAAAAGATAATAAAAACTAAACAAATATTACAAACTATTTCTCTATTCATTAGGCGCCATTAGCGCCCTCTTCAACATCATCAGCACCCTCGACGCCATCATCAGCCCCGGGCGTAGATGGGTCAAAACCACAGTCAAGGCGAGCATCACGAGCCTTTTGGCGTGCTTCCTCATAGGTGGCATCGGGCACAACGGCGGCTTCCCACAACCACCTATACACGTCGAGATGGACCTCGGAATATGTCTAAAGCTCAGAAGAAGGACCGAAAGAAGCGGCCTGATTCCTCAAGCACTGGTTCTCAGCCTCCAAGGCCGCAATCTGCTCCATCAAAGTACGGGCGTCCTGCTCATAAACAGTAATGTGCCCCTCCAACGCCCTCTCTCAAAAAGTAGTGGCGACCCTCTCCAATCTGCATTCTCTTTCTTGGCGCGTTTGGTCAGCTGCAATATTTCGACCCTCGCCAGGGCATCCTCTGCCTGCTTCCTCAAGGCAGCAGTCTCTGTCTCTAGGGCAGCCACCTGCCCAGTCAAAGCCTCAGTGGCCTCTGCTGCCGTAGCCCGATTTTTGTGCTCTCTCTCAGCAGACACCCTCCTTTCAGCGTCCATCTCCTCGTTTCTTTGACGGAGCTGCCCCTCAAGAGCATTTACCCTGTTAAGGGTCTGATGCATATGAAGCTCCCTGCTCGCCAGCTCTTCTACCAGCTCCCCGTTCTGCGGGTCGTTCCTTAAGCGTTCACGCAAATAACGACACCGGTTACGATAGCGGCGATACTTCTCATACAACTGCACAAAGACAGCCAAGCGGATGTTGGCCCGGCGAATGCTCTCCACCTCTAAAAAGAATGACTGCGGCAAGCAGGACAACGGTTAATATAAGAAGATACACTAAGAAAAGAAATAAATTGAGACTTCACACGTACCTTTATACCAAGAGCAGCCACCTCGCCCATCAACCCAACATCTGAGATTCCCTTCAAGGACGCACTCTCCACCTCCGACCACATAACCTTGAACAACGCACCAGATTCTCCTCCTCGAGCAACAGGTTCTGCTCACTAGGAATCTCGAAATAGCGGTAATCCCCTTTAGCCTGCACCGTCGGACGGGTATAACCCTCCTGAAACAGACGGACGTCCTCAGGGTCCATGTTGGACTAAGAATCGTCCCCCTCTCCTGAGGTGCCTCTTCCTTCCGCCGCCCTGGAAATCGAGGCCTCCGCCGCTCGGGAAGTCGAAGCACCCACACTCACCAAAACCTCGGCGCCCATCTCCTCCTCCAAAACAGTTGTTGAGGAACTACCTTCCCTCTCAGATACAAGAATTGAAATTTGAATCGCCGAAACGATTGTGTCACCTTCGCCTAAGCCAACCGGGGCAACCCCCACTGAACGCTCGCCCTCTGGGGCAAGATCCGCTGCATTCCCTTCTGCTTCCGATAGCGGAGAATCCAATCTAATCACCACCGGAAGGACCGGGGTGAACGCCACCCTACACCGAACCAACATTCTCTCCTCTTCTTCCTCGTCTTCATTCGGCGCCAACTCCACCCTAGAACGTACGGTCCCTGAAGATTCTTCAACTCGGTGCACGGACCGTGCTGGAGAGTGAGCCGCCGAGGATTCAACCGAAGTTGCTCTCAGAACTGGCGAGGCTCCGGCATTGTGATCAGGTGGGCAGTCGCCCCCGGCCTACGGAAAGCAAGCTGAGAAGCCCTCCTGCGACGCGGTCATCCTTGTTGACAAAGGAAGAAAGATAAAAGAAAAAAAAAACTGAGTACTATGAAATAAGAGCAATACAGCAAGTCAAATTCTTACCAGCAGCCAGCCTGCGGCCATGGGCCTCCCAGAAAGACGCCCATGTGTGAATTCCCACTGTGACAGGAAGCACGGCCTCGACCCACTCGTGGATGCTAGAGAGCGATTCCGGCGATTCACCTCCAGCTACGGCAGAAGAAGAAGGTCAGTACGTACGGATGTGAAACAGGGTACATAACCAAAAGAAATGGAGACCAACGAAAAAAGAAACTTACGTCCTTGGTTCCACCCATCTGGGAAGCCGGTAGCACAAGCCACCAGGTGTTTGGTCCTGATGTAGAAAAAGTGCTCATAAGAACGGGCATCAACCTCATCATCAAGATCCGTAGTTAAGTCGTTGGCCCCACGAGGGACCAACCGAACCATGGTGCCTCGTACCTTCTGGGGAGCGTAGAGAGTTAGTACATGCCCAAGGTTAATCTCCCTCTGTGCCAACTCAGCATAGCCAATAACTTGTAGCAGGAAGGGACGAGCTAACCAGAGGATACCCTATAGTGGCGACAGAAGTCCACCACTAGCATTGGGAGAGGAAGTCTGAATCCCAGCTTGAAAGAGTAGGCGTAAAAGACGCAGTACCTTCGGTGGTCGATGTGTACTCGCTCCTAGCAAGGACGATGTCAGCGAAGCGAGGAATGTCACATTGGTCGCTCAGTTGGGCGATGCCCACCTCCCCCATCGATGGGGCTTCATCCACTAGGTCATCTCCTTCATAGTGGGAGAAATTGATCATCGGACCGCCGGGCAGAGAAAGAATGTCGGTCACCAATGGGAGCCTATCAACACCCGCCGAATCGTTGGTTCTCACTACTGTAAATGGACCTTCAGCCGGCGGAACAACCACTGGAGCAATATCGAAATGAGAACTACTCGTCATTGTCAATATATTAAAAGAAAGTGAGCAGAGTTCACAGGAAAAGCAAAGGGAGATGAAGATCTGACGATAAACGACGGAGAATGAAGTAACAAGAAACAGAAGATGAAGCAATCTGAGAATAAAAAGAGTCATCCCTCTCAAAATTTCACTTGAGCAAATATTGAAAAAGTAAGAATTGAATGATACAACCCTTTATTTATAGACAAAGCATAAATGGCTTTCACGAATCTCAAAGGCCACCATTAACTGCCTGACCAACTGGGCATCATTATGACAAATACCGTGGAACGACCATTCAACGGTCAGTCTGCATATCACCCTCAAAACGGTTGTAACGATCCCAAGACACCAAAAGCACGCCCCATGCGTCACTAAGAATATGACGCCTTCCCTATACATGGCAAGCCTGGTCGTATCCCCTCCAAACGTATGTAATCGGCTACGGCCGTCTCTAGATCAATAGTGACTACGGCCATCTTCAAAATAATTCTGGCCACGACCGCCTCCGAAAGGGATGTTGATTACATCCATCTCTGAAGCAACAACGACCACTGTAGTATCTTGAATACGAAATGATTACGGCCATCCCCTTAGTAAGAGCGACTACGGCCATCTCAATGCAAAGAACGGTTATCTCTATCTCGCAAAAATAAGGTGACTACGACCTCCAGCCCAAAAAAGAGTACAAATAAAAGGCCACGGCCGTTTCAGATATATAAACAGCTATGGCCAGTCGCTCGTATGAAAACCAACCAAAGAATTGCGACCACGGTCGTCGATTGTGAATTCACTTAACAAACAGCTCCATTGCAGTCAAGGATTGTCCGTGCAAAATAGCTACGACCATCTCCAAAACATAAATGGCTACGGCTATCTTCAAAGTATAAATGGCTACGACCATCTCCAAAAAATAACTGACTACGGCCATCTTCAAAGTATAAATGGCTACGGCCCTCTCCAAAATATAATGACTACGGCCATCTTCAAAGAATAAATGGCTACGGCCATCTTCAAGGCAAAAATGGCTACGGCCGTCTCGAAAGCATAAACAGCTACGGGTATCGGCAAAATCCGCTCATCGAGCTCGGCCGGATCCGACCTTAATAAGCGGGGGAACTATCTGTATATGTCAGAATTAGATTCGTGATAAGTAGCGTGTCTAACTAGATCCTAAGCTCGTTCGGGCTAATAAAAGGTATAACCATTCACCGACCAAAGTACTCCAAGGTTACTCAACCTAACTAGCGAGACCACCGCCTACTCATTGTACGCGGACGTCCCTTCGATGAGGCTACGGTTGTCCCTCGCCAGCTGGCAAGATTCACAGCTATAAATATGAAGAGAAAGAACCCTAAAAGGGGGGCTGCTTCTTCTTCTTCACCTCCACTTCTAAATGAAGTGCATATACACCATTGTAAGGCTCTGAAACTCTCCATGGAGAGGCAAACCAAATCGATATCATTAATAAAAGATCATTACCCTCCTCCCCTTAACCAATAACCACTGTCTCTTACATTTTATTCAATTGATTTTTTGATTTATTACAATCTGTTATGATTGGCCCTCCGTTGATTTTAATTACTTTATGCTTAGAAAGTATATGAGAACTTTAAGCTAAACAAAACTAATCTAAATACTAGTCAAATTCATACGCCTACCATAAACTCCTACAAGGTTGCTTCAATTCTAATTGTGGTAAGAATCAAATATCGTTCTGAAGTTGGCAAAATATGCAATTAAGACGCCATGTAAAGGATTCCACCGACTTGCAATGTAGAGATGTCGCCCATTATAATCTTTCCTACTTATGAGAGAATATCATCTAATAAGTTTGCTTCTGTTTTCTCTTTCTTTATGCATGTGTAAATATCTTATTGCATAAATAAATCTTCTCATATTTTTCTATTTTAATAAAAATGCTGATTTGTTCTGGATCAGTAGCTACCGAGGAATAATTGTTGGATTCTTTTTTGTCTCGTATTAATATTACTCAGGAACATGAGCGTCGCAAAGTTTTGATCGTTTGCCGATAGCACCGGTTAGTCTATATGCCTTTCAGATTATGGATAAGAGAACCTCCTTAACCTAATATACGTAATCCTTTTTTTCCTTCTTTGAAACTGAGGATTACTTCGGTTTAGGGTCGTATAAATTGAAGACTTTAATTTAATGAATACCTTTTACCAGGATTTAAAATTCGTGTTTGATATGAATACTTTTAGATTGATTTTATAGTATTTACTACAATAATTTGTAGACATCACATAAACAAATTTAGTTAAATTGAGATTGACTAATGTGAAATCAATTGAATTTTATTTACATTGGTTTAAAGACAGATTGGGGATTTAAATTCTATGAATTTAACTTTTGAAGTTTTTAGCATTGAATCCATTATATATTTACAGTTACGGGTTCGTATCTATTATTTTTATAATTTTAATAAATTTTTACATATAAATATTTACTCCGCATCGGAAATTATGAGTTCAATTGAACCTGTCAACAATGCACTACATCCGCCTCTGCTTGAGTTGCTCGCGCAAATCGCGAACAAGAAACTATATATATAGCACGAAGGCCCATAGCGAAATATCGTTCGCCTTTTTTACCATTTAAAAATAAATTTTATTTTGGATAAAATTGCAAATAATTATTTTTTAAATATTTAATTCTTTAAAATCAACTGAAATTTAGATTTTTATATCTTCCCTTCTTTGAACTGCGTAATAATGCCTAATATTTAGGACTTAAATTTAAGACTTTAAAAGTAATTATTTAATTAAAAAGAATCATGTTCACGATTTGAAAATTAGCGGAGTATTCCTCATAGAAGTCCAAGTCAAACATAGAATTCTTTTAGTGTATCTTAAAGTATATTAATTATTTTTAATCCAAAATAGTGCAGCTATTCAAATTCATGAGATTTCATTATTTTTTTTAACTTTGGTCCTGACTTTGCCTACAAATTTTAGTTTTTCAATTTTTAATCTTTAAGAATCAATATCCGCATCCTAATAGAACATTATTCAATCAAGAATTTAGTTTATGTTCTATTTTTTTTTTTCCAGTTAAATGGATGCATATTTGCATTACTTAATCATCAAACAAACTACCCATTAGGGCTAACAAAAGTATTATTTGTAGCCGGGTATGTGTTACCCCCATTCACCATAGTTATACTATTACTATTACAGATAAATTTTCCTTTTGAACAAAGTTCCTGTGATGTTTGGCCAAAACACATTGTTGACAAACACAGAAGGAACTAGTGTTACAAAAACTTCTTCAGAAAGAGCCCTTCTTGTCCCTTCCTTTGCTAGCAGGTCAGCTACTTTATTGGTCTCCCTGTACGTGTGCTTTACCACCACGTCGCCTAGTCTTTGGATGATTGACCTGCATTCAAAAATAATAGAGTCAAAATTGAGGTTTCCATTAGTTAGCATTCTAATTACCTCTGTTGACTTAGTGTTTATTTCGAGAGGTAAGAATTTTTTTTCTTACGCACTTTGTAATCCTTTCAGAAGAGCTACAAGTCAGCTTGGGTGTTGCTGGTGTATTGGACTGATCCTATGAAACCCAGTATCCAGTTTCCTCCTGCATCTCTGAAGACCTCGCCCAGTCCTCCCTTACCTGGATTTCCTGTTGCTGCTCCATCACAGTTTAGCTTGAAGGAATTGGTTTTTGGTTGTTCCCTTTTTACCCAGATTTTCCCCATGTTTTTTATTTCTTGTCCCAGCATTAATGTGGCACATTCAGTAGCATTTGCTATTGAACATTTTGAAGCAGCTTTATCTTTTCTGTTGTTGAAGATGTTATTGTTCCTTGTTAGCCAAATTCGCCAGAAACAGAAGGGTATGAGCTCCTCCCAAGAGATGAAGTTGTTATACTCTTTTTTTTCAGAGATGCCCAGGTATTAGGCCATTATGTGGGGTTGAACACAGAGATAGAGGTGTTGACATCCTTTTTGCATTTCGAAATGATGTCTTTCCAGAAATTTTGTGCAAACGGGCAATCAAAGTAGATGTGTGCTGAGGTTTCGTTTGCCTGGTTACATTGCTAGCACGTGGGATTTGGTTGTATCTCCACTTGATTAAGGTAGGATCCAGTGGGGAGCCTTTCATGAAAGAGTAGCCAGAAGAAAGATTGGATTCTTTTTTACACTTTTAGCTTCCATATCCATGTGAAAGTGTGGGTCCTATTTTCTTGCCCTTGGTCTAGTATTAAGTATGCTGATTTGGTGGAGTATAGACCATTTGGTGTTTCACCCAGTATCATTCTATCCTCCTTGGCTGGGTTGGGTAGAATAAAGGTGTTGTGGATGAAATTTTGCTAATTTTGGGGAATGTAATGGAAATGGTGGATAGGTTCCACGCCCAATTTTGGTGGACATTTGCAACTGTTTTGGACATGTCATCAACCTTGAATTAGAGATTTTATGGCTGGGAGGTCATTAATCCAGGGGTCGTCAAAAAAATTTACCTTGTTCCTAGTGTAAATTACCCATTTTTTTTATTTTCATGCATGTTTCCCACCATTTCAATATGCATTGTCATTTGTGGGACTTAGCCTTTTTGGGGGGTTATCTTCAATTGTAGTGTTTTGCAATAAGAGTGTTCACCCAGAGGGATGTTGGGTTTTGGATAACCTCCAAGAAAGGCCTGAGTTGCAGTGCTTCGTTCTTTAGCTTAGCTTTCTGAATCCCCAGACCCCCTTTGTCCTTGGCCTTTGTGATTGTGTCCTAAGACACAAGATGCATTTTCTTTTTATTGGTAATGGTGCCCGAAATGACATTCCTTTGAACCTTGTCAATTTCCTTGATAGTTTTAGCTGGCAGTTTGATGTATTGCATGGCATGGTTCGGTATTGAGTTTAAGGAAGCCTTTTCCAGAGTGGTCCTGCATGTCATATTAAGCATGCTTGTTTTCCATCCTGCCATTTTTGAGTGAAGAGTGTCAATAATAAATTGAAAATCATTATGAGTGAGCCTCTTGTGGAAAATTGGGAATCCTAGGTACTTTCCAAAGGTTGAGGAAGCTTTTATGGATAGGGAATTAGAAATTAGTTCCATTTGGTGAGCCTGACAGCTCTAACTGAAACAAACCTTGAATTTGTTCAGATTGATTTTTTTGCCCTGATGCTAGATTGAAAGAATTGAGAGTATTCAAGATTGTGTTGTTGTTTGATAGATTAGCTTTGTCAAAGAGGGTTAAGTCATCAGCAAAGAATATGTGAGAGATTTTTGATCCATTTCTACTGATGTTGAATTGCTGCCAATCCCCATGTACTGTCTGTGGCTCTCGACAGCCTTTTTGTGCAATTTATAAAGAGGTATGGAGAGAGGGGGTCCCCTTGCCTGTTGCCTCTAGTGGTCATGAATGGAGTTGTTTGCCCCCCATTGACAATAACATAGGTGGTGGAGGTGCTGATACATGACATGATAAGGTTAATGATGTTGCTTGGGAACGTAAAGCCATGGAGTGTTTCCTTGATGAAAGACCATTCAAGTCTGTCAAAGGCCTTTTCCAGGTCTATTTTTAGCATCATGCTGCTAGCTTTGCCTTTTATTTTCCCAAAATGGGAGATATATTCCTGGACTATGATGATATTATCAGAAGCTCTCCCGTTTGATATGAAGTTTGCTTGGTTGGGCCCAATAATGCTCGAGAGAAAGGGTTTGATCCTATTGACTGTGATTTTTGTTACTGTCTTGTAGACAGTGTTGCATAAGCCTATAGGTCTGAAGTTCTTTACCATATAGGCTTGGGGGCATTTTGGGATGAGGCAGAGAAGAGTTCCATTCATGATTGGGTCCATAGTTGATGTGGAGAAACAGTTCTTACAGTAGTGGATGACATCCTTGGCCACTATATCCCAGTACTTCTGGTAGAAGAAGGGGTGTAGACCATCTGGCCCAAGTGCTTTGAAAGGCTTGAGAGAAAAGATAGCAATCTTGATTTCACTGTCCCTAAGAGGCACTCCTAACATTGTTTGTTGAGCCTGTGAAAGAGTTTGCCCTTGGATTTCAGTGGAGGATAGGCCAACTCTAGAGTATCGGTAGGAGGACTACGAGATAGCTTGTTTGATTTCCCCTTCCTCAAACATCCATTGACCATTGTCATTTTGGAGGGAGAGGATTTTGTTCCTCCTCCTTCTGTTTAGGATGGATGTGTGGAAGAATTTTGTGTTAGCATCTCCATAAGAGAGCCAATGGATTCTACATTTCATTTTCTAATAGTCTTCTTCATTTTTCAAAATTGAGTTAAGCTCTTGTATGAGGTTTGTTTCAAGGCTTTGAAGGTTGGTACTTATTGGGTAGTGAGGGGATTTCTGGATCCCTGCAATACTTGCAAGTATCCTTTTCTTATTGTGGAAAATGTTGCCAAAGGTATGCATGTTCCAATTAAGGACATTTGTTTTGAACAGTGAGGTGGAAGGGATTAAGGATGAGTTTGGCTTGAAAGAGTCCCTAACCAGATTTTGGAATATTGGGTGGCTGCACCATATTGACTCAAACCTAAAGTGTTTGTTTATAGAACTAGGGCTGGCACTACTTAGATTAACCAGCGTAGGGCAGTGATCCGACTGAGTTCTAGGAAGGTGGGTGATGTTTGCTACAGGGTACTCATTTACCCAATGGTTATTAGCTAGGCATCTGTCAATTCTTTCTAAAATGAGATAGTTCCTATTTTTGTACCTTTTGTTAGACCAGGTATACTTGCTGCCTTTAAAACCTAGGTCTATGAGATGGTAGTTATATATGTAGTTCCAAAAAGAGTTGCTTCTGTAGGTATTGATGGGGTTGCCTCCAATTTTTTCTTCAGCTTTGAGGACTTCATTGAAGTCACCCCACAAACCAACTCCCTATATGAGTCTTCGAGTTGTCAATCAGACTACCCCAAAGGCTTTTCCTATCTTCTAAAATATCACTGACATAGATAGCAGAAAAAACCAGGGTGGGTTTGAAGGTAATAACTTTACCATGGCATGGATGCCTTGAGAATTGATAACTATCTCATCCACTTGGAGGGGATTTTTTTTCCACGTGATTACTATGCCTCCAGAATAGCCAATGGCAGGAAATTGGATGTGCATATCGAAATGAAACTCTTCAGTAAGCTTTTTGTGGTCAGCCATTTTGGTCTCTAAGAGGAAAAGCATCATAGGCTTGTGGAGCTTGACCATCTCCGAGAAATGCCTCTTAAACTCCGCACCGTTTTCCCCTCTAACATTCTATATGATGAAATTCATTAGAGGGTTCATTGTTGGAGGGCTTGTGCTCGATGATGCCTTTTCCCTGCCCTGGGGATGCAACACATTCTTCCCTTGGTGTTGAGACTGTTGGGATCTCATCACTGGAGTTAGGGTTAGGAGTGGTTTGAGAGTACCTTGGCTCATGTGAGAGGAGAGATCTATTCCTCAACGTGCTAGATTCTTTAGGCACGGTAGGATGAGTGTTTTGTTGTGATCCACGCTTAACTCCACCGCCATCACTGCCTTCAGCCATAGTGAGTCCACTCTCACTAAGTTGTCTATTAGAGATGTTCCTTTGTCTGTTGTCCTCTCGTTTCTCCTAAGAATATCCGGGGATGTTGAGATTCCTTTTGCTATGTTACCTAGTGGCAATTGGGGTGCTTGTTGTGGTGATTGTGTTTGCTTCTCCGGCTACAAAGATGAAGCTTTCTGAGTTGCTTCCGGCTGGAACACTTTGAAGTGTGGTGTTCCATATGGGTCCTCCACTGTGAGTTCTGGGAAGAAGGGGATACTGTTGAAAATTTGGTTGATCCTCACTTGGATGGGCACTTCTCTATTTGTGTTTGAGTTTTCTGGGTGGATCTGCTCCATGGCTGACTGTCATATTTGGGCACCAAGCATCCCCAAGCCCTTGTTTAGTGCTTTTGTTGTGACCCTTACTAGGTGGGCTGGATTCTGGAAGATTAAGTACATTAGTTGTTCGCCCAGTTGAAAATCGTAGCTCAGGGCTTGCCCATGGAGAGCCAATTCTAGCCAAGATGCTAGTAGGTGATCCAGCAGGGTGGGTTGGAGATTAGGAAGTTGGGAGGGGGTGTTGCTTGGTTCCAGTTTTGGGTTTCTTGCTTCTATCATTTTATGGCTTTATAATAAAGGAGGGGGTGTTGGGAAACTCGATCATTTATGACGGTTGAGCCTTTTGAGTGTTAATCATTTTAATTATTTGGGGGTTTGTGTCTGATTCACTAGGGGTTGGTTTAACTGGAAATCCGGTGGAGGTGATTGATTCTGTCAAATCAATGGGGATTTCTTGATTAAATTGTGTTTTAACTTGGTCTTTCATGGAGGGTTTCTTACCAGTTGGAGATGGTAGGGTTGGGTTAGTATGGTAGGGGTTATCATTGGGGTCAGTCGTGGTTTCCATTTCCTCCGATCCTTGTTGTGGTCCAGATTGATTTTTTGGGGTGTTATTTTGGTATTTGGGCTGTATTGACTTTGATTGTGGGGTAGAGTCCACGTGATTTTTGGTAATTGTCATGGTGTCAGTTGATGCTGTGGCTATTTGGGACATGGGCCCATTTTCCGAATTTAAATGAGTTTGGTTGTATCCAAGGTCCGCCTTCCTTTTGACACTTGTGTTGGCCCGTTCTCTTATGGGCTGACCTTCTCTGCTTTGTTGTCTGGGTTGTGCCCCCTTTGTGGAGTTTGGTTTGGGCCAGTCCGTTTCTTGCAACAAGTTAGATTTTTTTGTGTACCGAAAAGTTTGTGTTTCTGGCAACTTACCGGAGGACACATCAAACATTTTCACTTTGATTATGTCTTGCTTTGCTGATGAGTTGTCTTTTGTGGAGATGTCTGGTGCTTCCTTTTTCTTTGTAGTGGATTCCTTTTTCCACCTTCTTGGAAAGAAAACTACGTGTCATTCCTCTTCCTCCTCTACATTTGGTGTTTGATTGAGAGTATCCATCTGGTTATTTTTTGAGCATTCTGGGCTATCTTGATGATGGGATTGGTGTTGACTTTGTATATGTGTACATCCTCTCAAGAGGTGGCTGATCCTACCACATCTGGTGCAGAAGATATTTTCCCCTTTGTATAGTACAAGTTGTTTATGGTCTCCGATTGTGACTAAGGTTGCAACTGGTTTTTCTAGGGGAACCTGGATGAATATGTGTGCGTACCTTCCTCTGAGGGTATCTGAGGTACGCATATCAATTTTTAGGAGTTTTCCCAGTTTCCTACCCACCTTTTCAAGGACTTTCTTATCATAGAATTCTATTGGTAGTTGTGGTAGTCTCACCCAAATTGCACTGATCATGGGTTCCCATCTTCTTACTGAGAGGAAGTTCCATGCCAAGAACCATGACCCTTTTTGTATGGCTTTCACTAGGTTCTCCTCTTTACTAAATTTGACTATGAAAAAGAATCTCATCCTAGGTCAATCAAGATCAACTGTTCGGATAGACTCCATAGGTCAAATGGCTTAGAACAGAGAAGGTAGTGTGGCATATTTTTTTCCAAATAGCTTGATGATGACTGAGAAATGTCATGGTTATTAGAGCCTATTCTTGTCCTCCTGTGAGAGTATTATAGGTCCTGTTCATTCCTTGCCTTTTTCTTGGGTTAATGTACATTGAGTTCCTATTGTGAAGTACTTGATTATGTAGTACTTTGTTTGTTTAGCAACATTTCTTTATATGAGTGTTATTGGTTAGTGTCTTCTTCCATGACGGTGCCATCCGGTGGTTCTGGTGGTATGTTGGGTGACTTGGGTGGAATTTCCATTAGGGATAATTTTCTAGTGATGGATGAGATTTTCTCTCCCTAGAAGTTACAATTTATGCTCTATTATCAACCATGATAACATTCCTAACGCAAGAATCTGTATTGAAGACTGATTTTATTTAGGTCCGTTTATTTGATACAATTTGTCATTCGAAAATCTATTTGACCAATAGAGGAATTGATTGCAATATATATATGCACACACACACACACACACAAACACACAAACACACATTAAACAGTAATAATTTTCTTTTAAATGTTTCTGTATTCTTGTGTTTATAAAAAGTTTATGTACAAAAACGTAGCATCATATAGTAATAAAATTGACAAAATTACATAATATTTCACTCCATAAGTTGGTCTTGCATTACTTTAGTCCACTTACAAGTTTGCAAATATGTAGCCAAATATCAACAAACTTAGATCTGAATTTTTTTGCTGCTTTTTTATTCTCTATATCTTCAAGCGTGAAATATTTCCATTCTCCTTTTTCCTCAAGTTTCTACATACCTATCACAACTACGAAAATTCATAAAGAGATGCGAGAAATCTAAAATCTCATCTTCTTTAATGTTAATCTTGTTAGTTTTTTAATATGATTTTATGAGAAATTTGGAGTGAGTATTGTTTGAACTTATTAAAATTAGTCTAAGTAGACTGTATATTTGAAGTCATTTAGTAGAGATTTGAAATAGTCTTAATCAAAAATTGCAAGTGAAAATCATACAAAAAATTCGTCAGAGATGCTTATACACTTTTATACAAAGAGGTATATTATATATAGTTCTATCAAAGTATATAAATAAATAAATAAATATATATATATATATATATATATATATAAATAAATAAATATATATATATATATATATATATATATATATATATATATATATATATATATATATATATATATATATATATATATATAAGCACAGTAGTGAAAATGTTAGTGATACGAAGAAGGAGAAGAAGAAGAAGAAGAAGAAGAAGAAGAAGAAGAAGAAGAAGAAGAAGAAGAAGAAGAAGAAGAAGAAGAAGAAGAAGAAGAAGAAGAAGAAGAAGAAGAAGAAGAAGAAGATGTGAAAAATTCACCAAATACCTGAAAATAATATATCAGCCTTGTATAAAATAATATATAAGATGTGTTTATACACTATTATACATTACTTATACAATATTATACACTATTATATAAATGAATCATATTAATGGAACTTCACTGATTCTTTTTCTTCTTTAGGATCTTCTGAAATTCAACACAAATATACCTCAAATCTGCTCCAAATCACTTCAAATTTGAGCTTTGAACTTCTCTTGACGATCCCAATCAATTGGGCCAACACCCAATCCAAACAACTAACAAAATCAAAAAATTCAATTTCTGAAATTCAACTCAAATCTACCTCAAATCTGCTCCAAATCACTTCAAATTTGAGTTTTGAACTTCCCTTGACGATCCCAATCAATTGGGCCAACACCAAATCCAAACAACTAACAAAATCGAAAAATTCAATTTCAGAAATTGAAGCTTCGAATGACCTTTAACAGTGACTCCAAAAATAATAATTCTCTTAAATGGTATTTTTTTTCTCATCTTAATAGTGATTATCAAATTTGAATCTTGAAGGAGAATTGAAGAATATATATAATGATAGAGAAACTTTGGGGTGCGAAGTCGTGAAAGAGGAAGAAGAAAATGAAGAAAAGAAAAAAATAGGGTGGGCTAACTGGTGAAAAATAATTTTCAGACCATGTACAACCTGGGCCATATCAGGTAAAGGCTTCAAATGTGGGCCATTTTGATGGACTGTAAGGCTAAGTGACAAGGAGCGTAATTCCCCTGGGGAAGTGCACGGTTAGCCACTAATAATACATGTATTTACTTTTGAAATACTGTTTAAAATATCTTTAGTCTTTGGCCACTGTTTGATAAATGTTAACTGCCCGAACGAAAATACCCCTCTACTCATGTCCTTAACTTCAGGACTACATGTCCTTAACTATTGAACTTGAAACTCTAAGTTCAGAACTTCAGGACTATATGTCCTTAACTTTTGAACTTGGAACTCTAAGTTCAGGACTTCAGGACTACATGTCCTTAACTTTTGAACTTAACTTCAGGACTACATGTCCTTAACTTTTGAACTTGGAACTCAAACTTCAGGACGAAATGTCCTTAACTTTTGAATTTGTAAGTCAAAGTTAATGACTGCTTGTCTTTAACTTTTGAACTTGTAAGTCTAAGTTCAGGACCAAGTGTCATTAACTTTTAAACTTGGAATTCAAAATTAAGGACTAAGTGTCCATAACTTTTTAAACTTATAAATCAAAGTTCAGGACCAAGTATTCTTAACTTTTGAACTTGGAACTCAAAGTTAAAGTTGTCCTTAACTTTTTGTGACGACCCAAAGGGTCATCACCGTAATTCTTCCTTTCCATTAACTTTAGAGGCCTTGAAAACCTCTTATTTGGTTTTCTCGATTTGTGTGCACAGTCCGAGCGTGAAGCCGGAAGATTTTTATGTGAAAATATTTGAACTCTGTGTTAAAAACTAAGAATTTTAATAGTAATATTGCCATAGTTGACTTTGGTCAACGTTTTGGATAAATGGACCCGGACCCATGATGTGACGGTCTCGAAAGGTCCGTAATGAAATTTGGTACCCAGGCGTATTCACGAAATCGGAATCCGAGGTCCCAGGCCCGAGTGCAGAGCTTTTTTGTGAAATTATTTTTGAAAGTGCTTAAGGAAAAATAAAAATGAAAATTTGATCAAAAGTGATAGTATCAGACTCGTATTTTGGTTCCGACACCTTGTACAAGTCTTAAATGAGCGTTAAACGCTATCTGTAAAGTTTGATTGAAAACAGACGTCGTTTGACGTGTTTCAGACTAAAAGTGGAAAAAATTGAAAGTTTAGAACTTTGAAATGAAAATCATGAGTTTTGGAGGTTGATTATTTGATTTTGATGTTATTTTGGCGATTTGATTGCACGAGTAAGTCCGTAAGATGATTTAGAGGTTGGGTGCATGTTTGGGTTAGAGCCCCGAGGGCTCGGGTGAGTTTCGGATAGGTGTTAGGCTCATTTTTGTTGCATTTCCACTGCTGGTGTCTGCAGTCTTCGCAATTGCGAAGACTTGTTCGCAAATGCGAACATCCCCTGTTTGGCCCTGTCATCGCAAATGCGATGTTTCTCTCGCAAATGCGATATTTCCCCGTGGCATCCAGACTTCGCAAATGCAAATTCCAATCTCGCAAATGCGAGTTCTTCCTTTTCCTTGCCCAGTTCACAATTGCGAAATTTTTCTCGTAATGGCGAGGTTCCTTTCATTTCTCCCAAGTTCACAAATGCGAAGTTAATATCTCATTTGCGACGTCTGCACCTCTGCAAGTGATACTTAGTCGAATTCAAACCTCACCTTTTCATATTTTCAAAACCCAAAACCACCATAGGCGATTTCTCTCGAACCCCTTCGTCCCTAAATTACTTGTAGGTCAACTTTTACTAGTTTTCTTCAATCTTTATCATCTTCTAACATGATTTCATCCATAAATAAAAGCTTTCATGGTTAAAAATGGGGGATTTGGGGTAGAACCTAGGTTTTCATAAAACTGGGGATTTTGGACCTCAATTTGGAGTCCGATTTCAAAACAAATTGCATATATGAACTCGTGGGGGAATGGGTAACCCGGTTTTTGTTCGAACCTTGGTTTTTGACCACGTGGGCCCGGGTGTATTATGGGAATTTTTGAGTAAAACTTTGGGAATTTCGTTCTTATGCATTCAAATCGATTTAATTAGCATTTGTTGATACATTTGAGTAAATTGTGGTTAGATTCGACCGGTTTTGAAGCGAATTCAAGGGGTAAAGCTATCCTAGAAACGTGAGTTGAGTTGGAAGCCTTCGAGGTAAGTGTTCGATCTAACTTTGGCTTGAGGGAATAGGATTAGGATAATATTTTCTTTGTGCTATGTGGAGTCGGTGTATAGGTATGGTGACGGTTACCTATGCGCCCGAGTCTAGCATGACCGTGAGTCATAATTGCTAATAAATTGTCGAAAGAAGTGAACAATTGTGATAATTACTTGTTAAAGCAAATGAGTTAAGGAAGGAATTATGGTGTTTTCCCTTGCCGGGATTTGTTGTTGAATCGTTTTCCCTTACCTGGACTTATTGTGGAGTTGTTCTTCCCTTGCCAGGATATTTTGGGCTGTTAGTTGTACCCTTGTCGGGTTAGACTGTTATTATGGGATCGTGTGGCACGCCGCCCACCTATTATTATTGGCCTGAGATGCCGGTGACATTTATTATGGGATCGTGTGGCACGCCGCCCGCCTATTGTTATTGGCCTGAGATACCAGTGACATTGTGCACAGAGAATAAGAAAGCGTGTGGCGCGCCGTCCACTGTAGATGCTTGTAATCATTGAGCTACTCCATACTATTGATTGGGTGAGGATGAGTGATAAAGTGTGATGGGTGATGCCGTACAGTGTGGTGGATTATCTTGGTGAGGACGAGAGTAAAAGCACGATGAGTTGAACTGGTTGAACTGGGACTCAGTCTAAGTGCCTTCGCACTCAAGAATTACAAAGGTTCAACTACGGTTGAACAACCACTCAGGTTACGTGCCCTCGCCCAAAAAGTTCAACTACGAGTTGAACTGGGACTCAGGCCAAGTGCCTTCGCCATTAAGAATTACAAAGGTTCAACTACGGTTAAACAACCACTCAGGCTACGTGCCCTCACCCAAAAAGTTCAACAACGAGTTGGATTGGGACTCAGGACAAGTGCCTTCACCATTAAGAATTACAAAAAGTTCAACTACGGTTGAACCACTCACGCTAGGTGCCCTCGCCCAAAAAGTTCAACTACGAGTTGAACTGAGACTCAAGCCAAGTTCCTTCACCGTTAAGAATTACAAAGGTTCAACTACGGTTAAACAACCACTCATGCCTCATGCCCTCGCCCAAAAAGTTCAACTACGAGTTGAATTAGGACTCAGGCTATGTTCCCTTGCCCAAAGAGTTCAACTACGAGTAGAACTAGGACTCAGGCTACACACCTCCGTCACAAGAGTCACAAACTCAACCACAGGCGAATTAAAGCCAAGAATGTACGTCCCTGCGGCTACGAGCCGAGCCGCAATCAGGTGAGGCTGAACGCCCCCAAATGTTCAACCACCATCGAACCTCAGGTCAGGCCAAGCACCCCCGCCATTCAAGTAAGTACGACTAACTTTACACTACAACTTCGGCCCATGTAAAGTTCAGCCCAAGTCGAACTACAAGGCTGTGCTTTTCATTACCACGACCAATAGTCCGACTAAGCCCGATCTGGGGCTAAGGCTATGTGCTGCCACTGCCCAAACACGACTACAACCCACTCCCACCAAGTGGAGGAAGGTGATGACCAAAAGCGTTTTTATATGGCCAAAGCCATCTACACCAACTTTCTCTTAAGGCAAGGAACCAACTCGACAATGGTCGAAATAACCCAACCGGTCGAGACCATTAGCATGCTCACTAGAAAACTCTAAGGCAAGGCCCTCTCGAACGAGAACAAAAAAAAAACGCATGAAATTGATAAAAAACAAACAGAAAAGAAGAAAACCGCATATATTTACAATATCTATAAGGGGTTACCCCCAGTTACATTGGCCCAAGGCCGGCAAAAAAAATATAGCCAAATGGCAACAAAAAATAAAAGATAATAAAAACTAAACAAATATTACAAACTATTTCTCTATTCATTAGGCGCCATTAGCGCCCTCTTCAACATCATCAGCACCCTCGACGCCATCATCAGCCCCGGGCGTAGATGGGTCAAAACCACAGTCAAGGCGAGCATCACGAGCCTTTTGGCGTGCTTCCTCATAGGTGGCATCGGGCACAACGGCGGCTTCCCACAACCACCTATACACGTCGAGATGGGCCTCGGAATATGTCCAAAGCTCAGAATAAGGACCGAAAGAAGCGGCCTGATTCCTCAAGCACTGGTTCTCAGCCTCCAAGGCCGCAATCTGGTCCATCAAAGTACGGGCGTCCTGCTCATAAACAGTAATGTGCCCCTCCAACGCCCTCTCTCGAAAAGTAGTGGCGACCCTCTCCAATCCGCATTCTCTTTCTTGGCGCGTTTGGTCAGCTGCAATATTTCGACCCTCGCCAGGGCATCCTCTGCCTGCTTCCTCAAGGCAGCAGTCTCTGTCTCTAGGGCAGCCACCTGCCCAGTCAAAGCCTCAATGGCCTCTGCTGCCGTAGCCCGATTTTTGTGCTCTCTCTCAGCAGACACCCTCCTTTCAGCGTCCATCTCCTCGTTTCTTTGACGGAGCTGCCCCTCAAGAGCATTTACCCTGTTAAGGGTCTGATGCATATGAAGCTCCCTGCTCGCCAGCTCTTCTACCAGCTCCCCGTTCTGCGGGTCGTTCCTTAAGCGTTCACGCAAATAACGACACCGGTTACGATAGCGGCGATACTTCTCATACAACTGCACAAAGACAGCCAAGCGGATGTTGGCCCGGCGAATGCTCTCCACCTCTAAAAAGAATGACTGCGGCAAGCAGGACAACGGTTAATATAAGAAGATACACTAAGAAAAGAAATAAATTGAGACTTCACACGTACCTTTATACCAAGAGCAGCCACCTCGCCCATCAACCCAACATCTGAGATTCCCTTCAAGGACGCACTCTCCACCTCCGACCACATAACCTTGAACAACGCACCAGATTCTCCTCCTCGAGCAACAGGTTCTGCTCACTAGGAATCTCGAAATAGCGGTAATCCCCTTTAGCCTGCACCGTCGGACGGGTATAACCCTCCTGAAATAGACGGACGTCCTCAGGGTCCATGTCGGACTAAGAATCGTCCCCCTCTCCTGAGGTGCCTCTTCCTTCCGCCGCCCTGGAAATCGAGGCCTCCGTCGCTCGGGAAGTCGAAGCACCCACACTCACCAAAACCTCGGCGCCCGTCTCCTCCTCCAAAACAGTTGTTGAGGAACTACCTTCCCTCTCAGATACAAGAATTGAAATTTGAATCGCCGAAACGATTGTGTCACCTTCGCCTAAGCCAACCGGGGCAACCCCCACTGAACGCTCGCCCTCTGGGGCAAGATCCACTGCATTCCCTTCTGCTTCCGATAGCGGAGAATTCAATCTAATCACCACCGGAAGGACCGGGGTGAACGCCACCCTACACCGAACCAACATTCTCTCCTCTTCTTCCTCGTCTTCATTCGGCGCCAACTCCACCCTAGAACGTACGGTCCCTGAAGATTCTTCAACTCGGTGCACGGACCGTGCTGGAGAGTGAGCCGCCGAGGATTCAACCGAAGTTGCTCTCAGAACTGGCGAGGCTCCGGCATTGTGATCAGGTGGGCAGTCGCCCCCGGCCTACGGAAAGCAAGCTGAGAAGCCCTCCTGCGACGCGGGCATCCTTGTTGACAAAGGAAGAAAGATAAAAGAAAAAAGAAACTGAGTACTATGAAATAAGAGCAATACAGCAAGTCAAATTCTTACCAGCAGCCAGCCTGCGGCCATGGGCCTCCCAGAAAGACGCCCATGTGTGAATTCCCACTGTGACAGGAAGCACGGCCTTGACCCACTCGTGGATGCTGGAGAGCGATTCCGGCGGTTCACCTCCAGCTACGGCAGAAGAAGAAGGTCAGTACGTACGGATGTGAAACAGGGTACATAACCAAAAGAAATGGAGACCAACGAAAAAAGAAACTTACGTGCTTGGTTCCACCCATCTGGGAAGCCGGTAGCACAAGCCACCAGGTGTTTGGTCCTGATGTAGAAAAAGTGCTCATAAGAACGGGCATCAACCTCATCATCAAGATCCGTAGTTAAGTCGTTGGCCCCACGAGGGACCAACCGAACCATGGTGCCTCGTACCTTCTGGGGAGCGTAGAGAGTTAGTACATGCCCAAGGTTAATCTCCCTCTGTGCCAACTCAGCATAGCCAATAACTTGTAGCAGGAAGGGACGAGCTAACCAGAGGATACCCTATAGTGGCGACAGAAGTCCACCACTAGCATTGGGAGAGGAAGTCTGAATCCCAGCTTGAAAGAGTAGGCGTAAAAGACACAGTACCTTCGGTGGTCGATGTGTACTCGCTCCTAGCAAGGACGATGTCAGCGAAGCGAGGAATGTCACATTGGTCGCTCAGTTGGGCGATGCCCACCTCCCCCATCGATGGGGCTTCATCCACTAGGTCATATCCTTCATAGTGGGAGAAATTGATCATCGGACCGCCGGGCAGAGAAAGAATGTCGGTCACCAATGGGAGCCTATCAACACCCGCCGAATCGTTGGTTCTCACTACTGTAAATGGACCTTCAGCCGGCGGAACAACCACTGGAGCAATATCGAAATGAGAACTACTCGTCATTGTCAATATATTAAAAGAAAGTGAGCAGAGTTCACAGGAAAAGCAAAGGGAGATGAAGATCTGACGATAAACGACGGAGAATGAAGTAACAAGAAACAGAAGATGAAGCAATCTGAGAATAAAAAGAGTCATCCCTCTCAAAATTTCACTTGAGCAAATATTGAAAAAGTAAGAATTGAATGATACAACCCTTTATTTATAGACAAAGCATAAATGGCTTTCACGAATCTCAAAGGCCACCATTAACTGCCTGACCAACTGGGCATCATTATGACAAATACCGTGGAACGACCATTCAACGGTCAGTCTGCATATCACCCTCAAAACGGTTGTAACGATCCCAAGACACCAAAAGCACGCCCCATGCGTTACTAAGAATATGACGCCTTCCCTATACATGGCAAGCCTGGTCGTATCCCCTCCAAACGTATGTAATCGGCTACGGCCGTCTCTAGATCAATAGTGACTACGGCCATCTTCAAAATAATTCTGGCCACGACTGCCTCCGAAAGGGATGTTGATTACATCCATCTCTGAAGCAACAACGACCACTGTCGTATCTTGAATACGAAATGATTACGGCCATCCCCTTAGTAAGAGCGACTACGGCCATCTCAATGCAAAGAACGGTTATCTCTATCTCGCAAAAATAAGGTGACTACGACCTCCAGCCCAAAAAAGAGTACAAATAAAAGGCCACGGCCGTTTCAGATATACAAACAGCTATGGCCAGTCGCTCGTATGAAAACCAACCAAAGAATTGCGACCACGGTCGTCGATTGTGAATTCACTTAACAAACAGCTCCATTGCAGTCAAGGATTGTCCGTGCAAAATAGCTACGACCATCTCCAAAACATAAATGGCTACGGCTATCTTCAAAGTATAAATGGCTACGACCATCTCCAAAAAATAACTGACTACGGCCATCTTCAAAGTATAAATGGCTACGGCCCTCTCCAAAATATAATGACTACGGCCATCTTCAAAGAATAAATGGCTACGGCCATCTTCAAGGCAAAAATGGCTACGGCCGTCTCGAAAGCATAAACAGCTACGGGTATCGGCAAAATCCGCTCATCGAGCTCGGCCGGATCCGACCTTAATAAGCGGGGGAACTATCTGTATATGTCAGAATTAGATTCGTGATAAGTAGCGTGTCTAACTAGATCCTAAGCTCGTTCGGGCTAATAAAAGGTATAACCATTCACCGACCAAAGTACTCCAAGGTTACTCAACCTAACTAGCGAGACCACCGCCTACTCATTGTACGCGGACGTCCCTTCGATGAGGCTACGGTTGTCCCTCGCCAGCTGGCAAGATTCACAGCTATAAATATGAAGAGAAAGAACCCTAAAAGGGGGGCTGCTTCTTCTTCTTCGCCTCCACTTCTAAATGAAGTGCATATACACCATTGTAAGGCTCTGAAACTCTCCATGGAGAGGCAAACCAAATCGATATCATTAATAAAAGATCATTACCCTCCTCCCCTTAACCAATAACCACTGTCTCTTACATTTTATTCAATTGATTTTTTGATTTATTACAATCTGTTATGATTGGCCCTCCGTTGATTTTAATTACTTTACGCTTAGAAAGTATATGAGAACTTTAAGCTAAACAAAACTAATCTAAATACTAGTCAAATTCATACGCCTACCATAAACTCCTACAAGGTTGCTTCAATTCTAATTGTGGTAAGAATCAAATATCGTTCTGAAGTTGGCAAAATATGCAATTAAGACGCCATGTAAAGGATTCCACCGACTTGCAATGTAGAGATGTCGCCCATTATAATCTTTCCTACTTATGAGAGAATATCATCTAATAAGTTTGCTTCTGTTTTCTCTTTCTTTATGCATGTGTAATTATCTTATTGCATAAATAAATCTTCTCATATTTTTCTATTTTAATAAAAATGCTGATTTGTTCTGGATCAGTAGCTACCGAGGAATAATTGTTGGATTCTTTTTTGTCTCGTATTAATATTACTCAGGAACATGAGCGTCGCAAAGTTTTGATCGTTTGCCGATAGCACCGGTTAGTCTATATGCCTTTCAGATTATGGATAAGAGAACCTCCTTAACCTAATATACGTAATCCTTTTTTTCCTTCTTTGAAACTGAGGATTACTTCGGTTTAGGGTCGTATAAATTGAAGACTTTAATTTAATGAATACCTTTTACCAGGATTTAAAATTCGTGTTTGATATGAATACTTTTAGATTGATTTTATAGTATTTACTACAATAATTTGTAGACATCACATAAACAAATTTAGTTAAATTGAGATTGACTAATGTGAAATCAATTGAATTTTATTTACATTGGTTTAAAGACAGATTCGGGATTTAAATTCTATGAATTTAACTTTTGAAGTTTTTAGCATTGAATCCATTATATATTTACAGTTACGGGTTCGTATCTATTATTTTTATAATTTTAATAAATTTTTACATATAAATATTTACTCCGCATCGGAAATTATGAGTTCAATTGAACCTGTCAACAATGCACTACATCCGCCTCTGCTTGAGTTGCTCGCGCAAATCGCGAACAAGAAACTATATATATAGCACGAAGGCCCATAGCGAAATATCGTTCGCCTTTTTTACCATTTAAAAATAAATTTTATTTTGGATAAAATTGCAAATAATTATTTTTTAAATATTTAATTCTTTAAAATCAACTGAAATTTAGATTTTTATATCTTCCCTTCTTTGAACTGCGTAATAATGCCTAATATTTAGGACTTAAATTTAAGACTTTAAAAGTAATTATTTAATTAAAAAGAATCATGTTCACGATTTGAAAATTAGCGGAGTATTCCTCATAGAAGTCCAAGTCAAACATAGAATTCTTTTAGTGTATCTTAAAGTATATTAATTATTTTTAATCCAAAATAGTGCAGCTATTCAAATTCATGAGATTTCATTATTTTTTTTAACTTTGGTCCTGACTTTGCCTACAAATTTTAGTTTTTCAATTTTTAATCTTTAAGAATCAATATCCGCATCCTAATAGAACATTATTCAATCAAGAATTTAGTTTATGTTCTATTTTTTTTTTTCCAGTTAAATGGATGCATATTTGCATTACTTAATCATCAAACAAACTACCCATTAGGGCTAACAAAAGTATTATTTGTAGCCGGGTATGTGTTACCCCCATTCACCATAGTTATACTATTACTATTACAGATAAATTTTCCTTTCGAACAAAGTTCCTGTGATGTTTGGCCAAAACACATTGTTGACAAACACAGAAGGAACTAGTGTTACAAAAACTTCTTCAAAAAGAGCCCTTCTTGTCCCTTCCTTTGCTAGCAGGTCAGCTACTTTATTGGTCTCCCTGTACGTGTGCTTTACCACCACGTCGCCTAGTCTTTGGATGATTGACCTGCATTCAAAAATAATAGAGTCAAAATTGAGGTTTCCATTAGTTAGCATTCTAATTACCTCTGTTGACTTAGTGTTTATTTCGAGAGGTAAGAATTTTTTTTCTTACGCACTTTGTAATCCTTTCAGAAGAGCTACAAGTCAGCTTGGGTGTTGCTGGTGTATTGGACTGATCCTATGAAACCCAGTATCCAGTTTCCTCCTGCATCTCTGAAAACCTCGCCCAGTCCTCCCTTACCTGGATTTCCTGTTGCTGCTCCATCACAGTTTAGCTTGAAGGAATTGGTTTTTGGTTGTTCCCTTTTTACCCAGATTTTCCCCATGTTTTTTATTTCTTGTCCCAGCATTAATGTGGCACATTCAGTAGCATTTGCTATTGAACATTTTGAAGCAGCTTTATCTTTTCTGTTGTTGAAGATGTTATTGTTCCTTGTTAGCCAAATTCGCCAGAAACAGAAGGGTATGAGCTCCTCCCAAGAGATGAAGTTGTTATACTCTTTTTTTTCAGAGATGCCCAGGTATTAGGCCATTATGTGGGGTTGAACACAGAGATAGAGGTGTTGACATCCTTTTTGCATTTCGAAATGATGTCTTTCCAGAAATTTTGTGCAAACGGGCAATCAAAGTAGATGTGTGCTGAGGTTTCGTTTGCCTGGTTACATTGCTAGCACGTGGGATTTGGTTGTACCTCCACTTGATTAAGGTAGGATCCAGTGGGGAGCCTTTCATGAAAGAGTAGCCAGAAGAAAGATTGGATTCTTTTTTACACTTTTAGCTTCCATATCCATTTGAAAGTGTGGGTCCTATTTTCTTGCCCTTGGTCTAGTATTAAGTATGCTGATTTGGTGGAGTATAGACCATTTGGTGTTTCACCCCATATCATTCTATCCTCCTTGGCTGGGTTGGGTAGAATAAAGGTGTTGTGGATGAAATTTTGCTAATTTTGGGGAATGTAATGGAAATGGTGGATAGGTTCCACGCCCAATTTTGGTGGACATTTGCAACTGTTTTGGACATGTCATCAACCTTGAATTAGAGATTTTATGGCTGGGAGGTCATTAATCCAGGGGTCGTCAAAAAAATTTACCTTGTTCCTAGTGTAAATTACCTATTTTTTTTATTTTCATGCATGTTTCCCACCATTTCAATATGCATTGTCATGTGTGGGACTTAGCCTTTTTGGGGGGTTATCTTCAATTGTAGTGTTTTGCAATAAGAGTGTTCACCCAGAGGGATGTTGGGTTTTGGATAACCTCCAAGAAAGGCCTGAGTTGCAGTGCTTCGTTCTTTAGCTTAGCTTTCTGAATCCCCAGACCCCCTTTGTCCTTGGCCTTTGTGATTGTGTCCTAAGACACAAGATGCATTTTCTTTTTATTGGTAATGGTGCCCGAAATGACATTCCTTTGAACCTTGTCAATTTCCTTGATAGTTTTAGCTGGCAGTTTGATGTATTGCATGGCATGGTTCGGTATTGAGTTTAAGGAAGCCTTTTCCAGAGTGGTCCTGCATGTCATATTAAGCATGCTTGTTTTCCATCCTGCCATTTTTGAGTGAAGAGTGTCAATAATAAATTGAAAATCATTATGAGTGAGCCTCTTGTGGAAAATTGGGAATCCTAGGTACTTTCCAAAGGTTGAGGAAGCTTTTATGGATAGGGAATTAGAAATTAGTTCCATTTGGTGAGCCTGACAGCTCTAACTGAAACAAACCTTGAATTTGTTCAGATTGATTTTTTTGCCCTGATGCTAGATTGAAAGAATTGAGAGTATTCAAGATTGTGTTGTTGTTTGATAGATTAGCTTTGTCAAAGAGGGTTAAGTCATCAGCAAAGAATATGTGAGAGATTTTTGATCCATTTCTACTGATGTTGAATTGCTGCCAATCCCCATGTACTGTCTGTGGCTCTCGACAGCCTTTTTGTGCAATTTATAAAGAGGTATGGAGAGAGGGGGTCCCCTTGCCTGTTGCCTCTAGTGGTCATGAATGGAGTTGTTTGCCCCCCATTGACAATAACATAGGTGGTGGAGGTGCTAATACATGACATGATAAGGTTAATGATGTTGCTTGGGAACGTAAAGCCATGGAGTGTTTCCTTGATGAAAGACCATTCAAGTCTGTCAAAGGCCTTTTCCAGGTCTATTTTTAGCATCATGCTGCTAGCTTTGCCTTTTATTTTCCCAAAATGGGAGATATATTCCTGGACTATGATGATATTATCAGAAGCTCTCCCGTTTGATATGAAGTTTGCTTGGTTGGGCCCAATAATGCTCGAGAGAAAGGGTTTGATCCTATTGACTATGATTTTTGTTACTGTCTTGTAGACAGTGTTGCATAAGCCTATAGGTCTGAAGTTCTTTACCATATAGGCTTGGGGGCATTTTGGGATGAGGCAGAGAAGAGTTCCATTCATGATTGGGTCCATAGTTGATGTGGAGAAACAGTTCTTACAGTAGTGGATGACATCCTTGGCCACTATATCCCAGTACTTCTGGTAGAAGAAGGGGTGTAGACCATCTGGCCCAAGTGCTTTGAAAGGCTTGAGAGAAAAGATAGCAATCTTGATTTCACTGTCCCTAAGAGGCACTCCTAACATTGTTTGTTGAGCCTGTGAAAGAGTTTGCCCTTGGATTTCAGTGGAGGATAGGCCAACTCTAGAGTATCGGTAGGAGGACTACGAGATAGCTTGTTTGATTTCCCCTTCCTCAAACATCCATTGACCATTGTCATTTTGGAGGGAGAGGATTTTGTTCCTCCTCCTTCTGTTTAGGATGGATGTGTGGAAGAATTTTGTGTTAGCATCTCCATAAGAGAGCCAATGGATTCTGCATTTCATTTTCTAATAGTCTTCTTCATTTTTCAAAATTGAGTTAAGCTCTTGTATGAGGTTTGTTTCAAGGCTTTGAAGGTTGGTACTTATTGGGTAGTGAGGGGATTTCTGGATCCCTGCAATACTTGCAAGTATCCTTTTCTTATTGTGGAAAATGTTGCCAAAGGTATGCATGTTCCAATTAAGGACATTTGTTTTGAACAGTGAGGTGGAAGGGATTAAGGATGAGTTTGGCTTGAAAGAGTCCCTAACCAGATTTTGGAATATTGGGTGGCTGCACCATATTGACTCAAACCTAAAGTGTTTGTTTATAGAACTAGGGCTGGCACTACTTAGATTAACCAGCGTAGGGCAGTGATCCGACTGAGTTCTAGGAAGGTGGGTGATGTTTGCTACAGGGTACTCATTTACCCAATGGTTATTAGCTAGGCATCTGTAAATTCTTTCTAAAATGAGATAGTTCCTATTTTTGTACCTTTTGTTAGACCAGGTATACTTGCTGCCTTTAAAACCTAGGTCTATGAGATGGTAGTTATATATGTAGTTCCAAAAAGAGTTGCTTCTGTGGGTATTGATGGGGTTGCCTCCAATTTTTTCTTCAGCTTTGAGGACTTCATTGAAGTCACCCCACAAACCAACTCCCTATATGAGTCTTCGAGTTGTCAATCAGACTACCCCAAAGGCTTTTCCTATCTTCTAAAATATCACTGACATAGATAGCAGAAAAAACCAGGGTGGGTTTGAAGGTAATAACTTTACCATGGCATGGATGCCTTGAGAATTGATAACTATCTCATCCACTTGGAGGGGATTTTTTTTCCACGTGATTACTATGCCTCCAGAATAGCCAATGGCAGGAAATTGGATGTGCATATCGAAATGAAACTCTTCAGTAAGCTTTTTGTGGTCAGCCATTTTGGTCTCTAAGAGGAAAAGCATCATAGGCTTGTGGAGCTTGACCATCTCCGAGAAATGCCTCTTAAACTCCGCACTGTTTTCCCCTCTAACATTCTATATGATGAAATTCATTAGAGGGTTCATTGTTGGAGGGCTTGTGCTCGATGATGCCTTTTCCCTGCCCTGGGGATGCAACACATTCTTCCCTTGGTGTTGAGACTGTTGGGATCTCATCACTGGAGTTAGGGTTAGGAGTGGTTTGAGAGTACCTTGGCTCATGTGAGAGGAGAGATCTATTCCTCAACGTGCTAGATTCTTTAGGCACGGTAGGATGAGGGTTTTGTTGTGATCCACGCTTAACTCCACCGCCATCACTGCCTTCAGCCATAGTGAGTCCACTCTCACTAAGTTGTCTATTAGAGTTGTTCCTTTGTCTGTTGTCCTCTCGTTTCTCCTAAGAATATCCGGGGATGTTGAGATTCCTTTTGCTATGTTACCTAGTGGCAATTGGGGTGCTTGTTGTGGTGATTGTGTTTGCTTCTCCGGCTACAAAGATGAAGCTTTCTGAGTTGCTTCCGGCTGGAACACTTTGAAGTGTGGTGTTCCATATGGGTCCTCCACTGTGAGTTCTGGGAAGAAGGGGATACTGTTGAAAATTTGGTTGATCCTCACTTGGATGGGCACTTCTCTATTTGTGTTTGAGTTTTCTGGGTGGATCTGCTCCATGGCTGACTGTCATATTTGGGCACCAAGCATCCCCAAGCCCTTGTTTAGTGCTTTTGTTGTGACCCTTACTAGGTGGGCTGGATTCTGGAAGATTAAGTACATTAGTTGTTCGCCCAGTTGAAAATCGTAGCTCAGGGCTTGCCCATGGAGAGCCAATTCTAGCCAAGATGCTAGTAGGTGATCCAGCAGGGTGGGTTGGAGATTAGGAAGTTGGGAGGGGGTGTTGCTTGGTTCTAGTTTTGGGTTTCTTGCTTCTATCATTTTATGGCTTTATAATAAAGGAGGGGGTGTTGGGAAACTCGATCATTTATGACGGTTGAGCCTTTTGAGTGTTAATCATTTTAATTATTTGGGGGTTTGTGTCTGATTCACTAGGGGTTGGTTTAACTGGAAATCCGGTGGAGGTGATTGATTCTGTCAAATCAATGGGGATTTCTTGATTAAATTGTGTTTTAACTTGGTCTTTCATGGAGGGTTTCTTACCAGTTGGAGATGGTAGGGTTGGGTTAGTATGGTAGGGGTTATCATTGGGGTCAGTCGTGGTTTCCATCTCCTCCGATCCTTGTTGTGGTCCAGATTGATTTTTTGGGGTGTTATTTTGGTATTTAGGCTGTATTGACTTTGATTGTGGGGTAGAGTCCACGTGATTTTGGGTAATTGTCATGGTGTCAGTTGATGCTGTGGCTATTTGGGACATGGGCCCATTTTCCGAATTTAAATGAGTTTGGTTGTATCCAAGGTCCGCCTTCCTTTTGACACTTGTGTTGGCCCGTTCTCTTATGGGCTGACCTTCTCTGCTTTGTTGTCTGGGTTGTGCCCCCTTTGTGGAGTTTGGTTTGGGCCAGTCCGTTTCTTGCAACAAGTTAGATTTTTTTGTGTACCGAAAAGTTTGTGTTTCTGGCAACTTACCGGAGGACACATCAAACATTTTCACTTTGATTATGTCTTGCTTTGCTGATGAGTTGTCTTTTGTGGAGATGTCTGGTGCTTCCTTTTTCTTTGTAGTGGATTCCTTTTTCCACCTTCTTGTAAAGAAAACTACGTGCCATTCCTCTTCCTCCTCTACATTTGGTTTTTGATTGAGAGTATCCATCTGGTTATTTTTTGAGCATTCTGGGCTATCTTGATGATGGGATTGGTGTTGACTTTGTATATGTGTATATCCTCTCAAGAGGTGGCTGATCCTACCACATCTGGTGCAGAAGATATTTTCCCCTTTGTATAGTACAAGTTGTTTATGGTCTCCGATTGTGACTAAGGTTGCAACTGGTTTTTCTAGGGGAACCTGGATGAATATGTGTGCGTACCTTCCTCTGAGGGTATCTGAGGTACGCATATCAATTTTTAGGAGTTTTCCCAGTTTCCTACCCACCTTTTCAAGGACTTTCTTATCATAGAATTCTATTGGTAGTTGTGGTAGTCTCACCCAAATTGCACTGATCATGGGTTCCCATCTTCTTACTGAGAGGAAGTTCCATGCCAAGAACCATGACCCTTTTTGTATTGGCTTTCACTAGGTTCTCCTCTTTACTAAATTTGACTATGAAAAAGAATCTCATCCTAGGTCAATCAAGATCAACTGTTCGGATAGACTCCATAGGTCAAATGGCTTAGAACAGAGAAGGTAGTGTGGCATATTTTTTTCCAAATAGCTTGATGATGACTGAGAAATGTCATGGTTATTAGAGCCTATTCTTGTCCTCCTGTGAGAGTATTATAGGTCCTGTTCATTCCTTGCCTTTTTCTTGGGTTAATGTACATTGAGTTCCTATTGTGAAGTACTTGATTATGTAGTACTTTGTTTGTTTAGCAACATTTCTTTATATGAGTGTTATTGGTTAGTGTCTTCTTCCATGACGGTGCCATCCGGTGGTTCTGGTGGTATGTTGGGTGACTTGGGTGTAATTTCCATTAGGGATAATTTTCTAGTGATGGATGAGATTTTCTCTCCCTAGAAGTTACAATTTATGCTCTATTATCAACCATGATAACATTCCTAACGCAAGAATCTGTATTGAAGACTGATTTTATTTAGGTCCGTTTATTTGATACAATTTGTCATTCGAAAATCTATTTGACCAATAGAGGAATTGATTGCAATATATATATATATATATATATATATATATATATATATATATATATATATATATATATATATATATATACACACACACACACACACACACACACACACACACAAACACACAAACACACATTAAACAGTAATAATTTTCTTTTAAATGTTTCTGTATTCTTGTGTTTATAAAAAGTTTATGTACAAAAACGTAGCATTATATAGTAATAAAATTGACAAAATTACATAATATTTCACTACATAAGTTGGTCTTGCATTACTTTAGTCCACTTACAAGTTTGCAAATATGTAGCTAAATATCAACCAACTTAGATCTGAATTTTTTTGCTGCTTTTTTATTCTCTATATCTTCAAGCGTGAAATATTTCCATTCTCCTTTTTCCTCAAGTTTCTACATACCTATCACAACTACGAAAATTCATAAAGAGATGCGAGAAATCTAAAATCTCATCTTCTTTAATGTTAATCTTGTTAGCTTTTTAATATGATTTTATGAGAAATTTGGAGTGAGTATTGTTTGAACTTATTAAAATTAGTCTAAGTAGACTGTATATTTGAAGTCATTTAGTAGAGATTTGAAATAGTCTTAATCAAAAATTGCAAGTGAAAATCATACAAAAAATTCGTCAGAGATGCTTATACACTTTTATACAAAGAGGTATATTATATATAGTTCTATCAAAGTATATAAATAAAAATATATATATATATATATATATATATATATATATATATATATATATATATATATATATATATATATATATATATATATATAAGCACAGTAGTGAAAATGTTAGTGATACGAAGAAGGAGAAGAAGAAGAAGAAGAAGAAGAAGAAGAAGAAGAAGAAGAAGAAGAAAATGTGAAAAATTCACCAAATACCTGAAAATAATATATCAGCCTTGTATAAAATAATATATAAGATGTGTTTATACACTATTATACATTACTTATACAATATTATACACTATTATATAAATGAATCATATTAATGGAACTTCACTGATTCTTTTTCTTCTTTAGGATCTTCTGAAATTCAACACAAATATACCTCAAATCTGCTCCAAATCACTTCAAATTTGAGCTTTGAACTTCTCTTGACGATCCCAATCAATTGGGCCAACACCCAATCCAAACAACTAACAAAATCAAAAAATTCAATTTCTGAAATTCAACTCAAATCTACCTCAAATCTGCTCCAAATCACTTCAAATTTGAGTTTTGAACTTCCCTTGACGATCCCAATCAATTGGGCCAACACCAAATCCAAACAACTAACAAAATCGAAAAATTCAATTTCAGAAATTGAAGCTTCGAATGACCTTTAACAGTGACTCCAAAAATAATAATTCTCTTAAATGGTAACTTTTTTCTCATCTTAATAGTGATTATCAAATTTGAATCTTGAAGGAGAATTGAAGAATATATATAATGATAGAGAAACTTTGGGGTGCGAAGTCGTGAAAGAGGAAGAAGAAAATGAAGAAAAGAAAAAAATAGGGTGGGCTAACTGGTGAAAAATAATTTTCAGACCATGTACAACCTGGGCCATATCAGGTAAAGGCTTCAAATGTGGGCCATTTTGATGGACTGTAAGGCTAAGTGACAAGGAGCGTAATTCCCCTGGGGAAGTGCACGGTTAGCCACTAATAATACATGTATTTACTTTTGAAATACTGTTTAAAATATCTTTAGTCTTTGGCCACTGTTTGATAAATGTTAACTGCCCGAACGAAAATACCCCTCTACTCATGTCCTTAACTTCAGGACTACATGTCCTTAACTTTTGAACTTGAAACTCTAAGTTCAGAACTTCAGGACTATATGTCCTTAACTTTTGAACTTGGAACTCTAAGTTCAGGACTTCAGGACTACATGTCCTTAACTTTTGAACTTAACTTCAGGACTACATGTCCTTAACTTTTGAACTTGGAACTCAAACTTCAGGACCAAATGTCCTTAACTTTTGAATTTGTAAGTCAAAGTTAATGACTGCTTGTCTTTAACTTTTGAACTTGTAAGTCTAAGTTCAGGACCAAGTGTCATTAACTTTTAAACTTGGAATTCGAAATTAAGGACTAAGTGTCCATAACTTTTTAAACTTATAAATCAAAGTTCAGGACCAAGTATTCTTAACTTTTGAACTTGGAACTCAAAGTTAAAGTTGTCCTTAACTTTTTGTGACGACCCAAAGGGTCATCACCGTAATTCTCCCTTTCCATTAACTTTAGAGGCCTTGAAAACCTCTTATTTGGTTTCCTCGATTTGTGTGCACAGTCCGAGCGTGAAGCCGGAAGATTTTTATGTGAAAATATTTGAACTCTGTGTTAAAAACTAAGAATTTTAATAGTAATATTGCCATAGTTGACTTTGGTCAACGTTTTGGATAAATGGACCCGGACCCATGATGTGACGGTCTCGAAAGGTCCGTAATGAAATTTGGTACCCAGGCGTATTCACGAAATCGGAATCCGAGGTCCCAGGCCCGAGTGCAGAGCTTTTTTGTGAAATTATTTTTGAAAGTGCTTAAGGAAAAATAAAAATGAAAATTTGATCAAAAGTGATAGTATTAGGCTCGTATTTTGGTTCCGACACCTTGTACAAGTCTTAAATGAGCGTTAAACGCTATCTGTAAAGTTTGATTGAAAACAGACGTCGTTTGACGTGTTTCAGACTAAAAGTGGAAAAAATTGAAAGTTTAGAACTTTGAAATGAAAATCATGAGTTTTGGAGGTTGATTATTTGATTTTGATGTTATTTTGGCGATTTGATCGCACGAGTAAGTCCGTAAGATGATTTAGAGGTTGGGTGCATGTTAGGGTTAGAGCCCCGAGGGCTCGGGTGAGTTTCGGATAGGTGTTAGGCTCATTTTTGTTGCATTTCCACTGCTGGTGTCTGCAGTCTTCGCAATTGCGAAGACTTGTTCGCAAATGCGAACATCCCCTGTTTGGCCCTGTCATCGCAAATGCGATGTTTCTCTCGCAAATGCGATATTTCCCCGTGGCATCCAGACTTCGCAAATGCAAATTCCAATCTCGCAAATGCGAGTTCTTCCTTTTCCTTGCCCAATTCACAATTGCGAAATTTTTCTCGTAATGGCGAGGTTCCTTTCATTTCTCCCAAGTTCACAAATGCGAAGTTAATATCTCATTTGCGACATCTGCACCCCTACAAGTGATACTTACTCGAATTCAAACCTCACATTTTCATATTTTCAAAACCCAAAACCACCATAGGCGATTTCTCTCGAACCCCTTCGTCCCTAAATTACTTGTAGGTCAACTTTTACTAGTTTTCTTCAATCTTTATCATCTTCTAACATGATTTCATCCATAAATAAAAGCTTTCATGGTTAAAAATGGGGGATTTGGGGTAGAACCTAGGTTTTCATAAAACTGGGGATTTTGGACCTCAATTTGGAGTCCGATTTCAAAACAAATTGCATATATGAACTCGTGGGGGAATGGGTAACCCGGTTTTGTTTGAACCTTGGTTTTTGACCACGTGGGCCCGGGGACATATTGGGAATTTTTGAGTAAAACTTTGGGAATTTCGTTCTTATGCATTCAAATCGATTTAATTAGCATTTGTTGATACATTTGAGTAAATTGTGGTTAGATTCGACCGGTTTTGAAGCGAATTCAAGGGGTAAAGCTATCCTAGAAACGTGAGTTGAGTTGGAAGCCTTCGAGGTAAGTGTTCGATCTAACTTTGGCTTGAGGGAATAGGATTAGGATAATATTTCCTTTGTGCTATGTGGAGTCGGTGTATAGGTATGGTGACGGTTACCTATGCGCCCGAGTCTAGCATGACCGTGAGTCATAATTGCTAATAAATTGTCGAAAGAAGTGAACAATTGTGATAATTACTTGTTAAAGCAAATGAGTTAAGGAAGGAATTATGGTGTTTTCCCTTGCCGAGATTTGTTGTTGAATCGTTTTCCCTTGCCTGGACTTATTGTGGAGTTGTTCTTCCCTTGCCAGGATATTTTGGGCTGTTAGTTGTACCCTTGTCGGGTTAGACTGTTATTATGGGATCGTGTGGCACGCCGCCCACCTATTATTATTGGCCTGAGATGCCGGTGACATTTATTATGGGATCGTGTGGCACGCCGCCCGCCTATTGTTATTGGCCTGAGATACCAGTGACATTGTGCACAGAGAATAAGAAAGCGTGTGGCGCGCCGTCCACTGTAGATGCTTGTAATCATTGAGCTACTCCATACTATTGATTGGGTGAGGATGAGTGATAAAGTATGATGGGTGATTCCGTACAGTGTGGTGGATTATCTTGGTGAGGACGAGAGTAAAAGCACGATGAGTGGTGCCGTGCAACATTTGCTTTACTGGTCTTTCTCATATTGGTGTTTGTTATACTGTTTCCACTTCCTTGTTGCTGATGATTAGATAATTGAACTGCCATACCTCCAGCATGTTCCCTTCCCATTATCTGTTTAGATTTTGTTATTTTTTATTATTGCATATACATCTATACAGGTTGATTATGGTAGGTCCGGTTTAGCCTCGTCACTACCTCGCCGGGTTAGCTCGGGCACTTACCAGCACATGGGTCCGGTTGTGCTGATACTATGATTCTGTTCCTTTTGTGCACAGGTCAAGACACAGCCTATGGACCGCAGCTATAGTTCGGGAGTGATCCTTCAGTCTAGAGACTCTGAGGTAGTTCGCTGGCGTTCGCGAGCCCTGAGTCTCCTCTATCTTTTCTAGTTTGTTTTATTTGTATCAAACAGACATATGATGTATTTCTTTCGGACTATTGTTTTTAGTACTCTTTAGTTGTCCGTGAGCAGTGACACCAGATACTGGGTAGAGACGTGTTGTATCTTTTTCCGCATCGTGTTTTCGTTATTATTATTAAAAGACTTCCGCGTGTTTTAATTAATTATTCTAGTATTTGTTTTGTTTTAGATTTAAGTTTGTGAAAAATATTATAAAGGTTGGCTTGCCTAGCTTCGATAGTAGGCGCCATCACGACTCCCGATGGTGGGTAAATTCGGGTCATGACAAGTTGGTATCAGAGCACTAGGTTACTTGGGTCTCACAACTCACGCACAAGCTCGGTAGAGTCTAAGGGATTGGTACGGAGACGTCTAGATTTATCCCCCATAGGCAACAGAGTTAGGAAAAGTTGCACTTTGTTCATTCTTGTCGTGCGATTATGTTTCTTAAATATTGATTATCGTTATACTCCATTTTTTCGTAGATGGAGAGAACACGTGCATCTTCTTCTTCCACGCAGTAGCCCAAGCCCCCAGAGGCAGCTCCCGCGAGGGGCAGGGGCCGAGGCCGTGCCAGAGGCCGTGGCAGGGGCAGAGCTCAGCCCTAGGCAGCAGTTCCAGAGGTGGAGCCTCATATTGACTTTAATGAGGAGGTTCCAGCTCCACCAGCTCCAGTGGTCCCAGCTCAGGTCCCAGGAGGAGTGATGTTTTCTTCAGATCTTCAGGATGCCCTTGTCCGCATAGCAAGCTTTATGGACAGTATGGCCAGAGCAGGATTGTTGCTAGTAGCACCAGCCACTTCTCAGGCTGGAGGAGGGCTTCAGACAACTGCTACACATACTCCGGAGCATGTAGCTCCCCAGACTCAGGTTCCGTTGGTTCAGCCCACAATGGCAACTCAGGCAGGTATTATAGCTTAGGTCGGAGATGGGATGGCCATGTCATCGGATTCTTTTGTGGAGACTTGATCGTTTCTCCAAGTTTTTCACTACTACTTTCGGCGATGCTTCATCGGAGGATCCCCAGGAATTTCTATGCAGTTGCCATGAGATCCTCAGGACTAAGGGGATAATGGAGACCAATGGGGTCGATTTTTGCACTTTAAGGCTTGTGGGGTCTGCCAAGACTTGGTGGAGGGATTATTGTCTATCTAGACCAGCAGGGTCTCCAGCTTTTACATGGGATCAGTTCGCGAGATTATTTTTGGAGAAGTTTCTCCCCGTCACTCAGCGGGAGGCACTTCGCAGGCAGTTTGAGTGCCTCCAGCAGGGCTCTATATCAGTTTCGCAATATGAGATGAGGTTTATTGATATCGCACATCATGCTATTGCGATACTTCCCACCGAGAGAGAGAGGGTGCGGAGGTTTGTGAATGGGTTGGTTCAGCCGATCCGTGTTCAGATGGCCATGAGCACCGAGAGTGATATTACCTTTCAGGAGGCGGTGGATGGCGCCCGCCGGATAGAGATGGCACTTTCTCAGGGAGGTGGTCAGGGGTCTGGCAAGAGGCCTCGACATTCTGGTAGATCCAGTGGTACCTCATCGGGAGGTAGGGATTCACATGACAGAAGCCATCCCCCGAGGCCTTTTCAGTCAGACCTTCAGGCTTCTCATGGTACTCCAGGCAGTCGAAGTTTTCAGTCGTAGTATCCCACCCAGCAGCCGCTTCGATATTCTCAGCAGCCGAAGGCTTGCTTCACTTGCGGCGACCTGAGGCAGATTTCCAAGTATTGCCCTCGAGCTTCCAGCAGTTCGCAGCAGCAGGGTCCTCATCTCATGATTCAGGTAGCAGACGATCCATAGGCCGCCCAGCCAGCTAGAGGCGGGGGTAGAGGCCATAGAGGTGGAGGTAGGGAGCGTAGAGGCGGAGCTCAGACCGCTAGAGGCAGAGGTCAACTCGTGGCAGATCATCCCAGAGATACAGTTCACGGAGTAGGGGGTCAGCCCTATTACTATGCTTTATTGGCCAGGCCGGAGGTCGAGTCAGCAGATGTTGTGATCATATGTACCATTCTGATTTGTATTAGAGGTGTTTCAGTACTATTTGGGCATGGATCTATGTATTCGTATCTATCGTCCCATTTTGCACCCCATTTGATCATGCCTAGAAAGGCTTTGGGTATTCCTGCATATGTGTCTACGCCAGTTGGTGATTTCCATAGTGGTAAACCGAGTGTATCGTTCTTGTGTGGCGGTGTTTGAGGGTCTTGAGACTCGTGCCAACTTATTGCTCTTAGAGATGGTGGACTTTGACGTTATATTGAGGATGGATTAGTTGTCCCCGTGACCTTGGTTTAACCATGATTGCCCCATTTAGAATGAAGAGGGATTTTAGATCCTCCGACCCGCAGTGAGATATTGTTTGCGAAGACTCGACGCATGGTTAAGAGAGGAGTGCTTAGCTCAAATGGCGTATAATCGCGACTCCAGCGTAGAGGTTCCTTCCGTTTGTTCTGTTCCTATTGTTCGTTAGCTTCCTCGATGTTTTCCCATCAGACCTCCCGGGCATGCCTCCTGATAGGAATATCGATCTTCGCGTTGATCTGGCCCCGGGCACTCAGCCTATATATGTTACTTTGTATCGCATGGCCCCGCCAGAGTTGAGAGAGATTTAAAGGAAGAGTTTCAGGACTTGCTTGATAAGGATTTTGTTAGGCCTAGAGTTTCGCTTTGGGGCACACCAGCGTTATTGCGAAGAAGAAGAAAGTTCGACGAGGATGTGTTTCGATCAGCTTCAGATCACCAGGGAATTTTTCAAGGGTAGATTAGGGATCTGGTTACCAGCAGATGAGGGCTAGGGCATTCGGTGTCCTTAAGATAGTTTTCTGCACGGAATTGATTTTGCCCACGGAATCAAGACCTTGTACGGTTTATTGTGTTGCTTTCTGGGTAGGTCTTAGCGTAGTGTTGATGTAGAGTAGAAGGGTCATAGCGTATGCTTTGAGGCAGTTGAAGATCCACAAGAAGAATTATCCAGTTCATGACCGAGAGTTGGCAACCATTGTTCATGCCTTGAAGATTTGGAGGCATTATTTGTATGGTGTGACGTGTGAGGTGTACACGGATCAAAAGAGCCTTCAATACTTGTTCAAGCAGAAAGAGTTGAATTTGAGACAGCGGAGGTGGTTGGAGTTATTAAAAGATTATGATGTTTCTATTTTATACCACCCATGTAAGGCCAATGTGGTGACTGATGCATTGAGAAGAAAGTCCGCTAGCATGGGTAGTCTTGCATATATTCCGGTCAGCCAGAGACCGCTTGCCTTGGATGTTCAGGACTTGGCCAATATATTTGTGAGATTGGATATTTCTGAGTCCAGTAGGGTGTTAGCTTGCACAGTTGCTCACTCGTCATTAATGGAGCGTATCCGGGAGTGGCAGTTTGATGATCCCCATTTATGTGTCTTGAGAGACACAGTGCAGAGGGGAGGTGCCAAGGAGATGACTTTGGGAGATGATGGCATATTGAGGTTGCAGGGGCGAGTTTGTGTGCCCAATGTTGATGGTATTCGAGAGTCGATCTTAGCGGAGGCCCAGAGTTCTCGGTATTCTATTCACCCGGGCACCGCGAAGATGTATCAGGATTTGCGACAGCATTATTGGTGGAGTAGAATGAAGAAAGACATTGTTGCATATGTGGCTCGTTGTCTAAATTTTCAGCAGGTTAAGTACGAGTATCAGAGGCCCGGTGGATTATTTCAGAGGATTGAGCTTCCCGAGTGAAAGTGGGAGAGAATCACCATGGATTTTCTTACTGGCCTTTCGATGACTTGGAAGAAGTTTGATGCTATATGGGTTAATGTTGATAGGCTGACTAAGTCGGCGCATTTCATCCCAGTTGCCACCACTTATTCATCCGAGAGGTATGCAGAGATTTATATCAGGGAGATCGTTCGCCTGGGGTGCCCATATATATTATTTCGGATCGGGGTCTGCAGTTTACCTCACATTTCTGGAGAGCTTTGCATCGTGAGTTGGGCACCCAGGTCCAGTTGAGTACAGCATTTCACCCCCAGACTGACGGTCAGTCCGAGAGGACCATTCATATTCTTGAGGATATGCTCCGAGCCTGCGTTATTGATTTTGGAGGCTCGTGGGACCAGTTTTGCCATTAGCAGAGTTTGCCTACAACAACAGCTACCAATCCAGTATTCAGATGGCTCCATATGAGGTGTTGTATGGTAGGCGATGTCGGTCCCCAGTCGGATGGTTTGAGCCGGGAAAGGCTCGGTTATTAGGTACAGACTTGGTACAGGAGACCTTGGATAAGGTTAAGATCATTCAGGATAGACTTCGGTCAGCTCAGTCTAGGCAGAAGAGTTATGCGGATCGTAAGGTTAGGGATGTTGCTTTCACGGTTGGTAAGCGTGCATTGCTCCGTGTATCGCCTATAAGGCGTGATGAGATTTGGGAAGAAGGGCAAGCTTAGCCCTAGGTATATCGGCCCATTTGAGATTCTTGACCGTGTTGGAAATGTGGCTTATATACTTGCATTGCCCCCTAGCTTGTCAGTCGTGCATCCGGTTTTCCATGTATCCATGCTTCGGAAGTATCATAGTGATCCCATCCACGTGTTAGATTTCAGCACTTTCCAATTGAACAAGGATCTATCATATGAGGAAGAGCCAGCGGCAATCTTAGACCGGCAGGTTCGACAGTTGAGGTTGCGAAGTTTTCCTTTAGTGCGTGTTCAGTGGATAGGTCAGCCTTCTGAGGAATCGACCTGGGAGTCCGAGTCTGATATGCGGAGTCGTTATCCCCGTCTATTCCCCGACTCTGGTACTCCTTTCTTTTTTCCGTTCGAGGACGAAAGGTTATTTTAGAGGTGGAGGATGTGACGACCCAAAGGGTCATCACCGTAATTCTCCCTTTCCTTGCACTTCTGAGGCCCTGAAAAACCTCTTATTTGGCAGTCATATTTCCATAGTTGAATTTGGTCAACGTTTTAGGTAAACAGACCCGGAACCATGATGTGACGGTCCTGGAGGGTCCGTAATGAAATTTGGGACCCGGGCGTATTCCCGGAATCGGAATCTGAGGTCCTAGGCCCGAGTGCGGAGCTTTTCTGTGAAATTGTTTTTGAAAGTGCTTAAGGAAAAATGGAAATGAAAATTTGATCAAAAGTGATGGTATCGGGCTTGTATTTTGGTTCCGATGCCCGGTACAAGTCTTAATGAGCGTTAAGCGCTATCTGTAAAGTGTGGTTGAAAACGGACGTCGTTTGACGTGTTTCGGACTAAAAATGGAAAATTTGAAAGCTTAGAACGTTGAAATGAAAATCAAAAGTTTTGGAGGTTAATTCTTTGATTTTGATGTTATTTTGGCGATTTGATCGCACGAGTAAGTTTGTAAGATTTTTTAGAGGTTGGGTACATGTTTGGGTTGATGATCCGAGGGCTCGAGCGAGTTTCGGATAGGTGTCCGGCTCATTTTTGTTGCACTTCCACTGCTGGTGTCTGCAGTCTTCGCAATTGCGAAGACTTGTTCGCAAATGCGAACATCCCATGTTTGGCCCTGTCATTGCAAATGCGATGTTTCTCTCACAAATGCGATATTCCCCCATGGCAGCCAGACTTCGCAAATGCAAAGTCCAATCTCGCAAATGCGAGTTCTCCCTATTCCTTGCCCAGTTCTCAATTGCGAACTATTTCTCGCAATTGCGAGGTCCCTTTCATTTCTCCCAAGTTCGCAAATGCGAAGTTAATATCGCATTTGCGACATCTGCACCCCTGCAACTGATACTTAGACGAATTCAAACCTCACTTTTTCATATTTTCAAAATCCAAAACCACCATAGGCGATTTCTCTCGAACCCCTTCGTCCCCAAACTACTTGTAAGTCAACTTTAACTAGGTTTCTTCAATCTCTATTATCTTCTAACATGATTTCATCCTTAAATCAAATCTTTCATGTTTAAAAATGGGGGATTTGGGGTAGAACCTAGGTTTTCATAAAATTGGGGATTTGAACCTCAATTTGGGATCCGATTTCATTAGGTTTCATGAAATTGGGGATTTTGGACCTCAAATTGGGGTCCGATTTCAAAACAAATTGCATATATGAACTCGTGGGGGAATGGTTTTGACCACGTGGGCCCGGGGACATATTGGGAATTTTTGAGTAAAACTTTGGGAATTTCGTTCTTATGCATTCAAATCGATTTAATTAGCATTTCTTGATACATTTGAGTAAATTGTGGTTATATTCGACCGGTTTTGAAGCGAATTCGAGGGGTAAAGCTATCCTAGAAGCATGAGTTGAGTTGGAAGCCTTCGATGTAAGTGTTCGATCTAACTTTAGCTTGATGGAATAGGATTAGGATAATATTTGCTATGTGCTATGTGGAGTCGGTATGTAGGTATGGTGACGGTTACCTATGCGCCCGAGTCTAGCATGACCGTGAGTCATAATTGCTATTAAATTGTCGAAAAAAGTGAACAATTGTGATAATTACTTTTTAAATGAACTGTGAAATGGTAGTTGAGAAGCAAATGAGTTAAGGAAGGAATTATGGTGTTTTCCCTTACCGGGATTTGTTTTTTAATCGTTTTCCCTTGTCGGGACTTATTGTGGAGTTGTTCTTCCCTTGCGGGATATTTTGGGTTGTTAGCTGTATCCTTGCCGGGTTAGATTGTTATATTGATGTGCTTCCCTATTGGGATCTTCTGTGAAGAGATTGTTAGAATTATTCAATTGCATTACATATTGGGATCGTGTGGCATGCCGACCACGAGATATTATTATGGGATCGTGTGGCACGCCGCCCACCTATTATTATTGGCCTGAGATGCCGGTGACATTTATTATGTGATCGTGTGGCACGCCAATCACCTATTGTTATTGGCATGAGATACCGGTGACATTATGCACAGAGAATACGGGAGCGTGTGGCGCGCCATCCACTGTAGATGCTTGTAATCATTGAGCTACTCCATACTATTGATTGGATGAGGATGAGTGATAAAGTACGATGGGTGATGTCGTACACTGCGATGGATTATCTTAGTGAGGACGAGAGTAAAAGCACGGTGAGTGGTGTCGTGCAACGTTTGCTTTACTGGTCTTTCTCATATTGGTGTTTGTTATACTGTTTACACTTCCTTGTTGTTGATGATTAGATAATTGAACTGCCATACCCCCAGCATGTCCCCTTCCCATTATCTGTTTAGATTTTGTTATTTTTCTGTTATTGCACATACATCTGTACAGGTTGATTGTGGTAGGTCCGGTTCTCGTCACTACCTCGCCGAGGTTAGGCCGGGCACTTACCAGCACATGGGGTCGGTTGTGCTGATACTACGCTTTTGTACCTTTTGTGCACAGGCCAGGACACAGCCTACGAACCGCAGCTATAGTTCGGGAGTGATCCTTCAGTCTAGAGACTCTGAGGTAGTTCGCTGGCGTTCGCGAGCCCTGAGTCTCCCCTATTTTTTCTAGTTTGTTTTATTTGTATCAAACAGACATATGATGTATTTCTTTCAGACTATTGTATTTAGTACTCTTTAGTTGTCCGTGAGCAGTGACACCAGATACTGGGTAGAGACATGTTGTATCTTTTTCCGCATCTTATTTTCGTTATTGTTATTAAAAGATTTTTGCATGTTTTAATTAATTATTCTAGTATTTATTTTCTTTTAGATTTAAGTTTATGAAAAAGATTATAAAGGTTGGCTTGCCTAGCTTCGACAGTAGGCGCCATCACGACTTCCGATGGTGGGTAAATCCGGGTCGTGACACTTTTGAACTTGAAACTTGAAGTTCAGGACTAAGTGTCCTTAACTTTTTAACTTGTAACTATAAGTTCAGGATTCATAACATAACACGTTATTTGCATCTTTTCAAAACAAAAACAAAACAAAAAAAGTGGATCATGGCATCTTTATCTTAGATATTGACGTTTTGATATGTAAGCGAAATAGTTTATTGAATAGACGGAGCACCAAGAAGTTATTATTAGTACGCAAAAGTTTTAGTTGACACATCTTAACTTTACAAAAGTGATGATGTTGCTTTCCTTTCAAAATACCTTTGATTCCTCTCTAAAACACCAAGACCAGAAAAATGCATCAGTGATTAGTTCATCGTCTCTGTCTGTGCACTTTTTTGACCTTCATAGTATCTTTTCATATATGGCAGTACAGTTTTTTTTCTCTAACATGAAAGAGATACAAGAAAGGGTACCACCGTCTTTTTATATTACTTTTAATAGACTAGTGGCTATTATTGTTAAGCATTGAAAATATTGGATAAAAAGTAAATACCACCTTAAAAAGTGACCATCCCACACAATTTTTACTAATTTTCCCATAATACGCGTTAGATATAAATTCCTCATTATCCACCAACATTATGCTGTTGAACTCAAGTTCAACTTATCTAATATTGGACGAGCTAAAAATAATATAGTACTACTTTATTATTTCATTTCTTTATATCAAGTATACGCTAATTAAACCCCAAAAGAAAGAAGAATTACGGATAACTTCTGTAATTGAAATACAACAAGGTATTACAGAACATTCGTGGGTAAGATTTCTTTCTTTATTAAGCCAGCTAAATAGGATCAATATCTATCATCCTCAAGAACTAACACTTTTGCTTTAGTTTTTAATTTTATAACTCCAATATTTTATTTATTAATATTTATATAAATTTTTCTTGCAACTATATATTTATTGAGATGAGGTACACGTGCAAGGCGTGTAATCTAAAACTAGCACACACACACAAAAATACACACCCACACACACGCATATATATATATATATATATATATATATATATATATATATATATATATATATATATATATATATATATATATATATATATATATATATATACACACACATTTTTTTCATGTTCATCTTATACTTCAAAGTTTCAATTCAAACTACCTAGAAACCCCACCAAATCATTCCAAAACTGAAATTCAAGTTCCTTAATATGTCTCTAATCTATTCTAAACACACTCAAAAGAAAGCAAAAAATTAACATTTTCTTAGCTACAAATAGTTATTTGGCTAATATTAATAATGTTTAGCTAATATTAATAATCTTTTGTGAATTGACTTTTATAATAAGCTACTTATAAATGGACATAACCGATAGTTTTTCGTAAAAATTGCACGGAGCGTCATGTTTGGTCGCTCACATTTAACCTATACCCATTTTTTAAAGTTTTAACGTGTACTCACTTTTTAAATAACTTCAACCCACTTTCTCCTCCTCCTTCTCTTAATTCGTTTTCTTATTCTTATTCTTCTTCTTCTTTCTTTTACTGCTTCAGTTCATGGGATGATTGCCATAAATATCTTTATCAGATTATTTAAAAATAAATTATAGATAATTACGTAAGTTAGTAGACAAAAATTTGTGAATATTTCCATGTAATTCTGCTCTTTTCATGTTTATTATTTTCAAAATTTATGATTTTAGATACTGTTGACAATCTGATTATTTTTTAATAGTAATACACTATGAAAGAATAAGGTGATTATTTATCAAGTATGTTAGAAAGATTCTTCAAAAACTTCATTTTATATAATGCTGGAGTTTTTACAAAAGAACTAAATAACTACAACATCTTCTACTGAACTTTTTTTAAAAAAATTATAATAAAACTAATGAATCCAGGACAAAAAAACTTCAGCTTGTATTGTAACGACCCGACCGGTCGTTTTGAGCTCTAGCCCATCGTTCAGCGATCTGAGGCAATGAGCAGCTTCGTCTCAGGCGTATTGACTTGTGTATATAGTCGGAATTGAAATTCAGGAAGTTCGGAGTCAAATTTAAATGAAAAATTCTCATTTCAGAAGCCTTAAGTTAGATAAAATGGTTAAGATTGGAATTTTAAATAAACGACCTCATAATTCAGATCCAAAGGTCCGAGCAGGTTCGTATGATAATTTCGGACTTGGCGGTATGCCCGAGCGTTTTGGCGCCTATTGTGGAATGTTAGCATTTTGGAAGAAATTTCCTGAATTAGGCTTGAAGTGCGTTTCAGCGTTATCGATGTCCATTTGGAACTGAGACTGGGCGTAGCTCCGTATAGTGATTCTAGATTTGGGAGCACGATCGGAAATGAATTCGGAGGTTCGTAGGTCAATTTGAAGTCGTTTGGCTAAAGATAGGAATTTGAAGGTTTTTAAGAAGCTTGACTGGAAGTGGAAATTTTGCTATCGGGCTTGAAATGTGAATTTTATGGCTAGGATAGCTTCGTTAGGTGATTTGGGACTTAGGAGCGTGTCCGAAATATTTTTGTGACGACTAGTGTATAATTAAGCTTGAATCGACAAGTTAGTATTTTGGCGAATTTCGGTTGATAGGTGAGATTTTGATATGAGGGTCGGAATGGAATTACAAAAGATTTTGTAGCTTCGTTATGTCATTTTGGACTTGTATGCAAAATTTGAAGTCAATCGGACGTGATTTGATAGGTTTCGACAGCGGAAATAGAAGTTGAAAACTTCAAAGTCCTTCAAGCTGGAATTGAGGTGTAATTCATGGTTTTACCATTGTTTGATGTGATTTGAGACCTCGAGCAAGTCCGTAATGTGATTTGGGACTGGTTGGTGTTATTTGTCGGGGCCTCGGGGGCCTCGGGTGTGTTTGAGATTGTGATCACGCTCTTATTTAATGTTTCAACGTTGCTTCTTTGAACATAAAGGGGTACCATATTAAGCAAATGAGCTTCAAATTTAATTTTTGAACCATTACATCCGTAGTGAAATTTTGGAGCCGTAGCAAAAAAATCATCGAATTTGGACATCGTATGAGGGAGTTATGCTCATTTCCGTGTCGGGGGAATCTAGTTGCTGTCAGAACCGCATAAGCGAAATTGACCGCGGATGCGGGACCGCAAAAGCGGAAATAGAAATGTGAAAGCGGTCCCGCATACGCGAAAAATGTCAGCATAAGCGGAAAGGTCCGCATAAGTGAAAAATTGTCTGCATAAGCAGAAAATGGGCCTGGGCAGAGACTTTAAGTCCTAAAAATGGTCATTTCTCCACCATTTTAAGTCAACTTGGAGAGCTTTTGGACGGGGATTGAAGGGAGTTTCAACTAATATCTATTGGAGGTAAGTTTTATGAGTTAAGTACATAATTCTATTGAATAATCATCCTAGAAATCCATGAAAACATAGCCAAATCATATGAAATTAGGGCTTTTGATCGAATTATAAAATGATGATTTGAGGGGTCAAACGAACTCTGATTTTTGTAAATTTGGTAGGTATAGACCCGTGAAGAGATAAAGATCATATTTACGCAAAAATTTCTGGATTCTGGGCATATCGTCCCCGGGGCATTTTGGTCATTTCACAAAGCGGAGTTGGGAGATTGTATAATTTGAATTGTTAGCAAGTATTTGCATATATCCTCATTAGTTTACTGTTATTTGGCTAGTTTTGATTATTTTTGAGTTGGTTCAAGCTATCAAAAAGATGTAAAGCGCCGTTTATGAGTCATTGGAGCAAGGTGAGTCTCCTTTCTAAACTTGTGAGGGGGAAACCACCCCATAGGTGAGTTAAATTTATAATGTGCTCCTAATTGTGGGGGCTACATACGCACGAGTTGATGAGAGTCCGTGCGTAACTACTATTCTGCTATTGTCAGGGTAGTCTAGAACCCAAAAGCATATTATACTTGGATTAGTTGTGGACCCATTGATGGCTTGAAATGCTTAAATCATATAGAAGTAATAAAAAGGATTTCTAAAAAGACTTAAGCTTTGATTTCTCAAAATATTAAAGAGAATTGACCTTTCTTGGATATTTGCTCCATGTTGACTTCTTGACTGATTATCTGTCTGCGTGTGTTTAAATTTCTATTGGAACGGCCCGACCGCCTCGGTGAAATGGATGCATCTATGATACGGGCAGCTCGACCCTCGGCACACTTTACATTTCTGTTGGAGTGGGCCGTCGACCTCGGCATGACTTGCGCATGTTTGTGCTGCTATCTCGAGCTCATTTGAGTTGTTTTATGACATATTATGGCTCGAGATCATTTTATTATTAATAATAACAAGAAGACTAAGGACATTTTACATGAAAGAATTATATGATTACTTGTTTTTCCCATATCTGGGTTAGAATCATGTTTATAAAATAAATCCACTGCTTGAATATATTTTGTTAAGGATAAATAGTCATTGGACTGCTAGTGAGTGTCAGAGTTGACCCTCTCGTCTCTACTCCTTCATGATTAGGCGAGACACTCATTGGGTACACGTTGTTTTTGTATTCATACTACACTTGTTGTGCATTTTATTGCACAGGTTTATGTAATTTCAATGGTCTACTGGATGTAGCAGCACGAATGATTCTGGGACCAGGTGAGTTAAATCATTTGAGACGGCCGCAGCTAGGGTAGTCCCTTTCCAGTACTATATTTATTTTTTGTCCATTGTATTTCGGGCGGATGATGTATTTCTATTTCTCTTATCAGCAGATGCTCATGCACTTGTTACTCCGAGTTCTGGGATGGTTTGAAATATTTTATTACTGGCTTAACTTTTAAATTTAGTTTGAAAATCTATATTCTTTTAAAAATAATTCTAAATATGGAAGAAAAATCCTATATTTTCAAAGTGTAAAAAAAATAAGATTTTGTTTAAGTAATTTGGTTGGCTTACCCGACAACGGTGTCCGGCGCCATCACGACCCTTAGTGAATTTTGGGTCGTGACATGTATAGTGCTGGAGTTTTTACAAATGAACTAAACAACTTCAGCATCTTCTGCTGAAGTTTTTGAAAAAGCTTTATGACAAAACTAATGAATCTAGGACAAAAATTCAGATTATATAGTGCTGAAATTTTAACAAATGAATTAAACAACTTCAGCATCTTCTCTTAAATTTTTGTTACAAATGAAATAAATAACTTCAACATCTTCTGCTGAAGTTTTTTAAAAAGCTTTATGATAAAACTAATGAATCCAGGACAAAAAAAACTTAAGCTATTTTAATGCTGAAGTTTTGACAAAAGAACTAAATAACTTCAGCATCTTATCCAGAACAAAAAACTTTAGCATATTTCCTTTGCTACTTCAGGCCCGTCTACTAGAATGCTGAAGTTTTGCGTGATTGCCTTTGCTACTTCAGTCTCGTATGCTGAAGTTACGCGAAATAGTAAGTCGTTTATAATTTTTTTTACAAAACGAACACAAATTAAAATGTGACCCAAAAAATGGGTAGAGATGCAAATCCCCTAGTTTTTCTAAAATTGAATCGGCTGGAAGTTAAAGTTAGCCCAACTGTTAAATGAAGTAAACCCAAGACGTTGTTACAACTCAATTTTTGAGGGAATTTTACCCTCCTATACAATATATGAAATCTTATTACCCTCAATGTTTAAGGTTTGTGTTAATTATATTTTAGCATACCAAATTATAATTTATATACCATAACTCAAAATAGGGATATAATTAAGTGTGCATTTATATTAAGCGCTAATTTAGCACCATATCTTCCCACATTTACCTTTACCCGTCTATCCCCAACCCCCCCTCTTTTGGAGATGGACAGTAGCATCAATAATCTTCAGATTAATTCTCATTTACTTCCCCAAAAATCATAACTTAGCGACGTATATTTAAATTAGTTCTTATTTACCAATTCTCTATTTACACGTATAAAACATCAATGAATCGTTATTTTCATTGACCTTTTTTTGGGCAGTGGCTGAAGGTTACTGGTTAACACAGTCGATTGAAACTCGAAGAAGAAGAAGAATACATATTCCAGAATTTGTAGATATTTTATAGTAAAATTAGAAAAATTGTAGATAAATTGTAGATTGTTTTTTGCAGAAGATTTTGTAGAAGCTTTAGTGGTTTTGGATTTGTGAAAACAGAAAATAATGCATCTACAATCAGAACACAAATAATATACTATTTATCTACAAGATATCTACAAAATGGATATACAGAATTTTAATATCCCAATTCCCATTTCAATTGTAGCATAATCGATATTTTCGACATAATTATAGAAGATTTGTAGAAGTTTTAGTCTCCCCAATCTACAATTCATCTACAATTTATCTACAATTTATCTACAATTTATCTATAATTCTACAATTTAACTACAATTTATCTATAATTTTTGGAAATATGTCTTCTTCTTCGAGTTTCAATATGAAATTCAGTCAAAACCAAGTCTAATCTTCACCAAAACCCCTCAAAATTGAGACATAAACTCATAAACATATTTCGAATTATTTACAACAACACCCAAAACAAACAAAAAATGATTTTTGAAAATCCAAATTTGAATTCAAAGCTTTCAAAATTTTAATGGCTATCAATGGTGGAAAAATATGGAAGAATAGATGAAGATAAAGATGAAGATCTCTTCTTTCCGTTTCAATATTCTTCTCCTAAATCTGTTAGAATATTCATGCCAAATATGTTCAGAATATTCTTCTCCTAAAATTTAGCTTGCATAAATAGGAAGACATAATTGCTATTAATTATCTTTTAATGATTGATACAAAAATTATAGAAATTATATGAACTGGGCGGCTAATTCAGGAATTATGCACATTTTTAATAATAAAATTTCATAAATGATATATATAAGAAAAAATCCCATTTTTGAGGCTTACAATTAGGCCCATATAAAATCTAAAGTTAGGCCCAACCATGGCAGGCACATTTATGATCCAGCTGTTGTCGAATGACCTGATTCCTGGCCATTTAGTACCTATCGGGAGTTCGTTGAAGGGTTGGTTAAAGTCACAGCCGGGTCCCCGGAATCAGAGGAGCAAAATCGTCCAGGTGCATCCCCTCGAATCTTCCCTGTCTTTGTCAAAAAACCCACGCATTTCTCGTCTCTCCCCTCTCTACATTTCATTTACAGAGAAACAAACGTCTTTAACTACAGTTTTGATTTTACCTTCTAGTGTTTTAATCTGGACGATGCGTTTCTACCGGCACTGTTACTCCGACTGTTTCCGCCGCTGTGGTCGCTGTTTCTGCTCTTGTTACTGTTGTTCTTGTCCTTGAAATCTCCCTAAATCAAAACTTTCCGGACGGTTAGGGTTTTGATTGTTTCAATTCTGAGAATTGTTGGATTGTGTGATTGTTTTTTCAATTACAATGGATTTGAGCCAATCGCAATCGAGTAATCTCTCGCTAGGGTTTATTGCTCATGCGTCCCCGGCGGGAAGCGCACCTAGTCGTGCTCATATCGCCGACGACTCGATCACTTTTCAGATCGATTCTAGGGTTAAGGACCAATCGCATCTGATTCCGCCTGTTCCACTTCAATTGATGGACAAGCAAACGGAGGAGAACGAAAAGAACGGGGGAGAGAGTGGGGATGAAGAGAGGGAAGTTGAAGAATTTCGTATTCTAGGACATTCCATGTGTATAAAACGGAGGAGAGATATTGATAGCACGTCGTCTTCTTCGTCTTCAAAGTGCTTTAGGGTTACGAGTTCCAATGAGCATATGCTAGGGCTAGAATCGCGAATAAGCGCTGTTAGAGCTTGGGGTAATCAGGGTTTACAGGTAGCTGACCCGGATATATTTGAGATAATGGAGAAGGAGAAGCAGAGACAGTACAAAGGGATTGAACTGATTGCCTCTGAGAATTTTGTATGCAAGGCTGTGATGGAGGCATTAGGGAGCCATTTAACAAACAAGTATTCTGAAGGAGCACCGGGGGCAAGGTACTATGGTGGTAATCAGTTTATAGATGAGATTGAAACTCTATGTTGTAAGCGTGCATTAGCTGCTTTTGGACTTGACCCGGAGAATTGGGGTGTGAATGTGCAACCATATTCATGTACTTCAGCAAACTTTGCCGTTTATACTGGTTTGCTACTGCCTGGTGATCGGATAATGGGATTGGATACACCTTCTGGTGGAAACACAAGTCATGGGTATTATCTTCCTAATGGAAGAAAAGTTTCAGGGGCTTCAATTTTCTTTGAGAGTCTGTCTTATAAGGTTGACCCGCAAACTGGATATGTAGATTTTGATAAGCTTGAGGAAAGGGCTCTTGATTTCCGTCCTAAGATACTTATATGTGGGGGGAGTTCGTATCCCCGGGAATGGGATTATGCAAAGTTTAGACAGATTGCGGACAAATGTGGTGCAGTTTTGTTGTGTGACATGGCACAAATTAGCGGTCTCATTGCTGCAAAGGTGATCTTTTCTTTGAGGCTGTTTAGTTATTTTGATTAATGCTCACCGGGCACAATCCTATGCTCATTCATGTCATTCATGTATCAATTTAATTTACTTCTTAACCATTTTAGTGCTCATTGCTGATGTTTTGTTTGAAAGTAACAAGGTTCGACCCAATAAATGATGCTTTGGTGCAGTTCCCTTCCATGTATATGCCTTTGGTTTCAAACTATTTTAATTAGGTTAAATACTGAGAAGTTAATTATATAAGCTTACTGATTCTTAAATACCTCTTCTAAGAAAAAAACAGCCAGCCTACTGAAGCAAGTTGCCCTTATACATGACACCTTCCCGAGCATCTCTTGCGTAATGTGGAAATTATCTGATTGAGAAGTCTCACCTGTTCTGATTCATGATCGGTTTCTCTTGGATTCTAGTCATAGCTATAATCTCAATTTGTTATTTGCTAAATGTATTAACAGGCAATTTGACTGCAAATCAATAATATAGGGGAATTAACAGTTTTATGCTTTTTTAAATGGGAAGATAGGATGTCTAGGGGGAGTACTGTAGACCCTAGAGAATATGTTGGACCAGTCACTCCAAGTCAGCCTTTCTTCATGAGTAAATGTTTTGGTTTCAGCTAATGCCTTAGGCATCTGCCTACAATTTCTGCTCAAAATAAATCTGTTATATGAATTATTTCCCAGCTAATCTTGTCAGAGTTGATTTGCAGTTTTTCCATTTATTGCATTTGTAACCAGCGAGCTTGCTAATTTGTGGCATGGCTTTTTTCCCAGGAATGTGCGAGTCCCTTTGATTATTGTGATATAGTTACTTCAACAACTCACAAAAGTCTTCGAGGTCCAAGGGGAGGTATTATCTTTTATAGGAAAGGATCAAAGCCAAGAAAGAGAGGCCTGCTTTTGAATCAAGGTGATGGTGGTGATAAGTATGATTTTGAGGAGAAGATAAACTTTGCTGTTTTTCCTGCGTTGCAAGGAGGGCCGCACAACAACCATATTGCTGCCCTCGCTATAGCATTGAAGCAAGTGGCTACTCCTGAATACAAGACATATATGCAACAAGTTAAGAGAAACGCTCAGGCATTAGCAGCTGCATTATTGAGAAGAAATTGCAGACTGGTTACTGGAGGGACTGACAATCACATGATACTGTGGGATCTGAGAAATCTTGGGTTAACAGGTTTCTAAATCTTTTTGTGTAATACCTTTTGCCACATGTGCCTGGTGAATTTCATTCATGAGATCTGTTTGTTTTTTGTAGCTAGCGTACCATAATTATCCTTTCTAGGGGTGTTCACGGTTCGGTTTGGTCGGTTTTTAATTAAAACCAAAACCAAACCAATTTTATCGGTTTTTTAAATTTTAAAACCAAAACCAAACCAAATTAAATACAAAACCATCGGTTTGATTGTTATTGGTTTGGTTTAGTTCGGTTTGGTTTTCGGTTCTTAGTAAGCTAATGTTAAGTTGATAATAGTAAAACAACGCTAGACAGCAATCTGAAAATACTTCGCTAAATTTATGCTTTTTTATATATTTCTTTCAGAACTGAAAATTTATTTACCTGTTTATATGAAAAGAATGAACATAAAACAAACGAAAAGCTTGCTTTCTCAAGCTTTAGCCTTTGCTGTCTTGTAATTTGAATGTGCTTTCTTTACTCTTGTGGTGTTTTTTTTAACTCTTCTGTTAGGCAAAAGTATGTGCGGAGGGTTAGAGAGTTAGAGTCTATTAATGAAAAGAAAATTGGTCGAATCCTATTATTTTGGGCTTAGGCAATCTTTTAAGATATAACAGGATAAACAAAAATTCCAAATAACAATTAAAATTACTTACAAAAATCTATTGTATTGTATATAAATAATTATTAAATTTTGTATATAATTAATCAGTTTGGTTCGGTTTATTTTTTGGTTTTTTAAAATAGAACCAAAACCAAATCAAAGATTATTGGTTTTCAGAATTTAAAACCAAAACCAATCCAAATAGAAGAAAATATCGGTTTACTTAATCGGTTTGGTTCGGTTCGGTTTTTGGTTTGGATCGGTTTTCCGTCGAACCGTGAACACCCCAAATCCTTTCTTCCCATCTATATGGATATTTCTTGTTGAATTGTAAGAATGAATTGGAAAATTAAGGGGCATTGAAGTAAGATATTATTAACGAACTAAGCATCAAGCCTCAAATAATTTTATCAGATAGTTGCTTTGTAATGATTCTGCTATAGTGGGACTAAAATACTTCTTGAGAAGAAAAAAAACCAGTCTAGTTTTTGTAAGGCATTTGGCATTTTTGGCCATAAGTGCTGGCATATTATTCATCTCTTCTTTTTTAATCCTAGTGAGGTCAATGAACTGCATGTTTTTTCTTTGCTTATGTTTTATTCCTATGATTTTGCCGTCAATTCCTGTGGCACCGTTTCTGACTGGGCTTCTATATCAATTTTGCCACTGAGTTGATTGTGTAGTTCTTTTTCAATGAAAATAGTATATTCTATGATCTTCGGATCAACATTTGTCCAACTTTGACAGAATATCTCATAAGGTTTGGTTTTTAGATTTCTTTAAAAATGTGATCTTCTTTGCTGCTATCAGAAGGCTGTTGAGATGCTCTAAATCCTCCCAATTCTTTTACCTGTGATTCCTGTGAGAACTTGGCTGCTTGTCATATATCGGTTCCATTCTGTTTGAGTTAACTTGATTATTTAAAGAACAGTCTGAGGTGTGTACATTTTGAAAAAATGGAGATCTTATAGAAGGCACAAATTTGTTTTTGTGCTTCTCTTACTACTGGAACTTTGTATCGTCGTGAACTGAATACAAAGATGCCTACATGAAATTTGAGAGTAAAGTTAGTAGCAGTTAACATGGAAGTCATATGATAAGGTCATGAAGATTAATGTACAAAAGTAACTTAAACAGTGATTTTGGCTTATCATTGTATTAAAAAAAAGTAATTTTGGCAAATATACTGCTGGCATTTCCAAAAAAAAAGCACCTGCTATATTGTTAAATGGCACGTGAGGTGTGTTTTCCCGAAAGTTAAGTCCCACCACAGCAGAAAATCACCATTTGAAAGTAACGTAATATTAGTAGCTTTAGCATATATTTGACTGATCATAAAAACAAAAACATTTTACATATAAAAATAAGCGTTTACTACTGTTCATTGGCATGTCATGTGCGTTTTCCAGGAGAGTTAACTCCTTGCGTAACACAGCTCAACTCAATATTGTCAAAGGCAAAAAGGTAGAAAAGTACCTAATGTTTACTAGCAATGTAATGAAAGCACGAGCTTTTCTGAAAGGCTAATATGAAAGAAAAGCTAATATGAAAAAGAAAAATCATGTCAATTAAGTTAAAAATAATATTGAATTTCTGACTAGGAAGCAATAATCAAATTCATATTGGTGACTAATTTTCTTTTAATAAATTCTAATTTGTTATTCCTAATCATTAATACTTCCCGATGCCCCGGTGAGGAGCTGCGAGCGGCTGGAGATTGCTGGTGGTCGGCGGGGTAGAGGGAGGCCTAAGAAGCATTGGGGAGAGGTGATTAGGCAGGACATGACTAAAATGCAGGTTACCGAGGACATGACCCTCGATAGGGGAGTCTGGAGGTCTAGAATCAGGGTTGCAGGATAGGGGCTCTTAGAGTCCTTCGTTCGCCTCACCCGGGGTTGGGTGTGGGATAGTAGGGTTACCCATCGATGTCTAGTGTTTTAGCCTAGGTCCCCTCTTGGTTGCGACGGTATTTATGTTCCTTATGTTTACATAACCATTTACGTTATTTCTGCAGGATTACTTATGCTTTGTTTTGTTATTTTGTTTTGTCTTGCCTTGGTTACTAATTTTGTCTTTGTTTTCCAATGCAGCTTTTCATTCTGTCCTATGCGCCGAGGGTCGCATGGAAGCAGCCTCTCTGCCCTTTTGGGTAGGGGTAAGACTGCCTACATATTACCCTCCCCAGACCCCACCTGGTGGGAGTATACTGGGTAGTTGTTGTTAATACTTCCGTCCATAAAATATCTTGATAATTAATATATTGCTGTCATCTAGTTATTTCTTTGGTGCTATTCTCTTTACGAGAGAGCTCATGGACGTTGTGGTGTGCGGTGCCTGGACTGGAGCGCTACCTAAGTGACGTTATGTGTGTAGAATCGGGCCTTTAAGTAGCTTGTACCCTTCTAAAATTATGTGATCATCCTGTGCCAATTCTCTTGCTTACTGATTCTGGGACCAAATGCTGCCTGCTTCAACGGGCTTATGTGGGACCAGATACTGCTATTTTAATTGGACTCTAATCACTGTTGTTGACTTGCCTCCCGGTTTTTGAGTGTATTTGTATTGCTATTTTAATGGGACTCTAATTGCTGTTGCTGACTTGCCTCCCGTTTTTTGAGTGAACTGCTACTGATTTTTATTTTTCTATTTTATACAGGTAAGAACTTTGAAAAGGTTTGTGAGTTGTGTCACATCACTCTCAACAAAGTAATGGTCTTCGATGATAATGGAAGTATTACTCCTGGAGGTGTGAGGATAGGTAAGTTCAGTATCGTTTTAGTGTGGAGCCACATATATCAACCTTTTGGAGTTGAAAATCTGATTGCGTAATTACTTTTACTCTGCCTGCAGGTACCCCTGCTATGACATCTAGAGGCTGTATAGAGAATGATTTTGAGACGATAACAGATTTCCTCCTCAAGGCAGCGCAGATTACAAATTCAGTACAGAGAGAACATGGAAAGCTTGTAAAGGCTTTTCTGAAAGGCCTTGAGAACAACAAAGATGTTATTGAGTTAAGAACACGTGTTGAAAGTTTTGCATCACTGTTTGCAATGCCTGGATTTGAAGTATAATCTAGCTGGAAATCTTGTTCTGGTGGATGAATTCTTTTTTTGATCGTTGACCAACCTTTTCAGTGGATTGGGAGAACAATGGTGCACCCAACTCTTGGTTAGTAATTGACTAGGCTTGATATGATTTTTAAGTGTCCCTTGAGCTCAAAGCCTGGATTAAACTTATGATTGCCACGTTGGAGTATTTTGTGTCCTTTTTGACAGTCAAGGTTGGCTGGAGGTGCCAAGACAAATCTCAAGTAGCTGAACCTTGCCACAGCTTCAGTATTTTTGATGAGGGTTTGGTAAATTAAATAGTGTTGTCATGAGGGACCCGACTCATTCTCCTATAGCTGTTTTGATACACTGTTGTTTTGGGTCCTCGTTATTTTTGGTTGTACCTATATTATTATATCTTTAATATTCAACTTGTATATACCCTGTAATTTTCTCATTGAAGAGATTACAAGGTTGAATGTACATTACACCTTGAGAGAAAAACAAAGGAGAATTTAAGGGATTATATGGCAAGGCTGTTAGTAGTTGTTTTGGCAGGATGACTCAAATTTCCAGTTCCTTACCCTTTTAATATTGTTCTGCTTCCATGTTCTATGTTGACTCAGGTGGTATTGCATCACAGGAAGCTGCTTTTAGAGGGCTTTGGATGAGCATCTGTTTCAGTCTCTATTGTAATCAGGTGAAGTACTTCTTCGATACATTCTATGTTCTACCGAGAGCTGCTACGACTACAAATATTTCCTAGATGTTCATCTCATTAGAGATGCATCGACAAATCCCTTCTCCTTTGAAACAATTGCGATCTACTGAAGGTACCATGGTTAATGCTAGGGATGGAGTTGGCGCAGATTAGTTGCCATGACTTCAAACCGGCCACTTCTCCACGAAGTCTAGCAATTTCTTTAAAATTGTCCAATAAGGTAGACCAAAAGCAGAAAGAAAGAAAGAGAGAGAAAGACAGCATACGATAAGAAAGTTGTTCTTTTCCCTACCTTGGCGCTTGGGGGCTGGAGATTTGGGAAAAGAACTGAAAAGTTGGCAAACCAGAATCATGATGTGGTTAGTTGAAAGGAACAAGTCTGAGTTGCAAGTTGTAAAGAGGTAAAAAAGAAGATAATAATTAGAGAAGAAAAAGAGAGGAATCGCATTTCACAGGGAAACAGGAGACATGTCAGAGAGCTGGTGCTAGGCTGAGATACAAGAAGATATACTTAAATACAGCGCCTAGTATAGACTTTGTTGACAGCAGCCACTCTGCACTGCCTACAAAACAGAGAGCTGCCTTTTTTCTTCTCATCATCATTTATTCGACCAACAATAACATTATAACAACAATCAATTACTACACATGCTATAGTACTCTTTTCATATTTGCTTTCATTTAATTCCTTGATAACAGAAAAAAAAAGGAATCCCTTTTCTCGGAATCAGACAAAAGCTCCTACAGTTAAAGGAAAAAAACTGCTTTTTGTGTTTGAGAAAAAATGAATGCTAGCCCTGGAATCTCATGATCCTTCTCTTCCTCTTTCCCTCTGTCTCCGCCCACTTATCCATCACTTTTACACAACTTGAATGATTAGTAATTTCAGGGTATCTTGGATTAAAAAATCTAGTATTAGCTCAAAGTCTCCCTTGATGATTATATTAAAAAACTAAAGCATCTCACGTTTTTTTATCTCCCATATTTCTAGTATGTCAATTCCTACACTTTATAAAGTGTTGTGAATTGAGAGTTCTTTTTTAGTATTATTACTGAAATTTCAATAATATAATTATCACCCTTCGGTTACTTTCTATATCATTGTTTCCCCTCCACCTATCTTCCTATATGACCTAAACTGTCTTTCCTTAGCTGAGGGCCATTGATGGTTTTAAGTTCAGAATTAGCAATCTTTTTTCCAGTACCTTTTGCGAACTGTTTCTGTTTCTTTCCTGTTTGAATTGATGCGAGTCATGTTAGCTGTCTCCTCTTAAAGAAAATCGTTGAATTGCTCACAAGAAAGGAAATTCAAATATGGGGTCGTATCAGAAAAAGCTATAAAGAACTTCTTTCCCCATCAACTTTTAGGCTGTTAATAAATCAAAGATTTAGCATGTTTAACACCTTTAATCAACGTTCTAACACATCTAGTTATTGTGAATTAGACAAACTTAATTGAAAGAAAAGAGGATTGTTGGCTGCGATTATGACCGACCAACAAAGTAAAATCTATTAAACATTACTAAGCAGCTGTCATTATCTTAAAAATAGTTGTCATGTGGGCAGGAAGCATCATTCCTTTATTTACTTTATTTAGGTGGAATCACATTCTTTTCCATTTGACAGAAGAAGCATCTTCCAATTTAAGTAACCCTAAACCTAGCTAAGTTGTCTATTAATAACTTCATTCTCATAAGACAATACCTACTAACATAGTATTAAATTATTCTTTCAGCTCCTATGTTTCCTCAACCCATCAAGACGTGGCCTTGAAGAAGTAATTTATTATGTTAGTTGGGATAATCATAGTTTTCATCTTGGTTTGGTTGGGGAGTATGGTCTTTAAGTAGTTGAATTGTAATCACAATCTTCATTCAAAATTGATAATGCGGGAGAGGGAGGTCTTTTTTGCGTCAATTATACACATTTAAAAAGCCTCTATTTTTCTCCACTTAAATATTAAACGTGTATCTAATATGTCTAATATGCTGCTCTCTTACTCTAAACAGACACCCCGAAGGATCCTTTTTTTTGTCTATCTGACGGTAAAATGATTGACGGAATGCTAGAATGCCCTAACCCGAGTTTGGTATAACCATGTACGTAATAAAATTGCTAGTTAAACATAAGACAGCATGATAGATGGTCACGATCTTGTACGTTTGGATGATTCTTTGTGTGGTATGAATTGACAGTTGAAAAAACAAACATTATATGTCTACAAGTTATTACATATGTTGATAGAATAAAGAGCATATACAATAAAAGCAGCATATGGCAATTGTGATTCATATCAATCTTCCAGTTTTATTCCACTGAGGTGACTGACTGCTGGCCTTGTCAGTAGAACAAGAACAGACATTTCTTATCTTTGATCCAGTTATTGATGATAAGGAGGAGAATCTACTCCTTGAGTGGAAATATTTTTTAGAATTCTTTTTCTTTTTTACCGAAGCTATCTTTATCCAACATATTCTTTTTGTTTAGTAATGTTACTTTTATTCAAAGGAAGAATCACATTCTGGTTTTTTTCCTTGAGGATAATATTCATGCATTACTTAACAGAGCAAACTTCTTCCTAAAGTTTTCAAGACTAAACTTAGCTGCAGGATAAGAAAATTGACATTTTAGGATACCAAAATAGAGAGAGATATGGATTTTTTTTTAAAAAAAAGTAGAGCCTAAATATTAAAAAAGAAGAAGAAAAGAAACTACTCCACTAAGTTATTCCTTACACTTCTACAATCTCTAAGGCTATGGCTGCACACATCTTTCTCCATTTGTTCTTTCTTTGTTGTCTTTACCTATGAGTGCACATGTCCAAAAGTTTCTTTCTTCCTTCTACTATTTCATCAAAGAAGTCATCAAGTTGCCCAATGATGCTTTCTGCCCCACATTTCAACATTCCAACGCAATCTTTCAAGTTTTCAATCTTGTCATGGATATCAATTTGTGTTAATACTAATCCACACTCCTTGGCTCTCTCTAGTTCCACTTTCAGCTCAGCCATAGCTACTCTTGCTCTTCGATACTCGAAAAGTAGGATTCCGGGCAGCTGTTCTTCTGCCTGATTCACCTCTGCTACTACTCTCTGATGCAATCTTGAAGTTGAAATCATAAAAGATGAACCGAAAACCATGTTCCCTTCAGGACCATTCCCTTGGTAAAAACTTGTCTGTGGCCAACAATATACTAGTCCACTTACCAAAATGGCCAAAAGCAATGAGCTGACATTCTTCATTGCATAAAGCACTCCTCTAAAGCCATTGAATCCATTGAATTTTGATCCTATCATAATATTTTCGTCGAACCTCAACGATAAATCTTGCATTCTTGTTTCCATTAAGCTCTTGTTTTCTTCTTCAAGTGCTACTGTTTCTCTTTGACATCTATTTATCGCGCGAATAACCTGTATGATCAAGAAAAAAGATTACAACTTTATGCATAAAGTTGAGAAAAAATTCAACATAGATACATGGTTTGATTATGCGAAGAAAATTAAAACAACCTGGCGGGAAAGCAGAGGATTTAAAATGTTGTGATCATCAAGAGAAGAAGCTAAATTAGCACCAGAGGTGTAATAATTTTCCATGCTGGAGATTGCTGATTTGAGAACATGGCAAGCTTCCCAAAGTCTTGAACTTTCATCCATGTACTCGTCAAGCCATTTCTCTCCAACAGGCAAATGTAGTTTTTGAACCAGAAATGTTAACTGGGAATGAAAAGATCTTAGAGATGACAAAACATGTTGAAGAAAATGGAAAGACATGAAATTCTGAGAGAGGAATAAGTGATCAAGATTGTCAAGGCCTCTAGTGAGGAAATTGTAGAAACCATTAACAGAAGTTGTAGAGGAAGAATGATTCATCATAAAGATTGAAAAAGAAGAAGATGGTAAGTTAGAAGAGAAGAAAAGGTGACAGAATATTGATGGTTATATGTAGTGGAAGTGAATTCAAGAGGGTGAAATAAGGAAGTGAGTAGCTTAAGGGGTTAGGACATAGGAGTCTATATAGTGAAAAGGATTGGTTGTTGGGGGCAATTATGTGTGTTTGCTACAGAGTGGAGGAGATGATTGGAGAATCTGCCATATTCATTATTTAAAGGACGCAGAAAAATGCTGGAATTGAAAAAGTGGAAAGGGAAAAAAGAGAATTCCTAAGTCTAATATGAAAAGAAAAAGCAAACATGAGAAGTTAATGAGTTGGCCTTAAAACATTACACTTTCCTATTCATAAAGATTTAGTCTGCAGACCTTTCAAGAATCAAAAAGGGTGTCTGCACATAAAATGATAATTAGGGAGAAATCTTTAGTTTTTTTTCTTTAATTATTTTTAATTATATAGCTCTTTCTTCTATGAAGGCCCTAGATTTTGTTTTCTTGGGCTGTAAAAGTTTGACTACTTTGACTGAGATACTTCTTATTCTTTCTTCTCATTCTTCAATTTTGATTTGGTTCCCTCTTGGAATTGAGTGCTTCTCACCTTTTAATTTTATTAATTATTCTTTTGATGAGTTATTTAGCTGTGTAATGGGGAAGTTTAAGGAGATATTAATGATGAGGTCTTGGAGTTGAGATTATTATATGCAGATGCTGGTCCCTGTTTTTTTTTCTTTCTCTTTTTGAAGTTAAAATTATACTTTTTTGGGAAAGTTTACATGGAAAGCAATATATTGCTTCTAAGTTCAATATACACGAATTTGCCGCTAACATTAACTTACGGTCCCCTCGGCTTTTCAAAAACCCTACTCCCCCCACCAAAAGAAACTAAAAAGAGAAAAAGGGTTGGTGGAGTTTGTGAATTTCCAACCAGTCTAGCCAGTTTTACAAACTACTACAGTTTCCTCTTACATTTTCTATATTGAGATTTGAATCCTAGCCTTATGAAGTTCAAATTGGATTATAAAGACCGTGGACGTAGCAGTTGTTTGACTCAAAAGATGTTGGAACCTTTTTTGGACAAATCAATCAAAAGATAAATGGGTAAATTTTAGCCAAACACAATTAAATCCAGATCGAAATGTTAATGATAATGAAAACACATAAGCTGAAAGAAACGTGATCGATCTTATTAAGATTGAACCTTGTCTTCTTCCTCCATTGATGAGGAAGTAAATTTACATGTATTCTTTGGGGTCATTTCCCTATTTTCTAAGATACAAGAAAGAGATTTTTTGTCCTCTTTTTAGGTGAATGGCAAAGCTCCCCTCTTGAAAGCTTTTCTGGGCTATATATATAGCTGAGGGTCATTTACCCGTTTCTTGACTCGACCCTTTCTTGTCACTAATGTATATTGGTCTTGACTTTAGGCGTGTTCTTTTCGATTTGTTGGGCGTCTCAAAGGAGAAAATGCAGCGGGCCAAATTGACTTTCACCGCTGGTCGATGAGGCGGGGTATTGGGCGACCTGGTCGTGGTGGTCAGATTTTAACTAATACAGTCAGTCCCCCCGTCTATCGATCCTCATGGATTGTTGCGGCGGTTTCGGAATCGAGGCGTTGGTTGGCATTAAAATGTTGGTTTGTGGTTACCACAATTATGGCACACATTTCTAGGAGACTGAAACGTTTCGTGCCCTATCAGATTCGAATGGCGACTCTTGGGTTTCGTGCTCGGGGAATTTATCTCTCTTATAAATAGAGGAAGGTTGTCATTTGATTGATTCACTTCATCTTTCCCTTGAGAGAATTCTTCAGATATAGCTTTTCCTAAAATCTCAAATTTCTATTTACCTTCTTGCTCACTGAAATCTCTCATCTCTTCTTCTTATTATTTCTTTTTTAAGCGTTTTCTGCTAAAAACAAAGAATGGCTGGTGACTCTTCACGCAATAACCTTCCTGTCGCCTATACGATACTGGAAAGTTCTGTTCCAGTCACCGTAGGGGTGGATGCGATGGAGGATGAAGAGATTCATTCAATGATTGAAATTTTGCCTCGTTCGGGGAGAGAGGCGACTGACTTCAGCTTTAGTGGTGGAGCTGAGCCAGAACCTGTCTCCTCCGTCGTGAGGGAAATGGGGATTGTAGACTTGAAAGAGAGATGGGGGATCCCTAATTACGTCGATATGCGACTGATGGAGGGGGACGGCATAGTTCAATTTGACCGTCCCAGGTACTGCGTGTTTTACACCTACCCCTTCATTGTAGGGTACACACTTACTCTTCCCATGTTGACGGTGGACTTTTTCCATTTCTACGAAGTGTTCCCCGCCTAGCTCTCACTGTATTTGTACAAGTTATTCCTTATGCTGCTTAGTATACGGAACTCGACGGTCGCGAGGTCACTTTGGACCATATGCTCAGTATTTTTGCTCCTCAGCTGATTCGCGATTCGATGATCCATATGCGCCCTCGGGGGTCGAAGAGTCTGGTGGTCAAGATGGACGACATGACCAATCGTCGTTTCTATAAGAACTACTTTTATGTGCGAACGGAACACATTGTGGCGGACCCAATGAGATTCCCTGAGAGATGGAACTTCGCACATAAGTTTGCACCTTTAATTAGGGAAATGTTCGACCATTTTTTGCAAGCACTAAACTGTCTTGTTTTTGCAGCGGAGAGATTTCCCCCGCCGTCTATCGAAGGGATTCGCGAATGGGTGGAGGCCATTATTCCCCATATAGTGGGAATTTCACACATGGTCTACCTTTCACGAAAGGTTCGGTCGTAGGCCCCTTACAGGTGAGTTGACGCCTTTATCTGCTGTTCCCTCTCCTTTTATGTTTATTTAGCACCTTATGCATCGTTCGTCGTTGCCAGGGAGGGTGCAGAGAGCAAGGGCCGCTCAGTTGGCTTTTCGCCAGCCAACCGCATCTGCTCGCCCTATTGTCGTGTCCACAGTACGACCTTCATCGAGGGCCCCTTCCATTAAATATGCGACCATGGTTACTCTAGCGAGCGCCGCTTCTTAGAACGAGGTTCCGACTAATGTAACAGATGAGTCACCATCTACTGGGGATGAGGAAGGACCGTCGAAGAGACGGAGAGTAGAGTTCGAAATCACGCCCCCAACAGTAATTCAGTTGGACGACTCTCCTCCGACGGGCTCTGGAGAGGGTGTGATTGCGGCTCCTCCCATCGGGGAGGAACAAACCATCAGAGCTGCCGGTGCCCATGACCAGCAAGTGGATACTCCTGCCACCATTTTGGCTCAATTAGAAGTCCGTGTCGTCGCTGATGATCAACACCTTGTTGTGGTAGAGGGCCCGACCTATGGGGATGCTGTTATGATTTCAGACGTGCTCTCGTCTTCTACAGCGGGTCGTGCTTCCTCTTCTGCGGAAGAGAGGGGGAAAGGTGTGGTGATTGATGACTATGATTCTGAGTTAGACCTGGACCCCGACGATGTCAGGATGTTTGAGGAGGGTCTCACTTATTCGGTGGTTAATGCGGGGGGCTCGACCCGTACTCTTCAGATCCCTTCTAGTGTTAATCTTTTGGCGGATGGGGAAGATCTGGTACCGCAATTCAGTCTGTTTTGCTTCGAAGCTGAAAATGAGTCCTTTTGGGATGTTCCCGATGCCGAGTTAAGGGATGAGGTGGCTGTCATGGGCTTAAGGGTATGTTACACTTTGTTTTCGCTTTATGCTTTCGCCCTTTTTGAAAGTGCTATTTTAATCCTGTAATTATTTTTTCCAAACGTACATGGTGGAAGTGGAAATCATCCAGAGGGCTAACATCCAGGCAAGGGTTTTCTTGAAGAATAAATACCATCGCTACTGTGACAGGTGTCGCGAGATGCATGAGCGGATGGGGACGGATCTTCGTAATCGGGCTCTTGGTGAGGAGTTGGACAGAAGGGACCAAGAGTTGATGCAGACCATCCGTAGCGATAGCGAACTCGAGGAGCAACTTCACATCAAGGACGGGGAGCTCGAGTTGGGTAAGGGGATCGCAGCAGAGTGTGAGCATTTGCAGGGTAGGTTGAGGTCAATGCAGTTAGAGATGGACCAGAATTTGGTCAAGGTTGAGGCGATGAGCATGGAATGGATGAGAAAATTGACCGCGATGGAGAGCAAAGTTGCTGGGTTGGAGAACATTGAGAGAGCCTGTTCTGAGGCTTTGGCAAGGGCGACGGCCCTAGAGAATACCATCCGCGTACTCTAATCTAAACAAGAGTCGAAGAGGGCGACAACTACCCTCAGGGAGGCGAGGCCCGAGGAACACATTGGCGTGATTTATTATGAGGCATCGGTTCAGGAGGATCGCGTCGCGACCTTGGAGGCGTAGAATGAGCGAAAAAAACCTCACGTTGAATCATCTTCCGCTACCGTTCCTGGCCAAATGCATGAGCTCTGGGTTTATGCTGAGGCCCGGTGGGACATATATATAAGAGTTGTGGGAGGCGGGCACCGTGGCCGAGACTGCTTATGAAGAAGCACGAGCGAAAGCTCACGAGGCTCACATTAACTGTGGATATGACATGGAGGCATTCGAGGCTATTAGAGATGCGGATAATGGTAGTGGAGATACTCTTGGAGACGATGATGATGGTGGTGATGGTGATGATGACGACGATAATGACGCCAAGTGAAGAATGTTGCCCTTTGTTTTTATTTTCATTTTGTTTGTCGACTATCATTCTTTCATTGTTTGTTTGGGTTGGCCTGGGCCATATGTAAGCGACGATAGTCCGCATTATGACTTTGCATGAATAAAAGTTCTTTTTTCTGCTATTTGCCTTGTACTTCATTATTTATTTCGACTGTTCACGATTTTGGTGCAATATAGAGACTCGTCTTATAAGTCCCAATTTTTCTTCTCTTTCAGTGGTCGTAGACCTTTAAGGACATCATTTTGAACTTGTCGAAATATCGGCATGTCGTGGTTCGATAGAGTTTGGACTCCTCTTTTCTCTTGATGAAGGCCATTGGGCTTAAGGGGGTGTTGTTTCAAAATTATCGAAATAACAACCTGCCGTCGTTCGATCGAGGTCGAACTCTTATGTTCCATTGGCGAATGACCTTGGGATTAAGGGGTGTTATTTTGAACTTATCGAAATAACAACCTGTCGTCGTTCAATCGAGGTCGAACTCTTCTTTTCTTATGGCGAATGCCCTTGGCCTTAAGGGGTGTCATTTCGAACTTATCGAGATAGCAGCCTATCATCGTTCGATCGAGATCTAAACTCTCTTTTTTTATAGGGAGGGCCCTTGGCCTTGAAGGATATTATTTCGAACTTATCGAAATAACAGCCCGTCGACGTTCGATTGAGGTCGAACTTTTTTTTTGGTAGAGAAGGCCCTTGGCATTGAAGGGTATTATTTTGAACTAATCGAAATAGCAGCCTATCGTTATTTGATCAAGGTCGAACCTCTCTCTTTTTTGATGGCGAGGGCCCTTGGCCTTGAAGGGTGTTATTTCGAACTTATCGAAATAATAGCCCGTCGTCGTCCGATCAAGGTCGAACCTCTTTTTTATGCTGAAGGCCCTTGGCCTTGAAGGGTGTTATTTCGAACTTATCGAAATAGCAGCATGTTGTTGTTCGATCGAGGTCGAACCTCTCTCTTTTTTTATAGCGAGGGCCCTTGGCCTTGAAGGGTGTTATTTTGAGCTTATTGAAATAACAACTCATCATCATTCAATCGAGGTCGAACCTTTCTTTTTTGATGGTGAAGGCCATTGGCCTTGAAGGGTGTTATTTTCAACTTATCGAAATAATAGACCATCATCATCTGATCGAGGTCGAACCTTTCTTTTTTGATGGCGAAGGCCCTTGGCCTTGAAGGGTGTTATTTCGAACCTATCGAAATAGCAGCCTATCGTCGTTTGATCGAGGTTGAACTCCTCTTTTCTCTTGGCGAAGGCCCTTGGACTTAAGAGGGTGTTATTTCAAACTTTTCGAAATAACAACCTGCCATCGTTAGATCGAAGTCAAACTATTCTGTTCTGTTGGCGAAGGCCATTTGGCTTAAGGGGGTGTTATTTTTAACTTATCGAAATAGCAACCTACTGTCATTCGATCGAGGTCGAAATCTTATTTTCTTTTGGTTAAGGCCCTTGGCTTGAAGGGGTGTTATTTCGATAAGGATCGAAATAACAACCTGTCATCGTTCGATCGAGATCGAACTCTTCTTTTCTTATGGCGAAGGCCCTTGGCCTTAACGGGTGTCATTTCGAACTTATCAAATGGCAGCCTGTCGTCGTTCGATTGAGGTCGAACCTCTCTCTTTTTGATGGCGAGGGACCTTGGCCTTGAAGGGTTTATTTCAAACTTATCGAAAAATAGTCCATCGTCATCCGATCGAGGTCGAACCTTTCTTTTTTGATGGCGAAGGCCTTGGCCTTGAAGGGTGTTATTTTGAACTTATCAAAATAACAACCCATCATCGTTCGATCGAGGTCGAACCTTTCTTTTTGATAGCGAAAGACTTTGGCCTTGAAGGGTGTTATTTCAAACTTATTGAAATCACAGCCCGTTATTGTTCGATCGAGTTCGAACCTTTCTTTTTTGATGGCGAAGGCCCTTGGCCTTGAAGGATGTTATTTCGAAATTATCGAAATCACAGCCTGTCGTTGTTCGATTGAGGTCGAATATTTCTTTTTTTTTTATGGAGAAGGCCCTTGGCCTTGAAGAGTGTTATTTCAAACTTATCGAAATAGCAGCCCGTCATCAGTCCCTGTTTCTGGAGAGTTGGGCATCTTCAGTGGGAGTCCTAGTTTTTTGGTATTTCTTGCATCAGATGGTGCAACGCTGATGGACAAGAGGCGTCAACGTTTCGTATAGGCTCGCGCTATGCGTGTATTATTATTTCCTTGTCTGACTCCGGCCATTCATCTTGGAGATGCTACAGACAGGGAAGGTTTTGGCTATATTGAAGTACTTTTTGTTCCTCAATCTAGATGTCCTCGTGTTCGCTCGTCCACGCGGATCTTATGTGCCTGCCCTGGCAAAGTGTGGATGGTGAGGGTGAGATTTTCTTCGTTTCCATCCGGTGGTTCGGTAGGGGAGAGCTGGTTTTGAAGCACTGTTTGTCTTGTTTAGAATATTTGCAGCTGATGGGGCGAGGAATTCCAGGTTCGGTGAACCCACTTGGCTCTCCTTCCCTTAACGCATTGTTCCCCTGTCTCGCATGAGTTGGATTCTCCCTTCGTGCTTCTTTCGGTGGATGATTGTGTTTCTCCGCTTTGATCTGGAAAAAACTAGGAGTTTTCACTAAGAAATCCCCACGGATGGCGCCAAATTATTTGACTCAAAAGATGTTGGAACCTTTTTGGACATATCAATCAAAAGATAAAGTGGTAAATTTTAGTCAAATACAATTAATTCCATATCGAAATGTTAATGATAATGAAAGCACATAAGACGAAAGAAACGTGATCGATCTTATTAAGATTGAACCTTGTCTTCTTCCTTCATTGATGAGGAAATAAATTTATATGTATTCTTTGGGGTCATTTCCCTGTTCTCTAAGATAAATGAAAGTGATTTTTTGTCCTCTTTTTAGGTGAATGGCGAATCCCCCCTCTTGAAAGCTTTTTTGGGCTATATATATATAGCCGAGGGTCATTTACCCGTTTCTTGAATCAACCATTTCTTGTCACTAATATATCCTGATCTTGACTTTAGGCATGCTCTTTCCGATTTGTCGGATGTCTCAGAGGAGAAAATGGAGACTTTCATCGCCTGGTCATCGAGACGGGGTATTGGGCGACCTGGTCGTGGTGGTTAGATTTTGACCAATGCAGCAACTAATGCTTGAATTAGGGTAGGCTGTTTATGTCACGCCCCTTGGGTGTGATCCGTCCCAGACCTTGCGTGAACGCGAGATGCCTTGTGCACTGGACAACCCTTTTTCTTAGCGCCTCATTCATTGCCTTTTAAGGTTTTGCATGGTGTTTGTATCTTTCACAGAATATCGAAACCAACCTCATGATGGAGTTGGAAATTCGAACTAGGACATTCAAAATAATTCCAGAACACCATAACTCAGACTCAAATTTGTGTCCTAAAACAATTTTTGAGCCACAGTTGCCGCTACAACTTTCATTATATCATGTAAATTAAATAATTTATATATATACAAAAAAACATTTGCTTTATCCTTTTTGCACATTATAGTTTGAGGAATGCGATTCAATTGAACCATGCAGCTCGATTCCTAGAGTGGCTACACCAAGGTTTTGGGTGATCATCAAGTGAATTCAAAATATGCAGTATTGCTTTTTTGCAGAGCCCAAAACTTTCTTGTGCAACAATGATGTAGTAGAAGATGTGATAATACAAAGTAGTATCAAAAGCCGGGATCCTGTTTTTGAAATGGGGAATCAAGAATGCATGCTCACTACATTGAAATTTGGCAAAATAGGACTTAGTACGGGACTAAGCAATTTGTATTGGAATTGGAAAATGGAATTTCACTTTCCAAATCCACTCAAGTGGGTCATTATCTAATGAAAAAAGGCCATCCACACAACCTAATATATCTTTATTTTAGCCTAATATATATCTTTGGTGGTTTTTTATTTTTTATTGAACCGAAGGTTTTCGGAAATAATTTCTCTTGCTTCATAAGATAGTGGTGCGGTTTGTGTACAATACTATTTTTCCTAGACGGCCAGACACTACTAATAAAATTTTATTGGTTATATTTACGTTGTAATATATATATATATATATATATATATATATATATATATATATATTTGATGTAACTATATGGTCACACTTATACTCATCAAGTTTGGTTTTAAAAGGTAGCTGTGAGGTTTTCCTTTGGGTCCACAAAAATGTTCCAGCAAATTACAAGACTTTAAAGGGGTAGAGAAATAGGAGTAGTGAAAAGATTTTTTCAGATTTTTAGTATGATAGGATATTTCATGGGAAGGATTGGACATCACGCTTTGCATAATGGTGTAAATTGGTGAAGCTGAAAATCAATCAAATCCAAGCAACAAAAGGGTGGGTTATTAAATATTACTACATGGTGAATTATGTTACGTGGACTCGTCCATTCGAGGATGGGTACGTATTAGATACAGAGTGTAGAGAAGTATTTGGTATTATATGGAAGAAAAATGCAATATATTTACCATAATTGAGTTTTTCTTCGGGTACAAGGAAATTATAAATCTCCTATAGATTTGGCTAGTCTCTTTTCTTGTAGGAAAAAGTTTGGATTTTAATAAATTGAAGATCCTTCCTTCTCATTCAGCGGCATCTACAATGTAGTCATAAGGGGTTTGAGGATCTTGTTTAGGGGAGGAACTTTTGTTACAAGTGTTAGTGTGCTACTTATGTTTACCTCTGGGATTGTTCTCTCGATATATTGTATTATCTTTTATATAGTGAATTGCTTATTTCCGTCGTGTACATAGATCAATGACCGAACCATGTTAAATGTTTGCGTCTCTTTTGATATATTTCTCTTGTGTTATGTGGTTTATCACTGTTCAAGGTTTGTATTACTAGCTTCCGCATGACACCTGCTTATTTCGGTCCTAACAAGTGATATTAGAGTGAGGTTCAAGATAGGTTCTTTGGCGAATTTGGTTCTAGCATTACAATTTTAGTATGAGAAATTGGACCGAAGTACTATGCATGTTGAGACAAATTTTGTTGTAGAGATTTGGAGAAGCAACCTATTGATGGTTATGTGAAGAAGGTGGATCAAGTTTATTTCATAAAAAAAATTCAGGACAAGGAGAAAAATTGTTAGGTGTTTGCCTTGATTTTCTTACCATATTTGGTTTTCCTATTCCTTGAAGGAAGGGCAACATATTTACCAAAATTAAGTATTTCTTTCCTAGAAGGAAATTATAAATCGTCCATATTTGGCTAATCCTTTTTTTTTTGAGGAAAAAAAGATTCGGACTTCTATAAATTTGAGGATCCCCCTTCTCATTCAATAGCATCCACAATTTAGTCATAAAGGTTTTTTTTTTCAGAATCCACTAGGGTTTGAGAGTAGCCATTGTGCCATAAAGAGTTTGAGAGTCTTGTTTATGGGGAGAATTTTACAGGACAAGTGTTAGTGTGTCACTTGTGATACCTCTTCATGAGGTTGTTCTCTCAATATATTGTATTCTTGTTTTATATGGTGGATTGCTCATCTTCGCTGTGGACGTAGGTCAATGACCGAACCACGTTAAATATTTGTGTCTTTTTTGGTATATTTATCTTGTGTTGTGTGGTTTATCATCGTTCAAGGTTTGCTTTACTAGCTTCCGCGTGATACTTGTTTATTTCGGTCCTAACAAGTGGCATCACAGCCTCGGTTCTTTATCTGAGTTTTAAAAGAATTGAGGTGAATATGAGCAAGATTGTATGTTTGAATGAGAGTAATTATAATATTTGGAGAAGCAATATAAAAGACGTATTGTTCGTTAAGAAGATGCATCTACCATTTTTGCAGCTTATAAATCCGAGAGTATATCGGATGAAGATTGGAATTTCGAGCACCAGCAAGTATGTGTATATATACAATAATCGGTTGAAGATAATGTTCGCAACCATACTGTGAATGAGACATGTTTGAGATCAAAGTTATCTCATACTTTGCAAGCATAAAACAATAAAATTTCACTTGAGAGCCAATCATAGCAGATCGTAATAATCAAAAGACCAAATGGAAAGTGCAAGAGACAAGTGTGATTTGTTAGGGAAAAATTTGTAGAGATCTTTTATTGATAATATTGATTAGGTCTGTTTCTCCATGGAGAGGTTCAGAGCCTTACAATAATGTTCTCTCTTTTTCTAGGGAATAGTGATGAAGAAGAAGAAGTATCCCCCTTTTTAGGGTTCTTTCGCTTAGTATTTATAGTTGTAAACCAGATGAGCTGGCGATGAGCTAGCGATAAGTGGCGATAATCGACCTTAGCCATGTTGGAGTTCCTCCTTGTAGATGTCGGACAGGCCATGGCCGTATCGGTCAAACCGAATAGGGGTTTGAGCTTTATGAACACTCAATGACTGTATCGCTAATTAATCATAGATTATCTTAAGGCGGAGTTTACTTCATCAATTATTGTAGGGTCAAATTATGACCCATACAGTTAGTCCCTCCATTTATCGAGGTCGTGCCTTGACCGAGCTCGATGAGCAGACTTCTCCGGACGCAGTTTTGGTCAAGGTCAATAATAGCCTTAGCTGTTTTTATGTGGGAGATTATGCCATTGAAGTGGATGGCCTTAGCCATTTTGTACTGATAACCTTGACCATGCGAGTGATTTCGACCGTAGTCGAGACGCTTGCATTCGTGCTAAGGATGACAGTAGTCAGTTATTCATTTAGAATGGACATAGCCTTAATTCTAAAGATGGCCTTAGCCGTTTACATGCTGGAGATAGTCGTAGCCTAAATACTGTGGACGGACTTAGCTGTTGATGGTCGTAGCCTAATTACTATGGACGGCCTTAGCCGTTTACATACTGGAGATGGCCGTAGCCAAAATACTGTGAACGGCCTTAGTTGTTTACATACTGCAGATGGCCATAGCCTCAATACTGTAGACGGCATTAGCTGTTTACATACTGGATATGGCCATAGCCTCAATACTATAGGCGACCTTTGCCGTTTACATACTGGAGATGGTCGTAGCCACGAATGCGTGAGGAATAGCCGTAGCCATACATATATATATGGGGAATGGTCGTAACCATTTTCAATCGGGACGGTGTATTTATAATAATGACCTTCGACCTTGTAAGGTGTTGGCTTTATCTTTTGTGGTCGGGTCGCATGTCGTACAGCCAAAAGGAATATGGGTGCGCCTGACACGCAATCTTGGAAGTGTCCGAAGTTTGAAAGTGCATGGAACGTCTTTTCGGTAACCTCATGTCGTTGTAACCATTCAGAAGGCAAAGCGTCAGTTTCCAACTAAAAAGCCATTTCGTGGTGCTCGTCACAATGACGCATGTTTCTGTAGAACTGAACCGCTTTGCGGTTGGTCAAGTAGCTAATGATAGTTATTGGAATTCATGAAAGTTCCTTTTGCAGTATGTATAAATAAGGAGTTGTGTCATTCTTTTCTCACTTTTCATTATTTTTCCAAGTAAGATTTCAGGAGAAGCAACTTCTTTCATTCCTAGTTCATCCCCTCCTTTATTCTTTGTTATTCTTTGTTGTTTTTTGTCGTTTTACATTCGATCTCCACCTTTGTTTGTTTTTTGGTGCATCTTGTCCATTCTATGCTTAATAATCATCAATGGCAAGTAGTTCTCGCACAAACATTACTCCTACGATTTTCCGGTGGCCGAAGGATCATCTACGGTGGTGAGAGCTACCGAATCGGCGGAGGTCGACGGGGTTCCATCGGTGAGTGACATCCTATCCTTGCCCGGGGGTCCGGGGACTAATTTCACTGCCGACGAGGGGCAAGATCAGGTAGATGAAGCCCCATTGATGGGGAAGTGGGCATTGCCCAATTGAGGAAGCTGTGGGATATCCCCCGCTATGCTGATATTGCCCTTTCCATGAGCGAGGAGAGGGTCCACGTCGACCTCCTAGGGTATTGCGTTTTCTATGCTTATCCTTTCAAGATGGAATTTAGGCTTCCCCTTCCGATACTGGTGGTGTATTTCTGCCGCTATTACGGGGTGTGTCCTGGCCAACTCGTTCCTTCCTTCTACAAGCTTTCTGCTATGCTTGTTATGTACGCGGAATTAGCCCGAAGGGAAATCCGTTGCAGCACGTTCTGACTTTATACGCACCTCAGAGGGTCCGTGGCACTATGATTCGGATGGTTCGTCATAGAGAGAGTGGCCTGACTGTGGAGTTAGGTGATACGGTCGATTCTCATATTTATGAGAATTTCTTCTACATCAGGATCGATTATTTGGTGGCGGGTGCTACTAGGTTCCCGGAGACTTGGAACCAAGCACGTAAGTTCTTCACTCATCTGTTTATACTTTTCTCTTTTCTTATGCTTTGCTCTGATAAGCAATAACTTTAACTCATGTTTGTAGCTGGACGGGTGCCGCCAGCTCCACAACCCGGCATTGGCAAATGGATAGAGGCCATGCTCCCTCAGACAACGGGTATTCGTACGTGGCCGTCTTTCTGGGAAAGGCACAACCATAGGCCTGCTTCTGGTGATAGTTTGAATTGTTGTGTTATTCTTGTTTTGTTGTGCTGAGTTTCCTCCCTTTAATTCTTTGCTTTTGTTGATTAGGTGGGGCACGCCGCGTCAGGGATCCTCAGCTTTCCTTCTACAGGTCGGGTGCGACTACTCGGCTGGTTACGATACCGACGCCATGTCCAGTTCTAAGGGCGACTTCTGTCTAATCATCAACGATTCTCTCCCTAGCACGATCCGTACTTCGGTCGAGGCTTCTTCAGGGGTAGTTCGCCCTAGGGCGGAGTCGCCTTTGGATAAGGATGAGGAGGAGGAGGAGGATAGGCCGCTGGTCAGGCAGCGGGTCGCCTTTATACCTGCTCCAGAGGTGATACATTTGGACTCCCCGCCGTTGGATGCGGAGGGGTGCGTGGCGGCTGCGCCTGCCCTTGAGGGCGAAAACACAATGTGGGTTGCCCCGGTCTTCCCAAGCCGTAATGATATAATCGCTTCGGTGACTCGATTGTCAGTTTCAGTTGCTAAGGGGGAAGGTGGTTCCTCGAAAATTATATTGGTTGGAGAAGAAAGTGCCAATCTGTTGGTGGGGGCGGGAGCCTCAACCTCTCGATCGGCTGAGGAAGGAGGTGGCGTCGTAGGAGAGGAATATGAATTCGAGTCTGATTTTAATTCAGATGATGTCTGCATGTTCCAAGAAGGCCGCACAAAAGCAAAACTTGCTGCTTGAGGAGGATAATTTGGTGACGGTGTTCGCAGCCTTGAGTTCTGAGGAGGAAAATAGGTCCCTTAGGGGTGCTACGAACGCATGTTTGATGACCGAGGCGGCTGCGATGGGTTTTAGGGTACGCATGATGACCTTCTTCCGTTCTCTTCTTACCTTGATTTGTTTTCCACTTTAACCGTTGTCTTTGCTCTGTAGACTTATCTTTTAGAGATAGAGGGTCTCCGTCAAGCCAACGTTCGCTCGTGGATCTTTCTGCGGATGCTGGAGAAGAACAACCACTAGCAGGATAGGTGATGTGAGATGCGCGAGCACCTGGGGAGTGATCCCTGTAAACGGGAATTAGTCGAAGAGCTGGCGAGGTGATAGCTTCGAATGCAGCAGATCCTTGGCGGGGTAAACACTCATGAGAAGAAACTCTATTGCAAGGACAAGGAGATGGAGGCCTAGAGCAGGGACATAGCCGAGAGGGAATGCTAAAGTCAGCTGGCAGTAGCGAAGGCCTTTGAGGCATTGATTAGGCAGGTGATCACTTTGGATTCAGAGGTTGCTGCCTTGAGAAAGCAAGAAAGGGACACTTCGATGAGGGCCGGGGCATTAGATGCGGCGATCCATGTTCACGAGAGGGAGCGGGAGTTGGAGAGATCTGCTGCTGCTTTCAGGGAGGCGGGGCTGGAGGAACACCTTGGTGTTTGCAAACTGGATGCCCAGACTGCGGCGGATCGGATTACGGCCTTGGAGGCTGAGAATTGGCGCCTAAGGGATCAGGCTGCTTCTCTTGGTCCTCCTCGTGATCTGTGTACATATGCCGAGGCTCATCTTGACGTGTACAAGAGATTGTGGGAAGCTGCGTCGTGCCAGAAGCGGCTTATGAAGAGGCCTGTCAAAAGGCTCGTGATGCCCGTCTTGACTCTGTCTTCGACCCGTCTACTCCAGAGGCTGACGATGGCGTCGAGGGCGCTGGCGATGTTGATGGTGGCGTGGGTGGCGCCAAGTGAAAAGGTTTTGTAGTGTGTTTTATATTATTCTTCTAGTTGTTGTTGTCGTTTGGTTTTCTTTTCCTTTGTTTGCTGGTCTTGGTCGGATGTAAGGGGGGTTGACGCGTTGTAAATAAAGATGTACATATATTCGTAACTTTACTTTTCCTGTTTTGCATTTATTTTGCATTTTTTTGTTCTCCAGTTTTTTGCATGCGTTAAAGGGGGCTTTGTCTTAAGAGTTTTTGTCGCAGGTGTGTTAAATCTCTTAAGACTTTGGTCGTGGTAATGTTGATGGCCTTTGTCAGGTAGATGACTTCGACTGTTGTCAGGTCTTTTACCTGCCTTAGGCAAAATCTAGATAGGTTGTTAGCATCGATGTCTTTTTCCATGATTAAACGTTTTTTGCTTTATCGTTTTCCTTTACTCAGTATGAGTAAGTTGCAGCCCTTATTTGGTGAGGGCAGCATATAGCCTTAGTCCCAGTTCGGGCATGGTCGAACTACTGTCGTGGACTTGTAATTCGATCGGGGCCGAACTTATGCGGCCCAAATCTTAGTTCGAGTTAGGCGTACTTACTTTCTTGGCGAGGGTGCTTGACTTGTTCCTTCTATTTTTGAGGAACATGCCTTGCTGCGTCCAATGGTGAGCGGACTTGGCCTGAGTCTTGGTTCAAACGGGGTTGAACTCTTTAACTTTTAGGGCGAGGGCGTTCAGCCTTGCCGTCTGGGCGAGGTTGGGCTCGTGGTGGTGAAGGCGTGCGGCCTGAGTCCCAGTGGAACTCAGTTGAACTTTTTGGGCGAGGGCACATATTCTGAGTTGTTGTTCATCCGCAGTTGAACCTTTGTCAAAGGCGCATAGCCTGAGTCCCAGTTCAATTTGTAGTTGAACTTTTTTTTGGGAAGGCACGTAGACCGAGTTGCTGTTCAACCATGGTTGAACCTTGTAAAAAATTTTGTTTGCGAAGGCGCGTAGCCTGAGTCCCAGTTCAACTTGTAGTTGAACATTTTGGGGAACGCACGTAACCTAAGCACTGTTCAACCGTGGTTGAACCTTGTAAAAAAATTTTGTTTGCAAAGGCATGTAGCCTGAGTCCAAGTTCAATTTGTACTTGAACGTTTTGGGGAAGATACATAGCCTGAGTTGTTGTTCAACTTTTGTTGAACCTTGTAAAAAATTTTTGTTGGTGAAGGCGCATAGCCTAAGTCCTAGTTCAACTTGTAGTTGGACTTTTTGGGGAAGGCATGTAGCTTGAGTTGCTGTTCAACCGTGGTTGAACCTTGTTAAAAAAATTTGTTGGCGAAGGCGCATAGCCTGAGTCCCAGTTCAACTTGTAGTTGAACTTTTTTTGGGGAAGGCACGTAGCCCGAGTTTGCTGTTCAACCGTGGTTGAACCTTGTAAATTTTTTTTGGCGAAGGCGCGTAGCCTGAGTCCTAGTTCAACTTGTAGTTGAACTGTTCGGGGAAGGCACGTAGCCTGAGTTATTGTTCAACCCTGGTTGAACCTTGTTAAAAAATTTTGTTGGCGAAGGCGCGTATCCTGAGTCCCAGTTCAACTTCTAGTTGAACTTTTTGGGGAAGGCACGTAGCCTGAGTTGTTGTTCAACTATGGTTGAATCTTGTAAAATAATTTTGTTGGTCAAGGCACGTAGCCTGCGTCCCAGTTCAACATGTAGTTGAAATTTTTGGGAAGGCACGTAGCTTGAGTTGCTGTTCAAATGTGGTTGAACCTTGTAAAATGTTTTTGTTGGCGAAGGCGCGTAGCCTGAGTCCCAGTTCAACTTGTAGTTGAACTATTTTGGGGAAGTCACGTAGCTGAGTTGTTGTTCAACCGTAGTTGAACCTTGTAAACTAACGTGTCGCCAAAGGCGCATAGCCCGAAACTTGCGACGTTGACATTTGAGAGCTGAAGCTCGGTTTTGATTCGATATCTCGAGCATCTCATGCGTGCTTTCCCGATCGGGGTGTGTAGGCTTGAGGATACTCTCGATTCGAGATATCTTCATGTCGATTTCTGGCCAGATCTCGCATCAGGGATGTGGGGGTGCTCTACAAAGATCCTCCCTCGGGGGGGATGTTTATTTTTCTTGCTTGTACTATCCAAGAGAGGAGTGACAGATTAGTTGGATCTCGACTCGAGATCTTCAAGTTCCCTTTGTCCGATATATCGCTTCAGCTTGTTTGAGCTGGGTTGTTCTTTGGCATGTTTTCCAGTTTGGCCCCGGGAAGAACTACGTGCTGCTATGAAATCCCCACAGACGGCGCCAAATTATTTGAGCTCAAAGTTATCACATGTTTTGCAAGCATAAAACAATAAAATTTAACTTGAGGGCCAATCATAAAAGATCGTAATAATCAAAAGACCAAATGGAAAGTGCAAGAGACAAGTGTGATTTGTTAGGGAGAAATGTGTAGAGATATTTTATTGATAATATTGATTAGGTCTGCCTCTCCATCGAGAGGTTAAGAGCCTTACAATCATATTCCCTCTTTTTCTAGGGAATAGTGATGAAGAAGAAGAAGTAGCCTCCTTTCCAGGGTTCTTTTGCTTAGTATTTATAGTTGTAAACCGGATGAGCTGGCGATGAGCTAGCGATAAGTGGCGATGAGCGGCCTTAGCAACGTTGGAGTTCCTCCTTGTAGATGTCGGATAGGTCGTGGCCGTATCGGTCAAACCGAATGGGGATTTATGAACACTCGATGAGTGTACCGCTAATTAATCATAGATTATCTTTAGGCAGGGTTTACTTCATCAGTTATCGTAGGGTCAAATTATGACCCATACAAGACACATGTGAGATCATTGTGGTAAAAGCTAGAGACTTTTTATGCTTCAAAAATTGAGAACACTAAGTTGTTCCTGCTAAAACAATTGATGGCCTTTAAATACAAGGAGTGAAGTCCTATCCTTAATCATATAAACGCTTTTCAGGGTGTTCTTGATCAGTTGTTGGAATGAGAGTTAATATTGATGATGAGATACAATGACTTTGTTTCTTTGACAAGAGTAATGTGTTGAATGAGGAAGTAAGGAAAAAATCTCAAGTTCATCCTCACAAGTATGGGTGGCAAAATGGTTCAAAGAAAATAGTTAACCACCCATATTATCCGCTAAAAAATGAGTTGGATAATGAACTTTTTAAAAACGGGTCAAATATGGATAAGAACCATATTATCCATTTAGAAAATGGATAACCAATGAGTAACCAATGGATAACCAATGAGTCTAACTTTTACATTTGTAAAGCCTCAAATTGGGAGTTCCTCAAGTTAGGGAGACTAAGAATTCTCCCAAAAGTAATCATATACAAGAAGTCATGAATAATATGGGTGACCCATATTATCTGCTGGTTAACCCATTTTTTATCCGTATTAAATATGGGTCGGGTCGGATAATTAATCTGTTTTTTTCATTACCCGTTTTCGACCCGAACCATATCCGACCCGACCCACTCATTTGCCACTCCTACTCACAAGCATATAGGGGTGTGCATTCGAATCTGTTTATCGATAAATCGAATCGATTATTTGTTATCGAAATCGAAAAAATAGAAATCGAAAAAATCGAAACCTTATTGAAATGATAACGATAAGCATATGTACAAATCGATAATCGATAAGGGTCAAAATCGAATCGATAAATCGAATGCACACCTCTAGACTGTAGACACTTGTAAAATAAGTAATTACCTATTTGTGTAGATTAATATAACATACAGAATGTATATATATTTCGCTACTATTTTGAAAGCGGCTATACAATATCATTTTTCCTAATCTATACCCTTTCATTAACCCTACGTCCCTTAACATATTAGTTCCTCTACCACATTTAAGGAATGAAATGATCAAGCGAATGAAGTTCATTAATAAAAAATAAAATTAGACGTGATGATGTATTTTGTTTTGTTTTAGTTTTTTATACCGTTGGAGTGTTGGTGGCATACATTTGATCCTTTACTTTAGTTTTGTTGCATGTGCTTGTTGATACAAATTTTATGTTATAACTGGTGTTCATCTTATTTTAGCTTCTTTTTGTCCATATTAGTTAGGCACGTTTATAGCGATATACTTTTCTTGGAATCCCGCAAATTTTCTTATCGGTGTAATCGATAACCGAATCGATAAGCCCCCAAAATCGATAAATCGAAATAGAAAAAATCGAAATCTTATTGAAACGATAACGATAAGCATATGTATAAATCGATAATCGATAAGTAATTATCGATAAGGATCAAAATCGAATCAATAAATCGAATGCACACCTCTACAAGCATATCTCTATAGAAAATCGGAGGAGAGATAGAACAAGAGGTTCAGGGAATAGAGGTAAAAGAAGAAGTAAGTTAAAATCCAAATACCATAATATTACATGCAACCACTATGGCAAGAAATGACATATCAAAGATTTTGCTACAAGTTGAAGCAAGACATTAGAGATGGAAAGAAAGTATCATTGGATAAGAATGGTCGTGGAAGAGAAATTGTTTAAGGTTGAGAAGATATACACTAATGAAAATCCTTCAGTTATGCTGACAAAAGCGATGTTTACAAATAAGCATGCGTTTTGTCGAAAATTGACAGGCATGAAGCTTGTCAATAGTTCCTCTACTTGAAGACATAATTGGATCGTTGGCTGGAGGGGGAGCTTGTTAGGCCCATGCCCATATTTTCCAGCCAAAGTCCCAATGGCGTAATCCTATTCTCTTTTGGTCACCATTCCTATTCGGAATTGGATTCTATTTTTTTTTCCTATATAGAGTTGGTTTTGTCTTTAAGATAAAACACCCCTCATTATCTATAAATAGAACAACCTTAAAAAATTATTTATACTCATTGATACAATACTTTAAAAGATTTAAGCACGTAAGAGTGGTTTTCTAGAGAACTTTCATCAAGAGAGAAGAGAGAAGAAAAGTGTTTGTTTTCTCGTAGATATTCGTTTCGACCAACCAACTTCAAGTTACGTTTCTTCATTCGTTAAGCGTTGGACCGGGCTAAATTTTGACTGAATATTCGTAATATCTTGATATTTGATTTGAATGACGAAGATCGTATTTAAAGGCCCATAGTATCAGATTTAGAGCCCCGAACAGAAGCTCCATTTTTGTAACTTCCCCTCCCTCTTCAATTGATTTGTTGTTGTTATTGTTGCTCCATGTTTGGCACTTCTTGTGTAGTCAATTTGAAGAATTTTTTATCCCTCTTATTGTTATAGTGGAACTTTTTGGATCTTTGTGTTCCTATGATTTTTACCTTCGATTTAAAGGGTTTTTCACGTTAAAATTTGGCGTTCTTTATTATCTTTATCTTCGAGTTTGCCTCTTTCTCAACATAACAAGTGGTATCAGAGTGAGGTTCAAGACATGTTCATTTTGGCGGGTTCAATTCTAGCCGCAAAATATTTGACGGTAATCGTAATTTTTGTTTGAGAAATCTGACCGGAGTGCTACTCATATTGAGACAAACTTCGCGGTATAGATTGAAGATGCGACCCGTTGAAGGTTATATGAAGGAGGTAGATTAAGTTTGTTTTGTCAGAAAATTTAGGCCAAAGAATTGTTAGGCATTTGCCCTGATTTTCTTTCTATATTTGATTTTCCTATTTCTTGAAGGAAAGTGCAATATATTTACTATAATTGAGTTTTCCTCCTAGTGAAATAAAATTATAAATCTCTCATATTTGGCTAGTCCCTTTTCTTATAGGAAAATGTTTGGACTTCTATAATTGAGGATCATTCCTTCTCATTCAACGGCATTCACAATGTAGTCATAAGGGGCTTGAAAGTCTTGTTCAAGGTGAGAACATTACAGGACAAGTGTTAATGTACCACTTGTGTTTTCCTTTTCGTGAGGTTGTTCTCTCGATATTTTATACTCTCTTTTATATAGTAGAATACTGATCTCCATCGTGGACGTAAGTCAATTGACCGAATCACGTTAAATTGTTTGTGTCTCTTTTGGTATATCTCTCGTATGTTGTCTTATTTATCGTCATTCAATGTTTGCTTTACTTGCTTCCGCATGACACCTAATTTTTTCAATCCTAACAAATAGTTATACTTGTTTGACATTATGATAGAAGGTTAGAAGGTAATAGTGACATATCGAGAAATTCAGCTAGGGTGTGCAATTTTTTTTTCCAGTTATGTTAATGGTGTGCAATTTTTTTTCTCAATCGTGTTAAGGTTGTGTAAAATTAAATACACCCATTATAACTACTAACATTTAACCTACTGTACACCACATAATTTTCTAGCGAAGAGTGTGCATCGGACCACCCTTCGCCTAAGGTGGCTTCGTCCATGGTAGGTAGTTGAGCGTACTTTCTTTTCATACCAGTTATTATATTTATAGTATTCTTGTATTTTCTTATTCGAAGTTTGCTTTGACTTCTTGTTATTCTTTCGCTTCAGTTATCCTATTATCTTATTGTTGCTAGTGCTTGCTGCTGCTTCTTTTTTATCATTTCTTGAGCCGATGATCTATTAAAATTTAACTTTTTTATCTTCATAAAGTAGAAATAAAGTTTACATACAAATTATCCTTTAAATTTCACTTGTGAGAATAAGTATGTTTGTTATTGTTGTTACTCGTACTGACATGAATACCTAAAATAAATGAAGGATCGATGTAACGGCAAATGGTGCGCCGTACTAGCCGAAATGGTCCTGGAAAACAACTTTTATCCGTCTTCTAGGGACAAATGAAGCTGAGATAACGTAGAACAGGTCTATTTCGACCATGTTCAGTTACATTCTCAAAACTTTTCCAAGTTTTAATGATATAGAGTTCATAATCAATCCTAGTAGTTACTTTACGAAACTTTCGCCCATATACATAGCACGGAAAAAACATACTCATTCCTACTATTTTGGTGGAGCTGTCAATATGAGCGGGATCGTGCTAATTCAGCCCTACATAGCAATTGACAACATGAGTTGGGTTAGCCCACAATTTTGATGGGTCTTATAATGGTCAGTTCACTCCTGTTGTGTATGGGCTACAGTCCTCCACGCGCCCACCCATTTTTTTGTAAATATGAGTGTGTTTGGTACGAAGGAAACCATTTTTCCGAAAAAATATTTTTTAATTTTTCCATGTTTGTTGGCTTAAATGTTTTGAAAAATATTTTTCTTATCAAGAGGAGGGAAAATATTTTTCAAAACCCCCTCGCAACCTTCCCCACCCTCACCAACCCACCCCACCCCCTTCTCTCCATAAAAGGCTTTTTTTCAAATTTTAATTTTTCAGTTACCACCCACTCTACTACCCCTCCAACCCCACCCACTCCCACCCCTAAACCCCACTACCCACAACCCTCCTACAAAAAAATATTTTTTTTACCTCATTCTTTTTGCAATTTTAAATTTTTATTTTTTCGTTTTTCTGCACCACCCATCCCCACCCCCACCCCCATGTGCCCCTCCACCCCACACATTTTTTTTATAATTTTAAATTTCTTTTTTTTCATTTTTCTGTAACCCCCCCCCCCCTCCCCCAAAAAAACATATTTTTAAAAAATATTTTTCAGTTTTAATTTTTTATTTATCGGTTTAAAGGTTCAAAATTTTACAAGTTTCAAAGTTATGAGTTCAGAGGTTTATGTATTTGGAAGTTTATGGGTTCGAAATTTCGCGATTTCGAAAATTTAGTGGTTCGAAAGGTTATGAAGTTTGTGGGTTTGGAAGGTTGTTAGTTTGAAAGTTTATGGCTTCATGTTTATTATATCTAAATTATTTATGAATACTCTTGAGAAGTCATTTTTCTCAATTTGCATATCAAACACTGGAAAATGAATAAGATTATACCAAACACAACCTATAACTTTATATTTTTTCTTTAAGTATTAACCTAAAAAGGATAAATATTTAAAAGTTAAAAAAATCTTATAGGAATTTTACAAAACAATAAACACTAAAAAGGTGAAAAACAACACTATATTTCATTCACTAAAAGTCAAAACTCAAAACAAACTATTCAAAAGAATGCCAATGACTCTTATGTGATATCCAATACATTTGAATCCGTTTGTGAGAAGATTGTTTTGACATCTTCACTTTCATGTACATCTACAATTCGTATGTAATATTAATTAGATAAATATTAAGAATAATTAAATTTTTAAAACTAATTAATATTTTAAGACTTTAATCTTTTAATGATGAGCTTAATAAACTTTAAGCTTGGGATACTCTTCTTGTTATTTTTTGTGTCATATACTTCTTAATATTTTACATACCTTAAATGCGTATTTTTTTTAGGCCCACGGGCCGGCCTAGCTGTCTCAGTCAAACCTCACGGACCACAAACTTACTCGGGCTGGGCTTAAAAGCGTTATTTTTAAATGTGTTCCAGAAATTCTAGCCCATCCCCGTTAAATGATGTGTTGGGCTGGCTGGCCCAACATGCAAAGCCAATATTGACGGTTTTACTGTTTAGGTTAAAGCACATTAGTTATCATGATTAAGTGGCAGAGTGAGGTGATAGGCGCTTATACATGTCATGTCATGTGTTTATTGATTTAGTCACTAAACTTTAGTGTAAATTACACGTGACATAAGTATAATTTTTTCCTAAGTGAGGAGATATGGTTTATGGTAATAATGTAAACCAGAAACGAAACAACCACTAGGAATAGCATTTTAGAGGAGGGCAATAAGAGTTTTGAAAATTTATTACTGCTCTAGTGGTTTCAATAGAAACATCTAATTTATACTCAAATAGATGGATATTCACTGACAAGTATTATAATTACCCTGTCTTTCACAGTAAACCAGATTTAGATGGATATACGTTTATATTTGTTGGAAATACTAAACATTGAAAATTTCCATTTTCAAAGAAAAGACCAAACATTTTGAAAGTAACTGAACAGAAAGTCAATATCTTTAGTCGAAGGAGTAAAAAATCTTCAAAAAGATAGGCTACAATTGGTCTCTAACCTGTCTCATGACAATTTCTTTTTGAAGTGGAACTCTTGGAACCTTAAATGGGACCATCATTGAATTTATTTGACATATATTTATCTTAAGCTTGATGATCATATTTATTTGATCCATTTATGGGTGGATCTAATTTAACATAACTAAATACAGAAAAAAAAATCCGTTTTTGCAGTTTGGTGTCTTTAGACTAGATATAACTAAAAGTAAACATGAAAAAGTTCAATCATCATACAACTAGATATAAGACATTGTATGTGGTCATAGGTTATTCTTGTATTCTCTTGTTCTTGGATTATTATTATTACTTCATGTTGTTTTTGCTTTGATTTTCTAATATTTTGACGTTGTTACTGTTTTTTTTACTTTTTTACTATTGCATTTCTTTCTCTACACTGTTTTGATTTTATTTACTTTGAGTTAGCGGTGGCAAAATGGATAAAAGAAAATAGTTATTCATCCATATTTTTCATTAAAAAATAGGTTAAATATTGATTTTTTAAACGGGTCATATATGGATAAAAACCATATTATCCACTTAGAAATGGATAACCAATGGAAAGCATCAACTTGGGGGTTGCTCAAATTTGGGAGACTAAGAATTCTCCAAAAAGTGATCATATTCAAGAAGCCATGAATAATATGGATATCCATATTATCCGCCGGTTAACACGTTTTTTTATCCGTAATAAATATGAATCGAGCCGGATATTTTATTCGTTTTCGCATTACCCATTCGACCCGATCCGACCCATCCATTTGCTACCCCTACTTTGAGATTAGGGTCTATTGGAAATAACATATCTACCTGCACAAGGTAGGGATAAGATTGAGTATTCATTATCTTCTCCAGACCACTCTTATGAAATTATACCCAGTGGCGAAGCCAGAAAATTCTATAAGGGTGGTGTTCAAATTCAAATTCTATTTTCAATAAGAGTGTTCAATTTTGAACGCCCTTTGTCAGTCGGCTATGCAAGTGTGTTTAAAGTCTATTTTTAATCAATAACAAAGTAAATATTTACCTTATACATAGTATAATTTTTCAGCGAAGAATGTTTAATTGATTATTTTTGAACCGATGTAGCTTCGCTCCTAATTATACTGGGTATATTATTATTCTATGGAGTTATAGGTTTTAAGGTCAATGGTTCAAAACTTATCAACCACACATTGGCGAAGGATGATTTATTTTTGAAGTTATGACACAGCTCAATTCAAGCTCGGTTCCTTGTGCACTTGTGCTTGTTAGAAAACTGACTCATATGAGTGACATATATGGCCGTTTAGTTGACAGATAATTTGCTCTAACTTGTCTAATGATAGTTCCTTTTATAGTACCATCTAGGAATCTTAAATTGGTCCCATTATCTTAAAATCAGTTCTAAGTTATATGCACTAACAATATAAATACTCATCTATAGGAGTTAATATAGGTTGTTGATTTGGTTGAATTCAATAATTTTGATCTAAATTTTATATTTATAAATTTCAAATCTTGATTCAACATCTGCTTAAAAGATATTCACAAAATATCCATCCAAAAGAGGTGGGATTATTGACATGAAAAAATAAAACAAGTTTAATTTGGTACATAGAGTAAAATAAGTTAGTAAATCTTTAGTGTACTTTTTGCATAGGTAATGAGTCGTTTATCTAAACATATTTCTGATGCTTCTTGTCCCACCAGTTAAAACATCGGCAGAGGATATCCCCTTAAGCTAATATATGGACTTAGAGTTGAAGATACATTTAACCTTTGCAAGATTTAGGTATATAGTCCATTCCTCAGTTTGAACTGTCAGCTTTCAAGAAATGTACATTTCTATTTTCTGTCTGAATATAATGGAGTCTGTACATAACATGGCCCATTGGCCTTCATCACCAGTTTTCATAATGAGATGAATTTAGTTTGATATCAGACTGACAAAATCTATCACCTCCCATGAAAAATGGAAGCTTATGGCTGACTCTCAAGTACTACAATGATTGCGAATTTGTGATACATTTTTTCTTTTTGTAACATACATATAATCTTGAGATAAGCAGTAGCTTTGCATCGCTCAAAATCTTGGAAAGAAATGATAGAGCAATATGTTACTTCTAATCAGCTTTTGAGGCACTGCTGAAATCAATCAAATCAAGATCAACAGTTGTTAGGGTTAATGGATTTGTAACTTCTACACCAACCAAAAATGGTACTAGCTAGATCAAGAAATTAGTATGCAATATTATTTGGTAAAAATAGCACGAGCTAGCCAGTTTTCGGATTGGTCATTCAAAAATAGCCCAACATTTGCAAAGTCGTTGAAAAATAACCACTATTTTACTGCAACACGGAAAGTTCCAACATAATATATGGGAGATCGGTGCATATGTGTATGAACTTCCAAGCATATTATGCTGGAACTCCAACACGCAGAAAGTTTCAGCATAATATACTGGAGATTGGAGCGTCGGTGTTCCAATATCCGGTATATTATGATGGACCGGTATGTATACTTTTGCTGGAAGAGATTTTACATTCTTATGCCACATATGAAACATTATTACACTCAATGTTTAAGGTTTGACTTAATTACACTTAGTATATCAAATTACTAATTCTATACCATAATTAATTAATAGTATAATTAATTGTATATTTTTTACTCCTTAATTAAAGGAATCTGCACGTTTCTCTCTCCTAACCCCTTAGTTCCACCAAGTTTTACTCATACTCACGTTCTTTTTACCATTTTCCATCTTCTGAAACCAAATTCTCCCTCTAAATTCACAAAAAATTGAAGAAACTCTTCAACAAAGTTGGTTCCCCATTTTACTCCAGTCGAAGTTAATCAATGAAGAACAACAAAGTTCATCAAAATTGAAGTCAAATCTTCAAAGTTCATACACACATTTACCTTCAGCTTCAAATTTTCTCAATGAAAAAGAACAAACTTTTAAAGAGACAAGAAAGCAGCAATTCCACCATTGACACCCATTAAAAATCTTTGAATTCAAATTTAGATTTTCAAAACTATTATTTTTTTGATTGGGTGTTGTTGTAAATAATTGGAAATATATTTTGGAGTTTATATCTCAATTTTTTGGTTCAAGATTTAGACTTGATTTGACTGAATTTCATATTGAAACTCGATCTGACATGACATACATTATATTGCAGCAATTGTAGATAAATTGTAGACTGTTTTTTGCAGAAGTTTTAGTCGTTTTAGATTTATCAAAATAAAAAATAATGCATTTACAATCAGAATACAAATAATCTACAATTTGTCTATAAAATATCTACAAACTGGATACATTTAATTTTAATATCCCAATTCCCATTTCAATTGTAGCATAATTGTCATTTTCGACATAATTGTGTTGTTTGCAGAAGATTTGTAGAAGTATTAGTCATTTTTGATTTGTGAAAACAGAAAATAAAGCACCTAATACAAATAATCTACAATTTATCTACAAACTAGGTATATTGAATTTTATATCCCAATTTTCGTCCAATTATAGCATAATTGTAATTTTTGAAATAATTGCATTTTTCAGAAGATTTGTAGAAGTTTAGCCATTTTTATTTGTGAAAACATAAAATAAAGCATCTACAATCAGAATACAATTTATCTACAATTTCTGGAAGAATATGATTTGATCTGGAAGAATACAATTTTATATAAACTCCAAATCTAATTCTCGGTTATTTTCATCAATACCTAATTCAAACAAATAATGAATTTTGAAAACTCAAATTTAAATTCAAAGCATTCAAGCTTTTTAATGGCTATCAATGGTAAAAAAATATCTGGAAGCATATTTACTTCCATAATTGTAGCCCGCCTAAATAGGAATATCTGGAAGAATATGATTTGATCTGATTTATGCCAAATCTTTTTAGAATATTCCGTTCCTCAATTTTAACTCGATAAATTAGAAAGATTCAGCTACTGTTAATTATTATTTAATAATTGGTATAATAACTGTAAAAAAATATAGATAAAACGGATAAATTAACAACTATGTACATTTTTAATAATAAAATTTCATATATGATATATGAAAGAAAAAATTTCTCTTGAATTTCTCCCTATTATTTGCCAGGCCTAGTATGTTGGAAAAGAATTCGAAAACTTTGGAATCACCATCGCGGTTGACATTTTAAATGGATATAATCCAAAACTTTTATATGTTCATGTTTTTGCCTAACTTAACTGTTAATATTTCCTTTACTGGTATGAGTAAGAAGGTGTAAGGAAATACTTTATATATTGACAGTGCCCACAAAGAAAAAAGAAAAACGTTTGACATGTGAAGGATTTTCTAAACGTTTTTGCTTTTGTTTCTTTTCTTTTTTTGTCCAATATTCAAAGATCTTATTATGAGTCTGCTAGAATTATCTGAGAGTACTATGTTAGAGGTACTTAAGATACTTTTATCTTTAGATAAGCTTGAAGGTATTTCGATGCAAATTGATCAATCTTTGTATTTCTAACCGACCGCCGATCCTGCAAATAGCTTAAATTGTTGAGTTGTGTAGTTCAATCAAATAACGAGACTACAAAAGTAATGTGTCCCTTGTATTTATTTATATGCTCTATGAAGGAGAGAAGTTGCACCTTGTTTACCCTTAAATATGGGTAATACTTAAATTTATATGCGATTTTAATGATATGTGGATTAATTCAAAATAAATGATCAAGAATAATAGACGAATGAATCAAAGATAAAATAAATAATCAAACCAATTGTGATGTTGAGTTTGGGCTCGAGTTCTAAGCTTAACAATTGTTCTGCCCTCTATCCGGAGCCAAACGTATATGAAGAGCTATGGTTAAAATAAGAGCTTTTCAATAACTAATAAGCAGAGAAACAAGTTTGTATTGCCTTGATATGTGTGTTACCCAATGTCTATTGAATAAGAAACTTTCCCTTTATATAGTAGGGAAATTTTACCTTTGGTACAATTATTAAAAGGAAGAAGGGTCTAAGATGCCCTTCAACTATCATCGTAGGTCTAAAAATGCCATCCATCCACTTATTGTGCCAAATATGCCCTTCCGTTAATGTTTTCGGCTCAACAATAGCCTTTGTTAATTGTTGTGGCTCAAAAATGCCATTTGCGTTAACGGAGGGACACATGTCATCCTCTTGTTGGCTTATTCTAAATATTTCTTAGTTTATTAAAAAAACTCATTATTCATACATGAAAAATAATTTTCTAAAGCAATTAAAAAGGGATTTTTTCCCAGTATTTACAAAAGAAATAAAGAAATTTAAAATATTTTTTTCTAAAATACTTACAAAAATGTATTAAACTTTTTTTGTTGTAAAAACTAGAAAAATCCTTTTTTTTGTTTAGTTTTTAGTAAAAAACTGTTTTAAACTTTTTTAAAAAATTGGATTTTTTTTAGAAAACTAGATTTTTAGAAAACTGGATTATTAGAAATCTGGATTTTTTTAAAATCAGTTTTTATAGAAAATCGAGTTTAAAAAAACAAATTCTAAAAATAGATTTTTAGAAAATTCAGTTTAAAAAAATACAGTTTTCTAAAAAAACAGATTTTACAAAAAAAATCCAGTTTTAAAAAAATCTGTTTTTACAAAAAAATCCAAATTTTTAAAAAAGTGTAAAACAGTTTTTTTAAAAAATGTTTTAAAAAATCCAATTTTTTACTAAACAAAAGAAAAAAAGGATTTTTTTCCAGTTTTTTAAAAAAATACAGATTTTTTAAATAAATTTTTGTATGTATTTTAGAAAAAATATTTTAAATTTTTTTTTATTTTTTTGTAAATACTGGGGAAAAAATCCCTTTTAATTGCTTTAGAAAAGTAGTTTTCATGTATGAATAATGAGTTTTTTTAATAAATTAAGAAATATTTAGAATGAGCCAACAAGAGGATGACACGTGTCCCTCCGTTAACTCAAAGGGCATTTTGAGCCATAAAAATTAACAAAGGCTATTGTTGAGCCGAAAACATTAACGGAAGGGCATATTTGGCCCAATAGGTGGATGGAGGGCATTTTAGACCCTTTTCCCTTCTTAAAAAGATAAAATCCTCTTTGTACATCAATTATTGATATGCCACCGATATCGGGCGAGATTTGCGCCGTGGTATCCGGTTGGCTGCGGATATCACAACCTCCTATTAGTCGTGTGCAATTGTGCGTTATGATTTCCGATGTCTTGTAGCTCGTAGCGGATTCCAGGGGTGTTGGTCCGTTGGAGAGCACTCCATTCCGGCTTAGAACGAGAAGTTCCCAGCTTTGACTCTTATTCCATGTAATTACATCCTCGCTTCATTCGACCCACCGGGGAATTGGGGTGCTCGTTAGCCCCCGGTTTTGCCTGTATAAAGATAGTTTCCTTGTTTCCCAGAGAGTAGGTTTGCCAAAATAATGGGAAATGATACACGAACATCGGTTCCTTCCTTCGCACATTGCAACTAAGATGACAGATAAGACGAAATGTCCCATCAGACGTGTCGTTCTAACTTCGAACACGTGTCTTCAACAGCTGGTTGCTTCCAAATGTGAAATGTCGTGAATTTCCTTGTATAAAAGCTTTGACCCTTTGTACTTTTCCTACTTTTTGATCCAAGCCTCCACCTTCGAACCCATTAGCGATTGTCAAGTTTATCAAATCTTTATACCTTCATCTTTGGTCTACAAATCTTCATAGTTGTTCTTAGGTTTTTACCCAGATCGTCATCCTTTTTTCAAATCTTCATACTCTTTTCTTCAACTTTCATACATGTTCTTTGAATTTTCAAACTTTCTCAGATAGTAATGGCTAAAATCTCCAAATTAGTTCCTCATCAGGTTGCCCCTTCATCTACTCACTTGGCCACAGATGCCGAGGTGGCTGCCCCTGAGCTCCCATGATTTATTCTGGGGGTTCCTCAATTGCAAACGACTTCAACGTCAAGAATCAAGGATCTGATCCCTCCAGGGTTCCTGTAGTTCCCTGAGAAGTGGAATTCATCTCGTAGGTGCATCCTTTCCTTAAGTGTCAATTTTACTTAATTTCCTTTTTCATCATTAGCATTTGTAGTTGTGCAGCAATTTCTCGGGTTCCTAATGCGGTCCCCGAGCTCAAGGAGTATCACAAAGGCATCTGTAAGCAGATGTCATACTTCGAGCGCTCCTGGCGCAAGCTTTTGAAGGGCCGATAGGAGGCCCGATTTAATGGTAAGGTTCTTCTCCGAATAGCTATTACTATGCTCTTAACTTATATAACGCTGACCACTTTGTTTTCCCGCTGGTTTGCCTAAGACTACCAAACTTAGGACTTTGTAAGGGGATGATGATTTTTCTTTATCTGTTAACTCCGTTACGGGGTATGGGGATACCGTGGGAGAGGAGAAGGAAAAGAAAAGAAATCCCTTGGGCTCCCCAGGTCCTGAGATGAAGCTAAAATAGAGGGCTGCTTCCCGACTTGTAAGCCCAAGAAAAAACACCAAGTCCCGGGTGCCGGACCCTGAATCTCTTTGCTGGCTTAGGAATGATTCTGAATATGATGCCATCTTTGTTACTCACAAGTCGACCCCTCCCGAGGGAACATGCGACAACCGAGGAGAAGAGCCATGAAGTCGATCTCCTTCCAGATGGAGAGGCCGAAGTTGAGATGGAGGCTGCGACCTCTCAAGAAAAATCTCCTGCCTTGAAGGAGGCTTTCAATGTTATTGAAATCATTTAGACGCCCTCCTACACCGACTCAATTCGTGAAGTGGCCTAAGTGGGCAAAGATAAATCAAGTGAAAATTCATAAGGTGCAGAAGACCCTCTAGGGCAAGGTATCGGCTTCAGCTTCTAGGGCAAGTACTAGTACTAGAGATGAAAATGACAATGATGATGAGTACCTTTTGGTACAGAGGGCGAGGTCGGGCACGGATGCCCCGTGGTTGGGTCGAAGGCCACTGAATTGGGAACTATCGATTCAGCTCATGCCCATATTGTGGAGGTCCTCAAGGAGGGTGCGGATATGGTCCCCAAGTCCATGAACGAATGTGGTACAGTCCCCATCGAGGAATTCGTTGTTGACGACTCTAAGGGTCTGGGATTAGAGCTTTTCTGGGACAGGATTTTCCCTTCGGAGATATCAGTGTCCTGGGTGGCCTTGATTCGGTTCCTTGGTTCTCATCCGAGGAATTCAGTGATGCATAGGACCTAAGGGTCACCAATGTTGGGGGCCCTCATTTTGTGCTTGAAAACTCCCTTGATGGTATCAGTGAAGACATTGACCTCGACGCTCCCAACGCTATCGAGGAGGCGGAGAGGCTCCAGCAGCAGGTGATAACCTTTTTAAGTATACCTTTCGTGCTTTGAGTATTTCTCCTCATTTTTCTTACTCTTTTGTTTTGTTGTAGGCAAAGAAAGTGTATGATCACGCTATCTCTAAGCTGTGGGATGAGCTTATATGCCTTATAAAGGAGGTCGAGGAGCTCACCTTGGGGCTAAAGGAGTTGGAGACCTCTTATGACCAAAGAGAGGAGGAGCTGAGTGGGCTTCAAGCAAGGTTAGAAGGAGTGTGACGACAAAAAGATAACATTTTTGAGTAGGTAATACTGTATTTGCGAATCTGCCCTTTGTCCTTGTAACTTGGCATTTTACCAACTTTCTTTTCCATTTCAGGTAAGGAAAAATATTATCCTCGTGGAATAGCTTCAAGAGGAGGCTGTCTCCAAGGATGCGGAGGCCCTCATTTTAAGGGGATAAAATGGGGACATGGCCCTGGAGAGGGACCATCTGCAGACGGGGGTGTCGACAACCCGGGAGCTTCTGTAGAGTGCAAAGAAGGAGGTTGCTGCACTATCATTGTCTAAGTTTATGGCAGAAGAAAAGGCGTCATTGTATAAGAAAAATGCCATCACTGTGAACGAATGATATCGGAGATATTAGTTAAGGCCAAACAGATGCTGACTCGAGCCATTGCTTATGCTCGTGCGCAAACGAGGAGGCAAGATCTTGAGGAAGTGAGTGATAAGAGCATTGATCTCTCAGCTGAGATTGAGAAAGCCCGAACCGTGGAGAAAAATCTACTCTTTCTGCCACTTCAGATGAGGGCTCCGACGATAATTCCGAGGGTAAAGGAGTAGACTTAGGTCATCTCTTTTTTCCTTTTTGTGCAAGAGTTTCTTTTGGGAAAGATTTTGTAAATTCTCCCCTATTGTAAATGTATTTTTGGAAATATAACAATTTTTCTACTTCGATTGTTTCGCGTTCTATGTTTTAATGTTTTTGCCTTCAAATTCTGATGTTGGCTTTTTAGGGCATATACTTGGACCAGTCAATGCCTTTGAGATCGGGCAACATCTGAAAATTGGGCCGATAGTTTCCATAGGATTGATGCCTGCAATAGCAAAAATTCTCGCGATCTGATGACTTCCGAGCACTTGCAAAACAATGTCATTTATGTGGCATAGTTGCAAAGTGACCGAGGTGTCCCCTCCAGTGCACTTCCCAAAAAGAAAAATAATACTGACGTGGTCAGATTTCACTGGTCTCTAGATCAGGCGAATAGTCACTGCATGCTCTATATATGTACCTATTTTCCCTTTATTTGAAGATACTGCTATATTGGGTGACTCTATTCTTTATAGGGTTCTACTTTCTTGCGCCAATTTCTCTTTACCTAAAAGCTTTCGCTTAACTCTTCTATTTCCCCTTTCCTTGCTTTATATAGCCATGTCTTCTGTGCCCACATCCGCTTGGTTTGAAAAGGAAGGTTCTTTCCTAGTTTCGCACTAGATTGGTGGTACACAACTGGCGGCCAATGAGCTAACATCAAGATGCTATATCTCGAAGAGGGGGTGTACGTTAGAGAAACCTCCCAATGTTCTGGGCTACTAGGAGCATGCATCGAGGTCTATATCCTCAATAAGGGAGGAGCATCTCGAGGCAGTCAGAAAAGACTGCGAATGGGGAAAAGATGTGGTGTTGTAGGTACCTTCCCCGGATGAGAGCATTATGGACCGCATCGAGGGGTTTTTGAACGTACATACATACCTTTTTATATTGGGCCCTCTAGATAGGTTCGTGCTCGAGTTTCGTAGAAGGTATCGGGTTACCTTGGCACAGGCTCACCTATCCTTTTGGAAGATAGTGCGGGTAATAAGGTACTTTGTGGATAAAGACGGGCTCGAATTCACCCTTAGACATCTCATTAGGTTATACCGTCATTTTCATTACCGAGGCCTGATTATTCTGCAACATCGATCTGCCCAACCACTTGCCATTAACGACAAAGAAGTCAAGGACCAGGGGTGGATGAGCTAATTTGTTCGAGCTCGGATAGTCGACATTTTCCCTGGAGAGTTTCTGCCATTTCCTAAGAAATGAAATTTCACACGTAAGTGGTACACTTGTGTTTTCATCATTTTTGTCCATAGTGGAAGTGGGATCCGTAAAGATATCTTCATTTTAATTTTCTTTAGTGATCCTTTTGCTGTCGGACGAGGTTCCTGATCTAGCTAAATGGTCTCATAAGCTGGCAGCCTGCTCGACTTATTATATGTGAAAATGGTGAGACCTGTCAAAGGGGAGATAGGAGGCCAAACATCATGGTAGGTGCTTAGTGGCTTGTTTTCTCAGAAAGTTACTTTCTTTTTAGCGCACTAGCACTCCGCCACAGGTGTTGGAGAATTTTTCGAGATGAGGTCATGTCCCCTCGGGGAGAAGGAAAGATTTTCAACCTCGGGGCCGAGGATTGATAACAATTTGAAAGAGTCTTCGAAGCGCGAGGATGCTCGCAGCGGGGCCACCCCTGCTCGGAGGTTCAAAAGAGATGTGTTGGCCGAACCTGCGGCCCCTGAATTCTCTATTTTTGAAAAAATGGTTCCTTTCTTGCCGCTATTTTCCATTCCCGTCGAAGGTACTTCGAGGGACAATGGATTCCTGCCACCTTCCCCTACCGAAGGTACTTCGAGGGAAATTCGAGACAGGGGCCGAATGAATCGAGTGGGCCATTGGGGGACTGCGCTCCCATCGGGAGTAATTTTACTGGGGTCGATGAGGCCAAGCTCAGCGGCTTAGTTCCATGGTGAGTTTTGATAGTCGTTACATGCGTTTTTAGTTTCGTGTCTTCCCTTTTGTTATTGTGCCCCCTTTTCGTAGGCCTTTGACAAGCTCAAGTCCGAGCTGCTTTGTCATGAAGACCGGTTGCAGAAATCTTTGGATGGGAAGAAATCCCTCATGCTTCTTTGTAAAAAGAGGGGAGATGAGTTGGACCACTTGCGGTACAAGGCATATCGATGTTGAAACTACGAAAGCTATTTCGAAAGACATGTAAACTTTATTTTGAGTCGATATATGCTCCCCCTTCTTCTTTCGGAGATTAATATTCCGATATTGAAGCTGCAGAGTAAAATAGAGGAGCAGGAACGACTTTGGGGTGAAGCAAGCTCGATTCAGTATGAGTGTAATAAGCTAAAGGATCAAACAGATGCACAAGTTGCAGCTAAGAGGTATGCTTTGACCAAGGCTTTTGTCCTCGAAATGCAACTCCGAAATGCTCGTACAAATATTTCAGCTTGAACGAGCATGATTGCGAGGCTCAAGTATGAATTTCTTAAGATGAAGACTGAGGTTGTAGATGCTCGCACTGAAGCGAAAGAGATCTAAACCAAGGATGATAAGAAAGTGGCCATCTATTTGCAAGATGTTGCTGATGCTCGAGCTGAGCTGAGCAGGGCCCTCGACCGAGAGAGCATGAGCAAAGAGTATGTTAGGTGTAAATCTCGGAGGGAAACCCTCATGGAGATCCATGCAAGGGGCTTCGATATCTCGGAAGAGATAGAGTAGGCAAAGGCGGGCGAATATGATGCTAAGTTCCTTCTGTCCGATGCCGAATATAGCGAGAAAGAAGCCGATGTGTCATAGTCCCCGGGGGGATGCAGATTATTCCTTTCTTTTCTGATTTTCTATATAGTGCTTTTAAAGAACATTGTAAATGGAGCTTTATATATTTTCACATATACGTAGAAGAGGAAGCCTTGCGGTTTCATTTTTCATGCACTTCCCTTTATTTCGATGTTTGTCAATCATTAGCCCGATAGAACTGGTCTTCGAGTTAAAAACAAATCTTAGGTTTGTAGCTCGACTCTTGGGCTCGTGGGGCTGGCATATAGGCTCTCACACATTTGGTCAGTACGACCTGTTAGCATAACCCGGCATCTAAGCTCTTAAGTTTTTGCTCTTAGACATATTCAATTAACTATTTCGGGTTCAGTATCTAAACTGGGTTTCGACTCGAGCTCATTAACCCTTAAGTTTTTGAATTTAAGGTTGGTCCTTAGGCTCTTACGTATTAGGTTGGCACAACATTTTATATGGGTTGGCAACAATGGCACTTACGTTTGGGTCAGTACGACCTCTTATATGGGCTAGCGACAGTGGCTCTTACATATTGGGTCGATATGACCCTTTATATGGGCTTTATTTTTCCCTTGTTAAGGATTTTTTTTGAAATTTTATTTTCCCGACTCTTCGACAGCTTGATAAAAACCTCGATTGTGAGTCAGTATGTGGCAATGAGCACTTCAGGAGGTTTTGATCGATGGCTGAGTAGTTTGAAGCCCATAGTTCGAAGCTAAAATGATCGAAGCTCTTTTTCTTATATCGAGGGTAGCCTGCTTAACCGATTCTTTTTGAAGTGCTTTCGTAGTAATTGAAGGCCTGTGATTTTACAGTGACGGTCGGGCGTCCCCGAGTCTCATTAGTTTGGCTGGTACAGCCATGTGACCATAGTAATTATGTTTGGCCAGATCCTTTCAGTCCCTGAGTGAAGTACTTTCGGTGTGTACATCGAGGGTATACCTTTTTAGGGATCTGCCAATTCGAATATATATCGTTAACATTAAGGTCGGGATAATGCCTTTTTGTAAGGTCTTATAATTTTTACATGCCTTTGAGTTCTTACAATTTTGGTTACTTGGTACAAGTATGGTTCATACTTTGCTTGAGGTCTTACAATTTTTGGTGTTTACCTTATAAAGGTCTTTCAGGGTCGAGGTTGCCCATATGGGGTCTTATGGTCTCAGGTTTTGATAAGTCAATGGGATGGCAATTGGCAGCAGTCCCTAACACATTGAACGTTTCTTGGCTCTGGAGCCATTTTTGTAGACTTGACATTGCCTCAACTGAAGGCTTACAAGTTTGAAGCTTCCGCTACGGAGGTCATACGGCTTCAAGTTTTTGATACCAGTCCCCGAGTGTTCGGGCATTTTTGGATTTGGAGCCGTTTTTTTGTAAAAAGCACCGAACTCCTTTGAAATGTGAGATGCTTTGATGGAGGGAAAAATATTCATTAATTACTTGGTACAAGTATACACATTTTTGTCGTCAAGGGATCGGTTATTCTATACAGACATGGTTTATTCGACTGTTTGGCCATGTATATTATTTTCCTATGGAGACCCCATTTAGCACATCTTGGATTTTCCGAGAAGGTGACCTCTGGGGGCATCCCCCCCAGTATTCGAGGTTGATAAAAGAGAATCCTTGAATACTTGCTGAGTCTTCCTTAGGTAGCATATGGATGTTGCCTCGTTAAAAACCTTTCCGGTAAAACCCTTCTAGAGATAAAAACCCGACAAAAGGAAAATAGTACAATGTATGCTTTTGGAACCTAAGGCCTTCAAGTTGAAAAGTGATTCGACTATATCAATCGGGTACCTGTATAAAGGTTAGAGTGAAATGTAAATAAAAGGGAGATGGTTATACCTTAGTGGAGATGGCGCTTTGAGCTCGGTAGGTCTTCCATATTTACTCTGAGGACACGGCGCAGTCCATTGTTTGTTTTATTCAGGTATAGCTGAGAATGTGTCTCGTGATTGCTATGTCATTATTTGTTTGTCCCGAGGTTCCTTCAACATCGAAGGCATCGGTACCCGAGCAACATCGTGTACTGCGAACATCTCCCTCACTACATTTTGTTACCCCTACACAGTTTGTATTTCATCCTTTGTCGAAAACTTTATCATTTGGTGAAGGGTTGACGGTACTGCTCTCATGCAATGTATCCATGGCCTTCCGAGCAAGGCATTGTACCTCATGTCTCCTTCGATGACATGGAATTTGGCATTTTGGATAGTGCCGACCATGCTGACCGGGAAGGTGATTTCCCATTTTTATTCTTTTGCTTGCCATGTTGAACCTGTTGAGGAATCGAGAGGCAGGCACAATTTGGTCTAGCAGCCCGAACTGCTCCACCACCCTTGACTTGATAAGATTGGATGAGCTACCTGGATCCCCAAGTACACGTTTAATTTGAAATGTATTCATGAGAAAAGAGATAACCAATGCATCGTTGTGAGGCTGAGACAAGGTCTCGATATCTTTATCGTTGAAGGTGAGAGCGTCCTCTGGTATGTAACCTCGAGTTAGCCTTTCCCTGGTGATGGATATTTTTGTCCTCCTGACCATGGGTTCTTGTGGATCATCAATGCCTCCTAAGATCATGTGGATGACATATTACGTCTCATCTGTTTCATTCTTCTTGGTCGCCTCTCTTTCTCAGAACTGAGTTTTGGCTCGGTCGCTAAGATATTCAAGGAGGTGACCTTTGCCGAGTAGTTGGGCTACTTCTTCCCAAATTTGTCGGCAATCCTCGGTCCTGTGACCGTGTATGACGTGAAACTCACATGCTAAGTTATGTTCCTTTGGGAAGGGTCTGATTGTACAGGCCTTGGCCACCTGGCGTCTCTAGATTCACTGATCGCGAATACAATGTTGGAAATATCGACGTTGAAGCTGTATTCCAATAAGCGGGTTGCCTCCATCAGCACTGAAGGCCTATTGAATCTAGGTCTGCTAACGATTCCCCGAGGATTCTGGCCTCGATCTATGCTTCGGTCATTGCAGGGTATGTTATGCCTCGGGGTATTTCTTCTATCCTTAGTGTATGGTTGGTATCTATCTTTGTTTGGTTTTGGCTCCTTTGCCAGAAGCCTGCTAGGATATATCGATCCCAAGAGGACTCTTAGTTGGTATTCTTCGACCCTGATCTTTGATGTGTCGGTTTTGGATGTCTGACCAAGTCACGATAGGATATTCTACTAAGTTCTGCGTTAGTTGCTTCGAAGCTACCGACCTTTGCTCGTTCAAACCTTGAGTGAAGGCCTGTACTGCCTAGTCGTCGAAGACATATGGTAGTTCCATTCATTCCATTTGAAAGTGAGATATGAACTGTCGCAGCATCTCGTTCTCCCTTTGCTTGATTTTGAAGATGTCGGATTTCCTTGTAGCTACCTTGATATCACTAGTATGTGCCATTAAGAATGAATTTACTAGCATGGAAAATGAATCTATCAAGTTTGGGACCAGGTTGTGTGTGGTAACACGGCCAGTCGTCTCACGAGTTACCGCTCTGTTTCCCCCATTTCTGCTTCTTTATGTTTCATTATCAGTATTTTTTGGTATCAGATTGGTCGGATCGAGTCCAGAATGATTTCGCTAAGGTTTGAGACACTTTGTCTCTTTTAAGAAGTTTAAGTCGAAAAAGACAACTAGATGTTGATTTATGTATTAGAGGGATCGGATGTGAGTTTTAATGGTTCGATTAGCGTTAGGAGGTGATTTATGACTTATCAGTGTGATCAGAATGGGTTTTAGGGGTCTGGAGTAAAATTAGGCTTGAATTGGTGAAGTTGAGATTTTGGCGATTTCCGGTTGATCGGTGAGATTTTCATTTAAGATCAGAATGGAATTCCGAGAGTTGTTGTAGCTTTGTTGTCATTTGGGATGTGTGAGCAAAATTTCAGGTTACTCAGACATGGTTTGGTTGGGTTTTTGATCAAAAGCCTATTTCGAAGAATTTTAGAAACTTTGGTTTGAATGCGAAGAGATTTGGTAGATTTGATATTGCTTGAGGTGTTTTGATGATTGGAACAAGTTTGAATAAGGTAGTGGGTTTTGTGTTTGCTTTTGGTTGAGGTCCCGGGGGCCTCGAGATGACTTAAGGTGGTTAACATAGAATTTTGTTGTTGATTGCACCTTCAGATTTTGCTGGTTCTTGTGTTTTTGCACATGCGTTTTGGGGACCGCAGATGCGGTGTCGCATATGTGGGAGAAGAACCGCAGAAGCTGTTTTGGAAGAAATGTCTGGAACTGCAGATGTGGTAGAGGGCTCGCACCTGCAGAGCCGCAGATGCGATGAGTGCACTGTAGATGGGGTTATGGTCCCTTAAGTGAATTCTGCAGAAGCGGTTGGTTAGACCGCAATTGCATTACCGCAGAAGCCGATTTTTGTCCGCAGATGCGGGAAGGCCAGGGCAGACCATATATGTTATTTCATTTCGCGATTTTGGATTATTTCGCCATTTTTCCTTCAACCATAGAGTTTTTTTAGCAATTGTGAAGAGAAAAATCGAGGAACTTCGTTAAGGTAAGGATTTTTGGACCTAAAACACACTTCTATGGCAATATTTCATGGATTAAGACTGAAATTTAAGGAACAAAAGGACTAAAAATAGAGGTTTAGGACTTGAGTTTAAGAGGGTTTAAGTTGAGGATTTGAGGGGTCATTTGAACTCCGTTTTTTGTGTTCTTGATATGAATGAACTCGTGGGGAGACGAGGAATTTAATAATGTAAAAAAATTTGAATTTTGAGAAGTGGGACCGGGGCTCGGATTTTTGTTGATTCGGGGTTTTTTATATTTTTTAATTATTTTTGCTTGGGCTTTGTTCCTTTAGCATATTGTGACGTATTCGTTTTGATTTTGGATAGATTCGACGCGCGTGGAGGCCGATTCAAGGGGCAAAGGCATCACGAGCTAGAATTTTGCCGGTTCGAGGTGAGTAATGATTGTAAATGATGTTTTGAGGGTCTAAAATCCTGGATTTCACATTGTAGTGCTATATTAAGGTGAGACGCACGCTTGATGATGAGAGTGGGGTCCTGCACTATTGGGGATTGTGACTTGGTTCATCTCGATATATGATTTTACCGCGTATTTGACTGAAACTTATTTGCTATCATCATGTTTTGGGTTGATTGCCATATGTGGGCTTCATGCCAACTATTTGAACCCTTCGGTATTACCATTTCCTCACTGTTTGGACTTATTACTTGAACTTAGTGCCGTTATTTTTCCTCTATTTTACTAAGCCATTTTTACTCGGTTTAAGAATTTAATGATATTTTGGGCTGAGATGTACTTTTTACTATTTCCTGGGGGCTGATTGATATGAGGCCAAGGGCCTAGATTTGATGCCTCGAGATGGATTGATATTGTACTTGGGCCGTACAGGGGCCATCCCAGAGTCTGTACACCCCAAATGAGTGCGGATATGCATTTTGATGTGAGATTATACTGTTCTAAGATGTTGCCCAAGGGGCAGAATTGTTGATATTGTTCCTGCGGAGCGAACTTCTATTTGTTTACTTACCTGTCAATTACTTGTTCTACTTGTTGAATAAGAGATTTTTACTTGACTCTTCATTGTTTTATTGCTTTAAGTGATTTTTACTGCTTCATTATAGAATTCCTTGTGTTTTTACGTGTTTTCATTCCTTCAGCTACTATTTATATTTGTTACTCACTGGGCCGGAGTACTCATATTACTCCCAGCATCACGTGTGCCGATTCACGCATCGCTAGTACCATTCTTGAGTGCTGATTCATCCAGTTCCAGGCAGTGTTCCGGAGACTACGAGGTAGTTGTTGGCGTTCATAGCCCCGTGTTTCTATTATCTTGTTATTTCTTTTTCCTTCAAATAATTGTACTAGTTATTGAATTTAGTAGACTTGTACTATGACTCGTAGACGCTCATGACTTGTGACACCCCGGTTAGGACTATGTCGGGTTGGATATCCCACCTTTATCGATATTTTCCATTGTTTAGTATCATCTAATCATATTTATATTGCTTTCATGTTAATAAACTGCTTAAAAATGGAAATTGGTTCAATTGGCTGATCTTGTCTTCACGAGAGACGCCATCACGATTGGGTTTGGGTTAGGATAGTGACATTGTGATACCACACCATCGCCTCTTTCGAAAACGTCTCTCTGAACTATTTTAGTAGGAAAGATTCGATCTCATCGTCTAGATCGTTGCCCTTCATCGCATAAGTGTAAGCAGTGACGTGCTTGTAAGGATCTGAGGTTTTGTTGTACTTCGGAAGGTCAGGTATTTTGAACTTCTTTGGAATGGGTTTTGGGATCGCTTCCTGTGGGAACAATTTTTATACGAACTTCTTTAAATATACACACTTCAAGATCGGGGGTGCACGGGAATTTGATCGACCCTAGAATTATAGGTCTCCACCTTATTATCATTGGCTTCTATCTTCTTCTCTCCTGACTCGATACTCTTTGTGAGGTCCTCGAGGGTCGGTTGTCGACCCGTTATTGCTTGATCTTTCTAGTGCTTTCTAGGCTTGGGGAGCAGTTTCTGGTGCTGCCGTGCTGGGAGTTTTCTAGTGGCTTTGTAACTGAGCAATTGCCAGCTATTGTGTCTCTAACATATTAAAAATAACGTGAAGGCTGACCTCCCGTTCTTCCCTAGCTAGGGTCTTCTTTCTTCTTGTTGGTCTCCTTGGCGTACGCTCCTCTTAGTGTGGGAGCTTATATGAATGTGTTGGGCATCGCGTGAGACCACATCTGTAGGGATTGACTCTAGTGCATCCCCGAGTTTTAGTGGAGGTGCGCCAATACCGAAACAACTACACCATTCTCCCCATGATCCTCAAGACCGCTGTTTTTATATGCATTCACCGAGTTAGACATTTTGACCTGAAATCAAAGATTCTTGGACAAGAAAAAGTGTGAAAGATAACTTGTGTTATGTAATAAACCAGCAAGAAAAAAAACCACTATTAGTTTTAGCCCCATGGTAGGCACCAAACTGTTTATCTTGAAAATGGTAATAATAATAATTAGATTTGATTTTGTGGTTCTAAAAATATGTGATCTATTTTTATGCTAGTTGTTAGGAAACAGATTCTAAGTGAAAAATTAGAAAAAACAAAATAATAGCTTGTAGTTAGTATAATAATCAAACATAATGGCTGGAAATCGGGGCCTCGAGGTCGAGTCGGGTGCCTGGCTAAGGGCAGTCGATGAAGGATTCACAATTACGATAAATTTGATGGTGGCTCTTTATGATCAATAATGAGCAATAAATGAAGAAAAATAAATAGAACACAATAAATGCAAGCAATAAATGTAATAAGTGATATCAAGAGAATATGATAAGTTAGGGAGCAGAGAGAATGTTCTTGTATATTCAATATTGTGTATCAGATGATCCCCTTTACAAAATGACAAGGATCCCCATTAAATATGAGGGGGAATACCAACATAGTACAAATTCATTTGTTACAAAGATATGGGGCTGGTACAACCATTTTATGCCATGATACGGGTTTGAACTAGCGTAATAGACTTTGTCAGCTCTAGTCATGTGCATTGGAACCTCACATCGATCCACTGTAGCCGCTTCTTTACACTGCCTCCAGGCCGATCGTTGTTTACGTTGCCTTGAGATCGATCACTAAGAACCCTCGAGGTCGATCATGGGGAACCTTGAGGTTGGAGCCCCGAGCTAAGCTTCGAGCCTCACAGGGGTAGTCTCTTTACGAGGCGCCTTCATTATCGTAAAATCAAACTGCTAATTTTTACCGTATACAAGTTATTCTTATGGTCTCATAGGATGCTCAAGTCATATCCGCTCTGATAGGCATATCCAGTTATCTCTGATGTTTGGTAACCGATGAGGGTTAGACAAAGGTGAATGAGGTGGGCAGTCAAGCCTCTTCAATGAGGCACAACATGCATTGAACCAGGTAAGGTTCTAATGCCTTCGAGCTTCTCTTACGGATCACTTAAAATTTAACTCTGATATTTCTCACTAGTTTCCTTTCTTTACAAGCTTCAGTACTTTACCACGAGAGCTTCCTATAGTACCGCCAGAAAATAAGCCAACTCGAGTTCGAGCTTAAGGAGCAGGCCTCGAAAAAGGACATGTACAAGCTTCTCAGTAAGCAACAAGATGGGTCCATCAAGGACATTCAAGCCGAGCTAGACAGGGCTCAGAGGGAAGCTTTAACCCTGAGGCAGGAACATGCCAACCTGGCCAAAAAGGTAAAGGTCTTTGAAGTAAAAAAACGGGGAGCTAGTCATGGTGACTAATGAAACAACCTCGCAGGTCCAGCAGAAGATCGACTAATTCCAAGTCAAGATTAACGAGGTCTAAGCCATGGCTAATGGGTGGAAAAGATAAATGGACATGCTGGCTTTGGAGAAGGAAACCTCCAAGGTGAAACTAGCATTAGTAGAGGTCCAACTTCGGGTAGCAAAGTAGAAATATGACAAGCGGTCCTAGCTGAATGACGATCTCAAAGCACAGGTGAGCTCGTCGTAGAGCGAGATTCCCTCGGTAGAGAATACGAGACAATGAAGTCCAAGTTGGATACAGCCTCTACCGATGCCGAAGAGATGGTGGCCCAGTACAAGGCTGATTTTGAGGCAGCCCAGACCCACCTGAACACAAAGGCTAAATATATGAAGCGGTTGTCCTTTACGAGAAGTAAAGGTTCTAATGTGTCTTAAGGCTCCGGCAGTTCTAACGACGAGTCAGGCTCGGCTGAAGACCATACATAAATGCCTTAGTACCTTTTAGTTTTGGTCTTGTGTATATTATTTGTTTATTTTGAGGCAATTTTTGTTGGGTCTTTGTAAATACACACACACACACACACACACACACACACACACACACACACACACACATATATATATATATATATATATGCATGTATATATATATTCCTTTCTAGTAGTTTCAAGTCTCTACTTTTTAAACATCTTTACATAATTTCTATTCATGCAAATATTTCTAATGCCTTAGCATAGAATCAAATGTAGTAATAAGACGTTTATTATAAAAGATCCGAACGGAGTATGACTTCATTAAAACATTTTTTGCTCGAGGCTTTGAAAACTCGGTGTAACTAGAAGTTCTTTGAAGATACCTAAGTGATTTTAGATGATGCTTTTGCCGAGGGTAACCTTTTATCAGGTTTCAATTTTTTATAAATGCCTTACTTTTGATTACGTGCTTCGGATGTCTCTGATCCGTTTTTAGAGTGGTCGTAGCCTTCTGTATTTGGGTACCGCCTGATAGGTTTGGTGCCTCTGGGATTGGATAGCCCGGTTTGTCCGAAAATTTTTCGGACGAATTTTTAGGACGATAGTCCCTGAATAGGGGTATCCCTTGGGCTCGATAAAGAAAATGATAGTCCCCGAGTATGGGTAGCCCTTGAGTTCTTGGGATCCGGGTTTTTAGAGACAAAACAATGCATAACAGCAGGGCGGATTTTCCTTTCATTTCAATGTGTAAAGTACATGATAAAAATTTGTATAATGGCTAAAGTGGACTACGCGGGCACGATTCTTATGATTGTTTGACCCTTACAGTGAATCCTATTCATCGAGCCTTAACTACCTAAGTACAAAGTCTCCTTCTTTCCTTGCTAAGAATCTTCTTTCCTTTACTTAACGATATCAATAAATGCTAAATGAATTAATTCTAATGCTTGAAAATAGATTTTCCAATAATTTCCCCAAAAAGTCAAAAATCAACCCTGGTCCCACATGGTCAAAACCCGAGATTTGAATTAAAAGTCGATTACACATTCATCCACGAACGCAAATATATAATCGGACCTCAAATCGAGGTCCAAATCCCCAAAAAATGAAAATCCTAAGTTCTGGCTAAAACATCCCATTTCTCCCATGAAAACCCTTGATTTTGAATTGAAATCATGTTAAATGATGTTATAGATTAAAGAAAATGAGTGAGAAATGACTTACAATCGATTTGGAGAATAATTTTTCCTTAGAAAATTGCCCAAGAGAGCTTAAGGTTTGAGGGAGTTTGAAAAATGAAGAATTTTCAGCTAAGTTTGATCTTACACAGGCGCAGATATCACATTTGCGATATCCTGTTCGCAAATGCAAACTCGCAATTGCGAATGAAGGCCTGCCTCTACTTTATTCACAAATACGAACAATGTTCGCAATTGCGGTGCCTACTAAGGTCGCATTTGTGACATAAGCCTCGCAAATGTGAAGGTTCCCTTACCCAGCCCATCATCCCAATTGCGATGCTTCTCCGCAAATGCGAGCTCGCATTTGCGAAGCCTGCAGACCTGCAACACAACAACAGTTGTCCTAAGTTCAATTTCTCCTTGTGGCATATCCAAAACTCATTCGAGCCCTCGGGGCTCCAAACCAACCATGCACGCAAGTCCTAAAATATCATACGGACTTGCACGTGCGATTAAATCACTCAACAACTATGAATTAAACCTCAAATTCTTGTAATCACTCAAGAACATCAAAATTACTACTTTCTCAACTATCGGTCCGTTTTACACCAAACCTACTTCGATCTTTACCAAATTTTACAGCTTTATTCTAATCATTATTTCAAACTTGTACCGGGCCCCAGAACCAAGATACGGGCCCGATACCATCAATAAAATGCATCAATTCACTTCCAAAAACCTTTATATTTTCCAAAAAATATTTTTCTTTAAAAGTTTATTTTTCGAGCTTGAAACCTCAGAATTTGATTTCGGGCATATGTCCAAGTCCCAAATTTTACTATGGACCTTTTGAGACCATCGGATCACGGGTCTGAGTCCGTTTAACCAAAATGTTGATCAAAATTAACTTAAATTTAATTTTTAAGGCCAAATTAGCCTTTTCATCAAATTTTCACATAAAAGCATTCCGAATATACGCCCGGGCTGCGCATGGATATCTAGGTGAGATAAAAAGAGGATTTTAAGGCCTCAGAACACTTAATTTACTTTCAAAATGAGCGATGACCTTTTGGGTCATTACACACAAGGAACAAGGGCAGAACTTTGGTTTGCACAACATTAGCAGTATACCAAGCCGAAAGTCCAGGTTATATTTGCAGGAATTGGTACCTCCCGCCTCCTATTTCTCTCCCTCTTATGTTTGTTGATTTATTGTCATAGTAGCACGTAATTAGTATAGTATTTTTACTAGTGGACCTATATTTCTTATTCTCATACACTTCGGTAGATATATCGACTGTGGTCTGTAATGGCAATGTAGGGTCATGTCCTCGGGGAGGGCGGGGGTTAAAGTAAGGGTCAGGGGATGGGAAGGGGCCCATATGGGGTAAGTGGATCAAGAATGCATATAGGCTGAGAATTGGATCGTGGAATATATGGACATTGATGGGTAAGTCTATAGAGCTGGCGAAGATTCTCCAGAAAAGGAAGGTCAGTATAGCTTGTGTTCAGGAGACTATGTGGCTAGGATCGAAGGCGATGAATGTTGACGGGTATAAGTTATGGTACTATGGAGGCGTGAAGGGCAAGGACGGAGTGGGTATTTTGGTGGATAAGGATCTTAGAAAGTCACTGGTAGAGGTTAGTCTAGTGAATGACAAGTTGATGGCAATTAAGTTAGTAGCTGGAGGAAGCATTATGAATGCATTAGCGCATACGCGCCGCAAGCGGGATTGAACGAGGAGGTTAAAAGGCGCTTTAAGAGGCGTTGGATGAGGTGGTGTGGGGTATTCCACCTACGGAGAAGTTATTTATAGGAGGGGATTTCAATGGGCATATTGGGTCGTCTGTTGATGGCTATGGTGAGGTGTACGATAGCTTAGGCTTTGGGTTTAGGAATGGAGGAGGTACGTCACAATTGTATTTCGCTACTTTTGAGTTGGTGATCTTGAACTCTATTTACTCGAAGAAGGAGGATCATTTGATTACTTTTCGAGGTATGGTGGCTAAGAATCAGATTGATTATCTTCTCCTCATGAGGTATGATAAGGGGTTGTGTGAGGATTGTAAGGTGATCCCGAGTGACAACCTCGTAACATAGCATAGGCTCCTAGTGATGGGCATCGGTATATTGATAAAGAGGAAGAGGAGGTTTGTACGGGGGCAACCAAGGATCAGGTGGAGAGTTTTAACAAACAAAAATGCACAGGAGTTAGAGATAAGGTTGGTGGCTATGGGATCCTGGAAGAGTGGTGGGGATGCTAGTGTTATGTAAACAGCAGCGGTGGACGGTATAAGAGAGGCAGCAAGAGAGGTGTTAGGGATCTCGAATGGGTACTCAGGCGGGCACTGAGGCGACTGGTGGTAGAATGACGTGGTTTGGAGTAAATTAGAAGAAAACAAAGCGGCGTACCTTAAGTTAGTGGAGAGCACTAACGAGGAGCAGAGGAGAACGAACAGACAAAGATATACGGAAGTTAAGAGGAAAGCGAAGCTTGCGGTCCCAGAGGCTAAGACTTCCGCTTTTGAGCGTCTGTATGAGGAACTATGGGGTAAAAGTGGGGACAAGAAGTTATTTTGGTTGTCTAAAGCGAGATAGAGGAAGGCTCGTGATTTAGATCGAGTGAGGTACATCAATGAAGAGGAAGGTCGGGTATAGATGGAAGAGGCCCAGTTTAAGCAGAGGCGGCAGTCGTACTTTCATAAACTTTTGAATGAAGAGGGAGACAGAAACATCATGATAAGGGGAGTTGAGGAACTCCATGAGTCACCAAGACTTTAGGTACTATAGGCGTACTAAGGTGGAGGATGCAGTGGGATCATTGCGTAAGATGAGTCGGGAAACACGATTGGACCAGATGAGATTCCAATTGAATTTTGGAGGTATGTGGGTAAAGTAGGCTTGAAGTAGCTGACTGTGCTGTTTAATGTTATTTTCAAGATGAAGAGAATCCAGATGAGTGGAAATGTTGCACGATGATTCCGTTGTACAAAAACAAAGGGGATATCCAGAATTGTAACAACTACATGGGTATAAAATTACTAAGTCATATCATGAAAGTTTGGGTGAGGGTGGTGGAAGGGAGGATAAGGAGGGTGATGTCTATATCAGAAAATCAGTTTGGGTTCATTCTTTATCGCTCTACTACAAAATCTATCCATTTTATTAGGAGGTTGGTGGAATAATACAGAGATAGGAAGAGAGATCTGCACATAGTGTTCATTAATCTAGAGAAAACGTACGACAAGGTCCCTAGGGAGGTTCTTTGGAGATGCTTAGAGGTGAAATGTGTGCCGATAGCTTATATTAGGGCGATAAAGGAGTTATATGATGGATCTAAGACTCGGGTTAGGACTATGAGATGTGATTCGGAGCCCTTTCCAGTAGTTATAGAGTTACACCAAGGATATGCGTTCAGCCCGTTTTTATTTTCCCTAGTAATGGAGGCATTGACACACATATTCAAGGGGAGGTGCCATGGTGTGTGTTGTTAGCTAATGATATAGTTCAGATTAATGATACGAGAGGCGACATCAATGAAATACTAGAGGTATGGAGGCAGGTCCTGGAGTCTAATAGTTTCAAGTTGAGTAGGACCAAGAAGGAATATTTTGAGTGCAAGTTCAGCGATGTGTCGGGGGAAGTGGATGGGGACGTGAGGCTTGACTTGCAAATCATCCCTAAGAGAGGGAGTTTCAAGTGCCTAGGGTCTATTATCCAAGGAGATTGGGAGATTGACGAAGATGTCATACACCGTATCGGGGTGGGATGGATGAAATAGAGATTAGCATCTGGAGTCCTGTGTGACAAGAAGGTGCCACTGAAACTCAAAGGTAAGTTCTATAGAGTGGTGATTAGACCGGCCATGCTGGCCAGTCAAGAATTCTCATATCCAGAAGATGAAAGTAGCAGAAATGAGGATGTTAAGATGGATAAACACTAGGCTGGATATATTCGGGAGAAGGTGGTTGTGGCTCCCATGGACGACAAGATGTGGGAAGCAAGTCATAGATGGTTCGGACATGTGCGGAGGAGGAGTCTAGATACCCCGGTTAGGAGGTGTGAACGGCTGGATTTGACAGGTACAAGGAGAGGTAGAGGTCGACCTAAAAAATATGGAGGCGAGGTGATAAGGCAAGACATGGCGCAACTTCAAATTTCCGAGGACCTGGCCCTGGATAGGGAGGTGTGGAGGTCAAGCATTAGGATTGTAGGTTATGGTATAGTTGAGCATTTTTCTTCGTTGTTATGATTAGTCTGATAGTGTTTTATATAGGACTGCTAGCAGTTATTATTCCATCACACTTTTTATTTTTGCTTTTATTTTATATTTTATTTACAACTTTTATTATTGCCATAATTATTGTCCTTTCCACATATTTATTATCACTTATGGTACTGATCTTATTTGTATATTTTCTGTTGTTATAGATCTTTTGTTATATGCGAGGGTCTCCCGAAAGCAGCCTCTCTACGCTTATGGGTAGGGGTAAGGTCTGCGTATATTCTACCCTCCCCAAACCCCACTAGTGGGATTATTACTGGGTTGTTGTTGTTGTATTTTATTTATAAATAAAATAACTTATTATTATTTATTTATTATTTTTATAATATATTCGTATATTTAATTTTTTTTCTAATTTGAATTTCAAGATATCAGTAGCGTTATAAAATAACTTTCTTTTAGTAATTCTTTTTTGACGTTTATTGGCCGTTACCGACCAAAATTTGGTTGATTTTTTTTTACGGTTTTTCCCGAATTTCTAGTAGTATAATTTCTCAAATAACCAATTGCCCATGTAAATCCCCAAGAAATATCCCAGCTAAATTCGCATGTAGAGTTACCTAGGGATTTTCCTTCAAATTAACATATGTTTTTTTCCTCATTTTTCTTGTTTGTTTACGTGTAAATTTTTTCAAGGAAATGTACTTGCCGATTTATTTTTCTACTAATATATATTAAAGTAACTGACAAATTTAATAGCGCGACTAATATATTTTAAAATTAAATATACGAATATATTATAAAAATAATAAATAAAATAATATTAAGTCATTTTATTTATAAATAAAATATATAATTAAAAATATATTATATAGTATATAATATAGAAGGTATTACATAAATGTGAAGGTTTATATAATACCGGGGGGATAATAGATGTTTCAAGTAAAAATGTGACTTTTTTGATAATTACAGCAAAGTAAAATGAATTTTGTGTAATAAAAAAAAAGAAAAGTGACTTTTGTGTAATGAACATAAAGTTGAACGACTTATAGATCATTGTTCGAGCTATGAAATTAGCCACTACACTGATGTTTGCATCAGGGTAGACTGCCTATATCATACCCCTTGAGGTGTATCTCTTTCCTAGACCTTACGTGAATGCAAAATACTTCGTACACCGACCTGCTTTATTAAATGATTGACATTTGAATGGAAGGAAGTGGTACTAAGTTTCATTGCCATCCTTCACTTTTAGTATGTGGATTGTAGGATTATATCATGTCAAGGTGGTCACTCAAATCCACCAAGGTATTTCTAGTTTGTCACCAACTAAAGTATTTCATTTCATGTCCAACACACATACTATCAACCTTCTGATCCCATCAGTAGATTGTCCACTGCAATAAGATCAGGTAAACGTTTGAGAATACATCACCAGGTGATTCATTGGATCTTTTAATAACTTAGTGGCTCAACATGCCAGACAAATGGAGAAGCAGTTGAATATATCTGAACAAGACACTTTTAAGTGTCACGATAGGTATTGCTACAAGCATTTTGGATCTTCAACTATATATAGCTTATCATTATCTCTTATCACTTCAATAGAGTCAATTTCTGATCCTTCTTGATCTGTCACCAATGCATTTGTTGCATCAAATCCAAATTTCTGACCTGTACAACACATAGATCACCATGAATAATCTGTTAAACGTTGTGTATGACGATGTACTTAGGTTTAAAAGATTAAAAAACTGCATAAAAGTAAGTAGTATAGTTCATTGCAGAAGTACCTGCAATGATCTTGAGCTCTGCAAGTGAATTTGGAAGCATTATTAATTTCCCTGGTTCACAGCAATGAGTTCTTTTCCTTATCATAGGATGGCCTTTGTATATGCTAACTCGAAAAGACGATTGATCCCTAGTACTTTCAGAGTTGTACTTTTGCTCTTGTTCGCGCCACTTTTGAGCAACTTCATCCATTGTGTCGGGAACTATAACCCTGTGCCCTACTTCTCGTTTTTGTAGAATCTCGCTTAGGTTCATCGAAGAAATCTTGTGCTTAAATTTATCATTTATCTCGGCTCCATTCATTAGAAGTAGCTTTACCATGTCTTCATGATTTTGTTCCAATGCAACATCGATAGCAGTTGATCCATGGTGATCTTTTGAGTCAACTGTTAATCCGTGTTTTAGGAGTTCTTTCATCACTGTTAAGTCATTTCTCTTTGCTGTTGTGCATAAGAGTTCACCAGCAACATAGGGATGGGAGACAGAAGCCCAATGGTATAATATCCAAAATGTTGAATGTTGTTTTGCTGCTATAGCTTCCCACAACGCGGTGTTACCATTTACATCTGCATTTATGGTATATTCAAGACATTACTTAGCCAAATTAGCCCTGTCAAAAATTATAGCTTGTTGAAGTCTACAGTGATATATAACGATGATGACTTACCTCGGAGGTGTATGCTACATCCATGTCTAAGAAGAACCATCACACACTCTTTGTGCCCTTTCGATGCTGCTATGTGCTAATGCATCAGAAAGAGAAATACAAAGTCATCAACTGTGAAGGAGAAACTAATGTTATTGACAGCAAAAAACAGCTAAACTGAACACAAAATCTTCTTTTTCGAGTACATGTAGGCCACGAGTGGACACGTACCAGTGGGGTTCTTCCTTGGGCATCTCCGATATCAGGATCAAATCTTGCCTTGAGAAGTTCTTCAAGAAAAGTAGCATTACCTGTACTAGCAACAGTTAGCAAATTAACAGACATGTTTGGATTGCCATTTTCTTCCCCAACTGCATGAAATAAATCTCCAAGCTTTAAATCCCTAAGCTTCTTGTGATACTGCAATTATCATATCATAGGTACAATATTAAGATTCAGCTCTAAATCAGCGGTTGGGAAGATCACTGGGTATTTTACACTAACCTGAAGGAAATTCTTGATCATTATGATATTATCTTCTTGTCTGGTTTTCATTGCTTCAATCAAAGAAGTTGTTCTTATCTTCAAGAGTTGCGAAAGTGTCTTGGTTCGTTATGTGTAGCTCTGAGGCCTGCAACAAAATGCCCCAACTTCTCCTAACATATCTCCAGATTTGAATGTCCAAACTACCTGCTCATGTTCCATCTCACACTCAATCATTTCCACCTCCCCTGACACTATGATGTAAACCTCATCTGGCGATTCGTTCTGCATTATTACATCCTCTCTTGGGGTATATACTCAGCCTTTGTATCTGCAACCTGCAGATTCTTCAGTTAGACCTCGCATACACACACACGAAACTATGTAACGATTTCAAGAAAATGTGATATCTTACCAAAAGTAACAGAATTTCCCTTGAGACACCCTTGAAAAGATAAACCTTCTCCACTGTTGGCAAAAACAAATGGTGCCTAATGCTTTTGCAGATTGTCTTGGGAAGTTGTTCAATCAATTGCTGTTGGTTTAGGCGCTCTGCCCTGAATCTTAAACACATGTAAGCCAATATTTGCTCTTTTAATCTTGGAGGCAACCTATTTCGACACACGAAATTTGATGCTGCTTCGATGCTATTTCTCTGCAACATACAATAACATATCACTTACCTCTCATTTATTTAGTGATGATTCTGATAAAGCCGGATTCAGAATTTGAAAAATATTGGATGCATAGTCTAATATATGTATATATATAAATATATATATATATACATATATATATATATATACACACACATTATCTGAAGTACTGGATCCACCTCTAATGATGAAACATTTGTATAGACACTGACAATGCAAAGAAAAGCAAAGAGCTTACGAATTCCATGGTGCGACGAGTTCCTTCGACGACTAAATTGGTCATATTACCAATGATACAAGCAGTGAGGCCAAGATTGAAGAGCATGTAGAAAATGATGAAGACCATTTCCAAAGTGTTGACAGCATGGAGATCACCATAGCCAACTGTTGTCATGGTAGTAATGGAGCAATACAAAACTGCAATGTACCTAATAAGAAGACTTGTCTTTTAGTAATTTGAATTCATAGCTCCTAACCAAGTATCTCCTTGGTGTGGATATCTATCAGCCAGCAAATAGTAGAGGCAACCAGCACAGTGCACTGTCAATAGTGTTACCTGTTACATGCCAGTCATAATTGTGAAATTCAGGTCGCCTAAAAGATAACTAATAAAAAAACAAAAAGGCATGCTGGTGTATAAAGCATCTCGCATATACACAGGGTCCGAGGAAGGACTGCACCCCAAGGAGTGTGATTTAGATAGTCTACCCTAAATGCAAGCGTTAATGGCTGTTTTCACAGCTCGAACCCCGACTTATAAGTCACACACAAATAACCTTACCGTTGCTCTAAGACTCTCCTTCTTTAACCATACTAACAGTGTTAAAAAAATAATTGCCACTTTATATAAGTTAAATCCTTTTTCTTTTAGTACTTACAAATAGAAGCCTGGCACATCTGACCAAAAAATAGCTGAATCTCATGTCCTTTTCAAGTCTGTCAGCAATAAATAAAAGAGAGTTTAATAATTATAAAATGGTTATACGAGTCTTGATATGTCAAGTGCCATCTAATTAATACATTATAATAAAAAGGAATTACTAATAAAATTGAGAAATGAAAGAAAAGAGACCTGGTAAAAAACTGTTTAACCCTGCGAAGACGCCAAAATCTGAGCATTCCAAGAACTGAGTAAGAAACACCAATTTGGTGTTTGCCAGTGAAAATCAAGGCAAGAAGGTGAATGGTATGGTTGAGGCAACATCCATCATAAACCATGTAGATATATATCTGTATTATTATCATCATTATCAATCATATAATTGACTATCCACTTGCTTGTAGAAGAAAAAAAAACATAAAAAAGAAAATCTCTAACTTCATGCTATAATGCAAAACTTATTGCAATACTAGTTTACAATTTTTTATTTTTTATTTTACATTGGAGGACCATGAGAAAATGAAAAGGGATAGTAAAATTCGAACCCCACATAGTCACTCTGTAAAGCTATATAATTTACTTGCACATGATATATACATCAATCCTATATATACATATCCTTTATTGTTTTATCATTATTCTTAGATAAGGAAATTCAAGTAAAAGGTAGTTTACTTCCTTTATAATTGTGTGATTAAATGGATTGTTCGATTACATTTGAGTAAAACTAATTGCTCAAAGTTAAAATTTTATTTTATTTTTAAAACAGTAAACAGCGTGTGTTCTTTTTCCTTCTTTTACTTTTGTTCTTTAAATTATTATGTGACTTTATGGCAAAATAACTTATGAACTTAAAATGGGGAACTTTAATATCAAGAGGCTTCAATTATAGTGAGACATCTCTATAATTATCATCCTTTCTAACAATACTTCACTATAAATTTATAACGGTCAAGTTTTTTTTGAAACCAATTCTTCATATAATATTATAATGTATATTCTCTATAACAACATTTCAGTACAGCAGTTAAGAAATATCGAAAAAAAATAAGTTTGTTATAAAAAAGGTTTGACTATAATGAAATTTAAAAATTACTAGTGGACTATGGTTATATTGCTCGAAGATTTTTTTTGAAATTATTTTTCATGCCACCACCTTTCCTCTTGTATAGCCAAATGCTTATTCTAAATTCTCAAAGTGGAAACAAAAGTGGATTGTGAAACGTGAATTGTTTATTGTTAATTCTTTTTGTATATTTAATTTGTGTTGGTGTGAGCGTGTGGTGGGGTGAGGATCTAACTAAATTAAAGTATGGAGTCAACTTGTTAGAGAATAAAGGAATATATAGATTTTGATATCTTTTAATCATTGATGATTGAACAACCAAATGCTGGCAAAATGAAGAAAAATAAAGTAATGGGGCTTCCATTTTACTATGCAAAAAGAGTTCTAGAGGATCAAATCTGCTTGCCATCGCAAATTTCATTCGTGTGATAAGGCCGTAGAATATATATATATTTGTAGAATTTTACACGTTGCTTTATACTAAGTTTTTTGACCTAAAAAGAAATGAAAGAAATAGAAGACGGGTCAATTAAATTAATTGTGCAAGACAAAATAACCTCTTTCTATTCTTGATACATTGGAATATAATAATCTAGTTTTCTGATTCAATAGAGTTAACCCAAAGGAGAAAATAGAACCTGAGGATTCTCTGTGTGCATCATTTGAACACGACACATATATAGCTGATCATAATATATAAGCGAAGAATCTGTGTATGATTGGTCATTTTAATCCCACGTAGTTATTAAAAATGCATTCTGCAGGTATAATTGGACCCACAAAGCCTTTTGATTTGCTTAATGCGGTTAATATTAAAACGCAATTATTTCCTAATAGGCGACAAAGAAAGTCAAGATGATATCAATAGCAAAGAAGAGATCAACAACGTTGTCTGCGATGTATAGTGCTCTGTTTGGGTTGGAGTGCATGAATGCTATCTCAAATGGAGATACCCATGCAGAATACGCCACCATTATTACCATTAGAGTCTCCCAACACCTGCATGTACACACAAAAAATAAATAATTTTTATAGTATAATCACTGTCCTTACGGAAGTTATGTCCCCGCTATATTATTGTTGGATGTACGGTAAAAATTACCTTAGGTCCACGGCCATTTAAATTGTTGTGTAACTAATGATGTCTGACATGATATTTAACATTAAGTCCCTTTGAATCCTATTACGAGATTCTTCAAACAATTAGTAGCATCTAAATTTAAAAAGACGCCAAGTCGTTTCAAGTAATAAATCTCAATGAAAAGTGTCTCAATTTTTGTTCAATTTGCACTATAGCAGTGTTGCATAAAAAGAGACTTGCCCAATCTTAGTAAAGCGGCTTGAGAATGGAGGCTTTTCCGGAGGAATTTGTTTTTTTTTTTTTAATTAAGGATTAAACTAAGTTATGGGTCTAGAAAAGTTAAATTTTATAATACACAAAATCTTCTAGTAGTTGGTACATACTATTTTTGACTCAAAAATTGCAAGAAGTGAGACTAGACGTTTAATCATATCTATACAACTTCAATTATTTCTTTCTTCTTAGGTTTGTCACTCCCTTATTTAACAGATTATTGGGGTTGCCATAAAAATGTATCGGTCTAAATGGGTAGAAATGAGTTTGTCCACTTGGTAGGTGATCTGAAAGAGAAAATAAAGCAGCCTGGTGCACTACTCCCGCTATGCACAGGATCGGGGAAAGGGTCTATTGTACGCAGTGTTATCCTATATTTCGACAAGAGGTTGCTTCCACGGCATGAACCCGTGACCTTTTGGTCACATGGCAGCAACTTTACCAGTTACGCCAAGGCTCCCCTTCACTGGACTCGATATATAGAAGTTAAACTCGTTACTTGTACTAACCTGTATCTTGAATCCATAGGGGTGATGATCTTGCCTTTTTGCTGAGTTTGATTCTGGTTGTAACCATTGGAACCAAGAGGAGGTAGAATGAGCTTTGACAGGTTTCGAAAACTGAGTTCATCTAAATTATTGCTACTCCCATGGCTATTATCTTGCACATGTTGATGTTGGTCTTTAATTTGGCTATCTTCAACTATCATGTTTTTTGTAGAGCTATTATACACAGTATAAGATGAATGGCTCATTTGCATATTGGCAAAGAGATATATAAGCGCGCGCACACAAAAAAAAAAAAGCTAAAAAATGATAAAGTTAGATGAATAATTGCAAAGGAAGAGTAGGAAGAGACTATTTTGGTAGGTGTAAATGGTGTAGGTGATCGTATAAACTCATGATAAAATTGAGGTACGCGTGGAAAGAGGGGCTGCTCTGATGGTAAGCAATCCTTAATTCCAATCGAAATGTTATGAGTTCGAGTCTCCCCAAGAGCTAGGTGGGAAATTCTTGGAGGCAATATCATCACTCATATGGGGATTATACTGGGTTGTTATTGTTGTTGTTTCGAGGAAAGAATGGAATGTGGACTAGTTGTTTGTGGTACTATAATATTTATGTCAGAAATGACCTTTGAAAGATGATATAGGAAATTCAAATTGCGTTAGTGTGAAATTTGACCCTTTGATTTATAATACAGAAAATTGCCTTAGTGAGAAATTAATTAACTTCACCTGCTAGGTAGTGTTATTTGATTGATTTTTATTTATGATAATGTTATCAATATGAATCAGACGGTTGGAGAGATGTGATATTATGTCATATACGTAAATTAGTGCAATGAGGGCCCGGTCCTCTTCAACACGCACCCCACACACATTTTCTGTCAATATATGGACACACATATATATTGTACTGAAATATTTTAAACATTATTTTATGTACGCAAATGCTTTTCATGGTGACATGTAAGGACTTTGTTTTTTACAAGACAAATATTGGTATATGTTTGAAGATGAGATGAATTTATAGGTATAATAATGCTTATACTCAATCCTATCTCCATGATTCCTTAAGGTGGCACTTATTCATTTTAATTTGAGTTTAACTTCTATATTTATTGTAATGATATAGAAAGGTTATATAATCAGGTCACTAATTATTATTAATCAATAACCTGAAATAATAATAACTTATCTATTATATTTATAACAACTTAAATTATACCTTTTCGGTAATAGGGGCGGCCTGATGAATTCTGCGGCCTAAAGCAAACTTTATTATGGGCCTTAATTTTTTAAATAATATTATTTTTTATTTAAAGACTATCTTTTTTAGATTTTTTAGATGCAAAGTTATTATTAATTTTCTAATAATCATTTTCCCCTAATAAGTTTTTCTCAATTGCCAATATAGTCAATCCATAACATCTTTAAATTGATCTTAGGTAAGTTTATCAATTTTAATTTAAAAAACTTCCTTCCGTGGTAGCAACGATAGCATTATTAACATTATTCTATAAGAAATATAGTTTTTTGGAAAAGAATCAAATCTATTTATTTGATTGTGTATATCAATTAAATTGTTAACTTCTAATTGTACTATTTTTCTTGGCACTAATTCTAATTCATAATATTAATTTGAACCATTAATATTAGATTGATTATTGTGATTTCGGAATATTCAAGATTAATTAAAGCAATTTTTTAAATTTTTATCATTTAGTGATCTCATTTTTTACAGCTAAATGGCAAACCAAAATATTTTTACATGCTTCGAATTGTTCAAATCTATATTTTGACATTAAAAAAATAGCTTTATCTATTTATGTATGAAAACTAATCAACCTAAAGGACTCTTTGAGAGATTTTAAGATTTCATTATCAACATTCTCATCAAATTATTTCTCCCAATAGATCACTCATTTATTACGAAATTCAGGTTCAATATTCATTTCAAATGCAATTTTCTTAGCAGAACTTATAGCAGTTATAAATCCTGCTTCTCCATATATGTTAAAGAAAGAAATAAAATTCTCTCCCTCATAGAACTTTTTTTAAAATTTATATGTAGCTTATTAAGTGTAAAGAAAAATGGGCCCCTGTAAGACCTAAAGCAGTTAACCTAAAGCAGTTATTTTACCTGCTTTAAGGAATGGCCGCCTGTCACGACCCTAACCCGATCGTGATGGTTCCCAGCACACTACTAGGCAAGCCCGACAAATTATAACAGTTACTCGAATTAATTAAAACAAGTAAAGATGAAACCATTTGAGTCAAAGTCTGAAATACTGATAAAATACGAAAAATCTGACAAAATACTGAAACAGCCCAACTAGGACCAAGTGTCACAACCATGAGCCTCAAATGACATAATAACACCCTAATACAAAGTCTGTCTAACACTGATAATGCAGAAATAAAGGATAAAGATAGAGGGGAGGATCATCGGCTGTGAACGCCCTCCAGCTACCTCGAATACTCCCGAAAGAACTCTGGATCTGCAGGAATCACTCAGCCTGAAACTGCCCTGGATCTGTAAACAAGGTGCACGGAGTAAAGTGAGTATTTTTAATTCAATGGTAATAGACATAACTAAAGGTGAAAGTAAGAAAATACAATAAATGTACAAAGTAATCAATATCTAGCAGTCCTATCCAAACAGTGGAAACAGTACACATCAAATCAATACATTTAAGGAATAGTGCATGGCAGAAAGCAATACAAATAACGGTACAATCCAGTACCCGCTGCGGCATGCAGCTCGGTCCATTTATTTAACGTTGACGGCGCTCACTGGGGTATATACAGACTTCGGAGGGGCTCCTACAGCCCAAGTGCAATATCAGCCAGGTATCGGCATAAAACAGGCTCTCGGCCTCAATAATATATATAATCGCTATGGCATGTAGCCCGATCCATATCAGGAAAATTATCCTCATTACAGGGTCCCCAACCCATCTCAGTCAAACCAGTCCACCGTCAATCGGACGGGACTTACTATAGGATCTCAGCCCTCATATCCTTTTCCATTTAAGGTTTATTTACAAGATACAGTTATTATATTGTATTAATATTTAAAAACGTGACTGAGAATTTATGTGATGCACACAAGTGAGGAAAACATATAAAAATCCCCTAAGGATTTTACCGGCACAAGCCCCAAACACGGCAATAAGCCCTTTTCACAATTACAAGGAATGTGTTTCAGTCGCCAATGTAATAGCAATAATCACTCGGGATTGACTAAATCTCAATCCCCAACTGTATCCGACCCCGCACTCATCATGGAATGCGTGTCACACCTCAATATAGTGTTGCGATGTGAAAGTCTGGGATTTCAAACCCTCAGCACAGCAGTTACATCAATTACTCACCTCTAGCCGGCCGAAAACTAGCTAGCAACACCCTTACCTCTCAAATCGACCTCCTCGCGCGTTGAATCTAGTCAAAACCTGAATGAATACGTTATTATATGTTAAAGAAACCTAACCCAATCAAAATTACTCGAAAAATACTAAAAATCAAAAAGTTTGTAAAACCCGAGCCACGGACTCACTTCTCAAAAAATTTTGAAAATTACATCAACGGATTCCTCGTCTCGCCACGAGTCCGTACATATAAAGTTTGCCAAAACGGAGTTCAAATGGCGTTTCAAATCCCCTAAATTCACTTTCAAAAATCAAGCCCTAGTTCCTCGCAATTTCAACCTATTTTCATGGATTTGAGTGTTAATTCTTCACAAAATGGTGTTTCTAAGTCAAGAGACTTACCTCCAATTAATACCCATTGAAAACACTTTCAAATTGGTCAAAAAGCTCTCTTGGTTGCTTAACAATGGTGGAAAATAGGCTTGGTTCGCAGATGAAATGTTATTAAAAACCCTTCTCTCCTCAGCTATTTCCTTCTATGCGATCGCGGCCCAAGGCACGCGATCACGGAAAACAAATTCTAGACCCCCTCAAATAACCCTATGCGATCGCGACAAGTGACAAGTGATCGCAATGTCTCACAACCCACTATTATGCGATCGCGTTCCACACACTGCGATCACGAAGAACAAAACACACCAGCCCCAGGGCCTTTTATGCGATCGCGGACGTCGTAATGCGATCCCGGAGAGTAATAGCCAGGCCTCCCATTTTCCTTCTATGTGATCGCAGCCCCAGGCTTGCGATGAACAAATTTGCTATGCAATTTTTCTGCTACATTTTTAACTTCAAAAATTCCCGTTAGCCATCCGAAGTCACCCCGAGGCCCTCGGGACCTCAACGAAAAGCACAGATATATTCTAATATCTCATTCAAACTTGCTTGTAGCATAAACACTATCATAAGTATCAAAATCATCAAATTAGTACGGATTCAAGCCTAAGTCAAACTAAAACTTCTGAAACTTGCATTTGATCAAAAATCCGACCTACATACCTCTGAATGATCTGAAACTTTGCACACATATCCAAAATTCCCTAACGGAGCTATTGAAACTGTCGGAATTCCATTCTGACCAGTGGATCAAAATCTCACCTATCAACCAGAATTTGCCAAAATTTAAACTTAGTCAATTCAAGCCTAATTCTACATCAGACCTCCAAATTCAATTCCGATTGCGCTCCTAAGTCATAAATCACCACCCAAAACTAGTCGAATCATTGAAAATCCATTCCGAGCTCTCTCACTCATAAGTCAACATTCGGTTGACTTTTCTAAACTAACCTTCTCATAAAGAGGCTAATAGTCTTATTTCTAACCGGACTACATCCGAATTACTTCAAATTCTCCATACATATATAATGAAACATATAGAAGCATAAAACGGGAAAAACGGGGTGGTAACTCACGTGACGACGGGTCAGATCGTTACACCACCCTAGAGGGTAATAGCCATGAATTAGATCAATTAAATGCATGGATATTTCATTGCGAGCTTAACATTTTCTTTTGCTATAACCAGGTATAATTGATGGGAAAATGACAGTGTATAGCCGCTCTTAAAATAATAGCCCGAAAAGATTATATTTTTTGTAGGAAAAATGCATAAGTATCCCCTTGACCTATACCCAGATTCTCAACTACATACTTTTTCTTTGCGGAAATCCTATTACTTCTCCCTCCCCTCCCCCCCCCCCCCCCCCAAAAAAAATTATTTTAAATGTAATTATTTGCACCGAATATAGGTGAGGGAGTACTTATGCATTTTTCCTTTTTTGTATATATACACATTATGTATGTTATAAAATTAGATAAATTTTATAAAAAATTTCAGTTACCGAATATAAATAATTTATGGTGCGTGTTAAATGTAATAATACCCCTATATTGATCGGATTAAGTAGACCTTTTTCGTTAATAAGATGATTGTTATGAAATAATATAAGAACAAGAACAATAATACAAGAACAAGAACAATAGAGAGAAAAGTAGAGAGATGAGTATTCTTATTGATACTTTGGGATGGTTTACTATGGAATAGAACCCCTTTATTTATAGGGAGGTGGTGACTTAGCCACCAAGAAGTAAACCCTAGAATCTCTCTAAATATGGACATTCACCTAAAATAGAATATTTTATAACACTCCCCCTTGAATGTCTATTCAATAATGTGTCTCGTTAAAACCTTAACTAAAACAAAACCCAATGGGAAAAAATTAAAGAAAAGGAAAAAGAGTACACATGTTTGAATATGCGCCTATTGGTTGCCTCGTTAAAAACCTTGCAAGGAAAACCCATTGGGACAAAACCTTGTAAGGGAAAAAGAGTACAACGCGCATTAACTCCCCCTGAAAAAGGCATCAATTCATATCCTTGAGTCTTCGCATTCCGATCTTGTGAACCAGCTTCTTGAAGGTTGACGCTGGTAGAGATTTTGTGAACAAATCAGCCATATTATCGCTTGAACGAATCTGTTGCACATTGATATCACCATTCTTTTGAAGATCATGTGTGAAAAATAACTTTGGTGAAATATGCTTTGTTCTATCTCCTTTTATGAATCCTCCCTTCAATTGAGCTATACATGTTGCATTGTCTTCATACAAAGTCGTGGGTAGTTTGTTACACTTCAAACCATATTTGTCTTGAATATGATGTATTATAGACCTCAACCACACACACTCCCGACTTGCTTCATGAATAGCGATTATCTCGGCATGATTAGATGAAGTAGCCACAATTGATTGCTTAGTCGATCGCCAAGATATGGCGGTGCCTCCACAGGTAAACACATAACCCGTTTGAGATCGAGCCTTGTGTGGGTCGGATAAATATCCAGCATCAGCATAACCAACAAGATCAGGACTGCAATTATTGCTATAAAATAAGCCCATATCGATAGTCCCTTTTAGGTACCGCAATATATGTTTGATCCCATTCCAATGTCTCCTTGTGGGAGCCGAGCTATACCTTGCTAAGACATTAACTAAAAAGGTTTGTCAGGCCTTGTAGTATTTGCAAGATACATTAGTGCGCCAATTGCACTAAGATATGGTACTTCAGGACCAAGTAGCTCTTCATTCCTTTCTTGCGGTCGGAATGGATCTTTATTCACATCAAGTGATCGAACAACCATTGGAGTACTTAAAGGATATGCTCCATCCATGTAAAACCGTTTCAGTACCTTTTCTATATAGGTAGATTGATGAACAAAAATTTCGTTTGCCAAATATTCAATTTGCAAACCAAGACATAATTTTGTCTTTCCGAGATCTTTCATCTCGAATTCATTCTTTAGATAATCAATTGCCTTTTGGAGTTCTATGGGGGTTCCAATAAGGTTTATGTCATCGACATATATGGCAAGTACAACAAATTTCGATGTTGTTTTCTTTATAAAAACACACGGGCAAATGGCATCATTTATATAGCCTTCTTTTAATAAATACTCACTAAGACGATTATACCATATTCGTCCTGATTGCTTTAGACCATACAAGGATCTTTGCAATTTGATTGAAAACATTTCCCGGGACTTTGAATTATGAGCGTTTGGCATTTTGAGTCCATCGGGAAGTTTCATGTATATCTCATTATCCAGTGAGCCATAAAGATAAGCAGTAACCACATCCATTAAATGCATGTCAAGCTTTTCAAGGACAGCAAAATTAATGAGATAACGAAAAGTTATGGCATCCATTACAGGCGAATATGTCTCTTCATAATCGACACCAGGCCTTTGAGAAAATCCTTGTGCAACAAGGCGTGCCTTATATCTTTGTACCTCGTTTTTCTCATTTCTCTTACATACAAAGACCCATTTATAGCCAACAGGCTTAACACCATTAGGTGTTTCAACTATATGGCCAAAAACTTCACGTTTTGCCAGTGAATTCAATTCTGATTGGATTGCTTCTTGCCATTTTGGCCAATCATATCTTTTTCGACATTCTCCAACAGATTGAGGTTCAAGATCCTCACTTTCTTGCATAATTGTAGATGCGACATTAAAAGCAAAGACATAATCCACCACTATATCCACTCGATTAAAATTTGCCTCAATATCGATTGGATTTATTGATAGTTCCTTATTTTCTTGAGTCTCGGGCTCAATGGATTTTTCATGAATCTCAGAATTTATTAAATCATGAATTTCCTCATGAGATTCTTTCGTAGTGTCATTTTGATCGTCCTCTTTCTAGGATTTCGATCTTTGGAACCTAATGGCCTGCCACGCTTCAGGCGTGCATTCGACTCGTTGGATATGACACTAGATGATTGTCCAACAGGGACATCAATACGGATTGGAACATTCTCTGCGGGGATGTGGAATTTTGTTATCCTTTTCAAGTCCGTAAATGCGTCAGGCATTTGATTTGCTATTCTTTGCAAATGGATAATCTTTTGCACCTCTTTTTCACAAATAGATGTATGTGGATCAAGATGAGATAATGATGCATTTTTCCACAAAATTTCCCGTTTGGTTTCACCAACTTCTCCCCCTAATTTTGGGAAAAGTGTCTCGTCAAATTGACAGTCTGCAAATCGTGCAGTGAACAAATCCCCTGTCAATGTTTCGAGGTAGCGAATAATGGAGGGCGATTCAAACCCAACATATATTCCTAACCTTCTTTGCGGACCCATTTTGGTGCGGTATGGCGGTGCTATAGGCACATATACTGTGCATCCAAAGATTCTTAAATGGGATATATTGGGTTCATGACCCAAAACCAATCGCAACGGGGAATATTTGTGATAATTCGTCGGTCTGACGAATTAGCATTGCTGCATGCAAAATGGCGTGACCCCATACCGAAGTGGGCAGCCTCGTTTTCATGAGTAATGGTCTTGCAATCAACTGCAGGCGTTTAATTAAAGATTCTGCAAGACCGTTTTGAGTGTGAACATAAGCTACAGAATGTTCCACTTTTATCCCAATTGATAAGCAATAATCATTAAATGCTTGGGATGAAAACTCAGCAGCATTATCCAGTCTAATAGACTTGATTGGATTATCAGGAAATTGTGCTCGTAGTCGAATTATTTGTGCCATTAGTTTTGCAAACGCAAGGTTGCATGATGACAACGGGCACATATGAGACCATCTACAGGATGCGTCTATTAAGACCATAAAATATCTAAAGGACCCACTAGGTGGGTGAATAGGTCCACAAATGTCCCCTTGTATACGTTCCAAAAACGTAGGTGACTCAGTCCCAACCTTTATTGGTGATGGTCTAATAATTAACTTGCCTTGATAACAAGAAGTGCAAGACAATTCATTATTTAAAAGAATCTTGAAATTCTTTAACGGATGCCCATATGAGCTTTCTATAATCCGTCTCATCATGATTGATCCAGGGTGTCCCAGTCGATCATGCCAAAGTACAAAAGTATTGGAATTAGTAAGCTTTTGGTTTACTGTTGAATGTGCCTCAATTGCACTAATTTTTGTCCAATACAGGCCACAAGATAAAGACGGGAATTTCTCAATAACCCTCTTTTGGCCAGAGACATTCTTTGTAATGATGAGATATTCAAGATTATTCTCATCTATTGTCTCAATATGATAGCCATTCCGGCGTATATCTTTAAAACTCAACAAGTTTCTCTTAGACTTGGAGGAGAACATTGCATTCTCTATGATAAACATTATTCCTCTAGACAGAGTTATAGTTGCTCTTCCGGAGCCTTCAATCAGTTTACTACTACCAGAGATTGTAGTAACATCTGCCTTACACATACTTAGTTGAGAGAAATATTTCTTTTCTTTGAGTATCGTATGTGTAGTACATGAATCAACTAAACAAATATTTTTACAGTTGGACGTTGATCCAAGCTTGCTTTGTGAGATATCCATATTTGATTTCCCATGGTTTGACATACAAAAGAAATACACGAACATGAGAACAAACAAATTCAATCCGTTTGTTTCACATTTAAACAATATTTTCAAAATCTGCTGAGGTTAGTCTATTAACTTAGTTGATAGTCGACTATCTTGGGAAGCAGTCATTAGGTTAGTCGACTAACTAAATCAGATAGTCGATTATCTTGCCTTGCGGAAAAGTCCAGTTTTAATGCGAAATATCAGTTAGTCGACTAACTAAGTTGATAGTCGACTTACTTAGTAAACAGTCATCAGGTTAGTCGACTAACTAAATCACATAGTCGACTAACTTAGCTTGCGGAAAAGTCCAGTTTTAATGCGAAATATTAGATAATCGACTAACTGTTAGGTTAATCGATTAACTCTACTGAAAAATAAAAATATCTTTGAAATTTAAGCATATTGAAACGTTCTAAAGAACTAATACTAACATTATATCATAAACTAACTAATACGAGCTGATACTAATGACTATTAGTTTATTCACTAACTAATACAAATAAGTAAAATAAAATCAAACAATTCTATCTTCCTTCATCACAGATCCATCACCGATTAAGTGGTCTATTTTCCCCTCGGGTTGCTCAAAGAAGTCTGCCACATCCAGGTGGGTGATGTCAAAATTATCGTCAGAGACAAAATTTGTTTCAGGGCCTTTATTCTTTAGAGATGCTTGATAAAGATCAACCAAATGTCTTGGTACACGGCAAGCTTTTGACCAGTGCCCTTTTCCACCGCAACGATAACATATAGTTTCTGAACTATTTGCCTTTGGATCCTCATAATCCCGTTTCTGCTTTTGGTGGTTATATCTCTTTGGGGGGTGACGGACATCAAGGAAATTTCTTCCTTGTCTACGTCCACGGCCATGACCCCGATTACGACCACGACCATGATTAAAGCCATAGCCTTTTCCATGCTTGGCATAATGAGAATACACCTTATCTGCTTCAGGCAATGGTGTAGACCCAGTGGGTCGATTTTCCTGATTTCTCATGAGCAGGTCATTGTTTCGCTCAGCCACAAGGAGAAGAGAAATCAGTTCAGAGTACTTTTTGAAACCTTTCTCTCTGTACTGTTGTTGCAGTACCATATTGGAGGCATGAAACGTTGTAAACATTTTTTCAAGCATATCATAATCAGAGATATTATCTCCACAGAGTTTCAATTTAGAAGTAATTCTGAACATTGCAGAATTATATTCAGAAACAGACTTAAAGTCTTGGAGCCTCAGATGAGCCCAATCATATTGTGCTTGTGGCAGAGTGACCAACTTCAGGTTGTCATATCTCTCCTTTAAGCCTTTCCACAAGATGAGTGGATCTTTGACTGTGAGATATTCAATTTTCAAACCTTCATCAAGGTGATGGCGCAAGAAAATCAAGGCCTTAGCACAGTCTTTGGTGGATGCTTTATCTCTGTCTTTAATGGCGTCTCCAAGACCCATAGCATCTAAGTGGATTTCAGCATCCAACACCCATGTCATATAGTTCTTGCCCGAAATTTCAAGGGCAACGAACTTTCTTTTCATAATATTAGATATAATTAAAACCAAATTCGAAAAAAGGGAAATACCTTAATTTTCTCAAGAGGATTCTTGAGACGGTAGAGTCACGTGCTGATAACGTGTTATGAAATAATATAAGAACAAGAACAATAATACAAGAACAAGAACAATAGAGAGAAAAGTAGAGAGAGGAGTATTCTTATTGATACTTGGGATGGTTTACAATGGAATAGAACCCCTTTATTTATAGGGAGATGGTGACTTAGCTACCAAGAAGTAAACCCTAGAATCTCTCTAAATATGGACATTCACCTAAAATAGAATATTTTATAACAATGATTTAATTTTAAAAACAGTTCCCGCATACAAGGAAATAGACTCTCTTTTTTCCTTACTTTGTGGTAAAGAGGGGGGCGGCCATAGGGTGGGCATTTTATTAACTATTTGACCAAAGAGATTAGATTTACAATTCTGGCTTTATATTTACTTCTAAAACACACAGACATAGTGTGTGCAATTGGTCTTCCAATTTCGATATGTTGTTATCAACAATATATTGCATGGTATCTTTAGTAAGCAAATTGGTTTTTATACGATTGTCTTCCACGTTCTAGACAAACAAGAAATTTTTTGGTATTTAACTTTGTTGTTGTTGCTTCTAGAGGTTTATGTCCAATTGTGAAGAGACTTACATAACCAAACATTCAGTTTACCGATATTAATGAGAATCTGGCTAAGACTCTTTTTTCTGACTCCCTTTCTGAAACCAAATCTAGAATAGGATAAAACATAGCATATTCTCCAATTAATAGCCCTAATTTGTATTCACCAGACAACGTAACATTTTATTACCACAACTCTTATGATTAGCTTTTTTATTAAGAGCAGCTACAGTATTTAACAACTAACAACTAACCGTCTTTAACTAACTCATTAACTAACTAACTATAATTAATACTATAATTAAGCTTAACCATAGTTAACTATAAGCTTGTTACTCAGCTGCTAGCCAACACATATACATTTGTCAAAGCTAATATTCTATTAGCCAAAAATAAATAAATAGAGATAAGTTCTCAAGCTTAACCCTAAAAGAAAAGAATGGCTAGTCTTTTCCGCATCGGGCTAGCAAATGTTGATTTAGGGCGAGTTTAGCAGGTTTAACTGAACCTATTATTTTGAACCAAATTATGTATATATATACTAAGATCATACTCATTCGGGCAATCTAGATGCGCCTCGGTCTGCCCGCTTGATATAGGTTCAAAAAGGAGCTAAATTAAGATCATGGATAATTTGAAGAATATTAAGTGCAAAGTATAGGATTACTACCTCCTCTGTAGTAATCTGACGCTTTATTTGCATCTCTTTGGACATACAAAACAAAGGCCACATGTATAAAAAATAAAGTATTGCATTAGATGCGATCTCACGATCCTAAGGCCCCATTACCCGTCATTTTAGAAATTGTTGCATTAATTATGGTCTATTCTGATGAACAGTCTCAATGTCCTCTTTACCTCTCCCCTCTTCCTCTTCCCATGTATGGGTTCGAAATCTAACTAAGAAATTTTTATCTAAAAAAAGATAATTAACAGTTGATTACGCTGAGGTCATGCTGAAGAAGCAACATATCGGCGAGCTGAGTAGTTAGGATCGAGGTCAAGCACTCGGGTCGGCCCAAACGGCTAGTTTAGTAATAAGATATTTTTGAAGAATATTCTACGGAATATTCTCTGCACTTGTACTTTCTGTTAGGTAAAGGATATGTCTCATATAAGTAGGAATAGAGAGAGAAGAAAGGGATGTGTAATATTCTATATGATAAGCTCTCTCTTGAAAAGTTGACTCGCAAGTAAATTACAAACATTGTCTTTACAAAAAGATTCGATTTGTTGTTGGTCACAAGCTTTCTAACATCACATCCGAGAAAGGTTTCTATACTTCCACGTTTGTTTGTCTTACATCATTGTCAGAGTGAAAATCATCCACCTCATTAAATATTTAGGTGAATCATTCTCTCTATTTACATATATTATCATCTAATATATTTATTGCTTGTCATCACTACCTCACACATCCATAACAATACCATTATATCCACCTATTATATCAGGCATTCATCCTCGTGTGCGATTGGTCGTCAGTTGATAATGGTGTGATTTAGGACTAAATTTTACTAATTCCATCGTTGATAAAAAATAAAGTAGATGGTAAATATTATGGTGTAGAAATTTTTAAGTTAATATTCAAAAACAACATTAACTTTTATTAAATTTGTTTGATCAAACACAAACTGGCTTTTGAAATACCAACATGGAAACAAACTAGCAACCATTGCTAGATTAATGAGCGAGCACACCAATCTTTTTCCTAAGCAAAAAAGAAAGAAAAAGACGAGGTCCAGACATGAGACAACACAACTTGTGATCATAAATAGCTTAGTGATTGGAAAATTAGTATGCACTACTCATCGGCCTTTTAATTTAAGTGGCTATTATTGCTAAGAAGAAACGCCAAATTAATTGTCATCTTTAGACAAGTTTGAAGAATAAAAGAGCCGTATTAGGTAGGGCGTCAAAATGGCAGTTGTAGAAACTGAGGAAATGAAGGAAGTCTTTAGTATTAATCGATTGGTTTTAACTTTGAAGTGACATGTAATTTTAGGAAAAATGACAATGTATCGTTGCTCTCAAAATAATAGTCGAAAAAATATTTTTCTATATGTTACATACAAAAATTATATAAATTTTATATAGCTACCGAATATAAATAATTTTTGACGCGGACTAAAAATGATAATACCCCTAATTTAACCAACAAAAAAAAAACTCTAATGCTTTTTTACCTGGATGGACGAAATTCGCAATACCAAGAGGGGGGATATAACTTGTCATGTCACCCAACAAGTGAGGAAAGCTCCTCTTGATGAAAATATTTCCATATAACCAAATACCAAATTTTCTTTGAAAATAACTTTCCATCGTATCAAATACACCAATATTTAGGAAGGAGGTAATAGATAACTTGGCTATTTGCTAGCTATTTTCATTCGAACAACCTCCTCCCTTGCAGCAATACAGTGCCTGAGTGTTGTTTCAGGTACTGTATTTTTTACCTCTTTTGGAACACAGAAAAATGATGCCAATTGCACTCGGTATTGTATTGCATCCATAGAGCATTGTCGTCTTCTTGTTATCACGTTTATCGGTCGCCGACCTTGGAGTACTTAAATTCAAGAATGATAATCAGAAAGATAGTTTCATAGATAATTACAACCCGATACACTCACACTAGAGCACTTGTCTACAAAAGCCAAAATTAACGTTTGTTCAAATCCATTTTACTTATCGATTCCACGGACATTGTGGTTGGGGTTTCGGGGTGGTTGGGGAGGGGGCTCAGAGTTATTTAGCTGCTCATGCCTTTCAAGTTACTGCAATGTAGTTGACCTCAATATAATCTATCAAAATTGCAGAATGTTCTGGCTTTTAACAACAAAAGTTGTATGTTTCCCCAACTGCCCTATGGGGCTGTGAAGAGAGAAAAAATTTGAGATATTACCAGGTCCTTATGAAGTATCTTCTGTAACTATCCATATGAGATGTCAAGCACACCTCGCTAATAGTTGGTATTCTTTGGGCACCTCATAAATCCATCTAAATCTTTAACTCATTTTTTTCAGAATCACTGCCTCAATAGACGCTCCAAGAAACTCTGCTCTTAGTCTTCTACTTTGAAGCTAAGATGCACCACAACGTAACCAGATAACATCTATCTAATGTGAAGGTGTCAGAGAATCAGGAGAACTTGACTTGCAAATTCACAGTTCGGACTTTGATTCCTCGTCTTCTAATGGAGTATCACTAATGGTTTGTTGTGTTTCAGCAGATGGTGCTGCCTGTTCTAGGGGATCAAACTCTTCTCCCAAGATCTTTGCAGTAAAGCGTCTTGCTTCATAGTCGAGTTCTGGCCACTCTGCCACTATCCTCTTGGCGCCCTACAAGATAACAAGAAAAAGTGGAGCAAATCACACAGGACAAAATGCAAGAAAAGATATGAGGTTGTCGATAATAAGAAGCCAATTAGACATTCTAGGTGAGGCATACCTGGAGCTTGGGTTCCTTTGTCATTGGATTGTTGCAGAGATCTATTGTTTTTGCCTTGGGCTTTGTCGCATTACCACACCATGACTCGCACCAAAGCCATTCTTGTGGGAGTGAAAATATGGGTACAGTATGCTGAGCGTAGTTTGGAAGATCCTGATATGCAACAAGGATAATGGTCAGTAATCAAACAATAAATAAACAAATAAATAAGAGCAATATAATTATCTTACACCTCAGCCTGGTCGGAATGTCTCGACCACTTATATTGAAATATAGAAGCAAAGAAATTTGCCACGAAAGCCTAAAATTTTGCGGAAAAACTTGGGCAGATTCTTAACTTTACACTAACATACTACGATTGGTGTAACTTGCCATTGATATTTTACATATATTAGGTCTACTTGGTTTAAGACAAGAGGGGTTGCTCTGATGGTAAGCAACCCCCACTTCCAACCGAAAGGTTGTGAGTTCGAGTCTCCCCAAGAGCAAGGTGGGAAGTTCTTGGAGGGAAGGATGCCAGGGGTCTATTTGGAAAGAGCCTCTCTACCCCAGGGTAGGGGTAAGTTCTGCGTACACACTACCCTCCCCAGACCCCACTAAGTGGGATTATACTGGGTTGTTGTTGTTGTTGTAGGTCTACTACTAGGTTGCTCTGATGGTAAGCAACCCCCATTTCCAACCAAGAGGTTGTAAGTCCGAGTCACCCCAAGAGCAAGGTGGGGAGTTCTCGGTGAGAAGGATGCCGAGGGTCTATTTGGAAACAGTCTCTCTACTTATGGTAGGGGTAAGGTCTACGTACACACCACCCTCCCCAGACTCCACTAGTGGGATTATACTGGGTTGTTGTTGTTGTAGGTCTACTTGGTTGTCCATATAGCTTACAATATGCCCTAAACACCACTGTAATCTCCATGTAAGAGCACGTATAAAGACAGAAGTGTGTGAATTACTAATTTCAAGTCGTTCAAACCATTAAAAAAAATCAGGAGGAAAATAGGCATGTTGGACCTCCGCAGGTCTAACAGGATAATAATATCAAAGTATCTCCAGTAAACTGTATAATGATTTCTATATCTTCTTAAGTCATCCAAGCTGAAATGAAGAACAAATTCAAAATAAAAAGATTTCCTATTACATGGGATCATATTTACTTTTATTGCATGTACTTCAGAGCATTAGTAGAATGCAAAGAAACCTTGCAGCCTAAGTCAAAACACTATTGGCTTGTTTCAAAAGTAAGGAACGACAAAAAAAGAGATAATTATGATGAGCCAACAGTGTAGAATGATATGATGAGCTTCAACTCACCTGATCCAGATTGGAAAGACTGTTTGGATCCTTGCTCAAGGTCTCATAAAACACTCGTAGATTATCTCCAGCAGCAGTCTCCCGGAATTTGAGCAAATCAACAACATATAAAGCACTGCAGGTTGCATTCATCATGGAAAGCTTGTTTATTTTTCAAAAAATACAAGTATTATTTATGCAAGTTTCATTTAATGGTACCTAATATGATATGGTCTTCCTCGTAAATGTTCCTTCCAGAAGCCCTATTAAATAAATACAAAGAACATTAGCGAATAGTTGACTCAGTAAATGGATAAAAAGGTGAAAGCAGAAAGTAAAGAAGTGTGAAATATTAGAACGAAATGCCAATACTTGTTTCCAAAAACGATAGCCATCCATCTCTCTGTTGTTGTCACAGAAAGGTGTGTAAGCAAGGGGACGTCCCTTCAAATCCATGTCATAAAGTTCTCCCATGTCAGTTCTGATAATTTGGTCTGCATCTACAAAGATAACCTGCAAGATAACACATCACAGATAACCAGACAACTAAGAAAAGCCATGATCTAGTAGCATAATCAACTGAATTCTTTAAATAAATAAATAAATAAATAAAAAAGTTGAATACCTTCTCCAACGCCAGGGGGAAGATGACATCAAGAAATAGAATCTTATATGCCCAAATGATTCTCTGTTTCTCCTTTTGTTTGTGCAGCCATGTAGGCCATTTGTATGTAATTAATTCATAGTCAAAACCATATTCCCGAGCCATATGCGGAATGACATCCTAAAAGAACAAAATATCTCATAAGAACAGCATCTAAAATCTATACATTAAAACAAGCTGCTAGAAAGAATTAAAGCTGAAAAACACAAGTTAAAGAACCTTGAACTGAGGAGAGAGATAGTTTTTTATAAACCAGAACTTCACTGGCCGTTGAGTATTCTTCAGAACACTTAGTATCATAATTTTTAGGAAGCGTTCATATCTGCAGAGTACATCTTGCTGTTAGGCGAGGAAAAATATGCTACAAAAGAAGCATAGGAGTAGTGCGAGCTTATTCAAGTCTAACCTAAACCTTCATCTTTTTAACAACTAAAAGATAAGTGTGACCAGAACTATATAACTACCCAAATACATTATTAGAAGAATAGACATGTAAGATCCCTATAAAAGAATAGACATATAAGATGCCATTAGAAGTAAAAAAGAATACGAGAATTTTTCAACAACGGCAATAAGATTTTGTTTCTTTCTTCGGTTCTTTTTCTAGTTAGAAAAAAAAACATAAGAATTAGAAGAGACAAAGGGAAGGGGATGGGCCAGGGAGTGGACATCATACTACACAAAAGATATTGGGGCCACATAAGGACCATATAAATGCAGGGAAGAAATAAGATGAATCCAAAACAGAAAACTCACAAATGTCCAGAAGCAACAGAGAATATGTTAATCGTCTTCCTCTGACGACCACTGGTTACCTGCTTCTTGACAAGGAATAGAAAACTGTTTAGCCATCATGGTTCGCTTCCTTTAGATTACCCCATGATATGATTATTATATTTGATGAGTGAAACTTGAGGAATTACCACTGGAGTGCTTTTACTCTTCTTTGACTGGTCACCACCACCACCGATAAATCCAGAAGCCCATTTAAGAATATTGGAATTCCAACTGTTTTGGTTTCCCTGCATACAAGAAAATTAGTATTCCAACGGCATAATGTTTCAGAGTTACAGATACATAATAAAATTTTCTGTAAAGAGAAATGTTTTACAGTATAAAAGAAAGGGAACTATCACCTTTTTCTTCTCTTGTGAATAGCTATTGTCGTCAGCAGAAACCAAGAGTTTCTCATGTTCCTTGCCCTTTTTTTTCATCACCTCCATGTGAACAAGTTTACCACGCAAATCATCTATAGTGATCCGTTTTGACAAAGTTGTCTCCTGACCATCATCACCTCCTTCCTTTAAAGCATAAAGCTCCGAGCTTCTCCCTGGAGCAAGCTGCAGGTACCAAACTCCAGGAAACGCTTTCATTTGCCAATAACCCAAATTGGCCATGACAAGTGTGTCAACCAAGTGCGGTGTACTCTTAGTGCCAAGGATCAGCTGAAGGCCTCGAGGAGGCTCATGATCCTTCTCAGAGCAGTGACCTGGTCAAATTGTTTAGAAACAAGAGAAATTAACTCATTCGCAGCGGAACCATGACATTATTCTTCTCTGGTCAATATTTCAGGTTACTAAAGCGATCACATCAAATGGAGGAGAATCAAATACCTGTTAGGACAAGTGCTTCTAGTTCATACACTGCTTGCAGTGTCCTAGTCTCTCCTAGGTTTTCAAGCAATATATTATCTAGGTCATGGCTGCAAGTTTATGCAAATATTAGATATGATTAGGTAACCTGCCATATATGTCATTGGTAATTAGCTCCACAATTTTTTTAAATACTTACATGGCAACAACAGGCTCAACAAGCCAAGGCTCAGGAACATCAAGATTCATAGTCAGTGTCTTAGAAGGTGGCATATTAGCGAAAAATGCTTTGGGACCATAAATGGTGTAATCTGTACTACTAAAGTCGTCCTGCAAAACTAGCAAAATGAGACAGGGAGATGATATGTCTAAAGGGCTTAATTTATCAACAAAAAAAGAGGAATGACTGGCATACCAATGTTGGTATAACATATCTGTAGTAGTTCTTCAACGGAAGATCAACCAGTGAGCTCTGCAAGTAAAAAGATAATGCTAATTTCTTAAGCCTGAGGTTTACTGACAAGGCCTTTATTTTGAGATGTTTCATATGATTAATAAAGAGGCAATATACTATAGGGCATGCACACATTGAGGATGTTCCATATTATTAATACATAGGCAATATACCTTAGGACATCAGATAATTTGGAGACAGAAAATGCAAATTGTATGTTAAAAGCTTAAGTAAGTACAAATTTGTACAATTTGTTTAGCCTGCTAAATGAACAAGAGCAAGATAGTCAATATTAACATTTCACATCTGGAGCATCCTAACAATAAAAGGGACATGAAAATTTTTGAAACAATATCTTCTAAGTTCAGCCATTTTTGACACTTCAAATTTAACTGCTTAAGCTTCATTTTTTTCAAACTAGGCTTCATCTCCTATCACAAGCAAGGGGAATGTATCTGACTTCCTTTCCTTTCAAACCTCTGCTTGAAATATTTACACGGCAAAAGCTTACAAATAATAAATTGCTGAAATGGTTCTTAAATTGTTTGTCGATTTTGAATCCTATCATTCGTTCTTATCTTGGGCCAATCACATGACTAAAAAACCTCGCACTGATGTTGGCTAATTTTCCTTCTTCACCGAGGCCATGCATCTTTCACATGACAAAGCCCAAGGACAAGCCTGTCTTGAAACCTAAAGAACCATTAGGCCTGCCCACGACTCTCACTAAGTGATATCTGCAAATCACCTTTACCACTGCAGAGCACAATACAGAGGCAGTTCCGCTGCCAGTCCCCAATCATGGAAAAAAAGTAGAGATTATTTTCATGGTTGTCATATACAACTTAAAGAGATCAACTCACCATTGGGTTAAGTACAAGCCTCATACTTGGCCGAATGGACTTTGACAAAAGCCGAAGAAGAGAAGACAACTTTTGACCAAATGAGCTCAAGGGATCGATGACAGCATCAATATGAATGCTGGAACTTTCATTTTCTAAAACAACAGCACTGCCACAAACACATTAATTGCTTTCAGTACAATGGAAATTCCGAAGTCAAGAAAAGTCAAATCTGCAAATCTAGTTCACAGTATAAAGTTGATGGCTGATTTACATGCAGAACATTGTTGTTTGATAAAGCATCTTTTACTTATAGATGTATGTTCACAACATGACTGAACTTCGTGCACATTGCACATCAAGAATGTTTTACGTAGACTCTAGCTTCATATATTATAAAACCCTTAAGCAAGAACCTTATGCAAGAGAAAACAATGAGAGCCCAGTCATCTCCTTCTCAAACCCCAAAAAACGAGAGAAAACTAAAGAAACTGGTGTTACATGACAGCTGGGGCAGCATCTTTGGTTAGTGAGACAATAGAATAGCCAAAGACGTACCTACTTGAGCAGTGCTAGCTAGGTATTTCTTCACAGAAGTTTATCAACATATCCAAAGATATGGAGTACATCCTTTTTTTTAAATCAAGCAGAAGAGTATCTTTCTGCTTAGAGTTTCCATTTCTTCCAGTCCCTCTACTTTAAATCTTTAACCAACCTTCTCACTTCCTATGATTTCAAATTTCGAGAAACATATAACGTAAACCACCACAATGAAAGGCTGCTATCGAACTCATATGTCCTTGCAATCTAACACTTTAAAAGGCAAAGCTGGGACTCATCTCACGGCTTGCCCCAGTGTGAGGAAGACTAAAAGCTCTCGAGTGACCATGAAGAGCAAAAGTCTCAAATGGCTTTCTGGCTTTGGTTGTTCACCCTATGTGCCCTGGAACATTATACTTCTTACACTTTCTTTAAGCATTCGGATCATAAAATGTTTTCTTTGTATACACAGTGTTGGTTGTCAAATCTGTGAGGCTGTCAATGTACTTGACCAATATAACAATATCACCTAAGTTTAGTTAGTTACAATGCAAATAGAGATCAAAGCGTCGGCGAAAATGCAGTAATTTATTTAAAATTACAATGTAAACCAGTAGATGAACATAGCCATGGAGGGTGCAACTTGAGTCCAATAAAGTCTCCTAAATTTAAGGTCGAATACCAACCATGTTGCTTTAATCTCATCGTGAATTGCCTGCAAAGTTTCTGCTACTTAATAGTGCAATCTTGTCTCAAAGGTGCCGAATAGGGAAATACGGTGTTCTCTCTTTTTTTTTCTGGGGGGGGTGAGGGGGGGGGGGGGGGGGGGGGGTGGGTGTAAAGAGGCTTGGAAGTTAAAACTGATTAACTTGGATTACCAAAATCTCATGCGAATGGACGCAATTAGTTCCATTTAGTGTGAAGAAACTGAAGTGTTAGTGCTGTTTTGAATATTTTGTTCTCCTTTCATCCTTTTTTTAAATGGGATAGACTATCTTGTAAGTTTACAACTTTGCCAAATATATTATCTGGCTTATCCATGTTGAAGAAATATATTTTTCGGCTCATTCAATACAGTATATTTTATGGGATTCTGTCCAAAATTTTATTTTCGTTTTAACCACAACCATCACAACATCTTTCTTCGACAATCCTAGAATATATGATACCCACGAGTTGAACCTCTAATATACTGGCTGAGTCATTATCTCTTTTCTCTTTTTGGTCTACGTGTATTTAACCTTTAGCGACTCAGAACTTTTATGCACATATGTTATTATATTTTAAATAGTTTATTTTAATTTTTAAGTTTCTATTTTTTGAATTATATATGATGTTTAATGCATTTAGTTTAAATTTTCATATCATTGTTAGTGTGAAGAAACTGAAGTGTTAGTGCTGTTTTGAATATTTTGTTTTCCTTTCATCCTTTTTTTAAATGGGATAGACTATCTTGTAAGTTTACAACTTTGCCAAATATATTATCTGCTTATCCATGTTGAAGAAATATATTTTTCGGCTCATTCAACACAGTATATTTTATGGGATTCTGTCCAAAATTTTATTTTCGTTTTAACCACGACCATCACAACATCTTTCTTCGACAATCCTAGAATATATGATACCCGCGAGTTGAACCTCTAATATACTGGCTGAGTCATTATCTCTTTTCTCTTTTTGGTCTACGTGTATTTAACCTTTAGGGACTCAGAACTTTTATGCACATATGTTATTATATATTAAATAGTTTATTTTAATTTTTAAGTTTCTATTTTTTGAATTATATACGATGTTTAATGCATTTAGTTTAAATTTTCATATCATTGTTATTTTAGGATAACAATGTAAAAAGAGAACGTGAGAAAGAAAACTCATATTGAATTGAGAGTCAAATACATGCAAGAAGACTCCTTATATAAGAGTTTTGAGTCACATAACAGAGGAACTTTCTCAATTCTCGATACTCCCAATTATTATGATACTTTTCTAAAGAATTCTTAATAACTTTTTCTGACTTTCTACAACCCCCCCCCCCCTCCCCCCCAATCTCAAGGTTGGAGAACACATCTTGGTTTGCTTATCCTAAAAATAAGAAATACTAAGCAGACGCCTGGTCCCTTTAAAAAAAAAAAAGAATACTTAATACTTAAATTGAAAAAATATTTGTGGAAATCATCGAAATAGTAAACATCAGCCAGAATAGTGCACAATTTTTCGAAAGGAAGTGGTGCCATAAATGTGTAGGTTTTCCATTTTCTGTATATTTGTTTGTATACGGGTTGTCCCTCATTAAAAATATTATTTACGTTATCAAAAAAAGTGCTGTCATAATTCTGCCCTCGAAAAGGACTGATAATTGCAAAACGAGAAGAAGCACTCTTTGCAGCACATAGAAAAGGAATTACTCAATCACTTGAAAGAGCTAGAATAACAGCAGCACCTCCCACCCCCCACCCCACCCCCTAAAAAAAAAAAGACAAACCAGCGGTTTAAGCAACAAAGCCAATGGCTTTTAATAACATTGATTTGGAATTCTTTATTATTATGACATAATAACGACAAATATTTTAAATAACATTCATAATGATTCTCTTGGCAACCAAGAATCTTTCAACAACTAAACAAAAAACTCATGGGGCTTAAGGCCATGCCTATCCTCTGACAAGTAAACTAACCTAGTGGCCTTGTTCTTTTACAACATTAGCCCAATCTATGGGATTAAAGAGCTTAGCATTAACTCTTTTTATCTGACCTGTAGTCTCTTCAAGGATACCTTTTAGCTTTCTATTATGTATTTATCCATACACGCTTTTGGTGTGTTCTGTTTCCTTTATATACATATCCTTCTTTACAAAAACAATAAGTAATAAGTGAGAGCCTAATCTATGACAGCATTGTCAAACACATAAAAATCCCTTATAAATAACTCTTTAAGTGAAAAAGTTGATCCACATCATCAATCAAATGTGCATTCACAAAATTATGAGTTTTGGAATGTGTTACCTGTATTTTGCAGACAGAAGTTCAAAGCGAGCACCTTCAGAACTCCGATCCCTCATAGAAATTGAAGATGAGACGGACATGACAATGTCACTGATGAATTTACTACAATGTGAAAAATCACAAATTTTTTTACCACAATGAAGAAAAATAGTTTGGAAAACCTGAATTTGAAGAAATAACTAAAGCGCCCCATTAGCTTAAATTGTTGAAAGATAGTAACTTCATAACAGAAGCAGAAAATATAATAAAGAACAGAAGTTATTCCAAGAAACCAAAGGTTTGTATTACTTCTTATGCTGGTAGTTAGTCAAGCAATTCGTCAAAACTTAAAAGCAAATTAAGCGGAAGTACAACAATGGTTCATGAAAATTCTCACCCAGTGGAATAATACCAATCTAACAGTCGATGAGAACAAATCTTTAGATGGAGAAACCAACTGTGCTAATATGACCCAAAGGACAAAGTCATTAAGAAGGGTAATGGAGAATAGATACATGGGTAGGTCTCTATAGAAACAGCAATATCCTGTCATGTATAAATCGCCAAAGACGGCCCAGTTTCTAGAAAGCAGCAACAGGAAGAGGTGGTAGCATTAAAAGACAGCAATGCTGGGATAACAGACAGTGCAATATCGCAATAACAGTGGTTGATTGTGATGCCATCATCTGACTTCGGGGGAACCTGCTTTTAAAGCAGATTGCAGAAGTTGAAGATAATATTCATATCTGCTAGCTCCATATAATAGGATCAAAAATAGTGTAGATGTGTAACAAAAGTAGCTTATTTATGAAGGGAAGAGCAGCTTGTTTCATGGAAGGAAACAGGGGTATCAATCTCGAAAAACCACTTTTCATGCTTTCCAAAAGCAGTAAGCAGGTTTTCACAATCAGCAGCATTTGAGAGGCGAGAAGAGAACACATTGAAGAGCAAAAGAGCAAAAACCTTGTTAGCATATCAGGATCGATATCCTCCCACTTCACTTCTTCTATGATTTCCACTATATGCTTTATTCTTTGCTTAAATTCCAGAGACTCCAAAAGTTGCAAATCATGGCTCAAGAATGTTGCGCCATCAACCAGGCCAATTACCTATCAAATAGGTCAAAGAACATTATGTAACCAAAGAATAATATAAGCTCCTCAAAAACAGATTAAGCAATGTCTCTTCAAAGCACCCCAGTACTCAGAAAAACACGAGGATGGGATCTCAAAATCAAAATAGTATTGGAGGACAATGATTTCAATAAGAAATCAGCATTTCAAATTAAATGCAATTGACAGAAGTCAAACTTACTCTCCCATTTGTAATAACTGCATTGGCGCCATATTCCAGGCCAACTTGTCCAAACAAAAATGTTCCCACCTGCAAACATATTCAAAATAAAAGATAAGTGAAGAACCTACTCCGCAATGCATCTCATCAATACCTTAGCCCCATAGCACCTTTCCAAAACAAAGAGTTCATATTGGCAAATTGGAGTCTCTCTGAACACTTTGAAGTTTGACCATAGAGTTCACCAATTCAGATTTTTGTTCTTTCATCTGAGAAACTGGGTTCTAATGATAAAGGTTAGTTTCACTGGTAAACTTAAGCACCCTGATTGATAGAAGGGTTTAGCTATTGACAGAGCTAAGCCATGAAGTGGGACAAAGCAGAACTCTGCTATGTTCTCTACAAAATTACTATCAAATGTTCCAAGGACTTCACTAAGCATAGCTAAGGTACTATCAGAAATAGGAGATACAAATGACATCCTAAGCATTTGCAACTTCTATCTCATGGAATTTGCTCTCATATATTTTGGCCAGTCCCACATATTAGACACCTGATTAAAATATAAAACTCAAGGCCTTGGATGCATTGATGAACAGACTAGCTAAAGGCAGGAACAATCAGGTACCTTTTTTTTTGGGAACTATCAGTTTATCCATTAACCTCAATATGTACCTTATTCAAGTGCATCCTCAACTTCTCGTCAGTAAGTCCAGAAAGAGCAGACTTGAGTCCTTTTGAGGACAATCCATTTGAATTAGCCAGTTCAAACACCTTATCCAAAAATGCCTCGCTGCTTTCAGGACCAGCAGAAGTTGCATGCATATGATTATGTTCGTAAAACGAGCAAATTTGGTCCAGGAACTGCAGAACACCTTTCTTGTGACTGCAAGTCATCATTATAAAGCAAGATAAAGAAAGAGAAGAAGTGCAGTTTAATGAAGCAATTTAGAAAAGAAACAGTGCCTAAAGAAATCATGTCAAAAGAATCAGTAAGGACCTATATGATGAGGCTGTGATTTGAAAAACTTTCATGAAAAGAAAACTCGGGGAATGAGGATCTAGAATGGAGTTAAACAGCACTCCCAAGCGTCCAGTTGTTGTGCCTGCCATCTGCAGAAGAAACCAGGCACTTAAGTCCCATCACAGAAAAGTATTTATAAGCGATAAATGATGACGAATGAAATACTAATGCTAAAAAATCTTTATTAAGAAAAAGAGAAGAGAAGGAGAACTACCAGATAATGTATTCCTTCACGAAGCAATCTCATCCCTTTCTTTGAAGCCATATTGACAGCAAGAAGATGAGTCACTGGCTTCAAATCATCTATTGCTGGAAGAAATTACGGAAACACAAATCACATACATACTCAAACATGTTCCATAAAAAATAGTAGTGTTAGGCCAAGTATAGCTTACTTTCTGTAGAATGCAAGTAGCTGACATCATTAAGAAATGAGTCCTCTGCTAGAATTATAGCAGAAAGTGATATGAATCTTGGTTTGACTTTCCCTTCAGCTATAATCTAAGTCAACAAAGGAACAGCAATGTAATCAATTATTCCAAGCACTAAACACTAAAGTCAATACAACATATTTAGAGAAGATAAAGAACTGTACTTGTGGGTTATAGCGCTGGACGCCACTCTCTGATAGGAACTTTTCCAGGATGTCTGTGTGAGAGTTTATGTGCCCAAAATAAACTTGTTCCTGTATTCTAGAAAGCTCGTCGTTCATTGCATTCATAAGAGCGTCCTGCCAGTAGCAGTTCCAGGCATATTATATCATGCTATAGGATGATTTCATCCTCCAAGAAATAAATTTCAATGACAGATAACAAACGCCGTAGGAATGAATATTTCTACCTGATATAGTCAACATAGCTTTGAAGTCCAGTAACAAGAAAAATTTTATACAAAATTACATGGGCTGCCAATTAAGTATGTCAGATCTCCAAAGAAAAAACTCTCATTCCCTAAACCTTTTTCCAAAAGCAAATTCCATATTATAGGAAACATGTCTTTCTTAGAGCAACCAAAGCAGATGGAAAAGAGTACAGTTCGTGAGACAATGACATTACTCAGAAAATCTGAATATAGGACAATTTAAAAACCCAACATAATCAATTTCCTAGAATTATATGCCATACTCAGTGCAGGATATTTTTCCTTCCCCTTCTCAATCAACCAAACTTCAGCAAAAGTGTAAAAGCGCCAATTATTGAGACCAATTATGTACTTGGCAAATGGGTTGCACAACTACTAGTAGATATGCTAACTTAAAGTTAAAAATCTCAGATGCCTAGCTTTTCTTTGCAATATTTTGAATCTGTGATCATAAATAGGGTAATACCTCAGTAGGGTCATGGACAAGCCCATTGAATAAGAGGCAACAACGCCTCTTAGCCAACCCTAGCTTAAATACAAACAGAGAGCTTTCCTCGGATAGTTCTTTGAAAGTATGTTCTTTCTCCAGTTTCAGTAAAGTATCTTGAGGTGGTGTTTTGGCCTGAGGTCTACAAAAAGACACCAGCTGTAAATGTTTTGGAACACAAATCAAGAAAGAGACAATCCATCAGCTCCAACAAAGAATGAAAAGCCCTTGTAATGCATGTAGCTCTCATGAACAAGCAGAAAAATATAACTGAATGTTTGGAAAATAGTAGACTTACAGCAGTGTTTCCACAAATGCCGCTTCAACATGGTGTACTGCAAGAGGATCGTCAGTAGCTGACTCAACTCGCAATTTGTTTACCTACATTTCTAGGTAAAAACTATTATTAACTGTGTATATTTGCAATGAACCACAACACTACCACAGTGACAGGGAAAAATATTAACTGTGTATATTTGTAATGACCCACCACCATTTTTCAGAAGAACAAAGCATCAACAGGAAAAATAAAAAGAGCTAGACACCATTACTCTTCGAATTTACACCCCATCGGAGATACCCTGGACAAAATTGTCCACAAATTTACACTAGCAAAGGCAGTTTTCTAGGGGAGCGATGTTGTGGGGAAAGCTCCATATACGATAAGTATAACAAAAAGTAGAGAACAGGCACAAAATATGGGTCTCTACAAAAGACAACCAATCATCTACATGCAAACGAATGGTGAGAAGGAAAAAAGATTAATATGACTGACTAGAATAAAACACCTATGAGGCGCGAGAAGCAGTGGAACTGATTAGGTTCACAGCTCAACAAGACCTGAAGCAATGGCAGGTCATGTTAAAGTAAAATTTAATCACTTTGATAAGTAAATACATTTTTTTCCTTTAAAAACGAGGGCACCAGCAACGGATTTCACAGAACACTAAATAATAGATCTGGAAACACAAAAAGATCAGGAACATGCAGAATCACATGGCAGATTAGAAATAGTACTCCCTCCATCTCATCTTATGTGGCACTATATTGTTATTAGTCCTTCCCAAAAAGAATGGCAGATTTCTATACTTGATAACAATTTAACTTTAAACTTCCCATTTCACCCTTAATGGTATCCTTTTATAACCACAGAAATCCCATGGCATGTTTAAGATTAGATGTTCCAAAAGTTCCTCAACTCTGTGTCCATTCAAATTATGCCTCATGAATTTTGAAACAGAGGGAGCACTTGGAAATTCTAGGTAGGACAATATGCCTCCTCTCAGAGGGCAAACAATTTTTCTTTTTTGGGCTTTTTAGACGGACTCCTCTATGCATAAAGTTTTTAACCTTCAGGCGCAGCTATCCACACACTAACATGGTAATCACACATTTGACATCCCTGCAAGCTAACATATTCTTTAACGGGCATTGTAAACAACTGAAAGTGTTCAAATCATACATTGCTCAAGAACTGGAAAGCTGTTGCAATTCCTTGGTTTTCCTTGATGTAGATGAAAAGACGAATAATCTGCAAAGAAACATTACAGTTTTCAACAGTTCACGTGCAGCATAAACAAAAATTGGAACTTCACTGGAAATAAAATGTTACCTTAATGACCAAAATAGGGTCAGTTACAAGAGTTCTTTTAATAAATTATGTTCTAAAAGAGGTAACAATATCATCAAAGGCTAATGTTACGGAGTAGTTGCCTCTGCAGCAACACACCATGCATGAATACTCAAGAATAACAGATTGTGGATATGAAACAACAAAAATTTTGATTCGTTATCTATATCAAAGTAGGCAGAGATGTTTAATAAAAGTTGGAACGAGCAGAAGTAAGATAAACTGAAATCCTCAAATATGTTAATTGTGTGTAAATTTCCTATCCCAACTGAAATCCTCAAATATGCGAATGAGTGTAAAAGTGCTTCTCCTCCTTGTAATAAGAAGTCTCAACATCTTGATGCATGCATCGCTATTTACCTACCAAAAAAGAAAAACTGCATGCATGCCGTCGCATGCATGTAATTTATCTAAGCTATAAGAGTAAGATCCAAATAGGGCCCAATTAAATCTATAAGTGGCTAGCCGTTGTGCTTTTAATTGCATGATACCAATAACATAGCATATCGTAGAATATAATAAGTTCATATGACATCTCTTTATTCTTAGATTGTTTTTTTTTTTTTGAAAAAGAAAAAGAGAAAGATTGTTATTACTACCCATTGTTTGATTGCTTTCTTTCGCTTCTGTTTTCGTAATATCTTGTTGTTGTCACTGCTTGTTGCAACTACTTCTTTTCATTTTTTTCTTTAGTCGAGGGTTTATCGGAAACAGCCTCTCTACCATCCCAGGCGTAGGGGTAAGTTCTGCGCGCACCACCCTCTCCAGACCCCACTTGTGAAAATTCACTAGGTCTGTTGTAGTTGTTTACATATGACAAGCGCCTTATAGAAATATGTTGAAGACAAAAAATATTGCAATAACCTAATCTAGTAAACATTGATCAAAATAAACATTCTCCTGGTACTTCAGCACTATTCGTAGGGCAAAATCAGGCATAGAAATCTAGTTATTGTAACCTGACTATACGCATGTTAATCTGAAAGCATTTTCTTTCCACTCTACCATAAATCATGCAAAAGAAACTAGTAATTACTTGTAAACATTGAGTTACCCAGCTTATATCAGAACAAAAAAAATGTGTTACAAAGTACAAATCATCTTATGCAATCATTTACTATTTATTAGGAAAAGACTCGAGTAGTTACCAAACTGGAGAGGTCTTCCTGACTTGGACTATCCTTCTCCCTATAAGAAAGGGGAAGTTCACCACCACTCGATTCGATCTCCTCAATTAACTTTGCAGAGTACAATATCACACCAAATCTCATTGGAATATGATTCTCAAACAATGAAACAATTTTGTCAATTGTCTGCAAATTTTAGAAAAACTTTTAATCCACAAATCGCCTTTGATTGGGTGAAAACAAATTCAAATAGAAATGAGCACAAAAACAATTTGTTTCAGTTCACAAGAAGAAAGAGCTTGCCTCAAGCCCGCAAATGGAAGCAGGGTCCAAAACATAAACTGCATGGAAGAGATTTTTCCGGATGTAACGCAATTGTCCAGGGAAGACTGGCATCAAGATCTAAAGCAGAAAGATGCAAGCAGTTAGAAAATGAAAAGCTAATGAAGATGATCCCGAAAAGCACAGCCCAAAGATCAGAGGAACACGGTACCTCATTCAAATTGCTCCGCCAACGTTTATACATCACATCCACCTCCAAGTTATTGAGATAATGAACATGATCTGAGCGAAAATTGACACGGAAATTACTGGAGTCAGAAGGGGGCAGTGCTGAAAGGAGCTTCCTCGCGGTGCTAACAGGAATCTGAAAATCTCAAGCAACAGGTTACTGCATCAGCATATTTCTTAACAGAATGATCATGAAAAAATTAACACCCAAGCGCTTGGGATAAATATAAAAATGGTAGAGACATAATATCGATATGGATGAATGCACAGACAAAAAGACAAGTGTAAAATTTTGAGGTATGAAGAAACTTCATCTCCCATGTTCAGTCTTGTGTTTGAATGATCTATTTCCTAAAACTTGCAATCATAGTATATTTTATGCACAATTGATGAAAAAGTTCCAATCGACGTTCTAAGTCCTGAACTTACTCTTCATGAGTAGAAGCTGGGCAACAGTCATAATGGCCATCTTAGTAGCTAGCATTGGTAATCAAAATAATGAGCTAAATCATAGTTAAGGTTCAAGCACTATGAATTCATATTTTAATGATGGAAATTACGATATATTGTATGCTGTATAAATACATGAAGCAATTTAGTCTCTGCAGCAAGATGTTTCTGCAGAATATCCTCGGATAACACCCCAGTAAATTAGGTAATTGTTCACCGGAAGCATCAGAAGAAAATCTCAGATAAGTAAAAAAGATGTTAAAACCCAGAGAAGTTGTATTAGACATGCTCACATGCTAGCCCAAAGAGAGTTAGTCAGCTTTCTTGAGAAGGTTCTAGAGCTTCGCACCTTCATTTTAGAGTATTGATCAGCTAATGATAACTCCTTATGGACCATATCAACCAGCCTGGAAAACAAAGTTCAGAATTAAAACAGTAAATAGGACGATCTCCCCTTCTCCCAATGAAACACCTTGGTGATGATAAGACACATCCTAAAATTAAAATCAGGTGAAACCAATATATTGAACCACAGACAAGCAATACTCTATATTGAAGTTATCAGTACAGGAGATGTAAATAGTGCAATATGGAAATGCTACCCATGCAATCCTTAATCTAGCCAACCAAAGTTGTATTAAATAATAAATAGTGATGTCCAAAGTAACCAACGCAAGGATTATATATGACAATCATTCTACACAGAAACACTATCAAATTGCTAGCTGCAGTGTTTTAGATTCTAATCAGAATGCATTGCTATATTGACTTCCTAAGCACAACGCAGGTCTATCTGAAATAGTCCCTAAAGGAATCATTTTTTCTAGAGCTTATTTTCCCATCCTTCAAGAGGGATCAACATAACAAACGACGTCAAAAGACAAAAATCCATCGGAAGGATGAGACAATATATGTTGCTCACTTCCTAAGGGCAATTTTGACAGTTTTAGTTCCAGTATTCACTTCCTTGTTTCAATAGAATCATCTCTCTGAAATTCATTTCTATTTTTCTTTATCACGTATCTTGATAGTTTAACAATAGCACATATTAACAAATATTATAATAAATGAATTACACAGATGGAAAATAAATGGTGGGAGGGGGAGGAATTAGAGGAAGATAGCCTAGCAGCAAGTGGAAGTATTACAGATAAAGGTCAATATCTTCAATATTGACTAAGGCACCATTCAAGGCCATTAACGACTTTCCAGGTGGGATCATTCGCTGATTTTCAACAATTTCCTCTTTGATAGATTCATTGAGCTGCATAAAATTAAATACATATCAAACAATCAGATTCATAATAAATGTCACATTATTAGGAAAAACATTTTACAGGTGGAACGCCAAATATGGTAACTGCAAAATATTTCACCTTCATCCGAGATAAAGAAGAGACAACACTAGGGAAGTTTTGATTAATATCTTGCATTAACTGCAAAGGATCAGCAGCATGAACTATCCTCTGCGCAGTTTGATGCCCTAAATCTGTTTATAAATATTTGGCACCACCAATGGAGTGACCATAAGGTTAGCTTAATCAAAAAGAAGCTCTCATTTCTAACAATGATAAGTACTGGCTTATAACAGTAAAGTTATCATCACCTTTTAATTCCCAGACATCAAGTGTATCAGATACTGCCGACGATAGAAGATAATCCCTGAAAGCCATGATTTCAGATGTCAACTCCGGTTTACGCTCCTACAGATATGGGAAGACGGAATCAGTTCTCCAATCTACAGCCTTGTCAAGGTGGATTGCATGCAACTGTCAGTAAAGTTTGTCAACATTGTTATCTTCACCATCCTTGGCAATATCCTTTTTTTCTTGTTTCTTTTTTTTTGGCTGAAAAGTATGTCCAAAATTCATCAATATATATATGGTACTATAAAAAGCTCATAATACAAACCAGAATCCTAGAGAATATAAATCCTCTGACTTCTTGGCTAAGGTCTTCAGTGTGAGGATCTTCGAGAGTGACCCCTGCAACAATGATAAATTAGATACTTTTTGCTAAAGAAAAGATAATGAACTAAGGACTTGGGTCATTAAAAACTTGATATATGATGCAAAAAAAGCACTAATTTTAAATGTTAGATCAATACCACTATTAAGTAAAATCCGGATTTCTTCAAGAAGTAAAATGGGTGGATCTTATTAAACCTGAAGTTTTGCTCAACTGATAAGAGTATGTTTGAACTCCTAAAATTCAGCTTTTCAAAAAACATTTTAACAGGATTTTGAAAATAAATACACGAACAGCTTTTTAACACAAGTATATACACTTTCAGCAGGAAAAAAGGTATACAGAAAATTGAGTCTTCGAAAGTCATACAAGTTTGGCCTTAATATCATTAAAAAAAAAGAAAAAAGAGGACGTTTCTTTTTGTTGAAAATCTATTGAGAAAATCATGAGATCTGAAGATGCAATCACTATTATCATTGATCCAAGCAATTTCAGCTTAACCATGGAAAATGGTAATGAAAAAGCGAAAAAAATCCTGAAACAAGATAGTGTCAAGTTTCTCATCTTAGAAAAGTCAATATTATCCCATATCAAGCAGTAAAACATCCTAAGCATACAAAATTACTGAGACACTGTCGGAAATTATCTCAGCAATACAACTGTTTGCATCAAGTAGCACAATGCAGATGAGTGCATAACAGGACTTACCTTTTTTCACAGTGCTGTCATCCATGGCCTTGTATTCCATGTTTTTCAGTGCTAGTTCCACACCATAACCACCCAAATTCAAGGAGTCTCTGGTACCAAGAGCTCCACAGGGACCACTTTTTGATTCACACCCAGAAGGTAACACAGGCCGAACCACATAATAGATTTTCCCCTGTGCTAGTTATTGGATAGTCAGTAATAGAATAAATTCTGAAACTATTTTTGGTTCTGGTAATAGGAAAGACAGTACAAAAATAGAGATAGGGGCTATTTTCCACTGTTTAGTTAAGAAGCAACATAAATAGAAAGTAAAGAGGAGCATAGAGTCATGGTAACTGACCTCTCTGGCAGCATTCGCCAAGGTACGATGAAATTGTTCAAAGCAATAGGTCCCCATAGCACCATATAAAATAGCTACTGGACTTCCTACATTTGAATCTGGATGGACATGATCAAATTCAAAAAGCTCGGGGTGAAATGTATCGAGAGATCTGCATACGAAATTATATACACGATAGTTATTAAAGATCAGCAGAGCTCAAAAGTTTTTGGGCATAAACCAACAATATCTCGTCTACATATTACCCTCCCCAGACCCCACCTGGTGGGAGTATACTGGGTAGTTGTTGTTGTTGTTGTTGTTCCATAGACAGAAAAGAAAGCCAGACAGACTTACACTTCTTTGGCGTTCTGCAGCCACACTAGCAACTCGGCAACATCAAAAAATAGTCTTCCACCAGTGTCTATCCAACAACAGTTTCCTTCATGACTTCTTGGATTCTCACCAACAAGCAGAGGATTGATCTTTTTGTTCTTTGCATTATCATTTTGCTGAAATACTCCTCCTTCAGGAGAGCTTGAGCTGTTATCGTCGGCAAGTGGAAAAGAAGAAAGAGATTCCTCTGCCAATTGACGATACATCACTATTCTAGGAGACGCTGATCGAAGAGTGAGAGAAAATTCAAAAATTGATGCCAAAGATTCACTTAATTGAGACCTCCCATATTTTACAATTCTCTTTAAGCAATCTTTGGCAGTACGGCAATCAGAATTTTCATCTGCAGATTGAAGCCAGAACTCAGTAAAATCCCAGTAGAGGTCCTTAGATTCCTTTGATAGCAATTCCCTGTCCATCATGAGCAGAACATCACAAAATATAAAAGGATAAGGCACAGTTTGCTCCTACTACAAGGAAACCTATTAGAAGACTGTTTTGAGGACGTTTTGGAACTAGAAAGAATCTTCAGTGTGGTTTATATATTCGTTATATCATTCCAATTTTATTTATATCCCCAAAGAGATATCCTTAATGTGTAAATAATTTCCTTCATGTGACTGAAAGCACTTGAGCATGCATGATTAAGTAACCAAGACAGTTTGACTTTCTCTACATCTCTTAATTTTGCCGTCAAATTCCTCCTTTATATATTACTATCTGATCTTCTAGACATGCTTCCTTACGATATGTTAATTGTTGCAAGTATCCTTATCTAAACTGACCTACAACTGCTTAGCTTTCCTTCTGCAATTTTATCACCCAAATTTGTTCACTACTTTTCTTTAAACACATGACATTCTAACATTAGATTTGGCATTACTTTCATGGACCTTGTTCTTAAACACTATAACGACTCAGGTTTCCCAAAGGCAGACCATGTAAATATCAAAAATCTCTCATTACACACACTCGTGTGGCCTAGCACTCCATAAGAAAAACGAATATTACATAACTCTCTTTTCCACACACCAAACTAGACGACAAGGTGTACCCCTAGAAGCATTGAAGTAAACAGAACACTATCTTCTACTGAAATTTAGGAATCCTAAACTATAGCAAGAAATATTGTGTCACCATAATTTGTGATGATTAAACTAGTCTTAATTTATCAAGCCTAAAAAGGAAATAGAATAATATACACGCAAAGATGCTATGTAAAACTCAGTTATAATGGTGAAGAAAAACATACCCAGCTTCCAAGAGTACGGGGGTACCAGACCACTTAGCCCTGAGAGCAACCTGAACGTTCTTGGGTTTACTATTTACAGCAGAAACTGAATGCCCAGGAAGGCAAATGCAGAAAGCTACTGCGATCACAACCCAAAACCCAAATCTGAAACGGGTCTCCATTCCTGAATCTTGATGAATATCAATCAGGCTTTTTCGGATGTTTTTAGAAGAATTAAGTCATTCAATAAAATCCAACAATCAAGATTAAAACATTAGTTGGACTGCAGATCAAAGACTTTTGCGCTAAGTACAGTGTGAGAGGAGCATGTTAGGGCTCAGTGAAGTCCTCCTACGTTGCTCAAATGTGTACCTGCGATTGGGAAGGGGCAGCTTTATAGTGCATGGACTTTCCGGATCTTGACCGAACGAAACAAGGGTAGTTTAGTCAATTTATAATATTTCCACGTTCATTTTCTGATATGGCAGGTGTTCATTGGTGAGGCGCTAAGTAAATTACTTTCCCCGGGTCGGGTAATAACCGGTTTTGACCCCGATTCGTGCCTTTCAAATTTGGACCATAAAATTTCTACAATTTTTTCTTAGAAAATTTACACCCCATAACTTAACTTATACACTATATTTATCATAAATAAATGCACTTTAAAATAATTATAATAAATAGCTAAACTTTGAATTTTATAGCAAATACCCACTTCCAAAGCCTATCTTAACTACAATGGTTCTTTGCACAAACCCATATCACAAGCTCTACTTCTTTTTTATTATATCCATCGCCGTTGTCCCACCACTATTGCTCCGTCACCACTACTCCGCCAGCAAAGCTTCGTTTTCTCCGGCGAACGGCCATCACTAACTAATGATTGGTTGCAATAAATAATCTAAGAGACCTGGCCTGGTTTTCGAAGGAAAATTTGATTTTCTCATAGTTTTCCTACAATAGTGTGTTCTCAGATCTGGTCGAATTTTTGTTCCTCTCCATTTTTTATTTTAATACGATGTATATAGTATTTTGTGTGCTAGAAAACACTATCTCCGACGAACTTTCTTCTCTTCTTTGTTATGGAATCATGTACAATGATATAGTACATACATTATATTCTCATATCTAGCCGGAATAAATGTTAATACATAGTAAATACATTGTATTCTTAGATCTGGCTGGAATTTAGTTCGCCTACGGTGATGCAAAGCCTGGAGGCCTCATTTTCAGATCTCCATGTTTTCAAATGATAAATACAATGCATATAGTATATTCTCGAATTTGGCCAGTTTTTTATTCGTCTCCAATTAGAGAATAAATATAGTGTATACAACGTTTAACTTGGCCGAAAAAGGCCATCTCCGATGAACTTTCTTCTTTTTCTACATGTATACTGTATTGGCCACAATTTGATTTCATGATAATGAATGAGACCGACGTAAATATTAAAGCCTTGTCATGATTAATAAATGGTATAGCCATTTATTAACAAGATTATAGGGCAGTTACCTAACGTGACAACTAAGGCCACGGCCTGGCCGTCCTTACGAGGGCGTCCCCTCTATGTGGTCCCAACCCCTTGGCGTCGGCTAGCAGATCTTCTAGCTATAAATACTAAGATAAATAACCCTAAATGGGGAGCTGCTTCTTCTTCTTCACATATACTTCTAAAAGAAGAGATAATACATCATTGTAAGGCTCTAAACCTCTCTATGGAGAGGCAGACCAAACCAGTATCAATAATAAAAGATCTTCATCTTCCTCCCTTTAACTTATAACTGTTGTCTCTTGTACCTTATTCTTTTGGTTTGTGGATTTATTACGATCTACTGTGATTGGCCCTCCATTTATTTTAATTGTTTTATGCTTATAAACTGAATGAAAACTTTGAGCTAAACAATTTGGCGCCGTCTGTGGGAATTTCATAGCAGAATCACGTAGTTTATCCTTAGACTGAAAAAGAAAAATGAACAACCCAGCTCGAACGAGCCCAAACGGCATATCGGATCATAGGAAGTCAAAAACCTTGAGATGAGCTTGCTTCCACATCCCCGCGTCTCCGAGCAAGGGAAAAAAAAAAGAAGAAGAAGCAGATTCCCCATCCCTTTGGGGAAAATAGGCCTAAGGTACCTCGCCCCTTTCCACACGGGCTCTTGCCAAAAGGGAGGACAGCATTAAAGCATCTCTCTAACTCAGGCTACGCGCCCTCAAATATTACAAAGGTTCAACTACGGTTGAACGTCAGCTCAGGCTATGTGCCTTAGACTTTGGTTATGTGCCTTCAATTCAGGCTACGCGCCCTCAAATATTACAAATGTTCAACTACGGTTGAACGCCAGCTCAGGCTATGCGCTTCACCCGAAATTTCAACTACGGTTGAACTGGACTCAGGTTATGTACCTTCAATTCAGGCTACGTGCCCTCAAATATTACAAAGATTCAACTACGGTTAAACGTCAGCTCAGGCTATGCGCCTTCACCCGAAAGTCCAACTACGGTTGAACTGGGACTCAGGCTATGCGCCTTCAATTTAGGCTACGCGCCTTCAATTCAGGCTACGCGCCTTCAAATATTACAAAGGTTCAACTACGGTTGAACGTAAGCTCAGGCTACGCGCCTTTACCCCAAAGTTCAACTACGATTGAACTGGGACTCAGGCTATGTGCCTTCAATTCAGGCTACGCGCCTTTTCAAATATTACAAAGGTTCAACTACGGTTGAATGTCAGCTCAGGCTACGCGCCTTCACCCGAAAGTTCAACTACGGTTGAACTGGCACTCGGGCTATGTGCCTTCAATTCAGGCTACGCGCCTTCAAATATTACAAAGGTTCAACTATGGTTGAACGTCAGCTCAGGCTACGCGCCTTCATCCGAAAGTTCAACTACGGTTGAACTGGGACTTAGTCGATGTGCCTTCAATTCAGTCTACGCGCCTTTTCAAATATTACAAAGGTTCAACTACGGTTGATGTCATCTCAGGCTTTGAGCCTTCACCCGAAAGTTCAACTACGGTTGAACTGGGACTCTGGCTATGTGCCTTCAATTCAGGCTACGCGCCTTCAAATATTACAAAGGTTCAACTACGGTTGAACTTCAGCTCAGGCTACGCGCCTTCACCCGAAAGTTCAGCTACGGTTGAACTGGGACTCAGGCTATGTGCGTTCAATTCAGGCTACACGCCTTTAAATATTACAAAGGTTCAACTACGGTTGAACGTCAGCTCAGGCTACGCGCCTTCACCTGAAAGTTCAACTACGGTTGAACTGGGACTCAGGCTATGTGTCTTCAATTCAGGCTATGCGCCTTCAAATATTACAAAGATTCAACTACGGTTGAACGACAGTTCAAGCTACGCGCCTTCACCCAAAAAGTTCAACTACGATTGAACTGGGGTTCAGGTTATGCGCCTTCAAATATGACAAAAGTTCAACTACGGTTGAACAGCAATTCAGGCTATGCGCCTTCAAATATTACAAAGATTCAACTACGGTTGATGGAAGTTCAGGCTACACGCCTTCACCCAAAAAGTTCAACTACGGTTGAACTGGGACTCAGGCTATGCGCCTTCAAATATTACAAAGATTCAACTACGGTTGAAGCGGCAGTTCAGGCTACGTACCTTCACCCAAAAAGTTCAACTACAGTAAAATCGGGACTCAGGCTATGTGCCTTCGACTTCAAATATTATATAGGTTCAACTACGGTTGAACGGCAATTCAGGCTATGCGCCTTCAAATATTACCAAAAGTTCAACTACGGTTGAACAACAATTCAGGCTATGCACCTTCAAATATTACAAAGATTCAACTATGGTTGAACAGCAGTTCAGGCTACGCGCCTTCACCCAAAAAGTTCAACTACGGTTGAACTACGACTCAGCTATGCGCCTTCAAATATTACAAAGATTCAACTACGGTTGAACGGCAGTTCAGGCTATGCGCCTTCAAATATTACAAAAAGTTCAACTACGGTTGAACAGCAATTCAGGCTATGCGCCTTCAAATATTACAAAAAATTCAACTATGGTTGAAGAGCAACTCAGGTCGAGTGCCCCCGCCATTGCGAATTACAAAATAATTCAATTATGAGTTGAACAGGACTCAGGCTAGACGAGCCGAAGCCAAGAACACATGTCCCCAAGGCTGTGAGCCGGGCCGTAATCAGATGAGAACAAGCACCCCCAAATGTCCAATCACAGACGAACCCCAGGTCGGGCCAAGCGCCCCGCCGTTCAAGTAAGTACGACTAACTCAAACTAAAGTGTTGACCCGCGCAAAGTTCGGCCCAAGTCGAACTACAAGGCCGTGCTTTTCATTATCACAGCAGTAGTTCGACTAAGCCCGAACTGGGACTAAGGCTATGTGCCGCCACTGCCCAAACAAGGCTACAACCCACTCCCAACAAGTGGAGGAAGGTGACGACCAAATGCGTCTATCTATGGCCAATGACATCTACACCAACTTTCCTTAAGGCAAGGAATCAATTCGATAATGGTCGAAATCACCTAACCGGTTGAGACTATTAACATGCTCACTAGAAAAACTCTAAGGCAAGGCCCTCCCAAACAAGCACAAAAAAAAGAATAAGGTGTATTCGATACAAGGCAAACAGAAGGGAAGAAAGCCACATATATTTACAAAATTTACACGCGGTGACCCCTATTACATTGGCCCAAGGCCGGCAAAGAAAAAAAAATAGAAAAAGTAAACAAAAACTAAACAAACATTACAAATTTTTCCATTTGTTCACTCGGCGCCCCCCAATTAGAGAATAAATACAGTGTATACAACGTTTAACTTGGCCGAAAAAGGCTATCTCCGATGAACTTTCTTCTTTTTCTACATGTATACTGTATGGGCCACAATTTGATTTCATGATAATGAACGAGACCAACGCATTTATTAAAGCCTAGTCATGATTAATAAACGGTATGGCCATTTATTAACAAGATTATAGTGCAGTTACCTAACGTGACAACTAAGGCCACGGCCTGACCGTCCTTACGAGGGCGTCCCCTCTATGTGGTCCCAACCCCTTGGCGCCAGCTCACAGATCTCCTAGCTATAAATACTAAGAGAAAGAACCCTAAATCGGGGGCTGCTTCTTCTTCTTCACATCTACTTCTAAAAGAAGAGATAATATATCATTGTAAGGGTCTGAACCTCTCTATGGAGAGGCAGACCAAACCAGTATCATTAATAAAAGATCTCCATCCTCCTCCCTTTAACTTATAACTGTTGTCTCTTGTACCTTATTCTTTTGGTCTATGGATTTATTACGATCTGCTATGATTGGCCCTCCATTTATTTTAATTGTTTTATGTTTATAAAGTGAATGAAAACTATGAGCTAAACATATACATCGATAATGTAGCTGTATTTATTTTTATTTATCGATGTTGTTGATTTTTTGGTATAGTGAATAATTGAGATATTTGATAATTGTATTGTGGTTTTCACATGTTAAATGCATTTTTCTAACTAGTATCCAAGCTCTCATAGGTTTTATTGACTATACCCAAAATACAACCATTATGTGCGAACAACTACAGTTGATATATCTCTCCATCAAAATTATATTCATTAATATAATTATTATGTGTGAACAAATATTATTAATACAATTTTTCCATCAAAGCTGTATTTATTGATACAACTTAGCAGCAGATTGATATAGCGAATATTGAGTTTGGTTGTATATGATTGGTACGTCGAAATTAATACATTAGCTATAAAAAGTAATTATACAAATCGTAGCTACTCTGAGTAATAGCTATCAGACTATAGTTATTTCTGAAAGTTCCCTTTTTTTCTTCACATTGACTAAATACTCTCACGTGATTAGAAAAAATGTTATGAATAGAATTGTACTTATAGTGAATGTCTATCTTTTAGATAGTTTGTTACTTTGTGGCTAAGTCATTTTTTCCCTATCAATAAAGGAGCTTTACCCCATTGTTAATTATCCTAAAATTACTGATAATTATCTCTCTCTTTCTCTGCAATATTGTTCTTTTTCTTTTATTATTTCATTACACGTTATCAATACGGGACTCTACCGTCTCAAGAAGCTCTTTGAGAAGACTAAGGTATAATTTTCCTCCTCTTTTTATTATGACTAATATTGTGAAAAAAAAAGTTTGTGCCCTTGAAATTTCGGGCAAGAACTGTATGACATGGGCGTTTGATGTTGAAATCCATTTAGATGCAAATGGGTCGTGCAGATGCCATCAAAGATAAAAATAAAGTATCTACTCAAGATTGTGCTAAAACCTTGATTTTCTTGTGTCATTACCTTGATGAAAGATTGAAAATAAAATATCCCATAGTCAAAAATCTACTTTTTTGTGGAATGGCTTAAGGAAAGATATGACAACTTAAAGTTGGTCACTCTTCCACAAGCACGATTAAATTGGGCTCATATGAGGCTCCAAGACTTTAAATCTGTTTCTGAATATAATTATGCAATATTCAGAATTACTTCTAAATTGTAACTCTGTGGAGATAGTATTAGTGAATATGATATGCTTGAAAAATGTTGACAATATTTCTTTCCTCCAATATGGTCTTGCAACAGCATTACTGAGAGAAAGGTCTCGAGAAGTAATCTGAGTTGATTTTTCTTCTCCTTGTGGCTGATGTTGATACCCAATTTTTTCCTATGTACTTTTCACATGAAAAATACTTTTAAAATAGCATATATGTGCATTATAAATATGTCCAAGTATTTTAGCATTTTTCTTAATTTTAAAAAGATTTTTAAATCCATTTATTGCTTTATTTTAACAGTACAAAAATCAATAATTATTCCTCAAATTATTATTTTTGTTATTAACTTATTTTATTCTTATATTTTATACCAAAATATAGCTAAGGTAATTTGTACACATTTATACAAATTTATTTGATATTTTAAAGCTAAATTGCATATAATGTAGTTTTAGCCCATTTTAAGATTTAATTATATTTTATAATTACAAAAAAGATTCCAATATTTTTAATTTTATATTTATATATTATTAATTAATTTAGTGCCTTTAATTAATTTTTAAAAATTATTTTATCATTTTTATAAAATAAAAATGAAAAATGGCTATTTAAATACTAGCCTATTTTATTTCGATTTTAGCCTAAAGTCAGCCCCCTCAATTCACCCAATTTCCATCCCAAATTACCCAGCCCAATTTTAATTTAATATGAACCCTGACCCCCTTATCCAACCCGCCTGACTTCCCTTTTGATCCAGGTCGTTGATCATTTTGATTCAGGCCATTGATTATTTTGATCAACGACCACAATTTCCCCTTTCCTTTTTTTATTCATCGACCCCTACCAACCCTATCCCATTTCTCACCAACCGCCGCCTTTAAATCCTCTCCTCTCTTAAACTCTCTTGAACATTCCTTAACCCTAGCCCCCTCTTACCGTCTTCAACCTGGAAACCCACCGAAAGCCATAGCTACTCTGTCCATGGGAGCCCTATACACACCTCTCCTTGCTCTTATACGCTTGATACTTGAAGATTCGAGGTCTGACTTCAAATTTTTTCACCCAAACCTCTGCTGATTCAAGTTTTCACGGCCATCTCCGGCCTTGCTTTGGCGTATTATGGACTTCTGAGTCTGATTCTAACTTCTCCGACTTAGATCAGTGTCCTGTTCAAAGACATTCTCATTATATGATTCTTCTGAAACCCTAAATCGTCGAGGTTTTTTCCGATTTTCTTAGATCTGTTGTGTATCCATGCTCTACTTGAGTTTTCAAATGATTACCCCAACTTTTCTTTCAAAAATTACTTTCAAAATCACTTCTTTTTTATTTAGGGTTTTCTGAAAATGCTTAAAATATTTCTCTGACTATTCTTTATGTGTATTTGTCTATATTATGTTCTTATATTTTCTTTCTACACGCATCTTCTTTTACCGTGTTCTTATATTTTATTTTATGTAATGATCCGACCCGTCGTCACGTGAGTTACCACCCCATTTTCCCCATTTTACGCTTCTATATGTTTCATTATATGTGTTTGGAGAATTTGAAGTAATTCAGATTGAGTCTGGTTAGAAATGAGACAATTAGTCTCTTTATGAGAAGGTTAGTTTGGAAAAGTTAACCGAACGTTGACTTATGAGTTAGAGGGATTGGAATGGATTTCCGATGATTCGGCTAGTTTCAAGTGGTGATTTATGACTTAGGAGCGCAATCGGAATTGAATTTTGAGGTCCGGTATAGAATTAGGCTTGAAATTGCTAGTTTGAATTTTGGCGAATTGCGGTTGATAGGTGATATTTTGATATGGGGGTCAGAATGGAATTTCAACAATTGCAACAGCTCCGTTAGATGATTTTGGATATACGTGCAAAGTTTCAGGTCATTCGGAGGTGTTTAGATGGGGTTTTAGACCAAATGCAGGTTTCAGAAGTTTTAGTTTGACTTAGGCTTGAATCCGTGGTAATTTGATGATTTTGATGTTTATGATAGTGTTTTTATACTACGAGCAAGTTTGAATGAAGTAATAGGATGTATCTATTCTTTTGGTTGAGGTCCCAAGGGCCTCGGGGTGGTTTCGGATGGCTAACGGGGAATTTGGAACATGAAAAGTGCAGCAGAAAACTGCAGAGAAATTTAACTTTTTGCGATCTGGCTGTGATCGCGTAGAAGGCCTGGAGGAGTCTCAGAAATTGCTCTATGCGATCGCGTAAGGGGGCTTGCGATCTCATAGAGGGATGGTTCAGTGCGGTCGCGTGGGTGTGTATGCGATCGCGTAGGAGGAGGAAGCAGTGCTATGCGATTGCAAGGGGTCTTATGGGGTCGCGTAAGAGGATTTTGGGGCCCTAGATTTTTGGCCTACGCAATTGCAGGGGTAGTTATGTGATCGCAAAGGGTCGCTACAGTAGTCTGACAGAATGTTTTAAAACCCTTTGGTCCGCAACCCACACCATTTTCCCACCATTTTTACTCCACTAAGAGAGTTTTTTGAGCGATTTGAAGAGGGTTTTCAACGGGTAGTGAATGGAATTCATATCGTGCGGCTTGTTGCTATGAAAAATAAATCTCTGTATTCTATTCTCTCGCAGATGGCGAGAACCCGTGCTAACAGACATGGCGGACGACCACCAGTACCACCTGTTAGAGGCCGTGGTAGCGGTCGTGATAGTAGTCGAGACGGACCAGCAGGGGTAGCACCTGCAAACCCACCAGCTGCCCAGGTCCAGGACCAGCCCCCAGCTGTAGATGCTCCAGCAGCACCTGTTCAGGCACCGATAGTGCCTATCGTGATTCCTGGTCTCCAGAAGACCTTAGCACAGATCCTATCAGTTTGTACTGGCCTGGCTCAGGATGTTTCAGCTACCACTGCAGCAACTACTTCATAGGCCGGGGGAGGCAATCAGACCCCTGCTGCTCGCACATCTGAGCTGGTAGTGCAAGGTTTGCAGACACCAGAGGCACCACCAGTTCAGAAGGTTTCCCTAGTTCAGCCGGTTGCACAGGTTCATGATAATATGGTTCCAGTTATGCCAGATGATGAGCAGCGTCGTGTTAAGAGATTCAGCAGACGTGTACCTCCTACTTTTAGTGGTGTTCCGAGCGAGGATGCCCAGGGTTTTCTCGACAAGTGTAGACGTATGTTGCAGAAATCAGGGATCTTGGAGACTAGCGGTGTGTCCTTTACTACTTTTCAGTTCTGAAGTGCATCCTTCACTTGGTGGGGGGCATATGAACGGCGTAGGTCGCTGGGTGCAGTGCCATTGTCATGGCAGGAGTTCTCCATCTCTTTCTGGAGAAATGGTTGCCACAGTCACAAAAGAAGGAGCGACGCAGGCAGTTTGAGTATCTTCGTTAGGGAGATATGACCGTGTCTCAGTATGAGATGAGATCTTCAGAGCTCACTCGTTATGCTCTATGGATGGTAGTGACTGATCGGGAAAGGATTAGTAGGTTCGTGGATAGACTCAATTATCCCATCCGTATCCTGATGGCTCGAGAGAGGATTCTGAGCTGCACGTTTGAGGATGTAGTCGATATTGCCTGAGATATTGAGACAGATCAACGGCAGGAGAGAGAGGAGCGGGAGGCCAAGAGGCCTCGTGGATCAGACAGTTTCAGTGGTGCTCCGTTTAGAAGCCAGCATCAGCAGAGCAGAGGTCGTTCTTACCGGTCTCACCAGTCAGCTTATTCCGAGTATCGAGTGACATCTTCAGGACGTGGTCACCAGGGGTACCAGCAGGGCCAGTCTTCACTGAGCCCCCTTCCAGCTAAGAGCCCTACTCCTGCTTCTTCAGCCCAAGGTTCATCTGCAGCGAGGGGTTCCCATCAGTCCCCTTCTCCAGCTCCAGGTTGTTGCTACAACTACGGTGAGTTGGGTCATATGAAGAGACAGTATCCTCGGCTCCGTAGTAGATAGACTCAGCTGAGGGATCAACCCTCATCTTCTGCTCCTGTTTCTTTAGCACCCGCTCGGTCAGCTAGGAGTGGAGGTCGGGTAGCCAAAGGTCGCCCCAGGGGTAAAGACCATTCTGCCGGTGGTCAGGCTCGTTTCTATGATCTTCCAGATAGGAAGGACGCCATCGGATTGGATGCTGTCATCATAGGTATTATTTCAGTCTACCATAGAGATGCCTCTATCTTATTTGATCCCGGTTCTACCTATTCCTATGTGTCTTCATATTTTTCTCATCATTTGTGTACGACCCAAGGTTGTCTTGCTTTACCTGTGCACGTATTCACCCTGGTGGGTGATACTATTGTAATAGACCATTGTATCGGTCCTGTCTTGTTACTATTGGGGGTATGGAGTCCCGAGTTGACTTGTTATTATTGGGCATGGTGGATTTCAACGTGATTCTGGGTATGGATTGGCTATCCCCGTACCATACTATTATGGACTGTCATGCTAAGACAGTTACATTGGCTATTCCGGGTATTTCGAGGATCGAGTGGCAAGACGTGACTGATTATGTACCCAACAGGGTGATTTCTTTCCTAAAGGCCCAATTGATGGTTGGGAAGGGTTGTTTGTCGTACTTGGCTTTCATGATAGATGTGGGAGCTGAGGCTCCTAGTCTTGATTTGGTTCCCATTGTGAGAAATTTCCCTGATGTGTTTCCAGCAGACCTGCCGGGCATGCTGCCGGACAGGGACATTGATTTCGGTATTGGTCTAGTGCCAGGCACTCAACCCATATCTATCTCTCCCTATCATATTGCACCAACGAAGCTAAAGGAGTTGAAGGAACAACTTCAGGAAATCCTAGATAAGGGGTTCATTCACCCGAGTGTGTCACCGTGGGGTGCAATGGTCTTATTTGTAAAGAAGAAGGATGGCACAATGAGAATGTGCATTGATTACCGACAGTTGAATAAGGTGACAGTGAAGAACAAGTATCCACTTCCCCGTATTGAGGATTTGTTTGATCAACTCCAGGGAGAAAGGGTATTATCTAAGATTGACCTCCGATCAAGCTATCACCAGCGGAAGATTAGGGATTCAGACATTATGAAGACGACTTTCAGATGAGATATGGGCCCTACGAGTTTCTAGTGATGTCCTTCGGGCTGACTAATGCCCTAACCACATTCATGCATTTGATGAATAGTATATTTTGGCGGTATCTGGATTCTTTTGTGATCGTGTTTATTGATGATATATTGGTGTACTCGCGTAGCCAGGAGGAGCACACACATCACTTGATGGCGGTATTTTAGAGATTGAGAGACGAGAAGCTTTATGCAAAGTTCTCCAAGTGTGAGTTCTGGCTTAGTAATATGGCTTTTCTGGGACACATGGTGTCTAGTGATAGTATTCAGGTTGACCCAAAGAAGATTAATGTGGTGCAGAGTTGGCCCAGACCGCCCTCAGCTACTGAGATTCGGAGTTTCCTCAGTTTGGCGGGTTATTACCACAAGTTCGTATAAGGCTTTTCATCTATTGTTTCACCTTTGACAAAGTTGACGCAGAAGAATGCTCCATTTTTGTGGTTGGATGAATGCGAGGAGAGCTTCCAGAAGCTCAAGTCGGCTTTGGCCACAGCTCCGGTACTAGTGTTGCCATCAACTTCAGCTTCTTACACGGTGTAGTGTGATGCTTTGAGAGTTGGTATCAGTTGTGTATTGATGCAGGAGGGTAGAGTGATTTCTTATGCTTCTCGTCAGCTAAAGCCCCATGAGAAGAATTACCCTGCTCATGACTTAGAGTTGGTTGCAATTGTTCATGCCTTGAAGATTTGGAGGCATTATCTATATGATGTATCTTGTGAGGTATATACGGACCATCGCAGTCTTCAGCACTTGTTTAAGCAGAATGACCTTAATCTGAGATAGTGGAGATGGCTTGAGTTACTCAAAGACTATGATATTACCATTTTGTATTATCCCGGGAAGGCCAATGTGGTGGCAGATACTTTGGGTAGTTTGGCGTACATTCCAGTTGAGGAGAGGCCCCTTGCAGTTGATGTTCAGGCCTTGGCCAATCAGATGGTGAGGTTAGATACTTCTAAGCCCAGTCGAGTATTGGCTTGTGTGATTTCCCGATTGTCTTTGTATGACCGCATTAGAGAGCGCCAGTATGATGACCCGCATTTGCTTGTCCTGAAGGACAGGGTCCAACATGATGATGCTAGAGATGTGACCATTGGAAATGATGGTGTGTTGCGGATACAAGGCCGAATTTGCGTGCCCAATGTGGATGGTCTTTGGGAGTTGATATTAGAGGAGGCCCACAGCTCGCAGTATGCGATTCATCCGGGTGCTGCAAAGATGTACCAGGATTTGAGACAGCATTACTGGTGGAGGAGGATGAAAAAGGATATTACGAATTATGTGGCTCGGAGTCTCAATTATCAGAAGGTCAAGTATGAGCACCAGAGACCCGATGGCGTATTCCAGCGGATGGATATTTCGGAGTGAAATGGGAGAATATTAAAATGGATTTTTTTAGTGGTCTTCCTCATACCTTGAAAAAGTTTGATTCGATTTGGGTAATTGTGGATAGGCTGACCAAGTCTGCGTACTTCATTCCGATATGTACTACCTATTATGCGAAGAAGCTAGCAGTGATTTCACCAGGGAGGTTGTACGGTTACATGGGGTCCTCGTTTCCATTGTCTCAAATAGGGGTACTCAGTATACTTCCCAGCTCTAGAGGACTTCTCATCAGGAGTTGGGCACACAGGTACAGTTGACCACAACATTTTATCCACAGACGGACGGCAGTCTAAGCGTACTATCCAGATATTGTAGGACATGTTGCGTGCATGTGTTATTGATTTTAGAGGTTCTTGGGTTGAGTTATTACCACTTGTTGGGTTTGCCTATATTAACAGCTATCAATCCATCATTCAGATGGCGACATATGAGGCCTTATATGGGAGATGATGTAGGTCTCCGGTTGGTTGGTTTGAGCCCGACGAGGCTAGATTAATGGGGATAGAGTTAGTTCAGGATCTCTTAGAGAAGGTGAAAGTGATCCAAGAGAGACTTCGTACAGTCGCGCCAGAAGAGTTATGCAGACCGGAAGGTTCGAGATGTATCTGATGCGGTGGGTGAAAAGGTCTTGTTGAAGGTTTTGCCTATGAAAGGCATTATGAGGTTTGGAAAGAAAGGGAAGATGATTCCAAGGTTCATTGGACCTTTTGAGATACTTAGGAGGATCAGGGAGGTGGAATATATGCTCGCTTTGCCACCTAGTTTGTCGGGAGTTCATCCGGTGTTCCATGTCTTTATGCTCCGGAAGTATGTTGGGGACCTGTCTCATGTATTAGACTTAAGCACGTTTCAGTTGGATGAAGATTTGACCTACGATGTGGAGCCAGTGGCTACTTTTGGTCGTCAGGTTCGAAAGTTAAGATTAAAGTACATAGCTTCAGTGAAGGTGCAGTGGAGGGGTCAGCCCATGGAGGAGACCACTTGGGAGACCGAGAAGGAGATGCAGAGCAGATATCCTCACTTGTTTGATACTCCATGTATGTTTCTTGACCCATTCTAGGACAATCGTTTGTTTAAGTTGGGGAGGATGTAACGACCCGACCCGTCGTCACGTGAGTTGCCGCCCCATTTTCCCCATTTTATGCTTCTATATGTTTCATTATATGTGTTTGAAGAATTTGAAGTAATTTGGATTGAATTCGGTTAGAAATAAGACAATTAGTCTCTTTATGAGAAGGTTAGTTTGGAAAAGTTAACTGAATGTTGACTTATGAACTAGAGGGCTCGGAATGGATTTTCGACGATTCGGCCAGTTTCGGGTGGTGATTTATGACTTAAGAGCGCAATCGGAATTGAATTTGGATGTCCGGTGTAGAATTAGGCTTGAATTGGCTAAGTTTGAATTTTGGCGAATTCGGGTTGATAGGTGAGATTCTGATCCGGGGATCGGAATGAAATTCTGATAGTTGCAGCAGCTCTTTTAGATGATTTTGGATATGCGTGCAAAGTTTCAGGTCATATGGCGGTGTTTATGTTGGGTTTTAGACCAAATGCAGGCTTCAGAAGTTTTAGTTTGGCTTAGGCTTGAATACGTGGTAATTAGATGATTTTGATGTTTATGATTGTGTTTTTATGCTACAAGCAAGTTTGAATGAAGTAATAGGACATATCTGTGCTTTTGGATGGGGTCCCGAGGGTCTCGGGGTGGTTTTGGATGGCTAAAGGGGAATTTGGAACATGAAAAGTGCAGCAAGAAAATTGCAGGGAAATTTAACTCTATGCGAGCGTAGGTCTGGCTGCGATCGCGTAGAAGGCCTAGAGGAGTCTCAGAAATTGCTCTTGCGATCGCATAGGTATGAGGGATGGTTCAGTGCATAAGTGGGTGTGTATGCGATCGCGTTGTAGAAGGAAGCAGTGTTGTGCGATCGCAAAGGGTCTTATGCGATCGCATAAGAGGATTTTGGGGACCCTGGATTTTTGGCCTATGCGATCGCAGGGGTAGTGATGCGATCGCACATGGGTCACTACAGTAGTCTGACAGAATGTTTTAAAATCCTTTGGTCCGTGACCCACACTATTTTCCCACCATTTTTACTCCACCAAGAGAGCTTTTTGAGCGATTTGAAAAGAGTTTTCAACGGGTAGTGATTGAAGGTAAGTTTCTTGACTTAGAAAAACCATTTTTATGAAGAATTAACCCTCAATCCATGAAAATAGTTTGAAATTTTGAAGAACTAGGGCTTGGTTTTTCAAAACGAATTTTTAGGGTTTGAAAGGCCATATGAGCCCTGTTTTCAACAAACTTTATATGTACGGACTCGTGGCGAGATGAGAAATCCGTTGATGTAATTTTTGAAATTTTTTGAGAAGTGGGCTTGTGGCTTGGGTTTAACCAACTTCGTGATTTTTATTATTTTTTGAGTAATTTCGATTGATTTATGCTTCTTTAACAGATAATAACGTCTTCGTAGTGGTTTTGACTAGATTCGACGCGGGAAGAGGTTGATTCGAGAGGCAAGGGTGTTGCTAGCTAGTTTTCGGCCGGCTAAAGGTGAGTAATTGATATAACTGCTACGCTGAGGGTTTGATACCCGAGAATTTCACATCGTAATGCTATATTGAGGCGTGACACGCATTCCACGATGAGTGCGGAGTCGGATACAGTTGGGGATTGAGATTTAGTCCATCCTAAGTGATTATTGCTATTATATTGGCGACTGGAACACATACCTTGTTATTGTGAATTGGGCTTATTGTCGTGCTTGGGGCCTTGTTCCGACCTGTAGAATCCTTAGGGGATCTTTATATATTTTCCTCACTTGTGTGCATCACATAAATTCTCAGTCACGTTTTCAAATAATAAATCAATATAATAATTGTGTTTTATACAGGAACTTAAAATGAAAAAGGATATGAGGGCTGAGATCCCTATAGATGCCCCGTCCTATTGTTGGTGGACTTGTTTGACTGAGATGGGTCGGGGACCCTGTAGTGAGGATGATTTCCTAATATGGATCGGGCTACACACCGTAGCGATTATATATATATATATATATTGATATAGAGGGCGAGAGCCTGTTTTATGCCAATACCTGGCTGATATTGCGCCTGGGCTGTAGGATCCCCTCCGGAGTCTGTACACACCCCTAGTGAGCGCCGTCGACGTTAAATAAGTGGAGCGGGCTGCACGCCGCAGCGGGCACTGGATTGTACCATTATATGTATTGCATTCTGCCATGCATTGTTCCTTAAATGTATTAATTTTGTTGTGTACTGTTTCCACTATTGGATATGAACTGCTAGATATAGAGTACTTTGTGCATTTACTGTGTTTTGTTACCTTCAGCCTTTTGTTATGTCTATTACCAGTGAGTTAGAAGTATTCACTTTACTCCCTGCACTTTGTGTGCATATCCAGGGCAGTCTCAGGCTAAGTGATTTCAGCGGATCCAGAATTCTTTTGGGAGTACTTGAGGTATCTGCGGGGCGTTCGCAGCCGATGATTCTCCCCTCTATCTTTATCCTTTATTTCCACATTATCAGTGTTTGACATACTTTGTATTAGGATATTATTCTGTCATTAGAGGCTCATGGTCGTGACACCGGGTCCTAGTTGGGCTGTTTCGGTAAATTTCTTAGTTTTTTCGTATTTTATCAGTTTTTCAGACATTGACTTAAATGATTCATCACGATCGGGTTGGGGTCGTGACATTTTACCACGCATGTTCTTCTACTGTGTTTTCTATATTCCGTTCTTTCTTCTACTGTGTTTTCTATGCTATGTTCTCGTATGTTTCCTTACCATGTTCTGATATTTTCTTCTACCATGTTTCACCTACTATATTCTTCTGTTGTGTTCTTAATTGTTTACTGTTTTCTCTTCTACTGAACCTTGTCTAAAGTTTCTTCTAAAAGATCGACTTAAACATGTTTTTTTATTGTCTTATCAGCCTTTTTTCATTATGCTCCGAATTAGTTTCTTCACTTAGTTTGCTCTAACCCTTCTTATATGTTTTCTCATGGGTTTTGGAAAGAAACCTCTGAATATGTTTCGACTCCTTGCCTCCTCATCTCTGTGTTTTATTTAAGGTGGAAACCCTAGAATTTAGGGATTCCGCCGAGGTTTGAATAGGTGAACTAGGGTTTTATTCTTTAGAACCCTTAACTCTTTCAGACTGGTTTTTGAGTCTCTGAATTGAGTTTGGATGTCTTTGTTTTCATACAATGTTGATCCATTTGCTAAGCTCTTCTATACTTGATTATTTCTACTGATTTTTACAATGGCATGGCAAATTTCTTTCATGTTCAAACGTGTATGTATACATTTTATATGTGATGATTCTTTCTTCAAATAGGTTTTCAAACTAGTGATTTATTCAGAATTACCTTTTAATAGGTCCAATTGATTGCTGCTGATTTGCCTTAAGTTAAAACCTTTCCACCTTTTGACTCGGTTCATTCATAACAAATCTTTGGATTTTTGATTTCTTGGCTATTAATTTATTCTCTTTTCTTAAATTGTACACTCGCGTGTTTCAAAACACCTTGTCCTTAAATAAAACCTTATGTATTTACTCATAATTTACTACTTTGCACAAAATGTTTGATTAATTTGTTTCCTTAATTAGTTTTTTCCGTTTGAAATATGAATCCCTTAATTAAGGGAAAACCTTGTGTATTTTATTGACAATCAGTTTTCAAACTATTTCTTACCTTATTTCTGCCTGCTTTATACAATATAAAAGGAACAACTCTTTTTCACAAACACACTACACACTTCATAATTTCACAACCTCTTTCGAACTCATACTTAGAGTATTCTTGTTTCCTGTTTGCACTTTGGCTTTTACAAGACTACTGCTTTCTCTTTACTTGTCTCTTTGAAACTGGTATGTCCTAATTTAAGTTTCAGCATCACCCCAATATGTTTACTTACAGCTTTCTATATTCATGCCTACTTTCTACTGCAAAGTTAAATATTTAACTAGCATGTTGATTTCTTTTTGCTTGTTTCTATTGTGAATCCCTGCTCCCTATTTCCCTTTATGTGCTTTGAGTTATAGTTTAAAACATGGCAATATGCAAGTTATTGTCCATGGTTTGAACTTGATCCCTTAGGGGATCCTAACCTCCAAAACAATGTGTTAGCATTCCCGATTGATGGGTATGCCCACTAGCATGTTCTTGCTTCTTTACCACTTCCCCTTTCCCCTTCTCAGAACTCTGCACTTGCACTTTTTCCTAGTTTCTAAGTTCTGCGCCCCCACCCCCCTGTGAGCCTTGTCTTGGGACCTTGAGGTCCCTCTAAACTTGGACACTTGAGAGCTGGCCCTTCTACACTGCAGTATGACTTAATCTTACAATGCATTTGGGTGTGAGTACTGCCTGGAGTCCATATGAGGATCTTAAGGAACTTTGACACATCCCAAATCAAAGAAAGGTTTTGGATCATAATCTCTTGGAGTTGATTTACTCCGTACTTTAGACAGGAAGTCTGAATCAGACTCTCGTTAGTTGTAATTTTTAATTTTCTGATGTATTTTCTTTACTTTATCTTTGGACTGTAATAACTTTGTAATAAACTTCTGGGTGATTAGTGAAAAAGGGAGAGGTAACCATACATGCAAGGGGTAGATATCCTGCTCATAGGGAATTTTTTCACTTCTGCATTCATATATCCTGCCTATAGCTTTGCACTTCTGCTTTCATGTAGATGACTTGCCTATAGGTTACTTCTGAAATTCTGCATTCATATAGAGAACTTGCCTATAGGTTACTTCTGAAATTCTGCATTCATACGGATAACTTGTCTATAGGTTACTTCTCAACTTCTACATTCGTATAGATAAATCGCCTATAGGCCTCTTCTGAAATTCTGCATATCATATAGATAATATGCCTATAAGACTTCCTGAATTTTGCATGTGCATCTGTCACTAGGCAAACGTGTTTATAGGTCTTCAATAATCAACCGCATTTAGATGTAATGCCTATAGGACTTCTGCACTCTTGCCATGCTTGTAAAAGTGTTTAATATCAACAACGCCTAGAAAGCATGCCGATAGAAATTAATAATCTAGTTTGAAACATTTCACTTGCTCATAAGTCTAAAACAAGTAACGATAATGTCTAACAACTGCAGAAATTGCTTTCGCCAAAACTCGCCTTTCCAGAATAGCCGACAATCTTTTCCTAAAATCAACATACTTCATCTTTTTCTGAAACTAATAAATGTCACGCATATATGTTTCTTCTAATATTTAGGCAAACCATAGGATAAACTTGTAAACTTGATCAGATTTTTTAGCTACAACCAGCAGGCAGGCTTGATTTATATTTCTAATCTGAAATATGTAGTAGATCAGTGTGCCACAAATTTTAAGTTTAATCAGACCCTAATCAGTACGTGTAAGACATGCTAAACTATATATTTTTCTTTGATTTAAGGAGGTCTGTTTGAGCCTTACTTGTTTATGTGTCTCCCCATATTTGTTATATGTGTTTTTGTTGTCGCCTTAGAATATTATCCTTCTAAACTATGAAAGCCCAACACCCCTTCCCTTTATGATTAGTAGTCCTAAATACCTTCGAGATTGATAGTATTGAGGAGGGTAATAACATGCAATAAACAAACGAAGCCATTCCGCGCTTTAATACCTTTGCGGGGTAGGAAAGGGTAGAAATGGATATGATGATCACGCGATAATGTCACGTGTAACCCCTCATCGAGGAGTGATTACCGGGCATTGTGTGGGGTGCTCCATATTATTTATAAACCTAGTACCCTCTTCCCTTTACTTATTTCGTTACTCACTTTCAGAATTTCAAACTATTTTTTCTCAAATTTCAGCTTCTCTTTCGTTTCTTTTAGCTTCATTTGTTTGCCTATTATGTGAAAACCCCCTAATATTTGAAACTCTTACTTGCCTACCTGTTATTTGCACTTAAAGTCACAATTATAGTATGGTCGGGAACCACACTAGTAGATTTCGAGGAGTGCCTAAAACCTTCCTCTTGGGAATTATTTCAAGCCCTTACACAATATCTCGTTTCCTAAAAACCAAACTCTTCTTAGTATCCCGATGCACTTTAATCATTAGGTGGCGACTCTCCAATACAAACTCAATTCACAAAAGGGAATGAGTTGTCCTCTCAAATGTCATAAACCTGATTTCCCGAGAAAAATAAGGCGCCACATCTGAACGAAATAACGACTTGCTAATGAGAAATCATGAAAATTGACCCACTGGTCTACACCATCTCTTGAAGTGAATTAGGTTTATTCCCATTATTCTAAGCGTGGAAATGGTCATGGTTGTGACTGTGGCCAAGGAAAAAATATTTCAGGTGTTAATCATTCCCCCCAAGAAAAAATAACCAACAAAAGTGGAAAAAGAAGGATGAGAAGCCAAAAGCAAATCGTTCACAAACTGAATTTTATCATTGCGGTGAAAAAGGGCATTGGGTATTTTTCGTACACCAAGACATTTGGTCGTGCTTTATCAAGCATGTCTAAATATTAAAAGCCCTAAAGCTAATTTTGTCTCTAATAATGAATTTGACATCACCCACTTAGATGTGGCGGACTTCTTTGAACACCCCGATGGAAAAATATACCACTTGATCGGTGATGGATATGTGACTAAAGATGATTGAGTAGTTTAATTTTTATTATTGTCTAGTTGTAGTAGCTAGTGAATAAACATCATTTAATCATATTTCTTTACATGAGTAGTAGTTTTGCAATAAGAATTAATCATTATGTCGAATTAGTACAATACTTCACTGAATAAAATTATTGGTTTTAGCCTACTTGTTATTTACTAACAGATGCACTACAACACTTTGCCTTCAAAATTTAGTGAGTTTGAATCTTATTACTGTCATGACCCAGATTTTCCACCCTCGGGAGTCGTGATGACGCCTACTAATGTGAGTTAGGCAAGCCAATTATTGAACAAATAACCTTTTTTTTTACCCTTTTTATACTCTTTAGCAGTTATAAAGCAATAAGGTGCAAATAACAGAAATTTAAAATAAGCGGAATAAAAGCAATAAAATGTCTGAACATTTATCTAATACAACAGTTTAAGCTTTAACCACCCAGAATTGGTGTCACAGTACCACAGACGATTTAAGAGTGCTACATACAAAGTCCGAAAATAAACGATACATTATTTTTGAACTAAGGAAACGAAACATGAATAAAGGGATAGAGTGGGACGTTAGGGCCTGCGGAAGCCTGCAGGTCTACTTTGGATCTTCGCGGACTGAAGGTAGCCACCCAATCTACGTTCCAAAAGTTGCTATGGGATTTGCACATAGTGCAAAATGTAGTATTAGCACAATCGACCCCATGTGCTGGTAAGTTCCTAGCTTAACCTCGACGAAGTAATAATGAGTCTAGAACTAGAATACCAAATAAACCTGTGTAGTTATATAATATACAATGGAAAATAAAAACAGGAATAAACAAGTAAAGGTGGGAGGGGGTACATGCTACTGGGGTATATCAATTTCAACAATAAGAGTAAAGGCATAAGGACAACTTAGAATTCACAACAAAACAATAAGGAACTTGTATCCAGTCTATAAACACTTGTATCAACAATTGTTGCAGCGCGCAACCCGATCTCAATATATAACAATATTGTTGTGGCATGCAACCTGATCCATATCTTTATCACTGTTATTGTAATGACCCGACCTGTTATTTTTAGCTTCTGCACTTTGCTCGCTAGTTTTTTGGGCATGAATATCCCCGTATGATATATTATGATCAATATAAATTGTCGGTTTTGGTTTTCAGGATAATCAGAATAGACTTGGAAGAACAATTGAAAGGATTAACCAAGTTATGACTTTTTAGTATTCGGTCTCCGATTTGGATTTTTATGATTTGGTTAGCATCGTTAGGTAATTTTGGACTTGGGAGCGCGTCCGAAATGTATTTTGGAGGTCCATGGTAGATTTAGGTTCGAATTCGCGAAATTGGAAATTTGGCGTTTTACGGCTGGCAGTGGAAATTTTAATATCAAGGTCGGAATGAAATTCCGGAAATGGGATTAGGTCCGTTGTATCATTTGTGATGTTTGTGTAAATTTTAGGTCATTCGGATGAGGTTCGATAGATTTTTATCGAATTTGAAATTCGGAAGATTTGGAATTCATAGGCTTGAATCCGAGGGTGATTTGATGTTTTAATATTATTTTGAGTATTCCAATGGTTAAAACAAGTTTGAATTATTTTCTGGGGTGTGTTGGCATGTTTGGTTAGGGACCCATGAGTCTCAGATAAGTTTTGGAAGATTTTTGTCGTTTTGTGCATAAGCATGTAATGATCCAAAGTTCCATTTTTTGTTCTAGAGATCGAAATTTGATTTCGAGACTTTCAAAATTTTGATAATGAATTATAGGAGTGATCTAGAAAGTTTGGTCTAATTTCATCAAGTCGCAATTAGATTTTTGACGCGAAATATGTGTTAATGGTTTAACGAGTGAAATGGGTATCACACTACGAAAACGAGCTCCGAATTTAGTTTCAATTGAAGGGCTATGTTCGTATCATTATTTGTGACTCATAGGAATAAGAATCATCGAATTTCAAGTTTGCATGATGGAGTTAGAGCCTTTTTAGTAAAATTAGAGACTGTTGGTGCATCAGATATAGTGTGCACCTTTTAGCGACCAGATTTGGCACTTCTAACGATCAAAAATGGCTTTTAGTGACCAGAATTGGGTGTATAGTTATGTTCTATTTTTTTGCTCATTTTAACATTTTTTTGTGAAAGAACACGGCTTGGGACGATTTTTGAGCAAGAAACAATGAAAAATCTTGAGGTAAATCATTTGTAATCATTTATACTCCATAATATTGAATTATCATCGAATAATCTGACTAGATTCTATGTTTTTGAGGTGTAAATTGGGAATTTGGACCTAGGGATTTGAAAATAAGATTTGAAGATTTGGAAGCCAAATTATTATCGGAATTTAAAAATTATAGTATGCTTGGACTTGTGGTTGAATGGATTGTCGGATTTTGTAAGTTTTGCCGAATTCCGAGAAGTGGGCCTGGGGGCTGGGTTTGAGCAATCTTGGGTTTTTTATGCAAATTGGATATTTTCGAGTGGGCTTTGTTCCCTTAGCATATTTTAATGATTATGTACTGATTGTGGCTAGATATGGAGCATCCCGAGGTCAATTCGTGTGAGCAAAGGCATCAGGGGCTAGAGTTTAGATCGGATCGAGGTAAGCAATGATTGTAAGTATTGTCCTAAGGGTTTGAAACCCCATATCACACATTGTTGTGTTACTTTAAATAGACAAACACGCTAGATGACGAGCTTGGAGTTGTGCACCGTTGGGGATTGGGACTTGGTCCATCCCGTAGGACTGTTAAGTCGCATATTTGATTTGAAATCTTATGATATTCCATGTTCTTGAGATTTATATTATATTTTGGGTTGTATGCTATGTTTGGAGCCTTGTGGCGAGCTGCTGAGACCTTTATGGGAACTTTCACTATTTTTCTCACTCTATTTGTTTTAAAAGTATATCCACAGTCATGTTTTACCTGTTTATTATTTAAAAATGGTTTTATCACTTTATTTCTTAAAAACGTGAAAACTATTTAGGCTAAGTTCCATGTTTTACTGATGGTCCAAGTGATCGTGAGGTTGATGACAGAGATAGACCAGGTGTCTGATTGTGAGGTTGATGACTAAGATAGACTGAGAGTCTGATTGTGAGGTTAATGACATAGAGAGGCCGACAGCCTGGTTGTGAGGATTATATATTTATGGATAGGGCTGCACGCCGCATATATATATATATATATATATATATATATATATGTGTGTGTGTGTGTGTGTGTGTGTGCGTGTGTGTGTGTGTCTGTGTGTATGTATGGATCGGGCTGCATGCCGCAACGATATAACGCTTGGGCTGTAGGAGCCCCTCCGGAGTCTGCAAACCCCCAGTGAGCACAATCGACTATATATATGGATAGGGCTACACGCCGCAATGATATATGGATCGGACTACACGCCGCAATGGTTATTATATGATACCTATTGAGTGTGAGTGCTGATTAGTAGGAATTGAGTCATGAGTGGCTGAGAGGCTAGCCCGATGGGCGATAGATATATACATGCACATGAGTGATGTTTGCTTGAGGGGCCAGATTATGAACTTATTGATTTTCACTTCTCTTTAGAGTGAGTTTCTATCGAATATGTTGATTTAATGACCATTTTCACTCATGTTTATACCGAGCATATGTAAAAAATGTTAGACAAGTGCTTTTATACAACTTTCATTTAAACTGGGGTTTATGAGATGTTCAGAACTTAATCACTAATTTGGCTTTTGTTATTTTCATTGAGATTTTCTTGTTGGGAGGCGTTTATGACTCCTGTTTTGCCCGAGGGCCTGTTTATGAATTATGTTTTGCCCTGAGGGTTCAATTATGGTGTTAAGCTCTTATATTAAAAATGGTTTTGAACCTCTACTTAATCTGTCGGAAGGCATTTAAAATGATTTTTACCAAAAATTAGATTTTAAAAGTGGCGATTGACTCGTATTCTATAGCAGCCTGTGTGCTTGGCGAGTTTAACATAAATATGGATTCATTATTTCCTACTACTCAGTCTTTATTTACCCTTATTACATACTGAGTTGGAGTACTCACATTACTCCATGCACCTTGTCTGCAGATTCAGATATTTCGGAAAGTGGTAGTGGGTGCAGTTGCTCAGACGCAGAGTCATCAGAGTGAGCAAGGTGGCTGCACGACGTTCGCAGTACCGCTTCTTTCCTCTTATTTTTTTCATTACTTAATATATTTTACTGGTTTTGTTGTATTCAGACCTTGATAGATGCTCATGACTAGTGACACCCCGATGTCAGGCTTGTGTAATTATTCTGCATTTTTATTTTAAATGTTCATTATGAGATTAACAATTTATAAATGGTATAAAAACACTTTTTAATGTAAAATGGTTAACTTGGGAAATTGTGTCGGCTGGCCTTGTCGTCACGAGAGGCGCCATCACGATTGGGTCCAGTTTGGGATCGTGACAAGTTGGTACCAGAGCCTAGGTTACATAGGTCTCACGAGTCATGAGCAGGTTTAGTAAAATCTTGCGGATCAGTATAGAGAAGTTTGTATTTATCCTTGAAAGGCTGCAGAACATTTAGGAAAAACTTCACATTCTTGAATTCTTATCGTGCGTCCTTGATTCAGCTTGAAAGGTAAATCTTTGAACTCTTTCCACGCGTTCGTATGCGCACACGAGCGCTCGGTATCAGATGTGCATCGATGGCTTGTGACTCCCTGATCGAGGGGCGAGATGTGATCTCTATGTGTTGATGTTGGGCTAGTCTAGAGGACTCGAGGCCAGATTTTTGCCTATTGTTTGAGCATCGAGGTGCTGATTGTGTGAGCACATGTTTTTGAACTTATATGTTGAGTAGTGTCCCTATTAGTAGAATTGATGGCTGGATGGCTAAGCGATGAGTATAATAAACTGCGAGATGTATTAATATAATTTAGAAGCGACGAGAAGTGTCTACTGGAGGATAGAAGAACTATTAGGTTCTTGATTTCAGGTATATCCTCGAGTAATAGGTGTGTGAAGAATGTTTTAATGTTTCCTAGTTGGGAGTGAAGTAAATTTCATGTTGCGGTATTAGTTCAGGCTTACAAAGCTTAAGTGACAACATAATGTTTGTGACGCTGGAAAGTATACATAAATGTCAGTTTGAGGCAAAACAGGTGGGTTATCTCCTACGGAGTGTTCTAAAGTTTGTGTGCTCTTTACGTTGTTCTGCTGGAATATCTCCTTTACAAGTGAAGTATATGTATTGCAATTTAAGGGGCGCTTAAGAGTGTGAAGTATATGTATTGCAAGTGAAGATTGAGTGCAAGATTTACAGAAGATTAAAAGTATTAGATGGTCGGTGTTTCACGAGTTTATGAAAGATCGAGTTTAGTCTCACTATGGTATTATGGCAGTAATATGGTATATGCATTATGAGTTATTGTGTGTGTTTTGATCTATGGCTTTGAGCCAAATAGGTGAGTTTGTTATTGATTAGTTGATTACGGTTCTGTCCTATGTTGGTTCCAGTTTGAGGCGTTCGGGTAAATCAGTTATGGCTTACAAAGGTTGAGATTGAGGATGGATCGAGTAAAGGAAATTTCAATAAAGGTTATGCTATGCTTTATGGGCGTGTGAGAGTCACGGAATGACTTGAGTTGTTATTGGTAAATGATGCTCGATGCATAGAAAAAGAAGTTGCTTGGTTGCATTAAGGTGAGGTACATTCTGCGGTGTCAGGGTGCTAGTGGAGCACAGGTCGTCGGCCCGTTGGATCGGTCTAACTACGATTTGAGTAGAGAGAATGACTGTCACACCTCCTTTTTCACTACACCTGCAAGATCGTAAAGGAGTTTTCCACTTAAAAGACAATCGAAACGGGATTTATTTGTTAAAACTCCCACTTGGGAGATTTATAGTGTCTCAAGTCACCGGTTTAATCCCTAATCGAGGAAAATATGACTCTGTTAATAGTCTACGAATCCAAAAATTTGAGTAAGGAATTATGTTAACTCGGGAGAAGGTGTTAGGCATTCCCGGGTTCCGTGGTTCTAGCATGGTCACTCAACTGTTATATTTGGAATATTTATCGGATTTCAAAACATGTTTAAGCTTATGTGCTTTTAACCTTTATCTGCTTTTATCATTATTTTAATGAGAATTGCAACATCGTGAAAACGTGTCTCGAACCACATCACATAAATGCACCCGTGGTTGTTGACACATTTCAACTTCGTTGAGATTTGAATTTGGGTCACATAAATATGCATCCGAGATTAGGAAATCATTGTTATTAAAATACGCGCCAAATGAGGCTAATGCGTTATTATTTTTGGGGAAGACCATGAAATTTGCTAAACGGCCCGTCCCAAAATTTAAGTATTTTATATAATATTTATTGGGGGCCCCGCAATTTATGCATTTCTTTTAGCGGGGCTCATCTCAATTTTTATTAAAAGGCAAACCTAAAAGCAATTATGATTTCTATTTTTATTTGTCTCTAATAATAAAGAAAAAGTCATAACTAATTAATATTGGACCCAATGATAATTATGCACCACAGTCCAACCATTGAGCTCCAAGATATGCCCAACGAAGAGAAATCATACCCAGGTCTGTACCACAAAATTGGCAAGTTTCAGACCTTGGCCCAGGTCCAAAATGAATACTTGATCAAATAGAACCTGGGCCGCCTGTTAATGCCCATAGGCCCTAACGGCCTGCAATCCGGCTAAGGTATCGTTTAATGTAGGCCAAATGCCCACTAGAGTTATTGCAAATTCTTTAACACACTTGCAATGCAGGAAAACAGCACACACCTACTCAGCTTAATTAAATACTGGCCATTTGAATTTTAGTTTCCTATTAGGTTATTTTCTATCTTGTCTTCTGATGAGTTATTAGATGCCGCTAAGGTGAACAACAAAATTGGAACGTGATTGAATTTAATAACAAAACAAAACAAATAGTTTATGAACCTGAATCTACTACACTAAACAGCTTGACTATATTAACACTAGCAAGAATAGATTGATAGCCTAGATTCACGCTTGATCCATATTTAATTATCAAACAGCTAATTAGTTCAAATCAGTCATATGGAAGATACATGTTTAATCTGAGTAAACTACTGATGTTAACTACTAAAATTATCAACACCTACATTGAAACCATGAGCTAAAGGTACAAATCCAAAATGTTTTTGATTTTCAAATTTTTCCATAGAATACTAAACAAAGGCAAGTGCTTATTATACTAAGTCTATGGCTAGGTAACCATGAGTTAAAACAGTTCGAAATGGTCCAAATTACTGCTTATACAGTCCATGTGTACCAGCTGCTCTTATAATATAAAACAAATACTAAGCATTTAACTATATTTATTTATCTAGCAACTATCAAATTGTAAACAATAGACAACATCCACGAGCTTAAATGTGGTGATCACTTCCCATTTCGATTTCAACTCAAAGTGACATCGAGGTGATTCAAAAGTGTACTTGGAATTGAATGAACATGAGATCAATAAGAAATCACCAGTAGTAACAAACAACAATCAAATACAACCCAGATAATAGCTCAGCAGCCCACACTACAAGAAAAAGTGTAGTTTGTGGAGGTTTTTTCTTAATTTTGTAATGGTTTTGGACCCCCACAATTAAATTGTGGGGGTTTTATGAAATGTCATGGTTTTCATCGGCACAAGGCTTTTTGTGGCAGTTTTAAAGAACCCCCACGACGACCTCCGTAAATTAAATTTGTAATTTGTGGGGATTTTAAAGTCAATTAAGGGATGGTTCTAACCTCCTTTATATGATTTCAATGTTAAATAATAATAATTTATGGTACTTTATAATTGTCGCAATATAATATGTGGTTTTTGAAATATAATTAGTGACAGTTTATAACCATCACTATATGAGCTTTATATTAAAAATAATTAATTAGTTGGGATATATAATCCCCACAATATAATCTCTTTTACAAATTTTTATTTATGAGGGAATAATTGCCATCACAAGTTAAATATTGAAATATCCTTTCTTCTCATTAAATATTGCATGATTAAATAAGATCAAGCTTGTATCAGCATATGCATACACAAAAAAATTAATTATATACTAAATAATACTCATTATATAATAGAAATCAAATTTCATTTGACATCCACAATAGTAACAGTCACAAATTCAAGTACTACAATTCATACTAAAGTAGCTCCTAAACATTACTACTTAAAATCCATAAAAACACCAATAGTACCACATTAAATAAATGACATTTTAAGTATTTGCTTGGTGATTCTGGTAGCTGCTGCATGACGATCCTCTTACATCCACCGGCGAGGTAGGTTCACTCTCTGCATCATCACTAGGCTGAAACAATAAAAATCATATTTAGATGAAAAATATGACCATTATACCATATTTAAATTTTGAATGTTCCCTTAAAACAACAGAATATGATATTAAGACTCAACATTTCAAATGCAAATCCATTTGCTCCATTTCCAAGAAAGCAATTACAATTTCCTTTCCTATGTCTAATCTTTTGGTTGATAGAATAGCAGAACAAGACCATTCATATTCTAACTGATCATATAATGCAGATACACCATCCAACTAGTTCTCTATCACAATTTACAAAGAAGCCTTATCCCCAAAAAAGGAAGTTATTACCTACAACTTGTGGGGAATTAGGACCAAGATAGCTACTGTTTCTCCTTTTCAATATTCACATTATGAACCAGAATAGAAACCATGTAAACTATTTTTTTTAGCGTGAATCCATACATGTGAAATGTATTAACACAAAAGCATGTCAACAACAGTAGATTCATGCCTATGTATGACATATAGAATTAAAAAGTTTGTGTATATATTCCTTGACTAAGTATAAAAAGAATTCGTATATTTAAACAAAATGGACTATAAATTTCTAGAGATAGCTTCAGGAAACACAATTCAGGTATAACATTCAATACTTTCTCCTCAAATTACTAAATGAAAGTCTTTCATACAACATTATATGTCACATAATATGAGAATGGTAGTTGATTTGACACATTAAAATCTTTATTTGTTGTAGGAGGCAGAAAGTCGCAACTGCTTTGCTTAAGGCCTGTGATGTGCTTGCAAGATTTTGTGGTTTTGAATATCTAGTCATAAGGGCATATGAGAGTGATTTTGGTGCTTGAAAATTACATACAAATGTGGGCTAGAGTGTAGTTTCAAGTGCTCCTCTATGGAATTCTACGTTGTTTGGTCAAAGAAGACGAGTTCTTATGGTTGAACATGTCTAATTCGATTCAACTAACATTCATTAAAACAAAGACTTCGATAGTTCCATATCAAATTGGTCATTCAAAATATCAGATGATGCTGAGTTGAAAATTAGAATTCTGTAAATGGTTGTACAAAAACAGTTTCATTTAATCTTCAGGAAAGAGTAAGTGTTTTCTGAATCTTTAATTATTCTTGTGAATATTTCATTCTTTTCCCAGAGGATTTATATATTTCTGGTTGACTCCACTTTTGTTTTGGATTGAAGTATAGTTGATTGATCAATAGATATGGTTGTTTCTTAGCTATTTATTTTCTTAAAAAACTGTTAAAAATATCAGATTTTGGCATTAAAGAGTTTGTGTTTATAAACCTTGACTAAGTATAAAAAGAGTGTACATTTAAACAAAAGGGCCTATAAATTTCTAGAGATAGCTTCAGGAAACATAGAGATATTTAATGTTTTTCTTCCATGTGGTTGAGGAGCAAAAAGACCAGCAAATTCCTCAAGAACTTTTCCTTTTTTTGATATAATGAAAACTTTCAATATAGTTAAGGTATGTGCTAATTGGGACTTCAAATGAGTGACCTCTTGTTGCAAATATGTGAAAGTTGCAGAAGATGTACCAAAGTTAAATAAAGAATGGTTCATCACATTAAGTCATTGCTTGATATTCTCGAATGTATTTGAAGGAGCTGCTCCCATACTGTTGGCCCAAATTCAGTTGAAGTTTTGAAGATTGACAAATGAACTCAGTGATGGACCTGGTCCATCTTGGGAGACACAGCTGTTATAGCCCATACAGATGAGACTCACGTGAAGAAGATAAATCCTTGGGGATCAAGCAGCAATATCTTCTTAACTGATCGAAAAGATTGTATATGTGATAAAGAGAAGATGTCTCCTTATGAAAAGAGAACACATCCAGATAAGGGTTGGAGTTTGGATTGGTCTAGGACTCAAAATCAATGGAGAATCAGAAATTGAGTTACAATCCAACTCTAATTGCTAATCTTATAAATAACTGAGTTGTTCTCTTTTACAGGTATTCCACATACGCATAAGTAAAACATAATTGAGAGTAAAAGAGCAAGTCTGTTTTGCAAGCATATATATATGAGATATAAGTGTGCACGCCTAAAGCTACTTGAACGAGATAGAAGAACCAGTTCCATTGTGTTTATTCTTATTCTAGTTCAATTGTAGTAGGTGTTTCATATTGTACCTTTCAGCCTATCTAGAATAAATTGTGTTAGGTACTTTGACTATTCAAGTTAGAGTTAACTTGAATGTGTCGCAACAGTTGAGGCTGTGGGCCACACTAGGATTAGAGTTAATCCTTAATTTTACAAAGAGTTTTTGTAAATGTTGTGTTGGCTCAGTGAATTTAGTGGAAGTTTGTGAAAATCCTACTGAGTAGTAGGTCGTGATTTTTTCACCTTTTGAGCCAAGTGTTTTCCACGTAAAAATCTCTGTGCACTTTACTTTCAGTATTTATTATTCCACAAACTGCAGTAGTTAGAACACTTAGAAGAACCCGGTTCTTCTAAAGCAAAAATTGGGTACCACATAAATCACCCCCCTCTTGTGTGGCATTGACATTTATAACATCAATTGGTATCAGAGCGAGTTATCCTTGAAGAATTTAACACCTTAGGAAAGATCAACATGAGTGCACCACCTGGAAACTGGGAAGGACAATCCACTAGTAGGCCTCCACTTTTCAATGGTCTCTACTAGTCATGGTGGAAAAATAGAATGAGAGACCATATCATGGGATAAGACTATGAGCTTTGGGACATCATCACTGATGGTCCTTTAGCCATAACAAAGAATACTGATGAAGGGTTGGATGTCCCAAAGACAAGAGCTAATGCATTGCTGAAGACATAAAAAGTGGGAGAACAATGCAAAGGCTAAGAAATGGCTAGTATGTGGACTTGGCTTAGATGAGTACAACAGGATTCAAAGCTGTAATACTGTCAAGAAAATTTGGGACACATTACAAGTGGCCCATTAGGGAACACCTCAAGTGAAGAGGTCAAGAGGAACATTGTTGTATTCTCAATATGATAATTTCACTATGAAAGATGGAGAAACTATCCAAGATATGTACACTAGGTTCACTATATTGACAAATGAACTTGAGTCTCTTGGAAGGATTATCCTGGAAAAAGACAAGATTGAGAAGATCTTAACTAGAGTTCTACCAATTGTTGGGAAAGCAAAATCAATAGCTAATTAGGAATCCAAGAATATTGCTACCCAAAAATTGGATGAACTGATTGAAAATCTTACTGCCTATGAATTGACAAGGCAGACTATGAAGATAGATGCTCCAAAGAAAGAAAGAAGTTTGGCTCTCTGAATCTCAGAAGGATCAGATCTTGAAGATGATGAAATGACTATGATTACTAGAGATTTCAAAAAGTATCTTATGAGAGGAAAGGGTCCTTCAAGAGGAACAACTTTCAACAAACCTCGGGCTCCGTAGAAGCTGACAAATGATGGTTGTTATAAGTGTGGTAAGACGGACCACAAGATCAAGAACTATCCTCAATGTGAGATTGAGTGGAAGAAAGAAAGAGTTGAACGAAGAAACAGGAAGAAGGAACAGGTCCAACCAAGAAGAAACAAAGGTTCAACTAAAGCCATCGTTGATGCATGGGGAGAAACCTTAGATGAGGACTCAGAAGATGAAGCTGAAAATGAGAAAGCTCTTATGGTCATTGGAGAATCAGAGGATGAACAGGAGGTAAGTATCCTACATCTTAAAGAAAAGATTAAATTTTTGTCTAAAGAAAGATTGGCTGAGCTATTATTGGACTTCATTGATGAGTCTGAAATAATAAACAGTGAGAAGAATGTTCTGTATAAGGAATGTGTTATCCTAGAAACAAAATGCAAAAGGTTAGAGTCTAGGGTTGATGAGAATGACAACACAAATACTGAGTTGAATAACCAGGTTCTTCAACTTGAAAATAATGACCTAGAACTTAGATATGAAAATATTAAACTGAAACTAGGGATAGGAAAGAAAATGGCTGATCATTGATTTCTCACTTTAGAAGAAAATCTAGGAAAAATGAAAGATGAACTGTATAAGAAAGATGAATTGATTAAGGTCCTAAAAGAAGATTTAGGAAAGGTGAAGCATGAACTAGACAGAACATGCAAATTGAAAAAGGTTTCTTATGCACTCTCATGGTTGGAAGAACATCACAACAACAACAAAAGAGGGTTTTGATTTTGGACACAAGCTTTAAAATGGGATCGCAAAAATAAGTATCTCACACTTCATGAAAATAAGATCTGCAAACACTGTGGTAAGAATGGACATTAAAAAAATGAATGCAATGCAAAAGAAAAGGCCAGTCAAAAGAACAACGCTTTTGTCCAAGAAAAACAAAAACTGCCTGGTTGGGTAAAGAAAAATTAAATTTATTCTTTTGCCCATAGAAAGGGACCCAAACTAGTTTGGGTTCCTAAGACTAACCCATGATTTCATTTTGCAGGTCCAAGTGAAGGGGAGTAGCCAAATATGGTACATGGATAGTGGCTGCTCAAAATATATAACTGGGAACAAGGACCAGTTCCTTTCACTTGAGGACCTAAAAAGAGGTAATTTCTCATTTGGAAATGGAAAGAAAGGTGATATCACTAAGGTTAGAAAGGTAGGAAAGACAAACTCTCATTCCATTGAGAATGTCTATTTGATAGATGGCTTGAAATATAGCCTGATAAGTGTATCAGAACTGTGTGACAGAGGTAATCTTGTGGCTTTCACTTCTACCAACTACTTTGTGATTAGCCTTACTACTAACAAGATTGTTTTGCAATGAAAGAGAGTTAACAATATTTACATTGTAGATTTGTCAACTCTCTCTAAAAATGAACTCACATGTTTAAGTGTGTTAATTAATGATCCCCTCCTTTGGCACAAAAGACTTGGTCATGCCGGTCTAAATCAATTGAACAAATTAGTCGCCAAGACTTAGTGATAGGGTTACTTAATATCAATTTTAAGGAAGACAAAGTTTGTGAGGCATGTGAAAGGGGGAAAAAGGTAAGGTCATCCTTCAAACCCAAGAAAATGGTAAGTACGTCCAAGACGTTGTAACTAGTTCATATGGATCTCTGTGTCCAATGAGAACCATGAGCAGAGGTGGAAAAAATATGTAATTATGATGACCCGGCCTGTTGTCTCAGGTGTTACTTCTCCGTTTTCCCCATATTAAGCTTCTTCATATGTTGATATCAGTATATGGGGTGTTAGAGTTGATTTGGACTTGTTTTGATAAGAAATGAGACACTTAGTCTCTTTAAGGAAGGCTTAAGTTGAAAAAGTCAACCGGATGTTGACTAGTGAGTTATAGGGATTGGATGTGATTTTCGGTGATTCGGTTAGCTTCGAGAAATGATTTATGACTTAGGAGTGCGATCGGAATTGAATTTGGAGGTCCGATGTAGAATTACGCTTGAATTGACGAAGTTTGAATTTCGGGAAATTCCGGTTGATAGGCGAGATTGTGATCCGAGGGTAGGAATGTAATTTCGAGAGTATTAGTAGATTCATTGGATGAGTTTGGATATGTGTGCAAATTTCAGGTCATTTGAACATCGTTTGGTCGGGTTTTTGATTGAAAGTGCATTTCGGAAGTTTTTGATGAATTTAGGCTTGAATTCGATATAATTCGATGATTTTAGTGTTAATGAGATATTTTGATGATTGGAACAAGTTGGTATGATGTATTAGGAGGCGTTGGAATTTTTGGTTGAGGTCATGGGGGCCTCGGGGTGATTTAGAATGGCTAACGGGAATTTTTGAACTTGGAAAATGCTGCAGAAGTGCAACAGCCAATGCACAACAATTTTGTTCTATGCGATCACAATGCCCTAATGCGATCGCATAGTGTTAGCTACAGTACCCAGGATTTTGTTCTATGCAATCGCAGAGGGTTAGCTACAGTACCCGAAATTTTGTTCTATGTGATCGCAATGCTCGCGATCACATAGTGTTAGCTACAGACCCAAGATTTTGTTCTACGTAATCACACAGGGTTAGCTACAGTGCCCCCGGAATTTTTTTCTATGAGATCACAAGGCTCTAATGCGATCGCATAGTGTTAGCTATAGTGACTGGGCAGAATGTTAAAAATATTTCAGTCGCGAAGGCAACCCATTTCTCCACCATTTTTAGTCATTTTGAGAGCTTTTGGATGGGGATTGAAGGGAGTTTCAACCAAGATCGATTGGAGGTAAGTTTTATGAGTTAAATACATGATTTTATCGAAGAATCATCCTAGAAATCCATGAAAACATAGCCAATTTATAAGAAATTAGGGCTTGAGATTGAAATTCTAAATTTGGGATTTGATAGCCCATTTGAGCTCCGATTTTGATGAATTTTATATGTATAGACTCGTGGCAAGATGAAGAACATTTTGGTGTAAAACGTTTTGCATTTTGAGAAGTGGTCCCGGGGCTCGGATTCTGCAAATTTCGTGATTTTCAATATTCTTCGAGTCTTTTCGGTTGGGTATTGTTACCTTAGCACATTGTGATGCGTTCACTCTGATTTGGTTAGATTCGATGTGCGTGGAGGCCGATTTGAGGGAAAAAAGCATCACAGGCTAGAGATTTTTCCTGTTCGAGGTGAGTAATTGTTGTAAATGATATCTCGAGGGTTTGAAACCCCAGATTTGCATATTATAGTACTGTATCAAGGTGACTTGCACACCGGATATGTGCATGGGGCAGAGCACCGTTGGGGATTGGACTCGGTCCGTCCCGATTTATGAAATTACTACGTATTTGAGTGAATCTACTTGATATTATTATGATTTGGGCTGTTTGCTATTTATTGGGGTTCGTGCCGATCATTTGAATCCCTCAGGGATTGATATCACTTTTTTTTGCATTACTCTGTAAATTATTTGATCTCGGTCCAAAGTTGTAAATACTATTTTGCAAAATCAACTGTTTTTCTATGATTTGAAAACCTATATGATATTTTACTGACGTTTTGAGCTAAGGACTGTTATGTTGATATTGCCCCAGTGGCTTATGTGCATTTTTATACTATGCATGGATCGGGCTGCATGCAGCAGCGATGTGATATTAATATTGCACTTAGGCTGTAGGAGCCCCTCCGTAGTCTGAACCCCCACAGTGAGCGCGGGTACCCAAATGGATCGGGCTGCTCGCCGCAATGGTCATGTGCATTGCATTGCATTCATGCATTGATTCCTGTTTGTACTATGTGGCATAATATTTAGCACTCTCATATCATTGGCATCCATGCTATTTCTTGCATTGAGTACCAGATACCCTGGTGTTATTTGTTAATAGAGTGTTGTGCCCGAGTGGCTGATTTGTGTGCGGACTTGCACTACTTGATATCGCGTTAATATGCTTAACTGTTAATAAGGAAAGAAAGAGATATTTTCAAAAGAGGTTTTAAAATGAGCCATATATTTTATAACGGATTTGATGGAATTTCATTTTTTCTGAAAAGGGTTGTAATGGCTTATATATCATGATGAAGCGTTCTTACGTGATTTCTTACTGTTCAGTTATTATTTACTCTTATTACCACTGAGTTGGAAGTACTCACTTTACTCCCCGCACCTCGTGTGCAGTTGTAAGTACTGTTCACCCGGTAACGGGTTATTAGCGAACTGAAGGTATACTGTTGTAGCTGAGAAAGGTGGCCACCAGCGTTCGCGGAACCTGACTTCATCTTTTGCTTCTAAATCTTATTTTGTATATAATATTGGCCCTGTAGTGGTGTTCAATTTTCTTTATATGCTTATGACTTGTAACATCCCGGTCGGGTTGGGTTGGGTTGTAGTTGATGATTTTTAATGCCATTAAGTTGTATATTCTATTCATTTATGGTTATTAATTGTTAGAAAGACGATTTGGGTTAGTTGGCTGGCCTTGTCTTCACGAGAGGCGCCATCACGGCCAGATTTGGAAATTGGGTCGTGATAAATTGGTATAGAGCCTAGGTTACTAAGTCTCACGAGTCATGAGCAGGTTAGTAGAGTCTCACGGATCGGTACGGCTATGTTTGTATTTATCCTCGAGAGGCTACAAAACCTTTAGGAAAAACTTTACTTTCTTGGAATTCTTATCATGCCCACTATATTCAGCTAGAGATATAACTCTTGAAATTCCTTCCGCACGTCTGTATGCGCACATGAGCACTTAGTATTATATGTGCTTTGATGGCTTGTGATTCCCCGATCGAGGGGCGAGATGCGATTTATATGAGTTGATGTTGCCCGATTGGAGGAATTGAGGCCAAATCTTCGCCTATGGCTTGAGCACTGGAGTGCTAATTCTGCGAGATAATGATATGACTTAAATGTTTAGTACTCTACGTGATGGTGGGAATGGCGTTGGATAGGTGCGTGATAAATATGTTGGTGTTGTGCGATGTGTCTATATGACTTGAAAGTGTCGAGGAAGGTATGCTAAGTGAGAGATGAATCTTTAAGCGTAGATTTCCATTGTGAGTGGAAGTGTAGCTCTGAGCATGGGCGTGTGAAGAATCTTTTCAAGTCTCCTAGTGGGAGTGAAATAAATTGCATGATACAATATGCATTCAGACTCAGGAAGACTAAGTAGCTGTGTAATGTGTATGACGGTGGAAGGTATACAGAAATGCTATATTGAGGTGAAGCAGGTGGGTTATCTCCTACGGGGTGTTCTGAAGTGATGTGATTCTTATGTATATTGTGAGAAGATCTCATGTGTAATTGAAAGGTACGTTTTGTAATTTGCAAATTTGAGTCGCTTCAGAGAGTGGACTCAACTGATGTGGGGATGAATGCGAGGTTTGTAGAGGATTTCAGTATCCAAGGATCTGTGTTTTCGTAAACTAGTAAACGATTTGAGTTTAATCTTACTATAATATTGTGGCATTATTAGAGTAAAAATAATATAGGTTATTAAATGTGTCCCGATAGATGGCTTCGAGCCAAGTTGGGGAGGTTGTTGTTGATTAGCTGATCGCACGGTTATGTGCTATGTTATTTCCGTTTCGAGGTATGCTGGCGGATCAGTCTTGGTTGCAGAAAATGAGCCGAGACTGGTGCGAGTGGAGAGAAATTATGATAAAGGTTACATGGTGCTTCGTAGATGTGAGAAAATACTAGGATGTCTTGAGCTGTTGTTGATAAAAAATGCTCAGTGTATAGAGAAGGAAGACAGTTGTTGGTATTAGAATGAGATCATGTCTTGCGGTGTCATAGTGCTAATAAGGCACGAGAAGTTCTGTTCATTGAGTCAGATATGTTATAGTTGAATAAGAGTGAATGACTCTCGAGAATGGTGTTATTGCATACAAGATTTGGCATGTAACAATCGTGTGTCTCCAGGTTGTGTATATGGTCAGAGACCGTGGTTTCATCGGAAATGTTGAGGCTTGTGGTGTTCTTATGACGATTAGAGCTTGGGCTGTAAGAGCCCCTCCGGAGTTTGTACACCCCCAGTGAGCATAGTCGACTATATATATAGATCGGGTTGCACGCCGCAATGATATATGTATCGGGTTGCACGCTGCATCGATTACTATATGGTACCTATTGAGCGTGAGTGCTGAGTGTGAGCACTGATTGGTAGGAGTTGAGTCATGAGTGACTAAGAGGCTATCCCAATAGGCGATAGATATATACATGCACATGAGTGATGTTTGCCCGAGGGGCTTGATTATGAACTTATTGATTTTCATTTCTCTTCAAAGTGAGTTTCTATCGAATATGTTAATTTAATGCCCGTTTTCACTCATCTTTATACTGAGCCTCTATCGAAAATGTTAGATAAATGTTTTTAACAACTTTCATTTAAGCTGGGGTTTATGAGATGTTCAGAACTTAATCACTGATTTGGCTTTTGTTATTTCCGTTGAGATTTTCTTGTTAGGAGGTGTTTATGACTTCTGTTTTTCCCGTGGTCCTATTTACGAACTATGTTTTGCCCGAGTGGCCGATTATGGTTTTCAACTCTTTGATTAAAAATGATATTAAGTCTCTACTGAATATGTTGGAAGGCATTTTAAATGATTTTTACCAAAAGCTGGATTTTAAAAGAGGTGATTAACTTGCATTTTGATTTAGCAGCCTGTGTGCTTATTGAGTTTAACATAAATGTAGATTCATTGTTTCCTACTACTCAGCATTTATTTACTCTTATTACTTACTGGGTTGGAGTATCACATTACTCCCTGCACCTCGTGTGCAGATTCAGATATTTCGTAACCCGATAGCTAAGTGTAGTTGCTCAGACGCGGAGTCATCAGGGTTAGCACAGTGGCTGCACGGCGTTCGCAGCACCGCTTCCTTCCTCTCATTTGCATTTTTTTACTTAGTACATTTTACTGTTTTTGTTGTATTCAGACCCTGGTAGATGCTCATGACTAGTTACACTCCGATGTCGGGCTTGTGTAATTATTCTCCATTTTTCTTTTATATGTTCATTATGAGATTAATGGTTTATAAATGGTATAAAAAGAACTTTCAATGGAAAATGGTTGACGTGGGGATTTGTGTCGGCTGGCCTTGTCTTCACGAGAGGTGCCATCACGACCGGGTCCGGTTTGGGGTCCTGATAGTTGCGACGTGCAACCCGATCCATATATAATATTGTTGTGGCGTGCAACCAGATCCAAATATATCATTGTTGCGGCCAACAACCCGATCTACATATACAATCAACAACAATCATAACAAGAGTCCCGACAACGGATCAATAAAGAACTACACTATACCGGCAAGGGAATCGACAATAGAAGTAACTACGTCCCGGCAAGGGAGATACAACTATAACCAAACTTGATCCAATATCTAACTACCCCAGCTAACACCAATACTCAGTCATAAGTAATTTCCACGAAAATAATCATATTCCTTGCTCAATACATAGAATCATCAACTTAAGCCTCTGTAGTATTATTTAAGAATACAATAAATTAGAATTTAAGACTCAAGGTCATGCTCGACACCAACATATAGATACTTGTCACCATGCCTATACGTGGTACTCAACAAGAAACAAGTAGCAAATATGACACAACTCCTAATCCCTCAAGCTAAGGTTAGACCAAACACTTACCTAGATGCCACGAGCACAAAAATTCACGTCTCAACTATTGCTTTACCCCTTGATTCCACCACCATTTCGCTTTTATCTAGCCACAAGTTACTTAATTACATCAATAAACGCTAAATGAATTAATTCCAATAAAGAAAATAAGTTTCCCAAATTTCACACAAAAAGTCAAAAATCGACCCTAGGCCCACATGGTCAAAACCCGAGGTTCGAGCCAAAACCCGATTAATCATTCCCCCACGAACCCAAATATATAATTTGTCTTGAAATAGGACCTCAAATCAAGGTCCAAATCCCTAATTTTTGAAAAAAACCTAGGCTCTACCCAAAACACCCAATTTCCCCATGAAAATCATTGATTTTGAATTGAAATCATATTAAAAGATGTTAATGATTGAAGAACACGAGTTAAAATTGACTTACAATCAATTTGGAGGAAGAGTTTTTCTTGAAAAATCGCCCTATGGAGTTCCTGTTTTGGAAAAATGTGAAAAATTGGTTCATTTTCGGCTAAGTATAAAAATTGCAGGTTACAGACATGGAAATTGCGAACAAGGTTCACAATTGCGAACCCCGACCTCTGCTATGTTCACATTTACGAAGGGGTTCTCGCATTTGCGAGATGGGAATTGCGACTACTGTGTCGCATTTGCGACTGCTGGCTGAAATTGGGGGAAATTGCATTTGTGATCAAAACCTCGCAATTGCGAGATGGGCTGGTCTGAGATACTTTCGCAATTGCAACATAGCCCTTGCATTTTCGATATCGCATTTGCGATCCAGGCTTCACATTGCATGCCTGAACATGCCAGCTAAAAGCCTACAATTCACCAAGTCCAAAAAACACCTCGTGGCCTATCCAAAACTCACCCGAACCCTCGAGGATCCAAACCAAACATGCACACCAACCAAAAAAGTATCATATGGACTCGCTCATGCATTCAAATCATTAAATTAACATTAACAACTATGAATTTAGCATCAAAATCATGAAATTTTCTTATGGATTTCAATTTTCAATTTTCTCAAAAGCGATTCGATTCACGTCGTTTCAAGTCCATTTTTTACCAAATTCCACAGACTTATCTTAAATCACATATAATACCAGTACCAGGGCTATTTTCATTCATTAGCAGTACTTCGGTCAAGAAAAGACATCTGCGCTGCTGGAACCAAAATACAAACCTGATACCATTAAGTTTAATCACAATTTATCTCCAAGTCTCACAAATAATTTCCTTTATAAATTCATTTCTCGAGCTTGGGACCTCGAAATTCTATTCCGGGCATACGCCCAAGTCACATATTTTCCTACAAATATTCCAGGACCATCAAATCACGAGTCCGGGTCCATTTACCCAAAATATTGATAGAAGTCAACTTAATTCATTTTATAGCAAAAATTTATCATTTTTTTTACATATTTTCACATATTGTTTTTCCGGCTACGCGCGCGGACTGGGCACACAAATCGAGGCGAGACAAAACAAGGTTTTTAAGGCTCAAAATATAGAATTCATTTTAAAACAAGTAAAAGGTCATCACATTCTCCACCTGTAAGACAACCATTCGTCCTTGAACGGACAGAAAAAGGAAGTACTTGAGTCGGGAAAAGATGGGTATAACGGCTTCGCATATCGGACTCGGACTCCTAGGTCGATGCCTCAGCAGGCTAACCTCTTCATTGAACACGAATAGAAGGAAAACTCTTCCATCTCAACTGATGAACCTGCCGATCAAGAATATCTACCGACTCTTCCTCATAAGACAAGTCCTTGTCCAACTGGACAATGCTGAAATCTAACACGTGGGATGGATCGTCGTGATATTTCTGAAGCATGGGCATATGAAACACTGGATACACGTCTGATAAGCTCGGCCCCAATGCAAGTCTATAAGCCACCTCTCCCACTCGACTAAGAATCTCAAACGGGCCAATAAACCCAAGGCTAAAATTGCCCATCTTCCCAAATCTCACCACGCCCTTCATAGGCGACACTCAAAACAATACCTGTTCACCGACCACGAAAGCCAAATCTTGAACCTTGCGCTCGGCATAACTCTTTTGCCTGGACTGAGCTATACGAAGCCTATCCTCAATAATCCTAACCTTGTCCAAGGCATCCTGAACCAAATTCGTACCCAACACCCGAGCCTATTTCGTCTCAAACCATCCAACCGGAGATCAACACCGCCTACAATATAAAGCCTCATAAGGAGCCATCTGAATACTGGATGGTAGCAGTTATTGTAGGCAAACTTTGCTAACGGCAAAAACTGATCCCACGAGCCTCCAAATTCAATGACACAAGCCCGGAGCATATCCTCCAAAATTTGAATAGTCCGCTCGGACTGCGCGTCCATATGAGGATGAAATATTGTGCTCAACTCAACCCGTGTGCCCAACTCTCGCTGAACTGATCTCCAAAAATGTGAGGTAAACTGCGTACCTCAGTCCGAAATGATAGACACAGGCACACCATGAAGACGAACAATCTCCCGGATATAGATATCAGCTAACCTCTCAGGAGAATATGAGACCGCCACAAAATTAAATACGCTGACATGGTCAACCTATCAACAATAACCCACACTACAACGACCTTCCTTTGAGTATATAGGAATCCAATAACGAAGTCCATAGTGACCCATTCCCACTTCCTCTCAGGAATCTCAATCTTCTGGAATAAACCACCGGGAATCTAATGCTCATACTTAACCTACTGACAATTTAAACATCAAGCCACATATGTAACGATATTCTTCTTCATTCTCCACCACCAATAATGCTGCCAGAAATACTGATACATCTTTGTGGTGCCCAGATAAATACAGTACCGGGTGCTACGGGCCTCCTCTAAAATCAACTATCAGAGTCCATCCACATTAGGCACACGAACTCGACCCTGCAATATCAAGAATCCATCATAACCTAAGGTAACCTGCTTGGCACCCCCGTGCTGCACCGTGTCTCTAAGGACACACAAATGGGGATCATTATACTGCCGATCATGGATACGCTCTAACAAAGAAGAACGAGTGACTGTGCAAGCTAACACACAGCTGGGCTCAGAAACATCCAACCTCACAAACTGATTGGCCAAAGGGTGAACATACAAAGCAAGCGGTCACTCATCGACCGGAATATAAGCAAGACTGCCCATACTGGCTGATTTCATACTCAAAGCATCGGCCACCACATTAACTTTTCTCGGATGATATAAGATGGTGATATCATAGCCCTTCAATAGCTCCAACCACCTCATCTTCCTCCAATTCAACTCCTTTTGCTTGAACAAATATTGCAAACTCTTGTGATCCGTGAACACCTCAGATGCCATGCCATACATATAATGCCTCCAAATTTTCAATGCGTGATCAATGACTGCCAACTCCAAATCATGAACCGGATAGTTCTTCTGATGAATCTACAACTACCGCGAAGCATAGGCAATGACCTTGCCATCCCGCATTAACACCGCACCAAGTCCAGTACGAGATGCATTTACAATAAACTGTATAAAGCCCTGAACCTATGGGAAAAACCAACACCAGTGTCGTAGTCAGAGCTGTCTTGAACTTCTAAAAGATCTCCTCACACTCATCCGACCATCTAAACTGGGCACCCTTCTGGGTCAACCTGGTCATCGGGGCTGCGGTTGATGAAAATACCTTCACGAATCGACGATAGTAGCCTGCCAATCCCAAGAAACTCTGAATCTCTATAGTTGATGCTGGTCTAGCCAGTTCTTGACTGCCTCAATCTTCTTCAGATCGACTGAATACCCTCTGCTGATATAACATGACACAAGAATGCAACTCAACTCAACCAGAACTCATACTTCGAAAACTTAGCATACAACTAACTATCCCTTAAGGTCTGAAGAACCACTCTAACATGTTGCTCGTGCTTCTCCCGGCTGCACGGAATAGATCAAGATATCATCAATAAAGACTAACATGAACAAATCAAAAATAAGTCCTGAACACTCAGTTCATCAAATCCAAAAACATTGTTGGGGCATTTGTCAATCTGAATGACATCACCAAGAACTCATAATGCCCGTACGGAGTGCGGAAAGCTGTATTAGGGACATCAGATGTCCTAATCCTTAACTGATGGTAGCCAGATCTCAAGTCAATCTTCTAAAATACCTTAGCACCTTGAAGCTGATCAAACAAATCATCAATCCTCGACAATGGATACTTATTCTTGATTGTAACCTTGTTCAATTGCCGGTAATCAATACACATTCTCATTGATCCATATTTCTTCTCAACAAACAACATGGCGCATCCAAAGGCAAAACAATCGGTCTAATTAGACCCTTCTCAAGCAAGTTTTACAACTCCTTCAACTCCTTCAACTCAGGCAGGGCCATATGATACGGCGATATAAAAATGGGCTGAGTGCCCGAAGCCAAACAATGCAAAAGTCAATATCCCTATCGGGTAGCATACCTGGTAGGTCTGAAAGGAATGCCTCAGGGAACTCACGAACAACATGCATATAATTAATAAAATGAACCTCGACACTAGAATCATGGACATATGCAAAATAGACCAAACACCCCCTCTCGACCATACGCCGGGCCTTCACATAAGAGATAACACTACGAGTAGAATGACCAGGAGTCCCTCTCCACTCTAAATGAGGTAAACCTGGCAAGGCAAAGGTCACAGTCTTGGCACGACAGTCCAAGATAGCTTGGTAGAGTGATAACCAGTCCATCCCTAATATGACATCGAAATCAACCATGTCTGGAAGCAACAAATCTACACGATTCTCAAGACCTCCAATCACAACTATACAAGAGCGATGAACTCGATCTACCACAATAAAATCACCTACCGATGTAGACACATATATAGGGGCACTCAAGGAATCACTAGGCGTGACCAAATATGGTGTAAATAAGATGACACATATGAGTATGTAGATCCTGGATCAAATAAAACTGAAGCATCTATGCCACAAACCAGAACAATGCTTGTAATAACTGCATCAGAAGTCTTAGCCTCGAGCCTGGCTGGAAGAGCATAACATCGGGGCTGGGCCCCACCACCCTGAACTACATCTTTGGGATGGCATGCTGCTGGCCTCCACCTCGAGTGGCCTGAGCTCCACCTCTAATACCTCTACCTCCACCTCTAGCACCTTTACCCTTATTAGCTAGCTATGAGGGCGATGGAACACCTGGTGCCTGAACCATAGCACGGGTACCCTGCTGATGTGGCTGAGTACCTACCAATCTTGAATAAGCGCAATGGATTTGACCATACTGACCGCACTCAAAACATCCACATGAATGTTGCGGCAGAGGGAACTGAGACTGACCCTGGCGACCTGAATGACCACCCTTAAAACTCTGGAGCAGCGGTGCACTGATTGGAGTTGGTGGTGCACTGTAGGGTTGCTGATCAGTACACTGCATATGAGAACCACGGCCACCTGAAGCACTGTGAGAAACCTGAAGTGCTGATTGAAAGTCTTTGAAGGATGGCCTCTACCATACGAATCCCTACCTCGAGACGAGGCACCACTTAAATGCTGAGGCCTCTTGTCCGACCCATTACCACCTCTCTGCGACAAAACCATCTCCACTCTCCTGGCCATATTGGCCGTCTCCTGAAAAGAAATCTCACTCCCTGTCTCCCTATCCATCTGAAGACGAATCGGCTAAATAAGTCCCTCGATAAACCTCCTCACCCTCTCTCTCTCTCTCTCTATCTCTCTCTCTCTCTCTCTCAGTGGGAAGTATGATAAGATCATGATAAGCCAATTCGGTGAATCTGGTCTCATAATAGGTAACAGTCATAGAACCCTACTAGAGACGCTCAAATTGCCTCCAATAGGCCTCTTTCTGAGTGATGGGGAGAAACTTCTCCAGAAATAGCTGAGTAAACTACTCTCAAGTCAAAGCTGGTGATCTGGGTGGTCTAGCCAAACAGTAATCCCTCCACCAAGTCTTGGCGGATCAAGACAAGCGAAAGGCAGCAAAATCGACCCCATTAGTCTCAACTATCCCCATGTTTCTGAGAACCTCATGACAACTGTCTAAATAATCATGGGGATCCTCAGAAGATGTACAACTGAAAGTAGTAGTGAAGAGCTTGGTGAACCTATCCAATCTCCACAAAGCATCAGCAGACATAGTTGCTCCATCACCGGTCTGAGCTACACACCCGGCTGAACTTCTCCAACTGGCTGAGCTGTTGGAGTCTGAAACTAGGGAGCCATTTGCTCCGGAGTGCGAGTAGTAGGAGTCTGGGCTCCTCCTCCAGCCTGAGACGGCTGGTGATACAGGAAGTAAGCTTGCCCAGGTGACACTCTCCATAAGGCCCACTGGATGGAACAGAGCATCCTGAAGTACCGGGGTAGAAATAAACCCCTCTGGGACCTGAGTTGGGCCCACCAACACTGCTGGAGCTGGAACCTCATCATCAAAGTCAACCTGAGGCTCCGTCGCTGGTGCTGCTGCTCTAGGATGAGCTCTGCCCCTATCTTGACCTCTAGCACGGCCTCGCCCTCTACCTCTTGTAGAAGCTTCTGTTGGAGGCTCGAGCTGCTGGGTCAAAGGATGAGGAAGCGTGTGTTCTCACTATCTGCGAAAGAACATAGTAGAAATTCAATTAACATTGAGAAACCAAACCGTACGATAGGAAAGAATGAATGTGGAGTTTTTCCTAACTCTGTAGCCTCTAGGGGATAAATACAGACGTCTCCGTACTGATCCCTCAGACTCTACTAAGCTTGTCTGTGAACTGCGAGACATATGTAACCTAGAGCTCTGATACCAACTTATCACGACCCGGATTTCTCACACTCGGGAGTCGTGATGGTGCATACTAATGTGAGATAAACAAGCCAATTATTGAACAAATTACCTTTTTACCCTTTTTATACTCTTTAGCAGTTATAAAGCAATAATGTGCAAACAACAAAAAAATTAAAATAAGCGGAAGAAAAGTAATAAAATGTCTGAGCATGTATCTAATATACTTGTTTAAGCCTTAACTATCAGAACTGGTGTCACAGTACCACAAACGATCTAAGAGTGCTACATATAAAGTCCGAAAATAAACGATACACTGTTTCTGAACTAAGGAAATAAAATAGGAATAAATGGATAGAGGGAGACGTCAGGGACTGCGGACGCCTGCAGGTCTACCTTGGATCTTCGCAGACTGAAGGTAGCCACCCAATCTACGGTCCAAAGCTGCTACGGATCTGCACATAGTACAAAGTGTAGTATCAGCACAACCGACCCCATGTGCTGGTAAGTGCCTAGCCTAACCTCGGAAAAGTAGTAACGGGGCTAGGACCAGAATACCAAATAAATCTGTGCAGTTATATAATATACAACAGAAAATAAAAACAGAAATAAACAAGTAAATACGGGAGGGGGTACATGCTACAAGGGTATATCAGTTTCAACAGTAAATCAAGAGTAAAGGCATAAGGACAACTTAGAATTCACAGCAAAACAATAAGGAACTTGTATCCAATCTACAAACACTTGTATCAATAATTGCGGCGCGCAACCCGATCCCAACATATAATAATATTGTTGCGGCGTGCAACTTAATCCATATCATTTATCGTTGTTGCGGCGTGTAACCCGATCCATATATAATATTATTGCGGCGTGCAACCCGATCCAAATATATCATTATTTCGGCACGAATCGATCTACATATACAATCATAACAAGAATCCCGGCAAGGGATCAATAAAGAACTACACTATCCCGGCAAAGAAATCGACAGTATAAGTAATTACGTCCCGGCAAGGAAGATACAGCTATAACCAAACTTGATCCAACATCTAACTACCCCAGCTAACATCAATACTTAGTCATAAGTAATTTCCACAAAAATAATCACAATCCTTGCTCAATACAGAGAATCATCAACTTAAGCATCCGTAGTATTATTTAAGAATACAATAAATTAGAATTTAAGACTCAAGGTCATGCTCGACACCAACATATAGATACTCGTCACCATACCTATATGTCGTATTAAACAAGAAACAAGTAGCAAATAGGACACAACCCCTAATCCCTCAAGCTAAGGTTAGACCAAACACTTACCTCGATGCCACGAGCACAAATTCACGTCTCAACTATCGCTTTACCCCTTGATTCCACCACTAATTCGCTTTTATCTAGCCACAATTACTTAATTATATCAATAAAAGCTAAATGAATCAATTCCAATGCATGAAAATAAGTTTTCCAAAGTTTCACCCAAAAAAGTCAAAAATCGCTCATGGGTCCACACGGTCAAAACCCGAGGTTTGAACCAAAATCCAATTACCCATTCCCCCACGAAACTAAATATATAATTTGTTTTGAAATTCGACCTCAAACCGAGCTCCAAATCCCTAATTTTTGAAAAAACCTAGGCTTTACCCAAAACACCCAATTTTCCCCATGAAAATCATTGATTTTGAATTGAAATCATATTAAAAGATGTTAATGATTTAAGAAAATAAATTAAAATTGACTTACAATCGATTTGGAGGAAGTGTTGTTCTTGAAAAATCGCCTCAGGGAGTTTATTTTTTGAAAAGATGTGAAAAATTGGTTGATTTTCGGCTAAGTATAAAAATTGCAGGATGCAGACATGGTAATTGCAAACACGGTTCACAATTGCGAACCCCGACCTCTGCTATGTTCGCATTTGCGAAGGGGTTCTCGCATTTGCGAGATGGGAATTGCGACTACTGTGTCGCATTTGCGACTGCTGACTGAAACTGGGGGAAATCGCATTTGCGATCAAAACCTCGCAATTGCGAGATGGGCTGGCTTGGGATGCTTTTCGCAATTGCGACATAGCCCTCGTATTTGCGATATCGCATTTGCGAGCCAGGCTTCGCATCCTGAACACACTAGCTAAAAACCTGTACTGGAACATCAAAATCTACTTATAGATTAACATGTTTTCCTCATTTATATTGTGTATATAAATCAACAGAAATTGTTCATCTCTGTATGTAGGTTTCTCCTCGTTTGCCTTATGCATCTTCTTCTTCTTCACAAATGTCCCTTCTCTTTCAACTTGCAAAGTTCGCGGACATTCATCATATGAGTGCAATTGAAATTAAGCTCACACAATTTTTAAGTTTTTCAGCGCACACACAGACATACATATATAATAAGTAGTGAAAGGTATAGAAAATTCAAGTAAGTTGTTGAAACCTACAAAATCAAACATCTAAAAGTTGAACGTTTTGTAGTTCAATAAAGCATAGTAGTTTAATCCATAAAAAGATTATTGTAAAGGTTCAATGAATTACTTATCTTTGCACATGCAGGGTATGAATCAGCTGAACAGTTGTTAGGTACTCAAATGAACTGTCAAAAGGAAACAAAGCTGCAGATGAATTATATAGATGATGGCATTGGCAGGTTTTACTTATTATATTTGGCAAGAAAGGAACCAAAATATTCCAAGGAAAGAAGCGAAATGTTGATACAATTAGTAGATTTGTGGTCCAGGACATTCACTGCCGAAGGAAGAACAAGAAGCTAGCTGGGCCCCTGAGAAATTTGAACTTTTATCCCTACGAATTCCATGGAAAGGGTAGATGGGAGTAGTAGTAGGGAATGTGGTGTATGGCAATTTTTGGTTGTTCTTCTTGTACATATTTTCTTTCCCTGGTAAATAAAATATAATTAGTTACCCAAAAAAAGAAGATCACTGATATGAAATAAGGACAACAACAATAACAACAACACAGTAGAATCCCACTAGTGAGGTTTGGGAAGGGTAGAGTGTACGCAGACCTTACCCCTACCCCGGAGGGATAGAGAGGCTGTTTCCGGGAGACCATCGGCTCAGAGACACTTGATCCAGCATTTAAACTATTAAAACATATACAAAAATCCCATTAAATCAGAGAAAACCAGGATATTAGCATAGCGTAATTGGCGATATACACCGTCTCCCCGGCAGAAAACAATACAGTAGGGAATATTGTCTCAAGAACTTTGAAACATAAACATGTAGATATATGAATGTACAGAGTGCAACACCTACATCACAAAACACCATGGCCTTGAATGAAGCAAGCTAGCTATATTACAGAGGAATATCAGCTATTACTGTATTTACAAAGCCTGATATACCTCTAAAGAAAAGGAAACCAATAGAAAATCTGATTTTTGCCTAGAAGATTGTCAGAGCTCTAGGCTGTTGGAATGAATCAAAGAAAGAAGAAACTCTTACATCTGCCAAGATGTAATACTCTATTTTTCAATTACTTTTGGTTTCCATTGAATTGGCAATCTATTTTGTTTATGGTTTTCATTCTACACTCAAGACTTCTAAATATGTCCCTTTTGACTGGAAATCCGAAGCAACACAAGTCTCTGAGTTAATATTCTTGATCAAAAAGTTTCCCAAGGCACTCAGTTACAAGAATCAACTCAAGCAGAAATGCAATTAGGTTTCTCCCAACCTCATATTTTCACCTTAGCATGTCTCCAGCAGCCAGTCGCAAGCAACTCAAGGCCGGTGATATGCTAAATGTGTTACCATCAGCATTATAAAATGAAGGATGTCCAAGTGGTGCTGGCCTATCTGGAATTTCAGGAACCTCAATATCTCCTTCCAACATTTTCAGTGCATCCAATATAGTTGGCCTCAACGCCACCATCACGTGAGCACACAATATTCCAACGAGAAGAAATCTTACCATTATAGATCTTGGATTTGCATTTCGTGAATCCTCATCATTCTTTACTAGGACAGCATCCAAAACTTCATTTATCTTTCCAGCTTTTACCTTCGACCAAGCCCAATCTGTGATCAGAAAAGCACGAGGCGACCCTGAAGTGAAATCAAGGACCTTTCTTCCACACATTATTTCCAAAATAACAACTCCAAAGCTATAAACATCGCTCTTCTCAGTCAATTGCCCGTAGAGAGCATATTCAGGAGCTAAGTAACCGTGCGTTCCTGCTACACGGGTGGTAAGATGAGACTGTCCTCCTCTACTTTGCTTAACCAACCCAAAATCAGCCACTCTTGCTCTCATATCAGCATCTAACAGTATATTCGTAGCTTTAATGTCCCTGTGATAGATTGCTGGCTTTACGCCATAATGCAGATAAGCTAGTCCTTTCGCCACATCCAAAATTATGTTTTTTCTCTGAGGCCAAGACAATGGTTGCTTCATCTTTCCATCTTGATTGACATGAAACAAGTGACCATCAAGATTTCCATTGGGCATGTAGTCATAAATCAGGTATCTTTCACTCTCCCCACTTTCAATCCGATTCTCATCAGTCACACAACAACCTCTAAGCGGCACAAGATTACGATGCTTCAAGTTACTTATGATCTCAACCTCATTGCAAAATTCATCTTTTTCTTGAAAATCAGATTCTATAACCTTTTTGACAGCAACAATAGTCCCATCTGCTAATGTTCCTTTATAAACTACTCCAAATCCACCTCTCCCTATAAAATTCTTTTGGGAAAAATTATCTGTTGCTTTTTCAAGCTCCTGAATTTTGAACCAAACTGCAGTTTTAGGCCTCATTCTTCGCCTAGACACTGTATCTTCCATTTCCACATCATCATTTTTCCTCCACCTTCTGTTCCACCAGTAATACAATCCCAACATAATAGACATGCATAATATTGCAATACCAGCTCCAGCCAACCCAAAGATTAAAGCTAAATGTCTCTTACTTGATGAGCTTTCATTCAAATCAATACTAAAAATACATGATATGGCACCACTACTTTCAGGACCAAACTCATTGACAATACCAGCAGCATACAAAACTGTGAAGTAAAAACAATCAGTGGAATGAGATTTATTACCATCAATTTCAATCAACTGTTGCTGAACTCTAAGGCCAGCTGCTACACATCCATCACAGGCAGTAAAATCCTCAAGATCAGACCTACAACCAGAATCCAAAACAGTTGAAGGCCCCAGCTTTTTAGTCCAATCTTGAGTTGTCTGAATTGAAGCACAAATATTTGGTGTGATGACAAACTGAGAAGGCTCAAAACAGAAAGAGGAAAGATTTGAAGGCAGAGACAAAGAATTGAGCTTTGATTGGAATTCTTGGATGCAAGAAACAGAAGTTTCCAAATTGGGAAGATGGAAAAAGGAAGTTTCTTTAAGATGTTGAGCCATAGCAACACCAAATAGGGACAAAAGGTTTTGACAACACTGGCCTTTGCTTGATGTAGGAATATCAGAACCATTGGAAATCTGAGGAGTTGAATTCAGTACTTTGCATTTAGAACTGGACCATGGAACTCTTAAAACATAGCCAAAATCTAAGGGACAAGTTGAAGACAGATTTGTGCTATTTTGAGCTGAGGACATTGAAACTAACCAAGAAAAGAGAAAGAACAACAAATACACAATCCACAAATCACCCTTCATCTTTTTAGTGCTTTATCAAAGGGAGAACTTTTGATTCAAGAAACCATTTTAAAGAGTTTTTGTAATGATTGCTGTGATCTGTGTAGTTTGTCTTGTTGTTGTGTAAGAGGGTGCGTGCCTAGAGTCAAAAGGTTAGGTTCTTTTTCTTTGTACCTGGATTTTGTTAAGGCGGCTGACTTTATAATTGAACAGTAGCAAGGAAGAATCAAATAGGAACGTGCCTCAAGAAGCTACTTAGATGACAATTTAGGATAATGTAAAATTGATAATAAAGAAATATATAGGTGATTTCCTAGAAACATCAAATTTAGTATGTAATGACTAGATGTAATCACTAAAATAAAAGGGAAAGAGATGTTTGCTCACCTTCTTTACTGTTTCTACAAAAGAATTTTGTTAAATTCTTGTTGCTATTGTTTTCTTGATCAATTAATCATAATGATAGAATCTAGTACATGATTATAATCTCATTTTCTTTGTCGATTCTGAATTTGTATTTCATTAATTAAAGTCATACCGGCAACATCGATATTCTTTTAATAGTCTATCATAAATTTTCTTTCTTTTTTTCTAATTTGACTATGTCTCTATCTTTTCTTTAAAAAAAAAAAGGATTACAATTTTGAAATGATTATTTGCTTATGAAAGCATGACATGACATATGAACTAAATAAGTTTAATTGTTCAATTCAGATTGTTATTAAATTTTATCTGGTTAAATTGGTCATGATGTATGGGTTGAGTGTTGACCTGTAAAGAATTTACATATCCAGAAGATTGAAAGTAGCAGAAATGAGGATGTTGAGGTGGATGTGTAGTAACACTAGGATGGATAAGATTAGGAATGTTGATATTCGAGAGAAGGTGCTCGTGGCTCCCATTGATGACAAGATGCGGGAAGCGAGGTTCAGATGGTTTGGACATGTTCAGAGGAGAAGCCCAGATGCTCCGGTAAGGAGATGCGAGTGGCTGGTCATGGAGGGTACGAGAAGAGGTAGAGGGAGGCCTAAAAAGTATTTGGCAGAGGTGATCATGCAGGATATGGCGAAGCTTCAGATTTCCGAGCACATGACACTTGATAAGAAGACGTGGAGGTCGAGTATTAGGGTTATAGGTTAGAAGGTAGTTGAATCTTGCCTTAGTATCTTTGTGAGACTGGTCTTTTAGGTTTTTATTTATTTATTATTTCATTTGCTATTTCGCTTTTAAGTGCAGGACATATTTACTAGCTATCGCTTATGCTTTGCATTTTTCTTCTGGATATCATATTGTTCCTATTCTTCATATGATTTCTGTGATACTAATATTTTTTCCTTTTGTCTTTTTCTTTTCTTGAGCCGAAGGTCTTTCAGAAATAGCCTCTCTACTCCTTCGAAATAGGGGTAAGGTCTGCATACACATCTCCAAACCTCATTAGTGGGATTTTATTGGGTTGTTGTTGTAATTCAAAACCTTGTGGTTTGAGAAAAGTTGGAAGTAGTGCAATTGCAAGGAAACGCACTGGTTTTGTTTTATTCTCTCTATTGAATCATGGTTTACTGGTCAGCCTTGACATCTTTGACTATTATGCTTTTGCCTTTCTTACCTCATCAAGGGATGAACTAATTATCTAAAGTCTCTTGTCCTAAAATCTTAATTTAACGTTAGACGGCTTTGAGATTTATTGCTAAGAAGTTCTCCCTGATGGCCTCAAGCTAGTTTATTTGTCACATTTCATTTATCAATACTCAGATTAAAAAAGAAGAGGTCAATCTGATAGTTTTGAATCATCGAGTCTTAGATTAAATGGGATAAGCAGAATCGCGTTCAATCATATGATGCTACATCAGTTAAATTCAGAACCAAATGAAAAACAATGCCCAATTTAACGGTAAAGAAAATCAATTTCCAACATGCAGAAACTTATGTTTAGTTTAAGGAGAAATGATTGGTCTCAAAAGATACCTCTAGAACTCAAGGTTGATTAGTCCCCAATAGCTCTCCTACAATATCAGTTATGGTCAAGCGACGCAAATCCTAGTAAATAACAAGTATTGGCTTATGATTAAAAAATCACAAGGTAAAACGGCTGATGACTAAAAGGGTGAAGAGAATTTGTGACAATAATAAGAGATATAATATACTTCTATTACATCTGAATCTGTTGTCATAAAGCCCCCTGGCATGAGATATCCTTTCTTCTGGAGGGGGGCAGAGGGGCCTACAGTGCACAGCTTCAATGGGGCAAAAGGTTACTGCCTCATGAGATCTGGTAAACCACTTTACAAGGTCTTCCAGGGAGCATCATCTAGCTTTGCCACTAATGGAACAAGCACTCAAATTAGATAGCAGATGTCATACTGTCGATGTGCTAACACATGTATAAGCCTTCTCTGGAGGCAGGATAAGTTATGACAGAGCCATCACATATGGTACATTTGCTGATACAGACAACAGAGACTAGCTCTAGGATGGAGGGGTTTGACGAGCGAGAAAAGGCACTTCCACCACTGTACCCACAACATCATCACCAATAATAACAGTGTCCCCCTCAGAAGCGGCTTTCCTCTTAATATAGCCAAGTCCTAGGGGCTGAGATGCTCCTTTACCAGTTGTGAAACTAGTCACCTTGCCAACCTGCCAAAGTTCATAGCACCATCATTCTGCCAATTCCTTTACAAATGGTCATACTAGGATTGATAAATAAAAGGGACCTGATTTCAGTAATGCACTAGACAAGATGGGTATGCCATGTATTGTTGTTCAGCAGAATTATAGTAGTCTTAGACAATTCCTCAACGAGACATTAATTTTGTTAGATGCATTTATATGCAAGACAGAAGCCAGAACAATGCAACGGGTTAATGTGCTAAAATACAATTTTGTTACAATGTAGCGCTACCACAATAGGGACTGAAATAATCAATTGGGAAATCAGAAAAGCACAAACCTTTTTCCCGTCGACTGAGATGATGCTGCCAGGTTCCACTGGCGATGATACACGTATTCCCCACAGCCTCTGTTTGATGCCATCGTAAGTTACAAGCCTAGAAATGGTTTCTTGGCCCTTATAGCATCCTGAAATTAATTTCTCAACTTTGAGAAACCACAACCAGAAGGAAGCATAAATATAAAATAGGAGCTTAGGAACCTTTATTTAGAGAAACAGCATTCCACAGATTAGCCTCCAGAACATTAAACTCATCAGTGAGCTCTTTCCCAGGAGCGGGTCTTCCTGCATGATTTAAGAACAAAGCTTTCTGCATCAATATTGGGAATTACATCAGACAGGGTGTTAATTGCTCGATACTTTAGGACATGAACCTAAATAACAGGAGTCAGAACATAATGGAATCATGACCTCAACAAAAGATATTATCTATAATATTAACAATAGAAAGATGGAATCAAATTGTCCTTAATTACCTTGAAGTATCCTTAATGTTTCCCATGCATTAGAACCCATTGGAATGGCCCCATGACCTAGAAGAGCTTTCCAGACCGATTCAGCAGCAGCTGGAGACATCAGTAGAGAGTAACCTTCTTCAGAGATGATATTTCCCACTCCCACAGTTATTGGCATTCCATTTACCTTCATATGTCGATGAATTTCATAGGAAAAATTAAACCTCTTATTTCTTGGAAAACTCAGGCATGACAATATGATCAAGAATTGCTAATAATCTACAACATTTTTTGGATAAGGGCTATTAATCTACAACATATACGACACGAGAACAACTACACCAGCAAAAGTTAAAGGGTAAGAAGTTAACAAGCAAGTACGGTAAGGAAGGAGATAAATTGCGGATATTGCAGACAAATGGCAGAGAAACTGTAAATATTCTACATTGAGAAGTTTGATTCTGACAACACAAGAAAAGCCATGAATGCAGCACAGGGTTGACTTAAGAGGTTGCAATTGGAAATGACAAATAAATGGGTAGATAGTCATGTTTCGTAGTCATGCAAGTGAGAATTTGGTGAGTTGATGCATGAACTAAGAATGAGAGAGGGTGCAATGAAGTCTGAACATTTCTTATTCAATGTGTTCAAAACCAATGCCTCTCTTTGAAAAAGAGAAAAGAGCATTGGAAATCATCGTTCAAGTTTGGATTATTTGGCACAATCTAATCACCATATTACATTGAATCTTTTTCTTATGAAACTATACTTGTTTGGTTACCGTACAAGATAATCAATTGTCAGAGCTACTACAATCATAAATAATTCTCTTAATTGAATATTCAGTTTGATCCAGTATTTTCATGGTATTTAAGAGAATAATGTTTGAATGATGAGTACTTTGCATTTTGAGGAAAGACTTTGTATCTTGCACAGACCAAGACAGTAAATAGATCAAACAATATGAATTAGAACTTAGAAGGAGCATCAAATAATCACACAGTTAAAAATTCAAAACAAACAGATCTACAGTTCTTTTTTTTTCTTTTGACATACATATACATATTTTATCCCTGTCTTTGTTTATGTCTCGGGTTGGAACAAAATAACTATAATTCGTCCCCGCCTACGGATTAGTCGACATTTTTCACAAATTTTACGAACGGAAGCTCTTATTTTCATATTTCTCATTCCTTATCCAGAATGAATCAGAGAGGGAATTATTGGATTACACTGTAATGCTTATGTGAGCCATATGGTTGTCCAACTATGTCAGCAAGATTCAGAGCTTCCATTATCTGTTTGTAAACCATTACATGCAAAAGTTAGTAGCTTTTAAGAGAAGAAAGAAAGATAACAATATTATCAATTCGTTTGACGATTAAGTAGACACAATTCCTACTTGGTTGCTTCTAGGCCCTATTAGTACGAACAAGGATGTTTGTCCGGTAATATCTTGAATTTCAACTTTGTCCGCAAAGAATATGTACCTATCAATAGAAGTATGATATGTTGTTAAATCAGCAGGTAAATAATGTGCACATAACTGGTTAGGCCCCAAAATTATATTCAAGCATAGATAAGCAAGAGTGAGCGCAATCCAGAGCAAAAGCATGGACATACTTCTTAAGCATTTCAGTTATTCTTTCCTTGGTCACTGGAGAGACCACCAATGTAATTGCAGTTTTCTGCGAAATGTAAGATGGACTTCAATAATAGTCTAACATATGAAAGCTTAGGCACAAGGAACCGATTCTCAGCAAGGGAACTATAAAAGATTACCATAATCCAGGTGTGGGCAATATCGATGGTTCTGGCAGTTGGTGTCACAAAAACAGTGTCACATCCCTACAATTTCCAGACATGAAATATAAGAAGCAGAACACCAGTGGAGTTTGCTACTTTCATCAACCTAGAATTGCCTAAACCAAGTAATACCTGCCCTTCATGAAGAATTTCAAAGTTAGCAGTACTTTGGTTGTGAAGAAACTGAGCCCTGTCTTCTCCACTAACTGTGTGAAATGAAAAGATAAACAGAAATCTCTGATATAGCAACTCGAATGAGTAGCCTTCAAAATATTTCCAACTAACTAGAAAAACTTATTTCCTGTCCGTCCACAATACATAACTAGCATGAGAACAAGTGTTAATAAAATTTTCACATCCAATCTCCACATGATTTGTACTACGGAATAAGCATAATACTACATTCCGCAGAATCAGTGAATCACTGAACTCAAAGGTGGGAAGAACTTACCTTTTTTATTAGAAGAGGAACGTGGATAATGGACTTCCTTTAAATGGTAAAAGTGGACTTTTTCTATATATATTAAACAACTAACCTAACCTCTATTCAGCCACGTCAATAGATTATTCACAGATTAAACTGAAGTTTAGTCAAGAAAACAGAATCATTTTCAGTATGAAAATGTGTGGATGAATGTACCTCTTATCCTGCCGTAGTGTGAAAGATCCACAACCTAGAACAAAAGGAATGATACCATCAGGTCACATTTTGCAAGACTAACGTCCGCAGTGTACAAGTTCCCTTACAGAGCCAGGTTCAATTCCAGATATTGCAGTAAAATTTAGAACACATGATAATTAACAATCTTTTAATCAACAGATGAAAATCATATGACGAAAATTTTTAATAGGAAAAAATTAACTAAAATTACCAAGAAAACCTGAATCAAACTAGATACACACCGCGACACCATTTTCAACAGCATCTAGTGCCTCCTCGTCATTATCGAATGTTCCTATTGCCCCATCTTCTGATACCTTGGCCCCAGCAACCGTCATAGCATCCTGTAGGAAGCAAAAGAAGAAAAAGTTAAGCAAGTACGCAAATAAATAGAAATTAGAAGCGAAATCCAACTGTAAGGAGAGCAAGAATGAAAGCATACAGAAGCATCAAGTCAGTAACATCTCATCCTTAGGTTATTGATCGGGAAACATTTAGCTGATGTAACAGTATTTCCTTCTTGTACCCTCATTGTTCAGGAGAAGTTCACGAACGTCTAACTACCCACTGAAGCGAGACATTCCAACTTCCAAGCATGGTTAGACGGAGCCTGGGCAAGAGGGGCACCCCCTAACCACAATGCATGTCTCTCCCCCCATCCCTCTTTATTACATGGAGCATTTGTTTTTCCCTCCCTCCCTCCCTCTCTTTTTTTTTTAAAAAAAAATAAGAGTGATGAATGGAGGTGTTAAGAGGGGACGAGGTAGATCTAAAATAAGCCGGAAGGACCTAGAATTTCTTGGGAACAATGACTTAGTGAAAGATAGGGCACATTCACATTGAAGGAAATTCCTATTTCAGTCATGTTAGCACTTTTACTTTACGTCCTATGCTTTTGTAGGAGTTGTTTAGCCTTTCAGAAATTTATAACTAAGTAGAAAACATAAGGAACTTCTATATTTATTTTGTACAATTTTGGCGTAAGATGAATTTAAATGGAGTAGCAAGGTCCAACTTGAGGCTTGGTTGTTGTTTTAGTTGTTTGGTGTCCGGGCAAGCTTGTGCACCATAACCAATCCCCGGGTACCTGCTACCTCCAACCACCACAGGTATTGTTTAACATAGTCCACCATGATTTTGACAAATGCGAGAATTCACCCAGTATTCCCTTGGCTGGAATTCAGATCTCGGTTCCCATGGGCTGTTCGAATGCTAGGACAGCTTTTGTTGTTAGGTTCACTAACTTACTTAGTGTTTCAAGTTTTAGCATTAATATCCAAATATTTCAAGTAATTTTACCCAGCAAAATAGTTTATTAAACAAGCCAATTGGAGTATATCGAACACACAAAAAGGTATTGAAAAAAATGAAATATGATTCGATTAAAGCCCGCAATCAACAAATAATTGACCTAAAAGCATCAACAAATAATTTGGATTCATTCAACAATGTGTAAATTTTGGTATTATTATACTTACGAGGAGGTCATGGTCAATGGGAGGAGGAGAAAGGTCGAAAGGCAGCGCAGCTGCAGGAGAAAAAGAAAGCCGCCGCTTAATCTTCGCCGCCGGCGCATCGTAACTGAGCGGCCGGTAAGCTAATGGAGTGGGAAAGAAATGAAGAATGGGTGCGGAAGAAAAGGAGTGACAAGGAAAGAGCACGTTGGCACCGTAGGAATACGCCATCATTCGAATCATTTGGAATTTGAGACGACCCAATTTTTATACGAGCATATTTCTCTTATTACTTTTATACAGTCATACCATATCAAATTTTCAGTTTATTTATTAAGTATAACTAAAACTATGTTCTTATAAAATTATTTCAAGTGATTATAACACATAGGGTGTGTTTGGTACGACGGAAAATATTTTTCGAAATTTTTTTTTAATTTTTTCATATTTAATTGGCTTAAATATTTTAGAAAATATTTTCCTTATCAATTTATTTTTCTCCAATTGAAGTAAATATTTTTTTTATCAAAAGAACGGAAAATATTTTCCAAATCTTATTCTCAACTTTCCCTACCCACCCCCTCTCCAAAAAAAGAATTTTTTTTAAAGTTTCAGTTTTTCCGTTATCACTCATCCTACTACCCCTATAACCCCCAACTCCCCCGTCCCCCCAATCAAAAAAATATTTTTTACTTTAATTTTTTTTGTAATTTTAAATTTATGTTTTTTAAATTTTCTGCACCAACCATCCCAACCTCCTCCCCCCACCCGCACTCCCACCCCCTCCCCTTCCCCAAATTTTTTTTTTTTTACTTTTTTTAATTAAAATTTCTATTTTTTTTTGTTTTATTGCTCCCGGCTTATTGCTCCCCAGCCCCAGCCCCGCGCCCACCCCCTGTCCCCCTCCCCCAAATTTTTTTTTTTTACTTTTTTAAAATTTTAATTTTATTATTTATCAGCTTAAAGGCTAAAATTTTACAAATTTCAAAATTATGAGTTCAAAAGTTTATGTGTTTGGAAGTGGTTTAAAATTATAAAGTTTACGGGTTCGAAATTTCATGGTTTGAATGTTTAGCGGGTCGAAAGTTTATAAAATTTGTGGGTCCAGAAGGTTGTTGGTTTGAAAGTTTATGGCTTCATATTTATTATATCTAAATTATTTATGAATACTCTTGAGAAGTCATTTTCTTTAATTTGTGTACCAAACATCAAAAAATAAATAAGATTACTACTTATTTTCTAAGAAAATATTCTTTTGGAAATATTTTCCACGAAAAATATTTTTCGTTATACCAAGCACACTCATAGTGATGGAATATATTCTTACGTTGACCAATTCACATACAGTAGGATAAACCACCACCAACAACAACAACAACCCAGTATAATCCCATTTAGTGGGGTCTGGGGAAGGTGTAGTGTGTACGCAGACCTTACCCCTATCCTAGGGTAGAGAGGCTCTTTCCAAATAGACCCCGGCATCCTTCCCTCCAAGAACTTTCCACCTTGCTCTTGGGGAGACTCGAACTCACAACCTCTCGGACGAAAGTGGGGGTTGCTTACCATCAGAGCAACCCCTCTCGTCAAAACATAAACCATTTTGTATATTAACAATATTGCCTTCGTATTTTTCAAGAATCAAATACATTTAAATTCCTAAGAATTTCATTTGTAGGATCCATTGGTTCACGGAACGACAATAGTAAAGATATAATTTGCTTTGTTCATTGGATTACGGATTTGTCGCTCCGATTATGAAGTACTTAAACTTTTCCCATTACAAACAACGACACATAAAATAACAATAATAAGAACTATTACGTGATATAAGGCTATATAGATAATATTTATATCTTAATATTATCATGCTTTATTGTTGTTTTATAGGTGAATTAATAACAAAGTACTCTAAATGGTATTATTTTTGCTTCGCATGAAATAATCTAAATGAAAAAGCACTACGGAGTGTTTTGAAGTCAATAATGCGAGAAAACGCCCAATCAAGAAGAACCCGAGCATATGGGTGGGCATTCAATCGGTTCGGTCCGGTTTGAAAAAATTCGGTTCAGTTATTCGGTTTTCGATTTTGTAGAAATAGTAACCGAAATCGAACTGAAATAAGTTCAGTTCGGTTCGTTTTTTCTAATTTCGGTTCAATTTGAACATTATCATATTGGACTCCTTCTATGTATTAATATGACCGATGAATTTATTGATTTTTTCCAAAACTTTGAAATTAATGGAAATATTGTGTTTAGAGAAAAAAAATAGACTAAACTTTGCACACTATATTCAAACATAGTGTAAATTACAACTTTCTGTGAAATTCTCCTGGTATCTATCATATATGCTATGGAAGTTTTAATAGACCGAAGTCTTTAAGATTGGAAAGTTGATGGACTTACTTAATTGAGTTGAGTCTTTGATAGATTGGACCAAATAATATTAATTTATTACCTATGAGCTTAGCCTATACATAACTTAAAGAACATATATGCTAATAATTCGATTTTTCGGTTACCCGAACTAAAAAACTTAATAACCGAAAACCAAAATTTTAAATTTTAAATGAAAACCGACCGAACAAATTAAACCAAAACCGATTTTTTTTTTGGTTCGATTAGTTTATTCGGGTCTGGCCAAAATATGCTCACTCATACCCGAGCATGAAGAAGCAAAAAATGGACTGAGTGAAATCCAACGAGACCGCGGCAGATCAAGTACTCGAGGCACAATATTCAGCGTTCACCGCGACCGTGGTGAACTGTTCACATGCCAGAAATTTGGGGACCAAAGTGTAACCCGGGAAAAATTTGTTCCAAACCCTTATAAACTTTAGAAGCTCGCCCAAGACATGTTTAAGCTTGTTTTTAGACTACTTTGGAGGCAAGAACAAGTGTGAGAAGAGTAACAAAATGTAAGAGTTCTTCTATCTTCTCTTTATTATTGCAATTACCCATTACGAATAATCTAGTAGTTTTATCGTGTTTTGTCATGAGTAGCTAATTTCCTAGTCTAGGATTTTAATGGAACCTATTGAATGATGAACTTCTTGTTATATTAAAATAGTTTGCCCAATTTAATCTCTATTTGTTCAGCTATGTGCTTGTTGTAGTTAATTGATAGGATCCTCAATTAGCTGTGCCTGTTCAGTGTGCATAACTCGGTAGAGAGTACAATTTTTAGGTAATTGTTGAACAACGCTACTCCCAAAGTATATGGGGGATCAATAACTGAGGATTTAAAGGCGGGATTAATGATAAGGAAGCCTTGTGTGCAATCTAAAGTGAGCTGTAATAAATGAAGCTAGATAGCATAACTCGGGAGAGTGCGTCTAGTAAATTGTCATGATTACTCGGGAGAAATTTACGGTAATAAGAGTGCACAAGATTGATAGAGATTATTGGGTGACTTTATGTGAAACATAACCGTAAGGGATTCCATCAATAGGGAAATTATATACTTAGAACCTTCTCTTAATTATTTATAACTTAATCATAGCTAGTTTTCAGTCGCTTATTTACTTTCATTCTTAGTTAGTAAAAATACCCTCGATTGTTATTTACAATGGGAAATTGATTCCGTAGAATTTAGTAAGTCTAACAAGAGTAATTGATAGGTTAATACCTTGTGGGTTCGACTCTTGGCTAAATACTCAGCTTATATTTGCCATGTCCGCGTGTCCTTTTTATAAGATATAGTTGGGCGTGATCAAATTTTGACACCGTTGCTGGGAAACTAACAGTGTTATCAATTACAATGGAAAGAAATACAAAAATTCTTAGTGTAGTGAGTTTTCTCTACACACAATCTATACATTAAAATTTTAACGTTTGTTGACTTGGTTATACATGTGCATGCCTAGAAACTCATCGAGAACTGGTGAACTATTTGAAGCATTATCAGATCCCGAGGAAGTTTTCAATGCCTTGAATCTGGCCATCCGGACAAACAAAAAACTGAACAATTTGAACCAGACATTGGGGATCATGTAGTAGAACCAACTGCGCTGGTAGTGCCGGTAGAGCCAGCGGCACCTCTTGTGCCAGAGCATGCGCTTTATGACTGGGCACAACCCACGGCTGAAAATGTGGCCATAGCGATTTTGGTCCCGCAAATACAGGTTGAATCATTCGAAATCATGAATAACATGCTGCACTTGTTGCAAAACAAAGGAATTTTTGGGGTCACAAGTCGAAGATCCTCAACAGCACTTGAAGAATTTCCTGTCAGTCTGCAAAACTCAAAGGCAGCCCAACGTAACTTCGGAAGCAATCAAGCTATTATTGTTACCATTCTCAGTGACAGGAGCTGCCCAAACCTATCTAAACTCACTCCCTATTAATTCCATAACAACTTGGGAGGATTTACAAGCATTTGTGAACAAGTTCTACCCACCCAACAAGACTGCTCAACAAATTGATGAAACTTTAAGTTACAAATAGAAACCAATGGAGAGACTGCATGAAATATGGGATCGATTCAAAGGGATGATGGTTATATATCCGCACTATGGTATTCCGGATCTAATGTTGGGTCATCCATTTTACATGGGATTGTCAGATAGCATGAAGGGTAATGTTGATGCTTCAGCTGGTGGAGCATTTTTTAGCAAAACGTGGAGAGAAAGCCAGAGTCTGCTTGATAAGATGGCACGGAATTTGGGATGGACAAGCAGGAATTCACCTATCACTCCAGTGGTTCACTCAATTCCCTTAGATCCATCCAACTCTATGGCTGAAAATATGGCCACCTTATTGACACAGATGAGTATACTCACAAAAAAGGTGGAAGAGTCAGGGAAGAAGCAACATGTACACATCGTAGATACTACCAATGGGGATTGTTTACGTCTTGCATTAATAAGATAATTGGTAATCAGTAGAATGCAGAATATGATCATCATCACTACCTTGAATACATGAATTAGGTGTATAATTATGGAGGCCATAGACAAGGTGGTCAAAATTGGGGTCAGCAAAATCAGTCGTATAGCCAGTCCAGCCACATTTCGACAATGGGAACATGGGAGGTATGATACCTCCTAACAATATGGCACCTTACCCAAGGCCGCATGGATATAACAATCAAAATTAGCAGTAGGGGTATCATCCTCCTCAGCAGTAGCATGATGGATGACATGAAGATGGGTTTGCTAAACTTCAGACCATGATGCAACATGTAATTGAGTCAAATGCAAAAAAGAGTATATACATATGACTCAACTATTAAGAATATTGAAGTACGGATGGGCCAGATTTCGATGTCTTTGAATAATCGTTCTCATGGGACATTACCTGCAGACACCCAAATAAATCTAAAAGATCAAGACCCGAAGCAGCTGACGGCAATGAGTCTGCATAATGACAGAGATTTGGACGTAGATCAAGAGAAGGCCCGAGAAAGCAGACAGGCTGAAACACTCATACCAGTGCCCATTGAGCTAGACAAGTCAACGAAACTGATAGAGGTGACAGTCCAGCCTGCCCAGGAAGAACATAACATTCAGATTGAGACTCAGAAAGAAGCTGAGACAGCCTAGGAACAATGTTGAGGTGGAAGACGATAAAGAGAAATCCCAAATCATTGGGAAGAAGAGATCTCCTGCACCATTCCCCAAAGGCTGGCTAAGTAAAGATGAGCAATACAAGAAATCCTTGGAGATGCTGAAATAAATCCAGATAAATATTCTATTGATAGATGATTTGAAAGAGATGCTTGGGCATGTAAAAATGATGAAGAACTTAATTTCCCAAAAATTCGATTTCCAAGACTTGGCCACGGTGACTCTTACTCAGACCTGCAGTGCAGTGGTGATTAGACCAATTGCGGAGAAGCTATCTGACCCAGGGAGCTTTACAATTCCCTACACTATTGGTAATTTTGCTTTTGCTAAGGTACATTGTGATCTAGGGGCCAGCATAAATCTTATGCCCCTGGCGATTTATAAGAGCTGGGGATTGAAAAAGCTAGACCCTCATTTATGTTGTTGTAGCTGGTTGACAGGACTGTAAAAAAAACCTCTGCTATCTTGGATGATTTGTTGATTTAGGTGGGGAAATTTGTGTTCCCTACAGATTTTGTGGTCTTAGATTGCAAGATGGATGAAGAAATTTCCATAATTTTGGGAAGGACGTTCTTGGACACTAGGAGAGATCTCATTGATTGTGAGATTGAGGAGCAATATGAGATTGAACGATGAAGTGATAACATTTAATGTATAAAAATCTATGAGGCGACCAAGTGAATTCTCCAATTGCTCTCTTAATGATGTTGTGGATGTAATTATATAAACTGATTATGAGATGCTGACTATTGAGGACCCTCTTAATGTATGTCTAATGAATTTAGATGAGGTGAATGGAGAAAAACCTGGCAGAATGAGTGTTGGCGTTAGAGGGTATAGGGTTCTGGGATAGAACTCTTGAATTTGAGCCCTTGCACTTGGAAAATAGAGAAACTCCTCCAGCCAAGCCATCCATTTAAGAACAACCAAAGCTGGAATTGAAGCCACTGCCCGCCCATCTCAGGTATGAGTTCCTTGGACCTGACTCTACATTACCTGTCATTATCTCATCTAGTTTGTTTAATTTGCGGGCATAACGATTCCTGCAGGTACTCAAAAGTGTAAGACTGACATTGGGTGGACCATAGAAGATACTAAAGGGATCATCCCCGCCCACTGTATGCATAAGATTCTGCTGGAAGAGGGACACAAACCTTCTAGGGAACACCAAAGAAGGCTTAACCGCAACATGAAGGAAGTGGTGAAGAAAGAAGTGATAAAGTGATTAGATACAAGAATCATTTTCCCAATCTTTGATAGCAGCTGGGTTAGCCCAGTGCAATGTGTGCCTAAGAAGGGTGGCATGATGGTGATAAAAAATGATAACGATGAACTGATGTCAACAAGAACCATCACATGCTGGAGAATTTGTATGGACTACAGAAAGTTGAATCTGGCCACCCGGAAAGACCAGTTCTCACTTCCCTTCATTAATCAGATGCTAGACAGATTGGAAAGGAGATCACACTTCTGTTTTCTGGATGGGTACTCAGGGTAAAATCAGATATCCATTGCACATAGGACAGGGAGAAGACCTTCTTCACTTGTCCATATGGCATTTATGCCTTTCAGAGGATTCCCTTTGGCCTATTCAATGCACCTATCACATTCCAAAGGTGCATGATGGCCATATTCACTGACATGGTAGAGGAAAATATGGAGGTATTCATGAATGATTTCTCAGTGGTAGGGAACTCACTTGATGAGTGCCTTATAATTCTGACTCGTGTGCTGAAGTGTTGTATCGACACTAACCTGGTTCTTAACTGGGAGAAGTGACATTTCATGGTACAGGAGGGAGTAATCTTGGGGCACAGGGTGTCCAGTAAAGGAATTGAGGTGGATCGCACTAAAGTTGACGTGATAGCAAAACTGCCACCTCCAACTTCAGTCAAGGCAATAAAGAGCTTCCTCGGGCATGCTGGTTTTTATCGGATATTCATAAGAGACTTCTCAAAAATTGCCAAACCTCTCTATAAGTTGTTAGAAACCTTTCTTGTTTTCTGATAATTGCAGGGTAGCATTCGAGGAGTTAAAAAAGAGGCTAGTCACAACACCCATCATTTTTCCCCTGACTAGGAGCAACCATTCAAACTCATGTGTTATGCCAGTGACTATGCAGTAGGGGCAGCGGAAACACAAGCTAATGCATCCAATCTACTATGCCAGTAGAACGCTGAGTGGAGCCTAGTTAAACTATACTGTGACTGAGAAGGAGATGTTGGATGTGGCGTTTGCTTTCGACAAATTCAGATCGTACCTAATTGGCTCTAAGGTAACTGCATACACTAATCATACAACTCTTGGGTACTTGATTGAGAAGAACGAGTCTAAGACGTGCTTGATTCGTTAGGTGTTGCTACTGCAAGAATTTGACCTCGAAAATTCATGACCGTAAGGGCATAGAAAACCAAGTCGCTGACCATCTATCACGACTTGAGGGAGCTGAAAACTCAGTTGAAGTTAAGGACATTCTGGAAACCTTTCCAGACGAGTAGCTGCTCGCTACGAGTCTTGAGAAAGTGCTATGATATGCAGACTTTACAAATTGCATGGTCAGTGGCATAGTTCCCTATGATCTTTCATTTGTACAAAAGAAAAAGCTTTATCGTGGCTGCCGCATCTATTATTGGGATGAACCTTGCTTGTTTCGAATATGTGTTGACAATATGATCCGAAGGTGCATTCTTGAATAGAACAATCTCCTGTTTTGTAGGTATGTCATGCATCAGTGTATGGAGAGCATATTAGAGGAGTCAAGACAGCTGTGAAAGTGCTAGAGGTTGTTTTTTTTGGCCAACAGTGTTTAAATATGCGCACCAATGGGTGAAGGTCTATAATGAATGTCAGCGAACCGGGAACATTTCATGTCATCGTGAGATGCCTATGAACCCGATTCAATAGGTGGAAGTGTTTGATATGCGGGGAATTGACTTCATGGGACCCTTTGTCAGCTCCTTTGGAAATAAGTACATACTTGTTGCTATGGATTACGTGACCAACTGGGTAGAAGCTCCAGCGTTGCCCACTAATGATGTAAGAGTGGTGGTGGGATTTTTGAAGAAGAACGTATTCACCCGTTTCGGGACCCCAAGGGCGATTATTAGTGACGGAGGCACCCACTTCTATAATCGAGCCTTCGAGAAGTTGCTAGAAAAGTATGATGTACGCCACAAGGTGGCTACCCCTTATCACCCACAGACCAGTGGACAGGTGGAAGTGTATAATCGATAGATAAAGAGTGTATTGACCAAGGCTGTAAATGTCACAAGAACTGATTGTGCGAAAAAGCTAGATGATGCACTATGGGCTTATAGAACTTCTTTTAAAATATCAATTGGTATGTCACCATATAATTTGCTGTCTAGGAAGGCCTGCCACTTGCTAGTGGAACTTGAACACAAAGCTTGGGTGAGCACTCAAATAGCTGAACCTAGACATTGAGGCTGCGGGCACAACGAGAATCACTGAATTGCATGAGCTCAATGAGTTTAGATATCTAGCTTTTGAGAGCACAAGGTTGTACAAGGAAAGAATGAACGTGTTACATGATCAAAATATTGTTGAGCGAAATTTCAACCCCGGGTACAAGGTACTGCTCTATAACTCAAGATTAAGATTATTCCTGGGAAAACTCATCACGATGGTCTGGTCCATTTCGGCGGTCGAAGTATTCCCTTCCAGGAGAGATTGCCTCGGAGAAAGACTCTCACACATTTAGAGTCAATGGGCAGAGATTGAAGTTATATGTAGGAACGAGTGAACTAAAAGAAGTGACAAAGATCCACTTGACAGAACCTTAGAGGTCGAGCGAACTCTAAATGCGCTTATCTATGTCATGCCGACGTTAATTCAGGCGCTACGTAGGAGGAAACCCACGAACGTTGTTGTTATTGTTTTCTTATGTAACTTCCTATAAAAAAATTGAGCAGCACGGTGACCGCTACAAGGCCGTGGTGAAGGCGAGTATTCTTCCTCGAATCGTCCAACCCACCACGACCACGGTGGGACCACGGTAGAACCACAGTGAGACGTTAACATTCTGCCTCGGACTATTTAACCCACCGCGGGCGCGGTAAGATTGCGCTGGGCACCAGGTACGTTCTTTATTATTTATTTTTTTCTTCTTTTTCTTTATTTTCTTCTTCTGCTTCTTCTATTTTACCCTGATTCAACCCCTCCTGCCCTTAATAAAATAAAAGAAAACGCCCAGACCATCCCTCTAATTCTCAATCCCCCCTCTCTCTCTAAGCCCTAACTCTCCAAATTCCTCTCCTCTTCTTCTTCTTCTTCTTCTTCACTCATCCTACTTCCTCCATCTCCATTCCGCTCACTCCTTCATCCATCGAGGTATGTAATTCCCCCCCCCCCCCCCCACACACCTTTCTTTTGTATTTTGCTGTAGTTGTATGCTAGCCTAATGTTTGTAATTGTGTGGTGATTTTTAGTAGATTTTTGTTAGTTTTCTTCTTGTTTGCTTTTGAATTTCATTTTTTGGATTTTCTGGCGCACGGGTTGTGTGTATAATGTGGTGGAAAGGTGTATGTTTGTGGGTATTTAATGATGTGTTATGGGGTCTGTTGGTGTAGTAGAATCATTGGTTTGGGGGAAGCTTAGATATATCCATATGGGCTATCTATATGAAGTAAATCTTGCCAACAATATGTTTGGGAAAGTTCCCCAATAGAGTTATAAGGGCTAATGTTACTTGGTTGTGGTTAAGTCTAAGTAACCAACCATAGTCACAGATTTTACACACTCACTCATAGGCGTTTCTCTATTTGACAGGTGCAATGAATCCATCTTGAAAGATACACAACACCGGGTCCTCCTCTAGTGGACCGGGAAGCTCCTCGAGGGCTAGGGGTCAAGCCAACGCGCTACAACTTGACAACACTAGGCTTGTCTCCAAACTGGCGGAGGACAGGTACAATGCAAAGGCAGCTAAGAAATTGCTACATGAGGTGCATATTGACCGGTCAGCCTTAGAGGAAGAATGCCCGAATATCTTCAATGAGTTGAGGAGGTGTCAGCTGGACATCTTTTTCGAGGTACTGGAGGAAGCCAATGTTTCAGATGGTAAGGGAGTTCTATGTTAACTACCCGGAGCATGAGAATGGGGTTGTTACTGCGCGTAATACCTGGGTAAATGCATCTCTCGAGACCATCTGCATGGTATACCGACTGCCAGTGTTCAGGAGAGAAGATGATGCTTATCGTACTTTTAGCCAAACAAGTGCCTTGTGGGGAACTCTTATTCATACTATCTGTGTGCCGGATAGAGAATACATATGGATAAAGCCCAGGATCACACTTAACTCCTTGTCCCACAATTGGGAGTCTAAGTGTTGGCTCACCGTTATCAACAGTTGACTATTCCCATCCATCTATACAACTGATGTCAATCTACTACCGGAGTCATCAATCTACTATTTCATGGCCCATAGGAATATTGATATGTCCATGCTCCTTCATGAAGAGATGCTCATTATATCACCTGAGTTACTCAAAGACTTCTACTTCCATTCTTTAGTCACCAGGCCGAAATGCCATAGTCCTTGAAGACATTAGAGTTGATGGGAAATTAACATTGAAAGCCCTATTCCTGGCAAGAAAAATCAGAATTAGGATGGAGCCTGTGGTGAATGTTGATGAATCTGATGATGATGATGCTCAGGCAACTAAGGTCCCACCATCTCCGAGAGTTGAAGAGGCATGGCCATCACAACCCCGCCGAAGTACCCGCCTGACAACTTTGGAGCAGGAGAAGGATGGATTGCGTACCTCAATCATTGATTTAGGTGCCCGCGTAGACCCGGTGGATGACCGACATATGAAGTCGGAGAAGAAATTCTTAGGCTAGCTGAGAGCTCTGGGTTGTACTTGCAATGTGAACCCAGACACCGTCTCCGATAAGGAGTGATCTTTTAGGGAAGTTCCTTTACCTCATTGTTCTTTAAATTTTTATGCCATGAGGACATGTCTACATTTTAAGTGTGGGGTTAGGGACACTTCAATGTATGTATGTATTTGTAACAATTTGACTGTTTGATTTTTTTTTTGTTTTGCTTTGATTGTTTTTGGTATTTTGAGTAACAGTTTCATTAGGTAAGTTAAAGTAGGTAAGTGACTTCTTCCGATGACGGATCTCTTTCAGAGGGGTTCTAGAGGGACTAATTCGATAAAAAGGGGGAATATCGGGACTCTTCCTGATGACAGATCCTTTAGACAATTTTCTTGAAGTAAGTAAGTCTAGAGAAAAGACCAAGAATATTTTTTTATTTTAGGTGATGTAGTAACTCTCTCTTGTTTTTTCTTTGGGCCACAATTCTTTTCCAAAGGTTTAGCTTGAAACCGGTGCAGGAAGATTTTGTTTATTTTGTTTTTTGTTTTAAATTTTAGTTAGCATCGATGGGCTAAGAGCTGAATAGAAAGAGAATCCCTTGGCATTAGTAACCTGAACACAATCGACACTAGAGTGTAACGCCTAGTCTCAATGGTTGAATCTTGGTAAAGTGCCTTAAAATTGTATGTTTGTAGCTAACTTGAACACTCAAAAGAGAATGTCTTGATAAATCAACCTGAAGTGAGTCATGTTCCATGTGTGTATGAGCTATGCTGTATTCTATGCTTTACATTTGATGCCTATAACTTGCCCTATGTGTTTGCAAAGCAAAATAGTAGCTTCATTCAGTCTTAGAAGTGATATAGGCATTTTTTGTTAAGCCAGATATATATAATGTAAACTCACCTAAACGTAATACATCTTAGTTAACCTTGTTGAGCCTATAAGCCTGTTTCTTTTGGTAACCACATTGAATGTAACGACCCGACTGGTCGTTTTACTATTTGGAACCCCGTTCCCTTAAATAAAACTTTCCACGCCTTCTATAGCTAAATTACGACTTGTGGGGCGATTAGTTCGAAAATTAGAAGAGTTTTGAGTGAAAATAAAACAAATTATTCCCTTAAGGTTTTCTTAAAAGCCAAGTTTGATTTTGGTCAACTTTCTTGGTAAACGGACCCTGATTTGTGATTAAACGGTCCCAGGAGGTTCGTGGAAAAATATGGTACCTGGACGTATGCTCGGAATTGAATTTTGAGGTCCCTAGCCCGAGTACGGAATTTTTACGTAAAATTATTAAATCGAAGTTTTAAGGAATTCAAGAATCTAAGTATTTATTAAAAACCTAGGTATCGGGTTCGGATTCTGGTTCCGAAACTTGGTAAAAGTCTAAAATAATATAGAAGACCTACCCGTAAAATTTGCTGTCAATTCGAGTAGTCTAAGGAAGTTTTGGCCCGTTGAAGGGAAATTAAGAACTTGAAGTTCATTAAATTGGATCAATTGGTTTTGGGGTCCGATTCCTTGATTAGTGTTGTTTTGGGTGCTTCGAGGCTTTGACTAGGTCCGCCTCGTAATTTCAGACGTGTCAGTATGTTCGGGCGGGGCTCGGAAGCTCCTAACATCAAATGGTTGAGGTTTGAGCGAAGTTGGATGTTGACGTTAAACATCATTGCAGCTTCTATCAAAACTGCTTTTGCGGCTCTGTGACCGCAAAAGCGGTGACCGCATAAGCAGTCTTATCATTTGCAGAAGCGGAAGGGACTAGGTAGGAGGGGACCACAGAAGCGGTATAGGAAGGCCTCCCCTGAAGCACAAAAGCGACTAAAGGGCCGCATAAGCGGACACACCGCATATGCGGAAATATCACCGCAGAAGCGGAAACCACTGGGGCAGAATGGGTTCATTAAATATGAACCCAAGCTCATTCTCTCTCATTTTTCACTTCACTTGGGCGATTTTGGAGGTTCCAATGAGAGGGTTTATTCATTTCTCCATGAGGTAAGTAATTTCCACTCACTCTTAGCTTAAATACATGAACGTTGCATAGATTTAACACTAATAATCAAATAAAATCAAGGGTTAGAGCTAGATCTAGGGTTTTGGTAAAAATCATGATTTAACCAGCTAATTAACTATGTAATGAACTAAAATTTACATATCAGTAATCCTTAGGTTTTAAAGAATATTTTCCTTCAAAAAATCTCAGAATCCGGGCACGTGGGCCCAGGGTCGGAAATTTGAAAACTTGCGGAAAAAGTTGGGAAACCACTTAAATAGTTAACATTCGACCTTGTAAGCCCTTATTGACTAATTCCCATATAATTTAACTAGTTTGTGCGCTTTCGGCTTCGCTTTGAGGTCTCGAGCTTGTTCTTGGCATTTGGAAGTGCGGTTTGGAGCAAGGTGAGTCTCCTTTCTAATCTCGTGAGAGGGAATTGTCCCTTTAGGACTAATAAATAATAAATTGCTATTAAATGTGGGGGCTACGTACGTACTAGGTAACGAGAGTCCGTGCATAGCTACTATAATCTTAAATATTTGAGTAGTTTAGGACCCACATCATGCCTACATTTAACTTTCCATTGTTTGAACTATATAAATGGTCTTTTATGACATGCTAGAGACTAGAGGAGAATGAAAAATGGACATATGCTTATTATGAACTTGGAAGGATTTTCCTTGTATATATATGATGCCTTTATGCGCATTCTTGATGTTGTCTTGATATTTATGGATCGAGCCGATCGCCTCGGTGAAATAGATGCATCTATGGTACGGGTCGTTTGACCCTCAGTAGAGCACAAATTTATATTCTGTTGGAGCGAGCCGTCGACCTCGACATTGTTGCACAGGATTTATATATTTATGCTTGAGCCTAGACTTTTCATGATTTGTTGCTAAATAAATGAAAGGAGGAAATAGGATAAAGAAAATATGACTACGAGCGTGATATGACTTCTGTTGTAACTGTTATCTAATTACATTATTCATGCAGCATATTGTACATCATTATTATTATATTATTTGGACCTAGTAGGTACCAAGTCGACCTCTCGTCTATACTTCTCCGAGATTAGACGGGATACTTACTGGGTACATATTGTTTATGTACTCATGCTATGCTTCTGTACTCAAATGTACAGGGTCTGAGGCTGATTCATCCGCATACCGTCAGGGTGTGCGCAAGTGAGTGGTTGTTGAGACTTCTATGGTGAGTTGCTTCCCTTTCCACATCGCTCGGCAGCCGTATAGAGTCTTCTTTTGTATTTTAGCCGTCTTTCCCTTATTTCAGACAGTAGGTTAGAGATGTGTATACTCTACTAGATGTCCATACACTATGACACCATGTCTTGGCACATACACTTTTGTAGACTGGTTTTTGGGTTATGTAATATGTACTACTCACCATATTATCTTCTTTTGTTCTAAAATCAAGCTAAAATGGGTATTTCACTTAAAATTGAGTAAAACTCTATATGAATTGTTAGTAATATTCCGCACTTGGCTGGCCCGACAAGGTTGTTAGGTGCCATCATAACCTATTTTGGAAATGGGTCGTGACGTTGAACCTTACCCAATTGTTTAAATAGCCTTCTGTTTGAACTCTTTTACCTTCCATAAGCACTTGAATGTGGTGGTGGTTTGGTTTTTGAGTGGAACCATTGAAATAGAGAAAATGTGCAGAGTTTTGAAGAATAAAAAATAAGCACCATGAAAAAAATGTGTTTGTAAAAAAGTATAGTAGTAGCTTGATGCAAATGCACCTAAAGGAATGGGATGTTATAAACGAATTGTGGGGAATGTCTGGTTGACATAAGAATGATATGGAATGTTAGTGTGTTATGTATTAAAAGTGCTTAGGGAGGCTAGTCACTATATCCACATATATCCAACTCACCTCTTAGCATACATTACAACCAAGTGAAGTCCTAATTGATCTTAGACTGGATATGCTTGATAGTGGAGTATTACACTACGAGCAAGCCTATGGTGCATCATCTTTATGGCATGTGAATGTTCTTTTGGAGAGTGAACGAATGTTGTCCATCTGAGTCCCTAATTTTTTTTAATCATATTAAACGTAGATCTATCCTCTTGTGTGATATGAGGGCATGTGATTCACAAAGAAAATGTAAGTCTTGACTCTTGTATCGAGTAGTATGAGTAAGTGTGAATGTTGCATGATACAAGATATTCGACTGTTGAGGCAAGGGTTGTTCACTACTAGGTGCAACTTTGGTAAATTGTTCAAGGTGTGAGTCGTTAAGGGAAAAGCTTATGGAAGGAACTTTGATAGAGTGTGGTGGATTGCTAGAGGGCTAGCAATGGTTTAAGTGTGGGGTGTTAATATTAGGCTATATGGATGATATTTACACCTTAATATTACTATGCTTTATTATTGTTTTATAGGAGAATTGATAACAAAATACTCTAAATGGTGTTTTGTTGCTTCGCAGGGAATAATCTAAGTGAGGAAGCACTACGGAGTAATTTGGAGTCAATAATGCGAGAAAAAAACCCAATCAAGAAGTACCTGAGCATGAAGAAGCAAAAAATGGACTGAGTAAAATCCACCTCGACTGCGGTGGAACCGCGACAGATCATGCACTCGAGGCAGAATGTTCAGCGTTTACCGCGATTGAGCCGTGGTCTTGCCACGACCGCGGTGAACTATTCACGTGCCAGAAATTTGGGGACCAAAGAGTAACTCGGGAAAAACTTGTTCCAAACCCTTATAAACTTTAGAAGCTCGCCCAAGACATGTTTAAGCTTGTTTCTAGACTATTTTGGAAGCAAGAACAAGTGTGAGAAGAGCAACAAAACATTAGAGTTCTTCTATTTTCTCTTTATTATTGCAATTGCCCATTATATATAATTTAGTAGTTTTACCTTGTTTTGTCATTAGTAGCTAATTTTCTAGTCTAGGGTTTTGATGGAACCTATTGATGGATGAACTTCGTGTTATGTTAATATAGTTTGCCCAGTTTAATCTTTATTTGTTCAATTATGTGCTTATTGTAGTTAATTGACACGATCCTCAATTAGTTGTATCTATTTAGTGTGCACAACTCGGAAGAGAGTACATATTTAGGTAATTGTTGAACAACCCCACTCCCAAATAATATGAGGGATCTTTAAAAGCGGGATTAGGGATAAGGAAGCCTTGTGTGCAATCTTAAGTGAGCTGTAATAAATGAAGCTAGCTAGCGTAACTCGGGAAAGTGCTTCTAGTAAATTATCGTGATTACTCGGGAGAGGTTTATGGTAATAAGAGTGCTCATGATTGATAGAAATTATTAGATGAATCCATGTGAAACATAACCGGAGATAGGGGAAATCATAACGTTAATCTAACAAGAATTTAACAAATCTAACAAGAATAATTGATAAGTTAATTTCTTGTGGGTTCCGACTCTGGACTAAATATTCAGATTATATTTGCAATGTCCGCATATCCTTTTTATAAAGGACAATTAGGCATGATCACTACGCTAATCAGTTAAAACGTGAAAAAACTTTAGTTCATATTTCCGTATATCGAGGTTGATATTGTAGAAACTGTGGGGGTGGGGGATTTGGGTTAAGGGGAGAAATCATCTTAACAAAAAGATTTCGTGATGATTTACTATTGCAACTACCGGCAGGAAAATAAAATAAGGAAAATGTAATCATCCTAATAAGCTTAACTAGCAGATCCAGTCCTGAAATATCTTCAAATTTTTCCTCTAATGGCAACACATTCACTATGACAAAATTTGACTCAAACGATAGAAGTCATAAATTATACAGTAAACCCCACCTTCAAACAACAAAAGAATTGTTGATATACACACTGAACTTTTTTGAGGAAAATGAACAAAAAATACTATGTAATGAAAACCTCACACACCATAACTTCCAGCACCTTTCTTTTCCTAATTTTTTCTTTGACATCTTATAACCTATAAATAAAACCATTTATATACTACCCCAACCCTCCCCCACTTCTTCTCCATGCCATCACCCCGAAAGTAGAAAGACAAAACACTCTTCAATAGAATATGTCAAAATGGAAGACGTTGTATCTCCATGGAAAATTTTGACACCCGACCACAAATAAGCAAGCACAAACCTGCAAAAAAAACAATTATGAAAATTCTGAGCAGAATACTTTTGACAGACAAAGAAAATATTAGTAATTGTCCATTTATGACTTGTTCGGAGTATGGAGCACTACACTTAAATGCCTACTAAAATTCAGTGTAAGGAATTATGAGGTTAAAGATGCATAATCAACAACAACAACAACAACAACTACCCAGTATAGTCCCACAAAATGGGGAGGGTAAAGATGCATAATCAAGCTTGTTTAAATCGCTATTGCCTCTCAACTTGGCTATCAAGAGCCAACTTCGGTTGGGTATTTAGAGGAGGAGACTAAATTAAGTGTGGAATTGTTTTGGGCAAAGTTTTACGATAAAAGAGACAAATGTGAGTAAGCATTGTTTATACACGCATGCAAAAAATGAAGCATTTTTTTTATTGAAGTGAAGAAATCACACAAAAATAAAACATAAACATTATTTCTAAAAATGAAACAAATCACCAGTAAGGTAGATTATAAAGGTAAAGATGAATAAGGAACTAAAATAATATCAGGTTTCTTAAAGCATAAAGATAATTGAATTAAAATAATGACATGAAATGCCCGTTAAGATGGCATTGCTTGACAGATAATGTAGCATCTTTAGTTGCAAGGAAGAATGATAGCAATGGTCCGGATAAGACTATATAGTATATACCTGGAAGTGATCAGCCTAGCTGCTCTTCCACCATGGATGAGTATCCAAAGAATAAGCTGATAAAGACAGCTGATTTCCCGTAAGGCTCTTTACATGTCAGCTCTGAGGTGCAATAGTTGCAAGGGCACTAGCATGTGCAGGTGAAAGATTACTCAAAAGAGGCTGCATTTGTGGACCATAAACTGAAACTAGGTGAGAAAATGCTCTTCCAACATTAGCCTTGACTTCAGGGGTTTCCACAGGTGATAGGGCAACCTGGGCAAAAACATTTACCAACTCCGGAACCAAAGATAGGATCTGCATATTCACAAGAGAACAAAACAGAAGGAAAGAAGTGTCAAAAATTAAATTCCAGAGGATGGAGACATAAGAAAACAAGAATGATAATTTATGTGAAAGATAAGATGAGACACAAAATACCTGAGAGTTAGATGACAAAACAAGATGGCATATGCAACTGTAGACTGCCATGGATTCCTCGTGATCTTCTTTTAGAGGAAGAACTTTCAAGAAAACAGGTAGCACCTAAAGAAAGTACAACATCAACAAACGCTCATACAAATAGAGGGAAACTTTCAAAACCAAAAACAATAAAGGTCAAACTGCATACCTGATTCAGTGGGATTGTCTCTGGATGGACCATTATCATCCTTGCCACCGCACCAGCAGCATTGTCTCTCACCGCATTATCTGGCTCAGATTCGCCGAATAATGGGTAAAGGCCCCGTAAGGCATCCCCATAATATCTAGAATAAAGTGAACAAATCAGATATATGATGTACCAACAAAGAAGGCAGATGGTAAATAATTCGGTGGATACAACCCCACAAACTCGGAACACTTCTTAGGAACAGAAGGAGATAGATAAAGAAGCTGTGCATATGAAAGCATACTTCAAAGCAGCATCACCACCATTTTTGCACAACTCGCCAACACAAAATGCTGCATTCCTTCGGTTTGTAGCATCTGCTGATGCTAATTCTTTAAGAACCAGGGATATCACAGCCTGAAACATGATTAGTATTCTCCAATTCAGTTGCAAAACTATTGAAAGTGTGCGCATGTCTGTATTGGAGAGTTGGAACAAAAGAAACAATTAACTAGTTTTTGCAAAATTTTACATCAATATAGCCACCAATTGGAGCACCCATGTGTTGAGCAACTTCTGCAAGGGTTGCAACGACCATGGTCCGATCTTGTGGTGGGCGTGATGCTTTCTGCACTTGCATGGGTTATGACATTAAACACTGCGACTAAAGCTAATCTCTAAGGCAAAGGATAGAAAAAACATGAGATGAGAGTTTGAAGGCCTATGACCAAAAAACAATTGTATAGGGGAGCATCCAAAACTTACTGCAAATTTCATCAAAGAGTTGAACAGCGTTGAAAAGATGGGGGCAAAATGGGAACCCATGGCCTTTGCAAATGCAGGGAGGAGATCAGAAACAGCATCCATTAGCACTTCGTCATGTTCAGTGTCGTCGTCATCAGCCTCACTATCTGATTCTAAGAGCTGACAAGCAGACTGCTCACGTAATAGAACTGAAGTGGCCTCAACAAGCTGAGCGATATCTATAAAGACGGGGGAAAGCAAGTTCATTTCCTGAATTTCTTTTTAGTGCCTGGAGAATTAAAGGAACCAGAATGTCCACACTTACAGGGCTCAACAGCCATGTAACCAAAATCCTTCATGATGTCAGCAACAGCCATACAAGCTTGTGCAACAACTTCTTTATCGTCATCTTCCGTCATTGTCTTTATATAAATTTTCATCACAGTATCTGCACAACAAAACATCTATAAATACCAAGATGATAGATTTATATCACAGATTATGACTGACACACAGAATATAAATCTTACCAAGAACTTCCTTTGTCTTTGTCATTCCCTCCTGCCAAAGAGGGGGGAAAAGATGAAGCAGTCATTAACATCAGAAATATTATAATATGTTACTAATTTCACCGAAAGTTTAAAGGACATGATAATTAAATCTTAAATTGTGTGAACTCATGTTAGGACAGCACAATCATAACCCTATTACTTCAATGGTTTGACCTGAGAATGTCAAATGAGCGGGTTAAAATGGGTTAAGTCAATATTTGGGCGGTGACCCGCCAAAAATTGCTTGGGCTAGGGTCAAGATGGGCTAAAATTCATAGCCCAACCCGCCCAATTCTTTTCAAGCTTTACTTAATATGTGTTGTCTTCTTATGAATTGTACAATTATTAAAGAAGACTTTTTTTTATGGTCATATAAAGCATATCAAATGGAAAAAACTATTTCTAAGTTATTTTGGTGAAGTTACTCTGGGATCAATTTGGGCTAAAAATTGGCCCAACTTTAAATGGGCTAGGTCAAGATGAGCTAAGTTCAATAAATGGGCGGGTCAATAACCAACCCAAACCTTGGGTGGATTGGACGGGCCATTTAGGTTTGGGCCAAATTTGACAGCCCTAGTTTGACCTATATATTAGTTTTTGGTTGTTTACTTTTAAAGAGAACTTGATGTGCATTATAACACAAATTGTGAGAAAGCACGGGAGAAATATAATAATTGATATTAAACATGATACAATGAGCCCTATATATATACATATAACCTATCCTACTCCTAATACACATTGGATTAGGGTTATTTTACTACTATTTACATATTCTAACACTCCCTCTCAAGCTGGTGCATATAAATCATATGTACAGAGCTTGTTACATATGTAGTTAATACGAGGACCAGTGAAGGACTTGGTGAAAATGTCTGCAAGCTGATCATTTTACTTTACAAACTTTGTAGCAAAATCTCCCGAGAGTATCTTTTCTCTGACAAAGTGACAGTCAATCTCAATGTGCTTAGTTCTCTCATGGAACACTGGATTTGACGCAATATGAAGAGCAGCTTGATTATCACACACAAGTCTCATCTGACTAACATCACCAAATTTCAGCTCTTTGAGCAACTGTTTGATCCAAGCTAGCTCACATGTCGCCATAGTCATTGCTCGATATTCTACTTCTGCACTAGACCGAGCAACTACATTCTGTTTCTTGCTTTTCCAAGATACCAAATTTCCTCCTACTAAGACACAATATCCAGAAGTAGAACGTCTGTCAGAAGGCGATCCTGCCCAATTAACATCGGAGTATCCAACGATCTGCTCATGGCCTCGATCCTCAAACAATAAACCTTTACCTGGAGTTGATTTTATATACTGAAGAATGCGAACAACTGCATCCCAATGACTATCACAAGAAGAACCCATAAACTGGCTCACAACACTCACAGGAAAGGAAATGTCAAGTCTTGTCACTGTAAGATAATTTAATTTACCAACTAACCGCCTATATCTTGCAGGATCGTTAAGAGGCTCTCCCTGTACTGGAAGAAGTTTAGAATTCGGATCCATCGGAGTGTCAACAGGTTTACAACCTGTCATTCATGTCACCTCAAGAATATCTAAGGCATACTTCCGTTGTGAGATCACAATACCTGAGCTAGACAGTACGACCTCAATACCCAGAAAATACTTTAGTGTACCCAGATCCTTAGTCTGAAAGTGTTGAAAGAGATGTTGCTTCAATTTAGTAATACATCCTGGTCATTGTCGGTAATAACGATGTCGTCAACATAGTCCACCAGATAAATACAGAGACTCGAATTAGAATGCCGATAGAATACAGAGTGATCAGCTTCACTCTGAGTCATGCCAAAGTCGTGAATAACAGTGCTAAACTTACCAAACCAGGCTCGAGGAGACTACTTTAGACCATAAAGTGACCGGCGCAAGCGACAAACAACGCCACGAGACTCCCACTGAGCAACAAACCCAGGTAGTTGCTCCATATAAACTTCATCCTCAAGGTTACCGTGTAAAAACGCATTTTTAATGTCCAGCTGATACAGGGGCCAATGGCGAACAGAAGCCATGGATAGAAAAAGGCGGACGGATGCTATCTTAGCCACGAGAGAGAAGGTATCACTGTAATCAAGCCCAAATATCTGAGTATATCCCTTGGCAACAAGACGAGCCTTAAGACGATCAACCTTACCATCTGGACCAACCTTGACTGCATACCCCCAACGACAACCAACAGTAGATTTACCTGACGGAAGAGGGACGAGCTCCCAAGTACCACTCGTATGTAAAGCAAACAACTAGTCAGTCATAGCCTGTCGCCACCCTGGATGAGACAATGCTTCACCTGTAGACTTAGGGATGGAAACAGAGGACAAAGAAGATAGAAAAGCATAATAGGGTGATGACAAACGATGATAACTTGAACCGATATAATGGGGATTAGGATTAAGGGTGTTCCGTATACCTTTCCGAAGTGCAAATCGGAAGAGACAAGTCCGCAGTAGGAGCAGGGTCAGGTGCAGGACGTGAATCAACCGGGCCGGATGCTGGGCGAGGACGACGATGATATGTCAAGAGTGGAGTGTCTGTTGCAGGGAGTCTAGGAGGAGCCACATTAGACTCTCCAACAATTGGAATGGGTAAGACTTCTATAGCGGAAGGTGAAGGAGGAGATATAGTAGACTCCCTAAAGGCCGGTATAGGTAAAACCTCAGATATATCAAGATGGTCAGAATTGTCAAAAGAGGTAAAGAAAGGTTTAGACTCAAAAAATGTGACATCGACTGACATAAGGTACCTACGAAGATCAGGTGAATAACAACGACAGCCCTTCTGGGCACGAGAATAACCAAGGAAGACACACTTGAGAGCACGGGGAGCTAACTTATCTTTCCCAGGGGATAAATTATAAACGAAATAAGTGCTCCCAAAAACACGAGGGGGAACCGAGTATAAGGGTGACTGGGGAAACAATACCTCATACGAAATCTGATTCTGGATGCGAGATGAAGGCATCCGATTAACCAAATAACAAGATGTGAGAACTGCATCGCCCCAAAAACGCAGCGGAACATGAGATTCAATGAGAAATGCGCGAGCAGTCTCAATAATTTACCTATTCTTTCTCTCTGCAACCCCATTTTGCTGAGGGGTATAAGGATAAGAGGTCTGATGAATAATTCCGTGGGAAGTCATAAACTGCTGAAATTGAGAGGATAAATATTCTAAGTCATTATCACTGCGAAAAGTGCGAATAGAAACACCAAATTGATTTTAATTTCACCACAAAAATTCTGGAATATAGAAAACAACTCAGAACCATCTTTCATTAAGAAAATCCAAGTACATCTTGAATGATCATCAATGAAACTAACAAAATAACGAAATCCCAAGGTTGAACTGACTCTACTAGGACCCCATATATCCGAATGAACTAAAGAAAAAACAGACTTTGCACGACTCTCAATACTACGAGGAAAGGAGGCGCGGGTATGTTTCCCGAGCTGACATGACGCACACTATGTGGATAAACTAGACAAACTAGGCACCATTTTCTGAAGCTTGGACAAGCTAGGATGTCCTAAACAACTGTGAAGTAGGTCTGGAGGATCTGCAACTAGACAGGCCTTGGAGGATGTTAGTGAGCTAAGGTAGTAGAGTCCTTCTGATTCAAGTCCTGTTCCAATCGTCTGTCCCGTACTGCGGTCCTGCATTATAAAAGAATCATTAATAAAATATATACCGCAATGGATGGCACGAGTCAAACGACTAACATATGCAAGATTAAAAGGACAACCGGGGACATAAAGAACGGAATCTAGAGTGACAGAGGGTGGTAGAGGATTCGCTTGTCCAACTCCTTTTGCTTTAGTTTGAGACCCATTAGCTAGTGACAAAAGGGATTTATTACCAGAGATATGATCAGAATCAGCTGAGTCCACAACCCATTGTTCAAGAGGACTAGACTGGGAAACACAAGCAAAAGAATTACCAGCAACAGAAGTATCAGTCTGAGCAACATAGGCTACTTGTGGAGATGTATGCTTACTTGCTCGATATTTAAGGAACTCATTATACTCCCCTTCAGATACAGAAAATCCCTGGTTACCTGTAATCTCGGTCTGAGCAACAAGCATTTTTGGGTGGTCGACCATGTAAAGAATAGCACATGTCACGAGTGTGACCAAGTTTATGACAACAAGAACACTTGGGTCTAGATCTTCCAAAACGACCTCCTCCTCGTCTATTTTTCATAGTATGAGATGCCTGATTGTCCACTGATTGGGATACGAGGATAGATGAATCAAGTGTCTGTGATGAGCTCACTGGGTGACTTGGTGCTGCAGCAAGGCGAAGTAATCAAGAGAATAATTCATCAACTGTGGGGACAGTCGGACTAGCCAAAATCTGATCGCGTACTGAGTCGAGATCATTAGGAAGCTCAGCAAGAGTAAGAACTAGAAACAACTTTTGCCGTTGCTCTTGCTGCTATGCAACCCTAGCAGAAACTGGCATCAACATCTCAAATTCCTCCATAACTGCATGTACTTGTCCCAAGTAAGTACACATATCTAATTCCGGTTTCTTTAAATTTGTCATCCGCGATATCACATCATAGAAACGAGATATGTCATTAGTGTATAAAGTACGAGCCTTTTCCCAAACCAAATAACATGTTTGAAATGGACGAAACAAGGGCATCAACTTGGAATCAATAGATCGCCACAAAATACTGTATAATTGAGCATCGATCTTCTCCCAATATGCTTTGGCTTTTTCATCTCCTTCACTAGACTCCTTGATTAGATGATCTTGAACACCTTGACCTTTACACCACAACTCGACAGACGAAGCCCAAGCTTGGTAGTTTGAACCTCCCATTAAAGGTTCTGAGCTAATCACAACACCGGAACTGCCAGAACCCGGGTTTCTAGACCCGAAAGCATCGAGTCCCAAAGATATCGTTGGGTTATCACCAAATAATCAGAAAGAACCAACTGAAAACTCGCTGAAACAGATGAAGGAAACTGAAAACTGGAAACACTGTAGCCGCCGGAAAACTGAAAATGAAAACTAGAAACTGGAAACACTGTAGCTGCCGGAAAAAAAAAAATACAAGGTTGTCGGAATTGAAAAATAAAAATATGGATAGGCTCGGAATTCGAGGACGATCAGACTATCCTAAAGGAATTTTTTGATATTCTGGCCGGAAGGTGTCTCACGCGCCGCCGCCAGCAGAACTCTGGCGGGCGCGTGGCGGCGCGTGAGGGGTTTTTTTCCGGTGATTTTTTCTGGGGTTGGTCAGAATTCTCTTTCGAACCTTGTGGTGGTCTCGGATTTTGCACAACACCAACAAAAAGTTAATTTAGTTAAGGACAGCCTCTTAAATCGCCGGAAAATTGCACGGCGACGAGGTCTTTCTTCCCAGAAGTTGCTGGAATGACACACAGCTATAATATTCTCACTGTAGCTCTGATACCATGTGAGAAAGCACGGGAGAAATATAATAATTGATATTAAACATGATACAATAAGCCCTATATATATACACATAACCTATCTTACTCTTAATACACATTGGATTAGGGTTATTTTACTACTATTTACATATTCTAACATAAACTTTAACAATATCAAATAGTCAATATGTTACCAATTTCATTGAAAGCTTAAATAGATATCATAATCAAATCCAAAGATGTGTTACTTCAGCCTAGGCAGCACAACTACTTCAATAGCTCAACCTATATATGATTTTTCAAATGCTTATTTTAATCAGGACTTGATGTAAATTCCACTAAAAACTTTTAACAACATCACTCCAGATTTAAAGGCATTGCCACATAAAGTAGCCACGTAATGCCTCAACTTACACATTTTATTATAACAAGTATTGAAGTTTCGCCTACTGAAAGAGACTTTGCATGTCTTATGTGGAAATAAACGTATTACGCAATGGTCCCCATCAAAAGGAATGTCACTTAGTTATTTTTCTTCACGTTAAGGTCAAGAAATGGCAACGTCTCCTACATATTATCTAGGGCTGTCAAATTTGGCCCAAGCCCAAATGACCCGCCCAACCCGCCCAAGGTTGGGTTGGTTATTGACCCGCCCATTTATTGAACTTAGCACATCTTGACTCAACTCATCTCAACCCATTTAAAGTTTAATTTTTAGCCCAAATTGATCCATGAGTAAGTTTGTCAAAATATCTTAGAAATAATTTTATTTTTTGTTTAATATTTTAAATATGACCATAACAAAAGCAAAAAAGCCTTATTTAGAAATTATACAATTTATAAGAAAATAACACATATTAATTAAAGTTTAATAAGAGTTGGGCGGGGTTGGGTTATGACCCGTATTTTAACCCATCTTCACCCAACTCATCTTAGCCCAAGTAACTTTTGGGCGGGTCAAATTAGTGACTCAACCCATTTGACCCGCCCAAAATTGACCCAGCCCGCTCATTTGACACCTGATGGATATAGTTACACTACTGCAAGTTAATGTAAATATTTAGCTATCTGCCTACAAATGAGGATATTGAATCATACCTAAATGTTTTATTTTTGGTGTAAAGGCCTTCAAGAGAAAGCTATAAAATAATTGGAGCATTCCACCAATACACACTAAACACGTATAGATCCCTAAGAACTTTGTTGAGCCTCATGGGTTTTTCTATATTTATGGTCTGGGTAACCCCTCAGTTCCAATTCAGGACTACAACAACAACAACAATAACAATCCACTATAATCCCACAAGTGGGGTCTGAGGAGGGTAATATGTACGCAGACCTTACCCTACCCGAGGAGTAGAGAGGCTGTTTCCAGGAGACCCTCGGCTCAAGAAAGAAACAAGTGACGATATATTAGTACTAGCAATAGACTCATAATAAAATAACACAAAATACACAACAAAACATAAAATAACAAAATAACAGCAATAACAGCAATATAAAGAATATAGGAAATACGAGAAAGAGGAAAGTATACTAAGATCTAGCATATAAAGCCCTGCCTCAGCAGTTAATCAGTAGCATCCTAAGCCTAACTCCTAACGGGCTAGTATCACTCTACCGTGCTGTAGAAAATATTCCCCACTTCCCCCTAACCTACAACCTTCATGCTCGACCTCCACAATCCCTTGTCAAGGGTCATGTCCTCAGTCATGTCCTGCCTAATCACCTCTCCCCAATACTTCTTAGGTCTCCCTCTACATCTCCTCGTGCCCACCAGCGCCAATCGCTCACAACTTCTCACCGGTGCATCAGTGCTCCTCCTCTGAATGTGCCCGAACCATCGGAGTCTTGTTTCCCGCATCTTGTCCTCCATGGGGGCCACGCCAACCCTCTCTCGAATCTCTTCATACCTAATCTTATCCATCCTTGTATGCCCACACATCCACCTCAACATCCTCATCTCTGCTACTTGCATCTTCTGGATGTGTGAGTTCTTAATCGGCCAACACTCTGTCCCACACAACATGGCCGATCTAACCACAGCTCTATAAAACTTACCTTTTAGTAATTGTGACACTTTCTTGTCACATAGGACTCCCGTTGCTAACCTCCACTTCATCCACCCCATCCCTATACGATGTGTGACATCCTCATCGATCTCCCCGGTCCCCTAAATAACTGACCCAAGATACTTGAAACTACCCCTCTTAGGGATGACTTGAGAGTCAAGCCTCACTTCACTCCCACGTCCATCGGCTCGATCCCAAATTTGCACTCGAGATATTCTGTCTTCATCCTGCTCAACCTGAAACCTTTAGACTCAAGGGACTGTCTCCAAACCTCTAACCTCTCGTTGACGCCGCGTCTTGTCTCGTCAATTAGGACTAGCAAGGAGAAAAGCATGCTCAAGCTCAAACTAACTCAAAGAGGTTCACATTGAAGAAACTCAGAAAAGTATGACGTGTCTCAAGCTTACGGCACAAAACCTCTGGCACTATGTAAGAATAACTGATAAGTCGCCCAAATCTTCAGACAACTTTGACCACAGACACAAGAAATCCATAAATTAAAAGAATGTCAATAGAAGAAAAGATAAATGATAAACTAAGTACAGTGATAAAGGAAAGATATATCATTACTCACATTATGACCTTGGAGGGCTGCTTGAGTAGCTATCAGAATATCTGCAAGCAAACAGATTCAGAAAAGAGCACTTACGGACTAGCTTGTAGTAGTACTTTTGAAACAAAAACTAGAAATTACCACATAATACATAAACCAGTGTCAGACATCAAGAATTATGAGGATTTATTTATTCCACTTAACCTTCACTTGTATTGTATAAACCACAGGAATTCTTTCTCAGATAAACCCCAAGAAGTGAACTCCTTAAAACTACAAATTTTCATAGAATGACAACAAAGCAAGATGCTTTTCCCCGCCTCATAATATATGGATATGAGAAAATCAGTTCAGCAAAGGAGGGTTATGGGGTTTAAACCTTTTTTTGTCATTGTATTTAAGCTGAGGCACCAGCCATGAACAAGACTAAATAGAGTACTTTCAGATATTTTCTCCACTTCACCTTAGCTTCAAGCAAAATAACTCATAATCTCATTTCGCTAAAATCACACGGACAAAGATGTAATACATTAGTTGGCAAAATTCTATGTTGTCTTTAAGGTGTGACGTGTAACACACTGACTGGAGCAATACGTACACTGTTAGACTAATATTTCACTTCGCACACTGACACTCTAAACTGGTCAAAGAGGTAGAGAGATGTAGAGCCCATTTAAATAGGGATAGAGCTCATAAAGGTAGAGCTAAAATAGGAAAGTGAAAAAAGAAGTATAAGAGGGGGACTCGGGAAAGAAACTCAATGCTAAGGTGTCAGACAATCCTCAATAACACAGGCCTTTTTTATGTCCCTATTTTACTTTGAAATTGTAGCACAAGAGGATATTCTTCTGTGTTTTAGATATCTCTAGATCCTGCTAACTTAATTGCATATACATATCAAGACTCAAAAGACTCTTAAAATCAAGATTTTAATAACACATGAAATAGCTATTGATAGATTGACATGTTATCCAATACAAACATATATGCCCAAGATCAAGCAATGCAACAGAATGCCAACATTAAGCTGGCTCAAGCAGCCCATTACTACTCACATTTGAGAGAAATAATGGCTTGCATTCGTACGTCCTCATGGAAGTAGCTAGAATGCCTCACTAAAATCTTCAATGACTCTTCCAAGTAACTTGAGTTACATTAAGGAATCCAAAGAACCATTAGCATCAATGTCAAACGAGATAAGATTTTGTAAATTTATGCATAATGAGAAAAGGATACGGTGCATAGGAACCCTTAGTATGTAAAGCAAATAAGCCAAGGGCTTGAGTTGCAGCGGCCTTTTCATCGAGTACACCAGTCCTTATACTAATATTACGAACTCTAGGTTCATCATGCACTTCATCATCAGATGACACACCGCCAAATCCATGAATATTTTCATCTTCATCGGAATCATCAATATCAACAGCAGAACCATCATCTAGGTTGCAGGAGGTGAATGCCAAAGGAACAACATGTGGAAGGTACTGTTTCAAAAGAGGAAGTTATAGAAGAAAACACGGCATGTTTAAAGGTATAAAGATCCAAGACATCGTGATACCTGAGCAAATCCATCATCTAAAATTTCTGCTACATTGCTAAAGAAACCATGAGTGTATTCACGAAGCTCACTATACTCCAAACCGAAACCCTGATAGCATCAAAATCTATCAAGAATTGTTCATAATTTGACAAGAAACCCGAATTATGAAGAGCTTATAAAGTTTCTTACTGAAATTGCAGCTTCAATAAAAGGCGGCAAAACTGGTTCCATCTTTATCCTGCCAACAGACATTGCAACTATCCCGACCAACTCAGTAGCCCTAGCTCGTGAACGGAGGTCTTCATCATTGGTAAGCACCATGAAAACTTTCATCAACTCTAGAACTCTTTCAGCATAGGGAACAAATGCTTGTTCAGCAGCTGATGCAACTGATCCAATAGCAGACTGCAATAAAAGAAGAAAAGAGGTCAGAAGGTGATGCAACTTCAAAATGCTGTCCTTGAAGTATCTAAAAGGGCACTTACCATGCAAGTCTCCTGCAAATTACGAGGGCTACTCTGGAGGGCACCAAGTAATTTTCCCATCAATGGATCCAGGAAAGGAAGAATTTCTTCGCCCATGTTCTCACAAAATGCAGCCAATGCATAGTAAGACTTTTCCTGCACAGTCAGAACCATTTTGAAGAAATAGAAACAGCACCAATGAAGGACTTATCTATGTCTTAGCATTTCCGCACCTTAACTTCATCAGATACATCCTCCAAGGCATTTAAAATGCATGGGAGGACACTTTCATAGTGAGAAACTATCTCAGGCTGCAGATGCTCAGCAAATTGGCCCAAGGCAAACGAAGCAGCTCCTCTCACCATTTGTTCAGGATCTCTCAGAGCCCCCAAGACAATGTGGAGAACTGGTTCCAGTTTATTCTTCATGAGCTCCAAACAACCCTCAGACACAACACCTAAAGCAGTAACAGAAGCTTCCCGAAACTTCCCATTGGGACTTTGACAGCTTAAAGAAGCAAACTCAAGAACAGGTGGGAATACATGTTTAGACAAATTCAGAGCCATGGTATCAATTACTTCTGCAGCAGCTCGATCTGGAGCAAGGTCATCATCTTCATCCCTGTCTGTAGATTCAGCAAGCAATGGACACATAACTTGCAAAATTGGTGTGACTAGTTTGTACTTTTTAAGAGAATTTGACTTGTACTTCGCTAGCCACGAGATTATCTGAATAGCCTGAAAAATTTGAACAACAATTCAAATAAAACACTTGAGAACATCACACATCCAAGTAATAGACGACGAACAGGCAAAAACATCATGACAACATCACAACATTCAAGTATCAACAGACTAACTAAACTGTATCCACATCATGCCCCTACCTGATGGCGAGTGTTTGAGTCCAAATTAGGACTTGAGCAAACTTCGAGAGAAAACTGCACTATTGCTTTAACTGAATCCCCAAGAAGAGGTGCCGGAGATTCTATTAGCTCATCAAATATTTCAAAAGCAAGCACAGCAACATCTTCGTCCCCTGAAGCAAGACACTGCCTTGACACATTCAAAATGCTGGGAATAAACTCTCGAAACTTGACCTACATGAAGGAAAGAGGAGCAGCCACATTTTCAGGCAGACGGCAGTTAAGCTATTTAAAACTTAACAGGCATTGTCAATTTTTCTCAAGACTCGAAATTTTTTCATTTGATCCAAAGAATTTCACCCACTGTCCATCTCTACACCAAGTTGACTCTAACAATATTTGAAGAAAAACTTTACAATGACTGGAAACATGAAAGCTTAACAAGTCATAAGATAGCATAATGAACAAAACACACTCACCACTTCTGCCTCATCATGAGTAAACTCTAGAAAAGATCCAACTGCCCTGTTTACATGATTTAATTAAGAATTATAAAATGTAATTTCTTGATCGAGGAAGTTCTAAGATTTTCAAACAAAATTTACTTGAGAGCTGCAACTCTGACACGGTTACTTGTTTCGTCTTGAAGGCACTTGAGCAGCAATGATTGCAAATCGGCAAAATATGGTTGAAAAGAATTCCCAATAGTTTCAGTCAAGGAACTGAAAAGAATCAAAGCCACCTTGCATAATCAAAACAATGAAACCACCCATTAGTCCACTAAACTGGGTAATCCTACATGTGATTGCAGAATATGGAACAGAGAGAGACAATATGACCGTCTGAGGATGCACTCATGCACCTGTTATTCCAATCCAGGGGAGGTAAAGATTGATGAAAGCAACATTTTCTTTACATTGATTAACAATTAAATGATTCTCAGGTTTTATAATTGAGGTCATCAATCACTCCAAAAGGAACTGACAAAGGTTTACAGGAATTCTACCTTAGTGTTACTTGATTTCAGGAAAAAAAGTTAACAGTATGCTGAAACTCCCAAGCACTTTAAATTTTCAGAATGAAGTTATCACAATTCAGTTTGAGGGGAATATTAAATACTTTTTCCGGAGGGTAGGGGTGTTTACACTTGCAATTGAAATCTACAAATGGTTAATGGAAATTGTGACGTAAGGATATCATCATACTTCTATAACTGATTGGAATGATATAACCCAGCAATTGCCAGGAATTTTATTGGCATAAAGCAATTCAGATTTTGGGATCTTTACACAAAAGCTGGCAGGATACACTGTTTACTTTTCCTAGACGGCATGCATAGATTATACACTTATTTTACACGGTTATACACATATTTTATACATATTATAATCTGCTGGTTATTTTTAGTTTAAACGGTCGGATAGGCAGCTTTTTAGGTTAATTCTTCTAAGATTTTTGGGTATAAGTTGCTTCACTTGTAAGTTTTTCCATCCGAAGATCGAAAAGAAAGTGAAGCAAGAGCCTTGGACTACATAAGTGGTTGCAGTTAATCGCAGTGCTGCATGACTGCTGGCCACAAATCACCACCGGATGCTATATAAGCTACCAACAAACAAATTTTCATAGCCTCAAATTTCATGTAGCATGTATGAAGCTTTTCATTTGTGAAAACCCTGAAGCTGCATCGGTAATTGCAAAAGGAAGGGCCTATATGAAGTGTTCATCTAACTAAAGCTGTAAAGCATGTGATGGCAATCAGGTAAAGCATACCTCTTTATGATCTTCTTGTGCACTTTGACTGCACTGGAACAAAAATGGTAACAAATCTGACCACTCTCCAGCTGGAACCGCATACTTTGCAACGATACTAATCACATTTGCACTAGCTCGCCTCACCGGAGGACTGCAAAATGGCCATCACAACAGATCAGTATGATGCAGGCAAACATATTTCTGAGCTTCCGCGAATATTATCCAAATAGAAGCCGAATAACAGCATCCAGGTAAAGGAATTCAATGTATCTCCTAAGAAAACTAGAAAAAAAGAGAAAAACAAAGGTCGTGCTCTAAATTCTTTTCACATACATATCATTGAGTAAATTACTGCAACGACACACTGACTACAGAAAGTACAACTCTAATTCAATCAGCTTGCTTGACAAATAAGTGATTACTACGAGAATAATCAGATAACAAAAAACGACTATAAGAAATTGAACAAAAAGCTCAACAAAGAATCTCTTGATTCTGCAAACCTTGTATACAGTTAACAGTACATGTGTTATAATCTATAATGGAGAAGTGTATTAAAATTCCAATCCAGCAGACTTCATAAAGTAAAAAAACAAAATGTGGATACAAAAATACATGTAAACCTATATAGCAGCGGCCTAGCAAATTAGCTGCGGCAAATAAAGTTGCAATTTTGATACTTAAAAAGTGAGAGAAATGAATCAAAGGACCTGTGTTCCATGGTGATGCTCTCAATTAGGGACTGTTTCACAAGCTGGCGAAGTTGAGGGGATAACTTAGCCCAGTGGCCAGTGATTTTCTTACGGAGGAGAACCGCCGCAAGCTGACGAACGTTAGGCGTTTTGGCGGTGCGGAGATGGTGAACCAGTGATGGCACCACTTGAGGATCTTTGGCTAAACGCTTTATTTGGTCCTCGGCTTGTCTTCTGGCGTCATTATCAGGCATCAGAAATTGAATCAGTAATAGCTCAAGTGACTGCGCCATAATTGAACTCACTCTCTCTTCGATCCCTTGGACTGTGTAGTGTGTGCGTGCGTGAGAGAGAGAGAGAGAGAGAGTTTGTTCGAGCTTTGGAAGCTGAAAGAGGAAGGTGGCTGTGGAGGAGAGAAACCCTGCGGCGGGAGTTGAGGGTTTTAGTTTATATATTGGAGAGAGAAGGAGATGGGAATATGGTTACTCTTTTGTGTGGGGCTGAGTGCTGATGCGGCTTTGCTTGTTTACACTGCCGGGAACGCCGTCGGCATGCGTCAATTTGCAAATGTGTGTTTGGTAGGATTAAAAATGTTTTATTCCGAATATATTCTTGAAAAGTATTCTTCTCATAAATTAATTTGTTGAAAACAACGACAACATATCTAGCATATTCAATAATTTTTTAATAAAAATGAAAAAAAAAAAAAATTTTATGGTGAATGAAACAATTATAGAAAATATTTACTATAGATAGTAAAGTTACCAATTTAATAGTTTATTGCACTGAAATTTGATAAATCATTTTATGTTAATAGTTGATATTTATTTTTACTGGGTAGTTGTTTTCGAGAGTCTATCGGAAATAGTCTCTCTGCCCTATCGAGGTAGGGGTAAAGTATGCGACACATTACCCTCCCATACCCCATTATGTGAGATTTTACTGGATAGTTATTGTTGTTGTTGTACTTGATATTTATTTTTACAAATATTAATTGAACAAGTAATATAAAGACAGTGTTAAGATATTTGTACATTTATTTGTAAATAAAAAAAATAGTTATTGTTGTTGTTGTACTTGATATTTATTTTTACAAATATTAATTGAACAAGTAATATAAAGACAGTGTTAAGATATTTGTACATTTATTTGTAAATAAAAAAAATATTTCTCTTATTTTAATTAAGAATTATTTTGTGTAAAAATATTTATCAATAATCAAATAGTCAAAATGACTTTATTCAAAATATAGTGCCCAATAAATATTTTCTTTCGTACAAAACTTAGTGGTCATTTCTCTGCTATTATATTTTTTGAGTTAATATTTCCTTATTTTTTATGAATTTATTAAAATCGATATTACTTTATATGCATACGCAATTATTAAGTATGTCACACGTTAAGTAAGAAATTTAAGTTGCAAGTGTTTAATAGGATGACTTTTGTCGCAAGCAAGACCCAACATATTGTTAATATCTGTAACATATATAATTTTTACACAAATATTTATATATTACTAGAACGCAATACTTTAAAATTTAATCCATATGCTATCTGTTATGAAATAATATAAGAACAAGAACAATAGAGAGAAAAGTAGAGAGAGGAGTATTCTTATTGATACTTTTGGGATGGTTTACAATAGAATAGAACCCCTATATTTATAGGGAGGTGGTGACTTAGCCACCAAGTAGTAAACCCTAGAATCTCTCTAAATATAGACATTCACCTTAAATAGAGTTCTATTTATAACACTCCCCCTTGAATGTCTATTCAATAATGTGCCTCGGTTAAACCTTAACTAAAACAAAACCCAATGGGAAAAAATTATAGAAAAGGAAAAAGAGTACACATGTTTGAATATGCGCCTATTGGTTGCCTCGTTAAAAACCTTGCAAGGAAAACCCAGTGGGACAAAACCTTGTAAGAGAAAAAGAGTGCAACGCGCATTAACTCCCCCTGAAAAGAGCATCAATTCACATCCTTGAGCATTTGCATTCCAATCTTGTGCACCATCTTCAAAACGATCTTTTGTAGAGATTTGATAAATAAATCATCCATATTGATTTGAATAAATATTCCGCACCTTGAAATTATCATTCTTGATAGATATGAACATCTTCATATAATGTCGTGGAATGACTCTTCAATATCTCCATAGAGGTATTCTCGATGCCATCATGCTCATAGTTATTGCAAGATACATATGTACACAAGTTGCACTTGGGATGTGGTACTTCAGGACCAAGAATTGTATATGCTTCAAACAACTTCAATCTTTCATGGATTGACATATAAGTTAAGTCATATAAGCCATATAATAGACTTTAGATGCATATCAAGTTTTCATGTCATGCTAAACAAATAAGATATCGAAAACTGATTACACATACCATTGACTTTATACTTTCAAGTATTTGAACTACATGTCCAAAACTACATGTCTTTCAAGGAATCAATTCTGCTTGAATTGTATCTTTTCCATTTAGCCAATATTTTTGTTTGTATTCGACAAACATAAGATCCTCACCGATATTTAGCGCTATCATAGATGTCGTCGACGAACATTTTACATCGGTTCCAGTAAATTTTCATAAAGACATAACATGGAGATCTCTTTATTCATATATTCATGTACCTGAATCTCTCATGAGATTTTATGAAGTGTTATGTCATGTGATCTTCTAGATCACTTGCCTCCCCATTATGATCACTTTGATCATTTGCTCATCTTCTTTATTAAGAAGTTATTTTGAAACCGATTTGTCTATACGCTTTAAGCGTATCAAAGACTTTGTCATTCTAGGACTTAATATGAGCATTTGCAGTGAGAATATAGCTACTTTCTTTGGGTCAGCAAATGCGTATAGCATGCTTTGCAATATGTTGCAATTGAATTATCCTTTTATGAACTTCAGGTTCATATTATGATATTCGAGGATCTATATATACAAATGATAATCCATCCCATGTAACCTTTTCTCAAGTGTTTATCATGTCTCCCCCTCATGTTAGAAAAGCTAACTTGTTTCCTCAACATTGAGAGTCCATCTTTGTGCATTATGGCGTTAATGAAAATATACACCGCACATCAATAATAATAAGATGAAATTATTTGGTTCCTGACCCTGAACCACTTGTGAGGGGAGAATATAATATACTCTCGTATACAACGTATATCAAATTGATATATATAACTTTGTTCTCATAAGAAACAGTTTAGCTATTAAGTGGAGGCACTCAATAATTATCTTTCTAAACCAACTATGATATAAACCAACTTATCAAGATGAACTATCTTGAATAGATAATCTGGAAATTATGCTCGAAGTTGGATTACTGAGCAATTTACCTCGCAAGCACCGGCCAGGCTGCAGGTTAATAACAATTGCGTATGTAACCATATCATAGATGCATCATATGTGGTATACATGGCAGGTGAATGGGCCCATATTCACCTTTGATATTTCCAGAATTTATAGGATTCAACCCGAACTCTTTAGTTGGTCAATCAATTAATGAGAACAAGTAATATAAGAGAATTCGTAAAGAACTTTCTAGTTCTTTAATATTTACCCATGTGAATTCTCTATTACTGCACATCATACTTAAAATGAGATGGCTAACCCGAATGCCAACTGAATAAATTATCAGTATTGATAAACTTCAAATTTACACCATGACATGTGCAATTATCAATAAACTTCAAGTTTATTATGGTATGGGTTTTTATACCAATAAATATTCACTTTATTGTGACATTCTTTTGTTTGTGTAGTACAAACTGCAGAATAAAGCGGGTAGCTTTTCATATACAAATTATCCCGCTACAAGTTGTAGTAATAGAAGATATCAAATCTTTCCTTTATTTATAGTCTCAATATAATCAATCGCTTTCGCATATACTTTGGAAACTGGATAAGTTTCTTTGAGACTTACTACCACACAATACTTTATTGGTAATCAATTGCGTTTCTCCAACATAATATTAATTGGCTCTTCTAGAGCTCTCAATTAATTTTGTACTACCACAGATTCATCAATATCCATGTGGTGAATATCTCTTTTAAAGAGAAAGTTATACCATTATGGTCATGGTCAAAATTATATGCAAGATATGTTTCTTGCATTATCGTTGTCCTTTAATAGTCATATTTCCAAAATATTTTGGCGTACAATAGGTACGTGACCAACGATCATTCATGCCATAATAATGACATTATTTTCATATATCATCTCAAACCTCCTTCTAGGGGTGAGTGTGTTATCCTTTTCAAATCTGTAAATGCGTCTGGCATTTGATTTGCTATTCTTTGCAAATGGATAATATTTTGCACCTCTTTTTCACAAATAGAGGTATGTGGATCAAGATGAGATAATGATGCATTTTTCTACAAAATTTCCCGTTTGGTTTCACCAACTTCTCCCCCTAATTTTGGGAAAAGTGTCTCATCGAATTGACAGTCTGCAAATCGTGCAGTGTACAAATCCCCTGTCAATGTTTCGAGGTAGCGAATAATGGAGGGCGATTCAAAAACCCAACATATATTCCTAACCTTCTTTGCAGACCCATTTTGGTGCAATATGGCGGTGCTACAGGCACATCTACCGCACATCCAGAAATTCTTAAATGGGATATATTAGGTGTTAGTATTTATGCCGTTCACTAGAGGGGGGGGGGGTGAATAGTGAGGCACGAGAATATTGAAATATTGCGGAATTTAAAATTGCAGGAATAAGTAAATACGGTAATTGAAATAATCAAGAAAGAACACACCGTATTTTATCCTGGTTCACCACAACCCGTGGCTAGTCCAGTCCCCGAGAGACCCTCTCGAGATTCCACTATCTTCGTCAAGCTTACGGGTGCTTAATAAACCGTTACAGTTGCTCAAGGATACCACACCTTAAGACTTCACTTGCTTGAGGATACCTCACCCCAAGACTTCAACCACTAAGACTTTGGGTACTTAGCAAACCCGACAAATGAGAAGATATGTTCTTCTCAAACAACTGTCTTTTACAACAAATATTCTCTCAATAGAGTGGATAAAGAGAAACAAAATAAGCTCTATGAAAAACACAAAGTTGTCTATCAAATGGCTCAACAAAAGCTCTAAAATGATGCTTGAAAATTATCAATATGTATATCAATATATGCAGGAGTTGTGTGTTTAAAATCAGCTCAAAAGACCTCTTTTTATAGGTAAAAAAGTAGTGCTGACCGTTGCTTAATTGACAAATCAAATCCCTGATTCTGTGCTCAAACAATCGATTGTTTGGAGGTGACAATCGATTGTCTGACCAACGTTCAAAAAACAGATTCCTGATTTTAGGCTAAACAATCGATTGTTAAACCTGAATAATCGATTGTCTTCAACGTTCGAAAATCAATTTAGGATTCTGTGGGAACGGTCAAAATATAATCGATTGTATGAAGGGACAATCGATTGTTGATAATCGATTGTGGACAAAGACAATCGATTGTTTTGATATTTAAAACTTCGGTGGCACACTGTCTCAAAATAATCGATTGTTAAAGTAGACAATCGATTGTCAAAGTATACAATCGATTATGTTGTTCCAGTGTTCAAAACTTTGGCAACGGTCGATTATATACACTTGATATACGCTGTGTATACCAGAGTATACCAGAATTGAAAACTTACTTCAAAACCCATTTTGGTTGAAATGAAAACGTTAAGTATATATTAAAAATATTTATGATATATATAATTTAATAAACTGATTTTGTGCATGTTTATGATGACCTAATGTTGAGCCAAAAGATAAGATAACTTAAACGTTGTCCTTACATTGGTTCTACCAAACGACCTACGTCTTGGGTCTTCGGTCTTGAACTTCTTTAGCTTGTTCATGCAATTCCGTCATCAGTTTGCTTCTCGCCATTTGATTACACACTTGACTTTATTGTTTGTCATTCATCAAAACCTATACCTGAAAATCATGCTCATACAACCAAAGCGCACATATCAAAGGTATACATGATTTCCAAGATTAGGTTCATGACCCAAAACTAATTGCAACGGGGAATATTTGTGATAATTCGTCAGTCAGAGACGAGACGAACTAGCATTGCTGTATGCAAAGTGGCGTGACCCCAAACCGAAGTGGGCAGCCTCGTTTTCATGAGTAAATAAGGTATTCAAGATTATACTCATGTATTGTCTCAATTTGATATCCATTTTGAATGATATCTTTAAACTCAACAAGTTCTTTTTAGACTTGGAGGAGAACATTGCATTCTCTAAAATGTTGTTCCTTTAGGCAGAGTTATAGTTGCTCTTCCGGAGCCTTTAATCAATTTACTACTACCAGAAATTGTAGTAACATCTGCCTTACACATACTTAAATGAGAGTAATATTTCTTCTCTTTGAATATCGTATGTGTGGTACATGAATCAATTAATCAAAAGAGATATACGAACATGAGAATAAACAAATTTAATCCGTTGCTTCATAATTAAACAATATTTTCAAAATTTGTTGAGGTTATTCGAATAACTGAGTTGATAGTCGACTATCTTGGGAAGCAGTCATTAGGTTATTCGAATAACTAAACCTGATATTCGACTAACTAGCCTTGCGGAAAAATCCAGTTTTAATGCGAAATATTGGTTAGTCGAATAACTAATTAGTTATTCGACTATCTTAGTAAACAGTCATCAGGTTAGTCGACTAATTAAACTGGTTAGTCGACTAACTTAGCTTGCGAAAAATCCAGTTTTTAATACGAAATATTAGATAGTCGACTAACTTATTAGTTAATCGACTAACTTTACTGGGAAGTAAAAATGTCTTCGAAATTTAAGCATATTGAAACATTCTAAAGAGCTAATACTAACATTATATCATAAACTAACTAATACGAGCTGATACTAATGACTACTAACTAATACAAATAAGTAAAATAAAATCAAACAATTCCATCTTCCTTCATCACAGATCCATCACCGATTAAGTGGTCTGTTTTCCCCTTAGGGTGCTCAAAGAAGTCTGCCACATCCAAATGGGTGATGTCAAAATTGTCGTCAGAGACAAAATTAGTTTCAGGGCCTTTACTCTTTAGAGATGCTTGATAAAGCTCAACCAAATATCTTGGTACACGGCAAATTTTCGCCAAGTGTCCTTTTCCGCCGCAGCGATAACATATAGTTTATGAACTATTTGCTTTTGGATTCTCATCATATCGTGCTTGTGGCAGAGTGACCAACTTCAGGTTGTCATATCTCTCCTTTAAGCCGTTCCACAAGATAAGTGGATCTTTGACTGTGATATATTCAATTTTCAAACCTTCATCAAGGTGATGGCGCAAGAAAATCAAGGCCTTAGCACAGTTTCAAACCTTCGTCAAGGTGATGGCGCAAGAAAATCAAGGCCTTAGCACAGTTTCAAACCTTCATCAAGGTGATGGCGCAAGAAAATCAAGGCCTTAGCATAGTCTTGGGTGGATGCATTATTTATGTCTTTAATGGCGTCTCCAAGACCCATTGCATCCAAATGGATTTCAGCATCCAACACCCATGTCATATAGTTCTTGCCCGAAATTTCAAGGGCAACGAACTTTCTTTTCATAATGTCAGACATGAAACAAAATTACATCAAGAGCGTCTTCATACTTACGGGCTTTATTACAATTATCACATTCACTTCAGGGAATGAATTATAATCATCTGTATGTGTTATATACAATCTCATGTCAAATATTACTTTCATAAAGTGAAAGATTATTTTGAGAATCTTTATTATTCTCATTATCACAATGATGACGATTATAATTCCGTCTATTGCCACGTCCACATCCATTGATACCTTCACGGTAATAATTTTGTCTTCTTTCAGACTTATCACATACTGCTATCACATTCTCTAAAGGGAATGAAGCAAATTCAATGGGACGGATTTTCAATTCTTTGCCCACAATCATACATGAATTTAATCATGGCAAGACATAGAACTTTTACCATTTCACGTGGTTATAATTTCTTACAAACTCCATTAGAGTTATAATCAAACTTTGTTGTCTATGTTTGTATATGAAATCAAATCGTAGAATTTCAAGAATTTGAAAGGGAAAAGTAAATTACTTACCTTTAAAGTATACCAATAAATGTTGTGATATCAAATATACCTCTTGAGTTTCCATCCCGTTGCATTACTTTATGATGATACCATCTCTTCTATTTTTCCGTATAGAAATTCTCATATGGAGCAGTAGCAATCGTTATTACATTCTTTTGCTTGGAAATTCACCTTCAAAAAGAAAACAAAAGTAAACAACGAGAAAGAAAAAAATTGAAGAATTTCAGAAACCAAAATATCACAAATCTCGTTTCACTCAAATAGAAAAACCCAAACGACGGAACACGAATTAGAGTGGGTGAATCTGATTGCAACTCGAGATTCTGAGAGCGATAATTGCTGAATATTAAATTCAATTGGTTAGAGACTCGTGCTGATAACGTGTTATGAAATAATATAAGAACAAGAATAATAGAGAGAAAAGTAGAGAGAGGAGTATTCTTATTGATACTTTTGGAATGGTTTACAATAGAATAGAACCCCTATATTTATAGGGAGGTGGTGACTTAGCCACCAAGTAGTAAATCCTAGAATCTCTCTAAATATAGATATTCACCTTAAATAGAGTTCTATTTATAACACTATCTGATTTGTCAACATTATTAGTACTAATTTACAAAATATATTTTCTGAAAAATATATTTCCAGTCACCAACCATTAGCAAACATTTGGGTTAAAACCGAAAGTAAACCCGTTTCTGAAAATCAAACGACTTAGCGGGTAAGTTTCCTTCCGTTGAAAAAAGATCACCTGAAAATAAGTCTTCTCTGGGCAGAACTTGAGCTTCATTACAATTAGGGCACGCGAACGCAAAAAAATGAGGAAGAGAACTGTGTGGGCATGGGTAGTTGCAATCTTCTGCTTCATAGTGCTAATGATTGTTACTCCAGCAATTCCTCAGTCTCAAGAATATCATAATTTTGCTGATCAACGCCAGTTTTTGGGTATGCGCATATTCAATATTAATCTATGTTTTTTCTTTCTTTAAAATGTGGAGCTTTAGCTTTCAATTTGCGATATGTTGCAGTTCTAGGTCATGATTTATGAACCGGTTTTTGTTGCTTTAAGTGTCGGTTCACTGTTGCTCCAGAGTGTTGAACTTATATTCAGTGTGCTAATATGGTTAAGTTAATTTGTGTTTTACCAAAACATTAGCTCATTTTGCTGTATTTGTCCTTTGTTGGATCACTATGGTGGTGTATTCATAGCGCAGAGCCAAGATTTGAATTTTATAGGTTCTAAATTCTACGATAGTGGCCATCACGTGTTAATAACTGGTTTCTATTTAATTTGTGTACATATTTAGTGGATTTCTTAATAAAAATACAAGGTTTGGACTAAAGCTACTGGTAGGGGTATGCAGAAATTTTTGTATGCGATGTCGACATCTAAATAGAACAAATTTTAAGAATATCATATTAAACAGAAAACACAAAAATAATTTGCAGAAATTGCAATTTTGCAGAGGAAGCTGAGTACTTTTTTCAAATTTAGCTTTTTGAGTTGACTGAAATAATTCATTCCCAAGAACTAGAAGTTTTGTTTCATTTGAAGTGACATATCTATCTTTAGTTTATTGGTTTAGCTATTGTTTTATAGTTTTAAGAGGTTATAAGTTCAATACTCGCCAACTTTTTTTGTTTTCAAAAAGTAGCAAACAATGGCACAAAACTTAAAAAATCTATGCCGGATGAGGTTCGAACCCTTGACCCAGATGCCTGACCATTGAACCAAGAATCCCCAGCGATTTGATGGAGCCATTATTTTTTTTTAATATAAACTACAAAAAATTTTCAAACAAAGAATTCTAATTTCTATCACGTAAGGTAGATCCGCCCCTGGCCACTGGGTTTGGCCGAAGCCATACCTCTCCTTTGAACTCCACCACTGGGTGTACTTTGGTACCTCTATGCAAGTTGTTTTAACTTTAGTTACTTCTGTATGTTGAATGCCAATGACATTTGTAAATTTCCAATTAGCCCTACATATGTTTTAACTTTTACTCTTTACTACCTATAGCCATTCTGATCCATTCACACGTCGAAGTGATGATGGTTATGATGATTTTCTCAGTGGGAGTTGAGAGTTCTGAGATTAGCTTGTGACAATATGATTAAACTAAGTGTAGAGAAAAGTAAAAACAACAAATTGAAGATGGTTTTCAGCAGATACTCATGAGGACAGAACAAGCAGCAGATATCTTGTGTTCTCTCTGTTATATGCTGAATTGTCCGTCTCTGATTTTCACTTAAGTGTTAGCTCCTCCTTTCGGGAAATTGGTTTTTGCACATTCATATGGCTGTGGAAGAGCATAGTGAATTAAGTTTAGTACTCGCATACAAGAATTAAGTATTTTGCTCTCGCCTTAAATGTTTAAGAGTTAGTCAAAAAGGTAACAGGATAAATTAGTATAAATCGACAAATCAAAGATATAATTCGGATAATAGCAGTAAACTTGCTTTACATTTTACCCCTTCGTTACCTTTAGTTTAGATTGCATAATACGTAAAATCAGATTTATCTTGTATTTTGAAGTCAGTGTTGCCAGTTCTGTTTTCATGTCAGCTGTTCATTTTGATTGGCTACTGGGTGGTATATACTGCCTTTGGAATTTGCTGCTGCAATTTTTCATGCCTTATTTTTCTTTTGCAGGGATTCCCAACGCACTGAATGTGGTTTCGAATTTCCCTTTCCTTGTGATCGGTCTAATAGGTCTTGTACTTTGTCACCACGGTAACTATTTCAATCTGAGGTAAACTGTTTACAAGTATCTGCTCTACGTATGGTTAAGGCTTTGAAGTTTATATGTCCAGTCCTTCAAATTAATTCCACTTGATATGTGCTTCAAAAGCTTGCAAGGAGAGCTTTTGGGGTTGGACATGTTTCTATATTGGTGTGGCAGCCGTTGCTTTTGGGTCCTCATACTATCATCTCAACCCAAATGATGCTACTCTTGTGTGGGATAGATTGCCAGTAAGTTATTTAAGTATTTACTGTTAAGTGCAAGTTGTTATTAACTAAAATTTCTTTTGTGTGTTTGTTTTTGATACTCTCTAAATTTGCAGATGACCGTGGCATTTACTTCTATTGTTGCTATCTTTATTATTGAAAGAATAGATGAAAGAAAGGGAACTTTGTCTCTCATTCCATTGCTTCTGGCTGGTGTAATTAGTATCATGTATTGGAGGTAAGCTTCTATTTTCTACAGTTGCCAATAAACTCCTATCCCTCCCCACTCCCACCATTAATTTCTTCTCAAAGAAAAAAAGCAGCAGGAATAGTGGAAGAAGCGCAAAGTGTTTCCCTGGATATATGCTCTTTGGGTCCTCTCCTTTTTTTCTCTCTCTTCTTTCTTTTCTTTTCTTTCTTTCTAGATAAGTTAGACAATTATTTTTCTCACGAAGGAACACCAAGTGGGTATTGGCAATTACAAAGTTACATATTACTAGCCTACCAAGCATGTAAGGAGTTACAAAATTCAGCAGTGTCAAAATCATCTTTAGTGTGCGATATTTTACACTTAATTTAGCTTAAGATCTTCCTTCAAAGCACTTGTATTTCCTTTCAGATAATCCATAGAATGCATATGGGTACTGTCGTTCATGTTTCTTTCAATGATTTCCTTATGATGTGTAGTGCCAAAATCCACTTGTGACACCAAAAAGGTTCATAAACAAACACCATGACATCCACTTGAAAGAAAAATGCAAAATCAGATGCCTAAAGCTCTCATCAAACATTTGCACATGTAAATATCTACTGCACATACTGAAGCTCCTTTTCAATAGTTTATACGTGATTATTCAAGTACAGCATGGTTTCAGGAGTTTACTTTTCAATATCTATTTCCAAGTTCCCTCGTAACTGAGATGTCAGGACATCATAGCATTACCTTACTGAAAATTTACCTGCTTTTCTCGCATCCCATAAGAGAGAATCTACTCCTCCCTTCAACTCCTTAGCCTCTGCCAGATTTCCAAAAAATTGAACGACCCTTTCAAAACCCGTCATGTAAACTCCTTCTGGACTCAATGTCACTACCATTTCCTATCTACTCTCTGCGATTGTGTTGTCCTTACCGACTGTAGGACTATAGAGCCCAGGGAAGGTGTCTTTAAGAGGGACCAGCTATCTTCCTTGAGTTTCAGCTTTGCAGCATGCTGGAGCTAGGATTACAAAGATTATTGAGCTTCTTTGAGCAGACTGTCCAGTATTGAGTGCTGGTTTTGATTTATAAGAAATTATAACATATTGGATGTGGTTTTGCTTTTTCTTGCATTTTCATTTTTTAAGCGTGCTAGAGGGGAGTGGATGGTCTAGATCCATAATTAATTATTGTTATTTCTTTGATCATCATTTGGCTTTTTCAGCTAAAACAGCTTTGTGATTGTACATTTTCCTTCTGAAGGTTCTTTGAGGATCTCCGTCCTTATGCGGTAGTTCAGTTTGTACCGTGCCTAGCCATCCCAGTCATGGCTATCTTGTTACCTCCAATGTACACTCATTCCACTTATTGGTTGTGGGCTGCAGGTATGATTCTTCTTCTCTGGGTTCTGTGACCTTGTTCCTGCAGCACTTTGTGCCTATATAAAATGAGATTTTTCTGCATAATGCAGGATTTTATCTTTTAGCTAAGATTGAAGAAGCAGCGGATAAGCCAATCTACAACTGGACTCATCACATCGTTAGTGGCCACACGCTCAAACATTTATGTGCTGCAATGGTGCCTGTCTTCTTGACACTAATGCTTGCCAAAAGGGACACTGAAACAAATAGGTACAGCTGTCTCCGCACCCCACCCCACACACACACTTTCAGCTTGCACTGTCATTACATGATCCGATTTCACTCTCCCACAGGATCAGTTTATATCAAAGTTGGAGAATATCTTGGAATAAAGCAAAAGAAAATGGAGCAGAAGTGGAGAGTTACACTTGTACTTATTCAAGTGTCCCAGTTGAGGAATCACGTTGAAGGGAGTGCTTGCATTTCGTTGACAGAAACTCTTTTATTTTACTGTAAACAGAAAGGAAGGCTAAAACAGGTCTCTAGAATATTAATCTGGTTCTTTCTTGTGCATCCGAAGGAAAGATTCACACTTTTTATCAGTGTATACAAGTCACTTGTTAATGTATAAAAGAAGTTTTGTGCCATGTAGTTTATGTCTCGGCCGTGAGCCTTGCTAGCAGCATAAATCAGTCATTAGTTGTTGGTTGCTTTGAATAAAACATGCAATGGTCAGATTGGTGATCCCGATTTTGTTGCAAAGCCATCACATCACGAGGCAAAATAACAAATGAGAATCAGTACTGAACCCGAAGAAGAAGAAAAAGAAAATGAGACCTGACTCATATGAAGTAAGGTGATGAACCATTCAACCTTTAAACTAGTTTATTTATGCTACGTAGTGTTAATAAGAATTTGAATTTTCTGACATATTATTCTTTCTTGGTAAACTTCTTAAACGTCTAGCAAATTATTACTTTGGATCGGCAGACTAGAGAAATCTGGGAGAGTTTCTGGTCTGATTGCCAATTAGCTAACATTCCAAGAACTTCAAGTCTAATACACTCATATGGTAGAGTACCAATTAGCTAACATTCCAAGAACTTCAAGTCTAATACAATCATATGGTAGACCACCTTATCCCAAGTGATTATTAGCCAAAGAGCAAAAACACGATTTTGAATATGACTACTAAATTGCAATTTTTATCGGAGTAAGTAAGGACAAGTACTTTGTTTCTTTTGTCAAAAAATGTATAGCAGTTTTTTTTAAAAAAAAATCATACTTGTAGACCTTTATTTGACTACACTTGTGCTGCCTTTATCACTTCAATCAGAAATTCCACGAAAGTGCTCAGCTTTCTGCCCTAGCACGTGTTTAATTTTTTTCCGTGAATTGATAGAAACTAATTATATATTATTACACAACGGGGTGGTGGCGCAGTTGGCTAGCGCGTAGGTCTCATAGCTTCTGAGCAATCCTGAGGTCGAGAGTTCGAGCCTCTCTCACCCCATTTTCTTTTTTCTTTTTTTTTTCTCAATGGCCATGGCCCTAACAAGCCTATATATAATTGGAGGAATTTTCCACACAGCCATTAATGAAATTTGTGTTAAACACATTTTCTATGGTTCAACCAGGTATGGTGTTTCTATGTTTGAAAGGGGGATAAACAACAGTTCCAAGTCCAAAACCTTCTGGTATTTCGCTTGTATTGTACTTGATCACTTTTGTCGGAATAAAACATTAGCTACAGCCTACAATGCACATTCTAGTAAGACAAAAGCATCGAAGGAAGAGTACAATTCATGTACAATAGCTGAATATGTTAGGAAGTAATACTCAATGATAGTCAAAACATACAAAATCTTAAACATAACTCAATTCCCGTGGACTTACATTCTCATATTTCCGGTAACTTAATAAACAGTCCATACGATCTTTTTCACTTTGACGAATTGTTGAATTTAATACTTATAGTACAATATGTGGGTTAACAAATTGATTCGAGGACATTCAACTTCTCTATTTTTTGAGGTAACCAAGAGCATTACTGCACCGCAAAGCCAGACCAGGTCTAATGGTTTATTGCAGTATGGAACTTCCTGCTACAGTGAAACATCCTCGAAATCTAAGTTCCAAAATATTGGTGTCTCACCAATCCTGCAATATACGAAATACTACGACAAAGTCTATCTTCTCCCACCACAGTCATATTGTGAGATTTTAAATGGCTTCTCCAAAAGTTGATTATTATCAAGTCTTCGTTGAGAAAACCCTCTAACATAAAAAAATCTCCATAAAACCAATGGCGTATCTAGGATATTAGATTCCTGGGTGCTCTAATTTTTTTTGTTATAAAGTTACTACAGTACATAACTATTACAATACGACAGTGAAAAAAGTTGACGAGAAAACTCATACAAAAAAAATGAACGAAGAAGGAGGAAGAACTTTGAATATAAGAAAAAGAAACAGAAAGTATTGTTGGTAAGAATCGAACTCCCGCCCTTAACATTACTAAGCTTCCAACACCCCTTCTTAACCAAAGCGCCCACCAAAGTTTTGCTATCTGGGTGCTTCTGATAATATTTATCCATTTCGTTAAGTTTTCTATGGAATTATACCTATCCAAAGCTAAGGTTAATGGGTGCTTAAGCACCCAAATTTTCTACATAGATCCGCCCCTGCATAAAACAAACCACCATCTTGAGGCTTGTTATTCAGCAACGGGTGATAGTTCAATGATGAGACAGCTTGTGTACAAACAGATATTCAACGTCAAGGCCGTTTAATCATTTCCTCCCAAGCCTGGACAGTTAACAAGGTAGATCTTACAGTTGGTAGTCATGGACATGGTCATGCATAGCAACTTCAGGAATTCCCGAACAGAGTTTGTTAATTGACATTGACGCTTGAACAGATAAACAAGAGGTATCAATAAATTGCATCTTTTTTGGTCACCAGTAGTCCCTGCAGGAACAGGACCCATCTTTGAAATGATGAAACCGATTCACATCCCTTACAATGATCTCTCTTTCATATATTTTTGAGATAAGTTTTATAACAGTATGACAGTCTCCACAGATTCTAAGATTCTTTGTCACTCGGAGAACTGTATCTGGGCTTGTATTAAGAATGCCAAAGGCAATGGCCAGTCTCTCACTGTGACTACTCAGATTTTGCTCTTTCTCCTCTTCACTCACATCATGCAAAGCAAAAGTAGTATCTGGAATGTAACCAGCCGCTCTTATCTTGGCAGGCAGTGCCTCTAAAAACATGTATATTTGTTCTGCCTGTGGATGAGATGTATCTCCTCCAAGGAATAAATGGGCCTTTCCTTCAAATTCAATCCAACTACATCCAGGATTCTTCATAATACGCTGTGATTTCAGTTGGATCCTCAAGTCGTTCACTTCCTCCCACATCCCAGCTTCTGCATACATATTTGAGAGCACCACATAATTCCCACTGTTGTCTGGTTCCAAGATAAATAACTTTTTAGCTGCTAATTCTGCAATTTCTAAGTTGCGATGGCTTCGACCAGCAGCTAATAACGAACCCCAAATGCTTGGTCCTGCTGCCATTGGCATTTGAGAAATGAGGTTATATGCATCCACCAATCGTCCAGCACGACCAAGTAGATCAACCACACAAGCATAATGATCATGTCCCGGCTCCACAAAGTAAACGGAACTCATACAATCAAAATATCTTAGTCCAACATCCACAAGACCCGAGTGGCTGCAACCTGATAACAAGCCTGTAAACGTAATCCCATCAGGCTGTACACCAGCTCGTATCATATCCTCAAACGTTGAAACAGCTTCCTGCCCACAACCATGGGATGCGTAAGCAGTAATCATTGTATTCCAAGCAACCAACTTCTTCTCCTTCGGGTTCATCTGATCGAAACACAAACGAGCATCCACCAGACTGCCACATTTCGCATACATGGCTATAAGAGCTGTTTGCACCGAAGGATTTTTCTCCAATCCGGTCTCTCTAGCAAAACTATGTATCTTCCTCCCACGTTCTAGTTCAGCCGAGTGCGCACACGCAGGTAAGACACTCATAATCGTCACCCAATTAGGCCTCACCTCCGAGTCACGATCCAACATCTTATCAAACAATCGCAACGACTTATCAGCTAAGCCATTCTGAGCATATCCAGAAATCATTGCTGTCCACGACACTATATTCCGAGTTGGCATTTTCTCAAACAACTCCTCAGCGTATTTGAATAACCCATCCTTCATATACCCAGCAATTAATGCATTCCAAGACGATACATCTCTCACGGGCATTTCATCAAACTGTTTACGGGCTTCAATCAAATCACCACACTTAACATACATATCAATCAAAGAAGTGCCAACATAAATATCAAACACAAACCCACATCGCAATATTGAGCCATGAATACATTTCCCCAACCAAATATCACACAAGTCGGCACATGACTTGAACACAAAAGGATAAGTAAAATTGTCACCACGCAAACCCAAAGAATGCATTTGGAAGTAAATCTGTATTGTTCTATCGGTAATCCCATAAAGGGTAAGTGCTCGAATCATGGCATTATACAGAAGCGAAGAGGGTTTAGTGGCATTATCGAAAATATGTGAGGCGGAGTCGATTTCACCGGAGCTGGCATACATAGCGACCATTTTCGCTGCGACTAATCCATTGGGATAAATCCCTCGAATGGCCAAGTGAGCGTGAACTTGTTGGCCAAGTTTGAGGCAATTCTTGCCAATCAAGTACTGGAAAATAGGTGCGTAAGAAGAGGGCGGAAATGAGTTTTGGTACAATGGTTGCAAGAGGATTTTCAACATCGTATTTCTGGAAGCTGCTCTCCGTCATGGAACAAAGGAAATTCAAACTTTGGAGCTGATTCAATTCAATATGGAAGTTTACATGTCCACTTCTCATTATTTGGTTATTCTCCTTTGCATTTTCTGTTCAAATTTTACAAAGTATTGTACAAATTTTTTACTTATAAGTAATGTATCTGTAGTTTTAACAACAGAAACGAAAGAAAGAATCTATTCAAATCATGAGTACAAGTTGAGTATTGTATGGGTCAAAAACCTGACTTCGTGTTAATTAATGGGACTGACGCACTTATTAAAGCTCATTCGTGACCAATGGACGGTACGACCGTCTCATGGTAATGCTCTCGGGCAATTATCCGATTCGACAACTAAGGTAACGGCCTGGCCGTCCTCACAAAGGCATCCACTCAACATGGTCTCAACTACTTTGTGTTAGCTGCCAGGTCTCATAGCTATAAATACTAAGAGTAAAAACCCTACAAGGGCTGTTTCTTTCTCTCTTGATACTTACTTCCAAGGGAAGAGAATACACATCATTGGAAGGCTCTGAACCTCTCCATGGACATGCAGACCTACCAACATCATTAATAAAAGATCTCCATCCTCTTCCACTTAATCATTAATTGTTGTCTCTTATATTTTTATTCATTTGGCTTATTGATTTATTACGATCTGCTATGATTGGCCCTCTGTTTATTTCGATGGATTTATGCTTATAAAGTATGTGAGAACTTTGAGCTAAACAATTTGGCGCCGTCTGTGGGGATTAGTTTATCCTTATGCCGAAAAAAAGGGGAAGAAAGCAACTCGGCTCAAGCGAGCCAAAGCAGCATGTCGGATCGAAGGAAGTCAAAAGCCTCGAGATGAGCTTGCTTCCACATCACCGCGTCTCCAAGCAATGAGAAGAAGAAGAAGCAGATCCTCCATCCCTATGGGAAACTGTGCACAAGGTACCTCACCCCCTTCTCACAAGGGATACTGCCAAAAAGGAGGAAAGCACAAACGTATCTCGAACCGAGATCGGTAACGGGGTGACCCGGGACTCAGGCTATGCGCCTTCGACTTCAGAAAATACTAAGGTTCAACTACAGTTGAACCGGGACTCAGGCTATGCGCCTTCGACTTCAAAAATTACTAAGGTTCAACTTCGATTGAACCGGGACTCAAACTATGCGCCTCCGACTTCAAAAATTACTAAGGTTCAACTACGGTTGAATCGTGACTCAGGCTATGCGCCTTCGACTTCAAAAATTACTAAGGTTCAACTACAATTGAACTCGGACTCAGGCTATGGGTCTTCGACTTCAACAATTACTAAGGCTCAACTACGGTTGAACCGGTACTCACGCTATGCGCCTTTGACTTCAACAATTACTAAGGTTCAACTACGGTTGAACCGAGACTCAGGCTATGCGCCTTCTACTTCAAAAGTTACACAGGTCAACTATGGTTGAACCGGGACTCAGGTTATGCGCCTTCGACTTCAAAAATTACTAAGGTTAAACTACGGTTAAACCGGGACTCAGGCTATGCGCCTTCGACTTCAAAAATTACTAAGGTTCAACTATGGTTGAACCGAGACTCAGACTATGCACCTTCGACTCCGTAAGTTGCAAAGGTTCAACTACGATTGAACAACAGTTCAGACTATGAGCCCTCACAAAAAATTCAACTACGGGTGAACTAGGACTCAAGCCACACGTCTTCGAATCGAAAGTCACAAACCCAACCACGGACGAATCAAAGCCAATAACATATGTCCCCACGGCCATGATTCGGGCCGCAATTAGGCGAGGCTAAACGCTCCCACCATTCAAGTAAGTACGACTGACTCAAAACTAAAATTTCGACCCGCGTAGAGTTCGGCCTAAGTCGAACTACAAGGTTGTGATCTTCATTACCATGACCAGTAGTTTGACTAAGCCCGAATTGGGACTAAGGCTATGTGCGGCCACTGCCCAAATGTGGCTATAACCAACTCCCATCAAGCAGGGGAAGGTGACGACCAAAAGGGTCTATCTGCGGCCAAGGCCATCTACACCAATTGCCCCTTAATACAAAGGATCGATTAAACAATGGTCGAAATCACCTGACTATTAACATGCTCACTAGAGAAACTCTAAGGCAAGGCCATCTCAAACGAGCACAAAAAAGAAATGCACGAAATTGATATAAAACAAACAGAAAGGAACAATATTTACACGGGGTTACCCCCAATTACACTGGCCCAAGGCCGGTAAAGGAAAAAGGAAACATTCGAGACTGTTGTGAATCTCGCACATTCATAGTCAATGGGCATATACTGAAATATTATGTGGGCATGGAGGAAGCAACGAAAGTGTTAGTGACCCAGTTGATCGAGCCTCCAAATTTGAGCATACTTTAAATGCGCCTATCTTCGTCGTGCCGCGATATTAAATCATGCGCTTCATGGGAGGCAACCCATTTATTTGTTGTATTTATCGTGCCACGACATTAACTAAGGTGCTAGTTAGGAGGAAACCCAATGCCTAGTGATTTTAGTGTAGTTAGAATTTGTTATTTTGATTTTTTTTTCAAGTACTAACAGGTGCAGGTGAGCTTGAGCGAGTGATAAGTCCACCAGATGCTGAAGGAATAGGTAAAATTTTGAGAAATCTCGAAGCCTAGGTGTGCGACCGCGCTCATACCGTGCAAAATGCAAAGTATTCTGCCTCAGTTTTCCTCCCAGGAGCACGGCCACGCTCGGACCGCGCATATGGATAAGTATTTTGCCTCACAAGCACGGCCGCTCTTGTACCGCTCCACTTGCCACTTAGTTTATGTTATTTTTCTATTATTTACTTACTCTCTTTTTATTTAATTTGCCTTTAATTACAGATAACGCCCTACCCAAACCTGATACCCTTCACCCCTCTATCATCTCCTTAATCACGCTTATCATCCTAAACCCTCCCTCACAAATCAAAACGCACAACTCCTCTTTTTCTTCCCAAAGAACCCCAACCCCAGTACTCCTAAATTTCAGAGCAAATCATACCCACTCCACCCTATTTTCACTTCTAACAATTCCCTCTCATAACCTAACTACAACCCACCAGGTAAGGTTTATTGTTTTTCAATTATTGTTGGGCTACTTGAGTTCTTGGTTATGTAGTAGTTTTATTAATTTTTAGTAGATTTCTTTTGTAGTGTACTCTTGTATGCTAGTGGGTTTGTTGAGGTTGTAGTAGATGTATCTCTTGACATGTGTGGTTGGAATTGGGGCAATTGTGGTTGAATTTGGATTATAACTTTGTTAATTGGGGACTCGGGTGAATGGTGCATACAAAGTATTTGTTAAAATGTCTCACTGAGTTTTTAATATTATTTGTGACCAACTGTGCTGATGAAGTCTGAAAAACTGCATTTGGTTCACATCTTTTTGTTTCCTTGATGATGTTCTTTATTTCAGGTAGTATGGCACCTTCCAGGAAAGGCCGAACCATCGGTTCTTCATCCAGCGGCCAAGCTGGATCTGCCAGAGCACGCACTTCAACTCTTGCTTGTCCTTATGATAGTAACAAGTTCGTCTTCATCGTAGTTCAGTACCATTTTGCTGACAAGGTAGCCAAGAAGCCCATACCGGGGAGAGGTATGGATATGGGGTCTCTCCAATATGGTTGTCCAAACTTATACAATGAGTTGGTCAGACGTGGGCTAGAAATTGTCTTTGAGGAATCGGATGACTTAAATTTGATGGTTGTATGCGAATTTTATGCCAACGTTAAAGAACAAGTGAGTGGTGTGTGCACAGTGCGCAAGAAGAATGTGGATGCCTCTGTTGAGAAATTTGAAGAGCCTACTGGCTACCCGCACCTGTGGCGGAGGCGAATGACTACTATTAAGCCTATGACAGACGATACACCAAGTGGGTGTTATTCTTTGAAACAATTTGTGTGCCTGGCAATGAAATTTTGTGGATGAAACATGGGCATAAGTTCTATTCAGCGACACTCATCTTTGAAAAGAAGTGTTGGTTTTATGTCATCAAAAATCGCCTGCTCCCGTCCTCCAACACCACGGAAGTGAATGCTCCTCGAGCTGCATTGATTTGGTATTTATAAATGGCCATAATTTTTACGTGACTAAGATTATTCACAAAGAGATGTTTACTCGTTGTCCGATGAAGAGGTATGGTTTCTTCTTCCCTTGCCTAGTCACTAGTATATGTTGGGCATCTCAGGTGCCTGAAAACTTGAGCGTGGATGGAAAAGTGCTGAGAAAGGAAAAGTTTCAAGCGAATAAGATGACTATTGGGAAGGAGTCTGTGGCACCTAGTGGTGATAATAGTGATGACTCGGATGCACCTGAGGAGGGAGAGGATGATCAGGAGGAAGTAGGACCTGAGTCTCCTACCCATGAGTATGTTGCGGAAGCCGCAGGACCATCTGGGGTCGGTCGGGTTACTAGATTATCAACTTTAGAGTAGGAGATACTAGGGTTGCGTACTACGGTCACTGACTTAGGGATGAGAGTTGATGCTTTGGTCACCCAGAATGCTCAATCAGAGAGAAAATCATGGGATGGCTGCATGCGTTGGGGCAGGCATATCACCTTGACCCTGGCACTGTCTCCGATCAGGACTGATCTGTCAGGAAAGTTTCTTTACCTCGCATTTATTTATTTTGTATTCCATAGGGACATTCCATCTTTTGAAGTGTGGGGTGAGGGATATTTCGTTTGTATATTGTATATATGTAGGAATATAGCTTGTTTTTGGTCTTTAGTTAGTTGTCTAAACATGTGATTCGACTAGGCCCGACGATGGATATCACTCGACAGGTTTCTTGAAGGTCTAAGTTGATATAGAAAAACAAGAAAAAGAGGAGAAAATATTTTCTTTTGTAGGTAGTGTATCAATTCCCCATTGGTTTTACTTTGGACCACGATTCTTTTCCAAGGGTTTTGTTTGAACCGGTGTAGTTATTTTTTTAAATTTTTTTTAGGTACTTATGGGATATGAGCTGAGATGGAAAGAGAATCTCTTAACGTTGTTATCCCTTTAATACAGTAGACACTTTCGTGTGATGCTTAGTCTCAGTTGTTGATTCTTGTTAGAGTGCCTTAAATTATAATTGTGTGTGTGTGAGATTTATTGTAATTCTGTGCACTGCATTTGATGCCTAGAACTTGCCCTGTGTATTTGCAAAGTGAAATAGTAGTTTTATCTAGTCATGGAGGCGTTTTTTTATTGAACCATATATGTATATTTTACACGTCTAATTGTTATGTACCATAGTTAACCCCTTTAAGCCTGTAATAATGTTTCTTTCGCAACCACATTACAAGCCTTACGTAATTGTTTGAATGAACCATTTATTTGAACCCTTTCACCTCCCATAAGCACTTGAATTGTGATGAACTTAAAGTGTGGGGGTGTTGTTTTGAGTGGAAATAATGAAATCAAAAGAAAGGTGCACGGTTTTGAATAAGTAAGAGCCACTTTAATCCAAAAAAAAAAGAGATAATAAAATAGTTATTATTATTGTGAAAAAAAATATAGGCTTTGATAAATAGTGGCTCTTGATTAAGTGTGCTCAAAAAAGCAGTAAGTTAATATATGTTAATGTAAAAGGTGGAGTCTTGGTTTGACATAAGCGTGGGGTTATGGATGTGAAAGAATATGTATTAAAGTTCTTAGGGGGTATAGTCACTCTTATATCCAAATGTATCCTACCTGTTCATTAGCCCATATTATAACCAAATAAAGTCCTATTTGATCCAAGACTGAATGAGCTCGATAAGTAGAGTAGTACATTGCAGGCAAGCCTATGGTGCATATTTTGTGCCATATGAATGTTCTTTCTGAGAGTGAGTGAATTTTGTCTATTTAAGCTCCTAATTGTTTTGAATATTTATTGCTTGTGGGACTAGTCTCGTTTGCGATGTGAGGACACTTGATTCATGAAGTAAAGGTATATCTTGACCTCTGTGTAGAGTAAGTGAGTAAGTTTGGAATATTGCGCGGCATGTGAGAATCAACTCTTGAGGCAAATATGTTAGACTACTGGACTCGTATGTTCTTGGTGTGTTACGTTAGAGAAGTTGCTTAGAGAAGGAACCTCTATAAAGTATGGTTGATTGCTCGGGGACGAGCAATGATTTAAGTGTGGGGTGTTGATAATAGGCTATATTCATGTAGTTTAGAGACCATTTGCGCCCCAACTTAGCTATGATTTATTGCTATATGAAGGTTAAATGACAACAAATGGCTCTAATTATGAATTTTGTTCTTTGCATGAGCAAGTCTTGATTATGAGTACATTGAACAGTGTTTGGAGCTAATTTAGAGCAAGGAAAGCCAACCGGAGGTGAATGTGATTGAAAGAACAAGGAGAAAAATAGAAAACATCTGAACTTCATGAGCGTGGGCCAAGTGTGGCCATGCTCAAACCGCTCTCGTCAGGCAGAATAGAATGCGATATGGGCGGACGCGCTCGTCACTTCAAGGAATATTATTTTTAGGGGTAATTTTGTAAGTTCGGGGGCAACTCCCCTTAACATATAAGAAGCCTAGGGTGCCCAAAGAGAAGGTATCAAGGTTTTGAAGAATGATTGAAGGCAAGAAGAGGCAAAAGGCATGGAGGAAGAGTCGGAGTCAAGTTTTACCTTTCGTCTTCTTGGTTTGATCATTAATGATGAATTCTACTGATATGATTATGAAAACATTTATGTGTAGCCAACATTTAATATAAGTTTTGATGGAACCTCTTGGAGGATGAATTTCTGAAATGTTAATATAGATTTGCCTTTATAATTTCTTTGTTTGTTCAACTATATTGTGATTGTTGTTGATTGAAGGGTCCTCAATTGGTTATGCCTATTTAGTATGCATTACTCGGGAGAGAGTGTATATTAAGTTATCCATTGAATAACATCACTCCTCGTATATGAGAGATCAATACGAAGGGTTTAAAGGTGAACAAAACCTTGGGTGCAATATAAGCTAGCGTAATTTGGAAGAATATGTCTAGCATATTGTTATAATTACTCGTGAGAGAGTTACGATAGTTAGAGTGCTCACGGTCGATAGAGAAGGCTTAGAAAAATTTATATAAAATATAGCGAACAGGATTTCGACAAGTGGGGAAATCATAACCTTAGACCATTCTCATTCTTACTTAAAACCAGTTTATAGCTAGTCCTAATTACTGCATTTTAATTACATAATAAATAATATTTAGTCGATAAACACCCAAATTGTTACTCAAATATCTCTGAACATTTAATACGTGAATTTGTGTGAGTCCAATAGCTGTGATTGGCAAGTTAATTCCATGTGGGATTCGACTCCAGACTTGTTAACCGGAATATATTTACAGCGACCGCTTTGTACTTTTTATAAGGCATAGTTGGGAGTGATCACCTGGCTCCAAGTGCAATGCCTCCAAAAACAAAAAATAAAAGCAATGATTAAGAATGAGTAACGTAATTTAATTGAGAGCAAAAGAAAAATACGTCATGTGTTTTCCAAGAATTTTCCTCCCTTACAATAGCTGTTGAGCCTACTATTTATAGCTATACCTAGGAAAATAAGTTCCTAGGATCAAACTCCACTTAAATGACGATAAAGAAGTTATTTATAAATATGAAATGTCAATGAATGCAAGGGAGAATATTCTCTCATTGAATACTATCTAATGGTAAATATTCGATCTGCTCCTGTTATCCATGCTCACTTCGGGATTTATCCGATGTCGATTGCAGTTGTTGAATCCGGTATTAATCATTACTTGACTCGTCTTTTGTCTGCCTTCGATTCCAAGTGTCATGCTACCATTCGACCATTTATTATAAACCGATTTTATCCCATATAATAACCAAGTTCTTTGCATTTATATTCTAGCTTGACGGTAATTTGATTTTGCTAAGCCAGATAATCTATTTCACGTTAAAAATAACTTATCTTTAATTGAGTCCTTAAATTATTCATCACTACTTAATTCAATATATATTATCACTCTATCTTAGTAAGTGGTAACTTTTCTTAAAGAATAATTGGTGAGTGTTGTGTTAGAATATAGTTGCCGGATTATGTACTTGGCAAATGTCTCGTATTTAAGAAAAAAGCCGAAATAAATGAAAAATCAACTAAAACCTACATAAAACCGAACCTATAAAAACTAAATTAATTCAATTGGTTTGGTTTTATATTTGAAAAATCGATTTAATTGGTTTGACTTCTTATAGAGAAATCCAAATCGAATCATGAACACCCCTATTTGTAATTCCTTAACTTTACTTTTTGAAAAATACTTAGTAAAACCCGCATCCGTTACCCTTCGGGTGCGGGTAACCTCCTTCATGATGCAATAATTCGCAAACCAGTAATTCCTTGGCTTATTAGACTGATTTATAAGTGAAAAATCAGCTCCCATTAAGCATAAATTGTACAATTTCAACCTTTTCAAAGAAAACTATAGATATAAGTCTCAATCAACATATGTTGGGCACTCCGTTGTCCCTAAACAATCCCAACATGCAATCTGAGCAAGAACACCAACTGTCAGAACAACTTTCACCTATGCTTACTGACTTTGAAACTAACTTCTTGAATAAACTTCATCTACAGGATGAATTAGACAATCACAAAAACCACTACCACTTCATTCCCATATCCACAAATGATAAAACTAGACTCTATCGACCAGAAACCAAGCCCTTATGAGTAAGTTACTAGAAAAAATAGCTTACCATTATCTAAACCACTACTATTAGAGCAACTATGGCAGCTATCTGAACCACTACTATTAATTGACTTAGGTTTTGATAACTATTTAATAAAAGTCTCCAACTTAGACAATTACAACAAAATCCTTCACCAAGGGTCGTGGTTCATTGGATCGCTAATATCTTGTAATTAGATAACGTGAACCTAAATTCAACCCTGCCAATAATAATATTAATCTATCAACCATTTGGATTCGCCTACAAGAACTACCCATTGAGTATTATGACTTAGAAATCCTAAAAAATAGCTAATCTCATTAGTACTCTTCTAACGATTGACATATGTACAGTCCACACCACTAGAGGTCGATAACGCGACTTTGCATTGTATCACCAATAGGACAACCCATGCTGAAAAGTGTGCTCCCAGGAACTCGTCTGCAGTAAATTTACTATGAAGATGTTTCTCCAATATACAATACTTGTGGCTGCTTGGGACACAACTCCTCACACTGCCCTATCACACTGTCTAATACACCCTCAACATCCATTCAAACACACATACACTCAAACCCACCGGAACAATGGAAATCAGTGACATAGTCCAAAAAATTCATGATACTGTTTAGGTTAGTCCCAACTCTCCCAAATGATTTTTATCGGTTATTTACACTAGCAATACCTATGCTCATAGATTACTCCTTTGGAAAAATCTACAAGAGTTTAATAAATGTCATACATCAGCTTGGCTATTATGTGGGAATTTTAACGAATTATGTTCTTCCACGGATAAATTTGGTGGCAACCCTATTAAATAAAATAGAACTGCTTCATTAAATAATTGTCTTAACTCTATTAATATGATAGATCTTGGTTTTACTAGGTCACATTTTACATGGACTAACACACCACGAATATGAAACATTGCTCACATAAATACTAACATACCTAATAGACTAATACTGGAGAAATTAGATAAATTTTTCGCTAAACAATGCTTGGATAAAATTATTTAAAGATGCTACTGTTCTACACCTCCCACATACTCACTCAGACCATTATCCGCTATTACTCAATTTACAAAAATTGTTCTCCAAACCTACCTCTAATATTAAGTTTGACACAATGTGGTTAAGCCACCAAGATTTTTGTCATATTATCTCCTCCCATTGGCTCTCTACCCGTTATATTTTGATACTCTTCATAATCTTAATACTCATCTAAAAGATTGGAACACTATTACTTTTGGCAATATCTTTCACCAAAAATAAAAATTCTTCTTTCACGACTAGCTGGCATTCAAAGAATGAATCCACATCAAAAAAATTCTTTCCACTATAATTCAGAAAATCGACTACTAACAGACTTAAATTTACTTCTACAAGTCGAGGAAAATTTTTTGAAATACAAAACTAGTTGTAGTTGCAATCTGTACAAATGCTTTTGCTTCAGCTACCATCCCAGATGAACTAAATAAAATCTTTATTACATTGATACCAAATTTCAAACCCCTAAAAACATTTCTCAATACCGTCCAATTGGACTCTGTAATACAATATATAAGACCATTACGAAGATTATTACTAACCATATTAGACCGTATTTATCCAAAATTATTAGCCCCACGTAGAGTTGTTTCATACCGGGCAGACGCGCGGTTGATAATGATATCATCGTTCAAGAAGCATTATACTTTTTTAGGCAACAGAAAGGTAACATTGGTAACATCTTATTAAATATTGATCTCGAGAAAGCCACCGCCTGAAATGGCGTTTATACACTATTCACTACATTAATGAAATTTTCCTCCGCATCTAATCAAACTAATCATTTGATATGTCCCAACCTCTTCTATTTCAATACTCATCAATGGGAAACCTACACAATTCTTTCAACCTACGGGGCATTAGACATGGAGATGCGTTAAGCCCTTCTATTGTTATCATTTGTATGGAATCACTCTCCCATCTAATTGACCATGTTGTTGACCTCCTACAATGGATATTAACGAATAAGGGGGAGCTACCAGAATCCCATATTCGTAGTCCCAATATAAATGTGCAACCACAGCCATAGGATATTCAGAATTTAATTACAAAAACACAAGCAAACAGGTAGTTCTAGCCTAACATGCTTCACGTAGTACATTTTAGGCAACTTGAGCAAATAGGTAGTTCAATTCAACTAAACATGTTTCTCAACAGGTTAAACTTACAATTTAATAGGCAACTTGAGCAAATAGGTAGTTCAATTTAAATACTTCACGTAGAAACGAATTTTCAACAATCAGCTCAAGTACGCGCTCGTCACCTCACGTACAAGGCATTCAAACATCAAATATCATGTCCTAAGGGGAAAGGTCCCCCACACAAGGTTAGACAAGCCACTTACCTCGAACTGGCTCAATAATCAACTAGAAACCACTCCTTTGCCACGAGTATCCGCCTCCAAATTGCCCAAATCTATTCAATCCAGTTACATATTATAAATTATATTACAAGCAACAGATTCCACTATTAAATTTAAAGCTAAGGAGCAAAAATAGGTAAAATAACCAGAATGCCCCTCAGTCCAAACTCTTGTACTCCCACGAGTCTAACCATATAAAAAACTCCCAAATCGGAGGTCAAATGTCCATTCAAAACCCAATAGATTGGTCTAAGAAGTTTTCCCTAATTTTGATCCCAAATTCAAAATCAGATGTGGTATTTAACTATTTATTGATGGAATACAACTAAAAATGGTTAAGGAAATATTACCCAATGATCTTCTCTTCAAAACCCACTCAGAATCTCCCTCTGACAAGCTCTCAATTGATTTTTCCAACTTTTGAAACTCAACCCTCGAAATTCCTATTTCTGAACAATGATTACCGCTTCTGCGGAAATAGACCGCTTCTGCGACTTCTTTAAACATTCACAATTCTGCTTCTGTGGTTTTCATAGGAGCGGATCCACTTCTGCGAAAATTCTACCGCTTCTGTGGTTACTAAAGGACATGCCAAATCTCGTTTCTGCGGTGCCAGGCCACTTCTACGGTTCCTAAGCCACAGAAGCAAAAAGATACCAGAAGCAGCGAAACTGCTACTTCTCAACTTCCAAAATTCTTCCGTCGCCAATCCGAAATCATCCTGGGGCCCCCGGGACCTCAATCAAAAACACCAAAAACACCTAATATCTATCCAAACTTGTACCAATCCTTAAAACACCTAGCACGGGAAACCCGAATTAATCAAGGATTTGAGCCTAAGAACTTCAAATTTCATCAAAACACGCTTTCGATCAAAAACCCAACCAAAACACGTCCGAATGACCTAAACATTTTCACACACATCCTAAATGACATGACGGAGCTACTTCAACTTACAGAATTCCATTCCGACCCTCGTATTAAAAACTCACTATCGGACTGGAAACTTTAAAAATTAAAACTTCGGCATTTCAAGCCTAAATGAGCTACAGACTTCCAAAATACATTCCAAACACGCTCCTAACCCCGAAATCACCTAACAGGTCTAACCAAACCATCAGATTTCCATTTCGAGGTCGTCTTCATACTTAGTTTTGGGACTAAGTGTCCCAAAACTCTCTCAAACCCGATACTGATTGTCCCGGTAAAATAAAACAGCAGAAATAAACTTAGGGGAAGCAGTTAATGGGGAGAGAACATACCCGAAGTAGTTGAAAGATGAGGGTATCGGCTGCGCATATCCCGCTCGGTCTCCCAAGTCGCCTTCTTGGCCGGCTCATCCATCCACTGAACATTTACTAAAGCGATGTTCTTTGACCTCAACTTTCTAACCTGCATGTCCAATATAGCCACTGGCTCCTCAAACATTAGATAAATCCTTGTCCAACTAGACTGAGCTGAAATCCAACATGTGTGACGGGTCACCGTGATATCTCCGGAGCATTGAAATATGAAATACCGGATAAACTCTTGCCGGGGTGGGAGGTAAGGTAAGCTCATAAGCAACCTCCCCAACTCGCCTCAAAATCTCAAAAGAGACAATAAATCTCGAACTCAACTTCCCTGTCTTTATAAACCTCATGATGCCCTTCAAAGACTAAACCCGAAGCAAAAACCACTCTCTGACCATATATGAAACATCACGAACCTTACGGTCTGCGTAACACTTCTGCCTGGACTGGGATGTACGGAGTCTATCCTGAATTACTTTGACCTTCTCCAATGCATCGTGAACCAACTTTGCCTCCTACGAATAAAACCTCATACGGTGCCATCTGAATGTTGGACTGATACATGTTGTTGTATGTAAGCTCCGTCAATGGCAAGAACTGATCCCCAAGACCCTCCAAACTCAATCACACATGCACGAAGCATATCCTCAAGAATTTGAAAAGTGCGCTCGGGTTGTTCGTCCGTCTGGGGGTGAAATGTTGTGCTGATCGTCACCTAAGTACCTAACTCCTACTGAATGGCTCTCCAGTACCGTAATGCAAATTGAGTACCTCTGTCCGAAATAATAGAAACCGGAATACCATGCAGACGAACAATCTCCCGGATATAAATCTCCATCAACCGCTCTGATAAATAAGTAGTACACACAGGAATAAAATAAGCGGACTTGGTCAGCCGTTCCACAATCACCCAAATGGCATCTAACTTCTTCGCAGTCCGAGGGAGACCAACTACAAAATCCATGGTGATCCTCTCCCATTTCTACTCCGGAATCTCTATCTGCTGAAGCAGCCCACCTGGTCTCTAGTGATCATACTTCACCTGTTGACATTTGAGGAATCTAGCTACATGCCCAACTATATCCTTCTGTATCAGCCTCCACCAATAGTGCTATCTCAAGTCCTGATACATCTTTACGGCACCCGAATGGATGGAATACCGCGAACTATGGGCCTATGTTAAAATCAACTCCCGAAGCCCATGAACATTGGACACACAAATCCGACCCTGCATCCTTAATACCTCGTCATCTCCAATGGTCACAACTCATACGTCGCCGTGCTGAACCGTGTCCCTGAGGACAAGTAAATGAGGGTTATCATATCGCTTCTCCCTGATACGATCGAACAATGAAGACCGGGAAACCACACAGGCTAGAACCCGATTTGGCTCCGAAAGATCTAATCTCACAAACTGACTGGCTAAGTCCTGGACATCAATCACCATAGGTCTCTCTGAAGCGGGTAAATATGCCAAACTTCCCAAACTCTCCGCCCGGTGAATCAAGGCATCGGCTACCACATTGGCCTTGCTCCGGTGATAAAGAATAATAATATCATAATCCTTCAACAACTCTAACCATCTCCTCTTGTGCAAGTTTAGATCATTTTTCTTGAACAAGTGTTGCAATCTCCGATGATCCGTATAAATCTCAAAATTCACGCCGTACAAATAATGACGCTAGATCTTCAAGGCATGAACAATAGCAGCTAACTCAAGATCATGGACATGGTAATTCTTCTTATGTATCTTCAACTGTCTGGACGCGTAGGAAATCACCCTAGCGCCCTGCATCAACACCGCTCCAAGGCCAACCCGTGAGGCATCACAATAAACTGTATAAGATCCCGAACCAATAGGCAATATCAAAATGGGGTTGTAGTCAAATCTGCCTTGAGATTTTAAAAGCTCGCCTCACACTTCTCTATCTACTGAAATGGAGCACCCTTCTAGGTCAATCTAGTCATAGAGGCTGCAATCTATGAAAACCCCTCCACAAAATGATGGTAGTAACCCACCAAGCCAAGGAAACTACAAATCTCTATAGTGGAGAAGGGCCTGGGCCAACTCTGCACAACCTCCACCTTCTTCGAATCCACCTGAATGCCCTCACTCGACACCATATGGCCCAAGAATTCCACATAACCAACTAGAACTCACATTTTTAGAACTTTGCATATAACTTCTTTTCTCTCAGGGTCTGAAGCATGGTCCTCAAGTGTTGCTCGTGATCTTCTCGACTCCAAGAGTATACAAGAATATCATCAATGAAAATAATGATGAACGAGTCGAGATATGGCCTGAACACACTGTGCATCAGATGCATAAAAGCTGATGGGGTATTGGTCAGCCCAAATGACATAAATAGAAACTCGTAATGACCATACCAAGTCCTAAAGGGAGTCTTCGGGATATCTAACTCCTAGATCTTCAACTGATGGTAACCTGAGCTCAAATCAATCTTAGAAAACACATGTGCACCGTGAAACTAGTCAAATAGATTATCAATACGAGGAAAATGATAACAGTTCTTCATTGTAACATTGTTCAACTGGCGATAATCGATGCACATACGCATAAAACCATCTTTTTTCTTTACAAACAAGATAGTAGCACCCCACGGTGATAAACTGGATCGAATAAAACCCTTATCAAGCAATTCTTATAACTGACCCTTCAACTCATGAGGAGCCATACGATATGGGGGAATGGAAATGGGCTGAGTGCCTTGCACAAGTCAATGCAGAAATCAATGTCTCAATTAGGTGGCATACCCGGAAGATTAGCTGGAAACACATCAGGATAATCCCGTACCATTGGGATCGAATCAACATAAGGGGTATCAACACTGACATCTCTCACATAGGCTAAATATGTCGCACACCCCTTCTCAACCATACGCTGAGCTATAAGGAAAGAGATAACTCTACTGGAGTGTGATCTAAAGTACCACTCCACTCAATATGCGAAATACCTGGCATAGCCAGCATCACGGTCTTGGCGTGACAATCAAGAATAGCATGATGGGGCGACAACCAGTCCATGCCCAAAATAATATCAAAGATAACCATGCCGATTAAAAATAGATCCGCTTTGATCTCAAAACCACGAATAGTAAACAAACATGACCGATAAACGCGATCCACGACAAGAGAATCTTCCACAGGAGTAGAAACATAAATAGGGGAACTCAAGGAATCTCGGGCTATACCCAAATGCAGAGAAAAATAAGAAGACACATAAGAATAGGTGAAGCCTGGATCGAATAGAACTGATGCATCTCTGTGACAAACTAGTATAATACCTATAATGACGGAATCGGAGGTAACAACCTCGGTACGATCAGGAATGACATAATATCTAGCCCGACCGCTCTTTTGAGGACGACCTCTATCTCCCTAACCTCTGCACTTGGCTCGCTGGCAGATGGGGTGGTATCTGGAGCTGTGATCATGGCATGAGAACTTTGAGAAGTACGCTATGGCTGAGCACTCTATAAAGATACACCCCTATAAAGTCTGGGGCAGTCCCTAACTATATAGCGTGTATGCCATACTTGAAACAAGCTCTGAGAGGATGTGGAGGTTGTGATTGGCTAGGTCCAGGTCTACAGGACTGACCCCTGGAAGCACCCCGCGCAGGAGGCGCACTAGAAATCGGAGGTGTATAGTAAGGCTCCTGAGGTATAGGCGGAGCTGGAGCACTGCTGGCTGCTGCAATAGATGAATGGATGGGGTGACCCATAAAACCCCTACCATATCGACCTGATGCTGGGGTGCGGGCACCAGAGTAGTGGCCTGACTCTCGACACCTCTTGGCCTCTCTCTCCACCCGCTCCCTGGCAAGCATACCTTCAATCCTCCTAGTAATTCTCACCACCTGCTGATAAGGAATGTCCATCTCCAAATCTCGAGCCATGCTAGACCTGATGGGTGGGATAAGACCATAATGAACCTACAAACTCTCTCATGGGCTGTAGCAACCAAAGCCGGTGCATGCCTGGAAAACCTAGTATAATAAATAGCATACTCTGAAACGGTCATAGAACCATGCGCAAATGCTCAAACTCTGCGCGCCATGCGTCCCTGGGGCTCTAGGGGACAAACTATCTCATAAACACCTTCGAGAACTGGGTCCAAGTTAGTGAAGCACCCTCGACTGGAATGTCTATCTCATAAGTGTGCCACTAATCATAGGCGGCTCCCCGAAGCTGAAAAGCAGTAAAAGAAACCACACTGGACTCTACTATGCCCATAGTGCGAAGAATACGGTGGCACTCTTCTAGAAATCCTAACGCAACATCTATCGCTAATCTACTGAAAATCAGAGGATCATACTTCTTGAACCTTTCCAACCTCCGCTGCTCGTTCCCAAACGCAACTGCCCTATCCACGGGCTGATCGGGCACTGCAAGTGGTACATGAATGATATTTGAGACCTGCTCTGTATGAACTCTCTGATCAGGAATGTGGGCTGTGGGAGTTTGGGCTCCTCCCCCGGCTTGGGATGTGGCTGCAGCGAGGGGAAGCTACCCTGCCTGAGCCAAGGTGGTGTATGAGCTAATGTCTCCTGAAGGGATGGAATAATAGTGGCTATAGGCGAGTTTGGTTACCTGAACTCCAGCTGGATCTGCTGGCAGTACCTCAGCGGTAGCTCGCAAACGTGCTCTGGCTGCACCACGTGCGCGTCCACGGCCTCTGCCCCGACCCAGCCTCTGACTGCTGCAGTAGGTGGGGCGGGTGTCTAATCATCCTAAGTAGCGCGTATCCTCACCGTATGTGAGAGAATAGAAGACAGAAGTTTAGATTCAATGCCGAAATATCGCACGAAAAGGAAATTAATGAAGTGATGATTTTTCCTAAACAATTACATAGCCTCTCGTAGATAAGTACAAATCTACCATACCGATCAACGAGACTCTAATAAACCGGCCTATGTTCTGTGTCTTCTATGATCCTAGAGCTCAAATACCAACTTGTCACGACCCCAGTTCACCCTCCGTGAACATGTCGTGATGGAACATAGACCCTATAACTAGGTAAGCCTAACAATGCAGAAACAACAACAAAATTTGTGGAATTTAAATAATTCAAACTAAATAGCTAGAAGATCAGACTGTACATATAGTGTCACTCGGCATATACAACTGAATAAATGTGGAAGTCTACAAATCACACCAAAACTTGAAATCTCACGGGCAACACAGGCTAATGGAAGTAGAATAAGAACTCTAATCTCCAGAATATTCTATATCAAATACAATAGAAGTATAAATGCTACAAGATAGAATCAGAAAGAGACTCTTCGGTCTGCGGACGTGGTAGATATACCTCAAGTCTCCGTAGCTATCCCGGTCTCACTGATAATGCGCCTGAGTGGAGGTACCTAGATTTGCACATGAAAAACATGCAAAGAAGAGGCGTGAGTACACCACAACGGTACTCAGTAAGTTCCAAGCCTATCCTCGGTTGGGTAGTGAGGAAGAAGGTCAGGGCCCTACTGAGATTAAACACTATAATAACTATATACAGTATGAAAACACATGGAAATAATGTGAACAACAGTACAATAAGACAAAATTTACAAGGCAACAACGGATAAACGATGGACATGGTAAACACAGAAAAATACTGCTCAATAACAAAGGTACCAAATGAGGATCTCCCAGGATACCATCCTGTAGTCCTTTCTCAACTGTCATGTAGATCTCCCGAGATACCATCCCGTAGCCCATCATATGTGTATATCTGAGAGATCTCCGGGGATACCATCTCGTAATCCAACTATCAAGGTGCAAAGGGATCTATCGGGAATCTAACATGAAGTCCTAAAGTAAATGTACAGGGGGATCTATCGGGAATCGAACCTGCAGTACCAAAGTAAACAAACAAGGGGGGAGCTACCGGAATCTCACATCCGTAGTCCAAATGTAAATGCACAACCACAGCCAGAGGATATTCATAATTTAAGTACAAAAATACAAGCAAATTGGTAGTTCTAGCCTAACATACTTCACGTAGTACAATTTAGGCAACTTGAGCAAATAGGCAGTTTAATTCAACTAAACATGCTTCTCTAAGCTAGCACAGGTTAAACAATCTAATATGAACAAGTAAGTAGGAGTCTCAATTTAAATTCTTCAGGTAGAAATGGATTTTCAACAATCAGCTCGAGTACGCGCTCTTCACCTCATACAAGGCATTCCTCACATCAAATATCATGTCCTAAGGGGAAAGGTCCCCGCACAAGGTTAAACAAGCCACTTAGCTCGAATTGGCTCAATAATCAACTAAAAATCACGCCTTCTACGACTATCCGACTCCAAATGGTCCAAATCTATTCAATTCAGTTACACATCATAAATAACATCGCAAGCAACTGATTCCACTATTAAATTTAAAGCTAAGGCGCGTAAAAAGGAAAAATGACCAAAATGCCCCTCAAGCCAGTGTCTCGGAATCTGCAAATTTTCATATTTTCAGAACCCTAGTACTCTCACGAGTCTAACCATATAAAAGTCTCCCAAATCAGAGGTCAAATGCCCACTCAAAACATAATAGTTTGCTCTAAGAAAGTTTCCCCAATTTTGATCCCAAATTCGAAATTAGATTATGTATTTAACTATTTATTGATGGAATACAACTAAAAAGGATTCATAAAACGTTACCCAATGATCTTCTCTTCAAAACTCACTCAGAATCGCCCTATCCCGATCTCTCAATTGATTTTTTCAGCTTTTGAAACTCAACCCTTGAAATTCCTATTTCTGACATTGATTATCGCTTCTGCGGTCAAGAGACCGCTTCTACGGAATAGACCGCTTTTGCGACTTCTTTAAAAATCCACAATTCCGTTTCTGCTGTTCTCATCTCGTAGGAGAAAATTTGCTTATGTGAAAATCCTACTGCTTCTGCGGTTCCTAAAGGACATGCCAAATCTTGCTTCTGCGATGCCAAGATCGCTTCTGTGGCTCCGCTTCTGCGGTTCCCAAGCCGCAAAAGCAAAAAGATACCAGAAGCAGCAGAACTACTACTTCTCAACTTCCAAAATTCTTCCGTCACATATGCGAAACCATCCCGGGGTTCCCGAGACCTCAACCAAAAGCACCAATAACACCTAATACCCTATCCAAACTTGTACCAACCCTTAAACCACCTTACACATCACCGGAAACCCAAATTAATCAAGGATTTGAGCCTTAGAACTTCAAATTTCATCAAAACAAGCTTTCGATAAAAAACCTAACCAAAACACGTCTGAATGGCCTGAAATTTTACACACACATTCCAACTGACATGATGGAGCTATTGTTGCTTCCAGAATTCCATTCCGACCCTCAGATCAAAACACAATATCGGATCGGAAACCTCAAAAATTCAAACTTCAGTATTTCAAGCCTAAATGAGCTACGAATTTCCAAAATACATTCTGAACATGTTCCTAACCCCGAAATCACCTAATAGAGCTAACGAAACCATGAGATTTTCATTCCAAGGTCATCTTCACACTGTTCTGATTACAGACCACTTTTCAATACTTAAGCTCTCATTTAGGAACTAAGTGTCCCAAAACTCTTTGAAACCTGACACGAATGTCCCGGCAAACCAAAATAGCAGAAATAAACTTAGGGAAAGCAGTTAATGGGAGATCGGGGCGTAAATCCCAAAAAAACAACCCGCTGGGTCATCACAAATATGTATTGTCAATTATTAATTGGGCCACGTGGCTCTCATTCAGAATCCAAATATTCGTCCTATTAACCAAACCCGCCCAATTATTTGCCTGACCTATTACTTTCTCTTTTTCTTAGTCTTTTCCCTTTCTCTTTCTTCCTTCTTCCTTTGATGGATCAGAAAAGAGAAGTTTTGGCTGGGTGGGAATCAAATGGGTAAGAAAAAGGGGAGATGAACCTTTGATGGGGAATCTGCCGACGACTGCTCCGGCGAATATGCCGATGTCAAATTCTAAGTGTTTTGTTTGTTTATGGGTGTGCCTAAAACTAAGGAGAGTAATCAAGGGGAGTGCTGAAAGTTTAGAGTAGAAGAAGTAAGATACTCGTATTGAAAATTCTGCTTCTTCTATTTTTCTTCCAAGAGTAAACCCAATCCTTTTTTCTCTGGAGGATTAACAGTGAATTTTTCCTTGTTTACAAGTCAATGGAGAAAAAACTAAGAAAAAATTGGGGAATTATGTCATCCAACCTATTTTCCTCCTAGGGATGAAACATTCGTCGCTTTTGGTGATTTCACAAACAAGAGGCAAGTCATTTCAAGGAGTATTATTCTCCTAGCTTCGAAGGCAATCTCAGAAGCACCAGTAATTCTTGCTCGCATGCTTACACACATATCTACCAAACGAGAGTTGTTCTTTGGTGCATTGTAAAAAGTGCAGCACGAAAATTGATGGTGCATCAGCTTTAGACGATGGTGACAACGGTAAAGGAAGAAGATGCTAAGTAATTTTCTTTTCTTTTTTAAGTCAAGAAATAATTGGAGTAGGTCAAATAATTGGGGGGGGGGGGGGGGATATATTCTACCCATAATTTTTATTTGACCCAATAAGTCACATGGCCCAGTAGTACGTTGCCAACTCACTAAAAGTGGGGCTCACATCTGTTGCCATTAAATCGAGGGGTAATTTTGTTAATAGAAATAACATCATGTGTTTTTTGGGCGGATAGATGGACGGAGGATATTATAACCATTTAGCAAACAATATGGTTAGTTTAGGCCCTTTTCCGTTCTTAAAATTATATAATTTAATTTTTAATACAAGCAAAGACAATAAATTTAAATTATAACTCTAGTAGAGTTTGTAAGAAATTATAACCATCCAAAGTGGTAAAATTTCTATGCCTTGCCATGATCAAATTCATGTATGATTGTGGGCAAAAAATTGAAAATCCGTCTCATTGAATTTGCTCCATTCTCATTCCCTTAAGAGAATGTGATAGCAATATGTGATAAGTCTAAAAGAAGACAACATTATTACTATAAATGTATCAATGGATGTGGACGTGACAATAGACAAAATTATAATCATCGTCATTATGGTAATGAGAATAATAAGGATTCTCAAAATAATCCTTCACTTTGTGAAAGTAATATTTGTCATCGATTTGACATGAGATTTTGTAAAGCACATATAGATGATTATGATTCATTCATGATGTGAATGTGACAACATCTGATTATGAATATATATTCATTCTTGGAAGAATATGAGCATGATAGTGGTATATACCACACTCTCCTCTAGAAGGAGGTTTTGGAGGATATAAGAAAATATTATTATTATTTTTGCATAAATATTTATTGGTCACACACTTACTATATGTCAAAATATTTTGACAATGTGATTATAAAAAGATAATGGTAATGCAAGAACCAGATCTTGCATATAATTTTGACCATAACCATAGTGGTATAACTTTCTCTTTAAAAGAGATATTCACCATATTGATGTTGATGAATATGTGATAATACAAAATTATTTGAGAGCTCTGAAAGGGCCAATTACTACTATTTTGGAGGAATACAATTGTTTATCATGTCAATTTATTGTGTTGTAGTAAGTCTCAAAGAAACTTATATAGTTTCTACAGTATTCGCGAAAATAGTTGGTTATATTGAGACTATAAATAAAGGAAAGATATAATATCTTCTTTTACTACAACTTATTGTCACGACCCTAAACTCGGACCCGATCGTGATGGCATCTCTTGTGAAGACAAGGTCATCCGACACACTCCCAATTCATTTTAAGCTATTTAATAATACAAATTAAGTCTTAATCATCATAATAATAATCCCAACAATAAGGTGAATAGTACAGTTGTGGAATAGACATATCCCAGCATCGGGGTGTCACCGGTCATGAGCGTCTATCGTAAAAACTAAAAGTATGAAAGAGTATACAAATATATTACATAACTAGAAAGTGGAGGAAATAAGCTAGAGGAAGAAGCACTAGGATGCAAACGCCGAGCAGCTACCTAGTGAATCTCTGGAATCTGCTGGAAAGCTCTCAACCATTGCACGCAGGACCTGATGCGCCTGAATCTGTACATGGGGTGCAGGGAGTAGAGTGAGTACTCCAACTCAATGAGTAATAATAATAAATGTAGACTGAGTAATAAGAAATTACGTAAAGGCACATCAATAGGTTATAAAGAAGCAGTAACAGTCAGTAAAAGCAATGAAACAGTGAAAATATGTAAAGTCACTTTAGTTCAGCTTAAACTTCTTTGAAATACCTTTTCAACAGTTAAGCAAGTAAATGACATGCAATTAGGAAAGATAAACACATAAACAACCACCCCTCGGGCATAATGTCAACAAAATTCGCCCCTCGGACAATATCATAGAACAACCCCAGCCCCTCGGGCTATATAATAGAACAACCCCAGCCCCTTGGGCTATATCTCACATCACAATGGGTACCCGCACACACTGGGGGTATGTAGACTCTTGGAGGGGCCCCTTACGGCCCAAGCGCAATATCAAGCCATCACGTGTCATACAATCTCAGGCCCTGGACCTCATAATCATAAATTCGTGTATCCTCACAACACAGGCCCTCGGGCTTACTCAGTCAGAATATCATAAGCCACTCGGGCAACAGTAAAACATGATGCTCAGCCCAAATTATTATTTAATATATCATTCAATGTATTAAAACAAAGTAAACATGGTTGCGTTATGAAAATAGTAGAATATAGCATGACTGAGTACAAGTATAAAGTCAAAACAATGAGAAAGTATTAGTAAAAATTACATAAGGGTCCAAATAGTTGGCACGAGGCCCGAATATGGCATTCAACTCAAAATGTGATGGCAAATAGTTTTCAATCAAATACGCGGTAAAATAGTCATACGGGATGGACTAAGTCACAATCCCCAATGGTGCACGATCCCACGCTCGTCATCCAGCATGTGCATCACCTCAATATAGCACATTTATGTATAATCCAGGGTTTCATACCCTCAGGACAACATTTACAATCATTACTCACCTCTACCTGGTCCAAATCTCTAACTCGCGGTGACTTTGCCCTCTCGAATCATCCTCTGGATGCTCCAAAACTAACTAAAATCAGCTCAAAACAATCAAAATATGCTAAGGGAACAAAGCCCACTCGAAAGAAATCAAATTACAACACAAATCCCGAAATTGTCCAAACCTGACCCCTGGGCCCACATCTCAAATTTCTATAAAAATTACATCAATTGACTCCTTATCACTCCCCGAGTTCATTCATATCAAAAGCATCAACATCTAACCACAAATGACCCCTCAAATCCCAAATTCTAGGTTTTCAATTACAAGCCCTAGTTCTTCAATATTATACTTAAATTCCATGATTAATTAGGTAGATTTCACATAAGAATCTAGTATTAAGTCCATAAATCTTAGCTCCAAGTATTCCCCCTTGAATCGCTCTTCATTCCTCTTCAAAAAAAATCCAAAGTCGCTAAAAAATGGTGGAAGTTAACCCTAAACTTGCGGACAAATGGTTTTTTAACATTCTGCCCAGGCATCCAATCCTTCTTCACGAATGCAATCAACTATTCGTGTTCATGAAGCACAAACTGACTTTGACCAAATTTCCTTCATCACGATCGTGATTCCCAGCTCGCGAATGCGAAGACCTAACTCCCTTACTCACTACGAATGAGACTCTCTTTCCGCGAACGCGAAGAACAAATCCACCTGAGCCCAGTTGCTCAACTTTTCCTCTACGCGAACACATCTGATACCTTGCGAACACGATGTACAAGACCACAGCCCTTCGCGAACCCGGAGCTTCCCTCGCGAACGTGAAAGTAAATTTCTCTGCAATACTTCAGCAGATTTTCTGCTATTCTCAACATCTTGAAATGATCCGATTGATCATCCAAAACTCACCTGAGGCCCTCGGGATTCAACCAAATATGACAACATACCCCATAATATCTTTAAAACTTGTTCAAATATTCGGAACACTCAAAACAATATCAAAACATCAAATTCACATCAGATTCAAGCCTAAAAATTTCAAAATCTTCTAAATTACACTTTTGATCAAAAAGTCTATCAAACCACGTCTGAATGACCTGAAATTTTGCACACACATCCAAAATGACACAAAAGAACTACTGAAAGTCCCGAAATTCCATTCCAGACCCTATATCAAAATCTCACATATCAACTAGAAAATGCGAAAATTCCAATTTCGCCAATTCAAGCCTAAATCTACTCCGAATCTCCAAAATACATTTCGATCACACATCTAAGTCCCAAATTACCTTTCAAAGCTATCCGAACCATCGGAACTCACATCCGAGCCATTTAACACATAAGTCAACATCCGGTTGACTTTTCCAACTTAAGCTTCCTTAAAAGAGACTAATTGTCTCAAACCTTCTCAAAACTTCTCCGAACCCGATCCAACCAACCCGATAATATATAGAGCCGATAAACAAAAAAATAAGAAGTAGAAATGGAGAAAATGAAGCGGCGGCTCATAAGACGGCTGGCCGGGTCATCACACTCGTAGAGAGGTAATATATTTAAAAAGTTACCCGCTTAATTTTGTACTACACAAATAAAAAAATGCCACAATAAAATTGATATTTGTTGTTATAAAAATTCATATCATAATAAACTTGAATTTTATCGATAACTGCATACGTCATGGTGTAAACCTAAAGTTTATCAACATTGATAATTTATGTAGTTGGCATAATGAGTTTAACCATGTTAATTTAAGTATAATATGCAAAAATAAAAGAGAATTCACATAGGTAAACATTAAAGAACAAGAAAGTTCTTTAATAATTATCTTATATTCTTGTTCTTATTAATTAGTAGATCAATTAAAATTGGGATTGAATCTCATGAATGCTGGAAATATCAAAGGTGAATATGGGCTCATTCACCTGCCATGTATACCACATAAGATGCATCTATGAGATGGTTACATGTGCGATTATTATTAACCCGTAACCTGGTGTTTGCGAGGTAACTTGCTCAATAATTTAGTTTCGAGCATAATTTCAAGATTTTCTATTCAAGAAGTTCATCTTCATAAGTCGGTTTACATTACAATTGGTTTAGAAAAATAATTTATTGAGCGCCTCCATTTAATAGCTAAATTATTGCTTATGAGAACACAATTATCTATATCAGTTTGATATAGGTTATATACGAAAGTATATTACATTTTCCCCTCACGAGTGGTTCAAGGTCACGAACCAAATAATTTCATCTTATTATTATTGATGTGCGGTGTATATTTTGATTAACACTATAGCATACAAAGGTGAGGTTCCAAAATTGAGGAAGAAAGTTAGTTTTCTAACATGAAGGGGAGACATGATAAATAGCTGAGAAAAACGTTACATGAAATGAATTATCATTTGTACATTTAGATCCTCGAATAAGATAATATGAACTTGAAGTTCATAAAAAGATAATTCATTTGCAATATATTGCAAATCATGCCAGACACATTTACTGACCCAAATAAAGCAACTATATTCTCATTGGAAATACTCCTATTAAGTCCTAAAAGGACGAAGTCTATGGTATGCTTAAAGCGTATAGACAAATCGGGTTCAAATAAAATTCTTGATACAGAAGATGAGAAAATCATCATAATAAAGGAGGCAACTGATCTAGATGATCACATGACATAATACGTCATAAAATCTCAATAGAGGTTTAGGTATATGAAAATATGAATGAAGAGATCTCTATGCCATGCTTTATGAAAAAATATTGTAATCGATATCATATGTTCGTCGATGACATCTATTATAGCGCTAAATATATATGAGGATCTTAAGTCTGGAGAAACAATTTCAAATAGAATTGGTTTCATATGAAAGACATGTGGTTTTGAACATGTAGTTCAAATACTTGAAAGTATAAAGTCAATGGTATGTGCAATCAGTTTTCGACATCTTATTTTTCTAGCATAATATGAAAACTTGATATGCATCTAATTAAAGTCTATTATATGACTTAACTTATATGACAATCCTTGAACGATTTAAATCGCTTGAAGCATATACAATTCTTGATCCTGAAGTATCATGTGATAAGTGCAATTTGTGCACCATGTATCTTGCTATAACTATAAGCATGATAATGTAATAGCGAGAATATATCTATGGAGATATTTAAAAGGCTGTTCCACGACATTTATGAAGACATTACATATCTATCAAGATTGATGATGTCAAGGTGCAACATATCGATTTAAGTTAATATGGATGATTGTTTATCAAATCTCTACCAACGGTCTTTTGAAGATGATGCACATGATTGGAATGTGAAAGTTCAAGGAAATGAATTAATGCTCTAATCAGGGAGTTAATACGCGTTGTGCTCTTTTCTCTTGCAAGCTTTTGTCTCAATGGGTTTTCCTTGCAAGATTTTTAATAAGGCAACCAAAAGGCATATTTCTAAACATGTGTACTATTTTTCCTTCTCTAGAATCTTTTGCCCACTAGGTTTATTTTAGTTAAGGTTTTAACAATACACATTATTTGTTGAATAGACATTCAAAGGGGAGTGTTATAAATAGAATTTTATTTATGGTGAATGTCTATATTTTACAGAGATTTTAGAGTTTGTTTCTTGGTGGCTAAGTCACTTTTTACATATAAATAGAAGGGTCTATTCCATTGTAAATCCTCATCATTCTTTTCCTTTGTTTGAAACATTCTGTAATTCCTTTCATGCCAGATTGGCAAGTAGCTTCAGCAACCACTATTTCTATTACATTTTATTAGATTTAGTGTTTAGCCATCTTTCTGCAGACTCCACTTTGTAGGACTATACTGGGTAGTTATTGTTGTTGTTGTTTAGCCATCTATTACCGAACATATTATCGGCCGAGAAAAGAAAGCATGTGGCTGCCGCATGATAATTGGTCCTAAATCAATAAAATTCCTCTCTCTCTTCTTTTTTCTACAATACCCTTCTTTTTTATTGTTTCATAACAAAGGGAGTGTAATTACTTTTTTTTTTAAATTTTCGTTTGGCCTAGCCTTTTTAGAGAAATATTGTTTCTATTTAAATAGAGGAAAAATAAGAAAAAAACAGTGTGCCCGCAGAACACACTTTCTTATGAGTTAAGATTACTAATCATCTCGTTCTATAATTTTTTATATTTCAGCTAGGGTATTTTTGTCCATATTTAATCCCTGAATTAAAATAGTAACTATTTGTTAATTACTTTGCAAAAATCAGTTATTCCTTACCCTAAACCTTAACCTAAAGCCCAAGTTTTGTGTTCCACAAGCAGTAAAGATTATAGAAGATCAATTAGGTTCCAGGTTTGCCTCGTTCCTCAGGTCAGTCAACTATATTTAATACGAAGACTTTACTAAATTTAGTCTATACATTCCAATGCCAAAAAACAATGAACTCAGTTAAATTCAGATTGGTTCATGTTTATCTCTAGTGGGTCAAGAGCTAAGAGGAATAAGAATAAGAATTGGGTCATGGCCGGAGATTTTTGCCGCAGGTCGCAGGATTTCATGGCTATGTTAAGGAATCTGTCACGTGAAGAGATTCTTGATGTTTTGTCTGAAGGTTTATGTCCCCACTGCGAAGATGTTATTGAGGCTCGTGTTTACAATCTTCATCAGAGTAAGTTGTCCAAGTTATTCTATTTTCGGATCTATCAATGGATTTGTATCTAATTTTTTGTTACGATTTGAATTTAATATCAAAAAACTTATTTTTAGGTTGTGATTATCAATCTTTGATGTTCTGTTTGCGACACGATAATTTTTGTTTCTATCCTGAATTTTTTAAGTCTTCCCTTCTAGCAGAGATTAATATATCTACTGAATAAATTGATTACGGTGCCTGTATGTTTTAACGGAAGATACTAAGATTCCCTCATGAGAATATTTTACTTGCTAGTATTGAAAGAACTGAGCTTTCTGTTTGAATTTAAGGAGTGCTTTGGACATAATCCTAAGTTGGGTGGTTCTTAAGGAATGTTCAAATTCAATCTCGAGTTCCTGAATAGAAATTAAATTTCTGAGTAATTCGATTTACATCACATTTTAGGATTTTTCAGACAGAGAATCTGTGGAATGGCTACAATATATTCTTTTTTTTTTTGTTGTGTTGGTATAATAGGATTTTTAGAGTGATTCGTCTTTTGGTACAATTCAAATTTCACGTAATTTTCTTCTAATTTGTAGGAAGGTTAGATGAAATGTCTTTATCAGATGTTAATGTCACAAAAAGTTCTGCAGAATTCTTGCACGGAGAATCATCAGATGATGTAATTTCACCAAAGAGAAGGCTGAATTCTTATGCTCATACACTCAACTCTTTGCGTTCTCCACAAGTTGTCGAATCAACTTACTCAGGAAGGCCGAAGGTACTTGTTACACCTTCATCGATAAACAACAAACGATCAGTGTTCAATCATTCAAATTATGAGATTCCTCCAAGTGATGGACTTAGTAGGTCAGTCGTAGGCAATGGTTTATCGGAGGATCAGAAAGAGTTAAGTAGATTTGGCCAAGTGGGTAGACGAAAGGATTTTATTTATTATGAGAAAGTCAATGGAAAGGAGACAAATATACTTAAAGGGCTTGAGCTTCACACTCGGGTTTTCAATCCTGATGAGCAGAGAGAGATAGTCGAATTTGTTTATGCACTCCAGAGAATGGGACAAAAACGGCAGCTTAGAGGTACATACTAAAGTTTTCATTCAATCTAGTTTTCTGAATTAAGTCTATCAGTATGGTGATGCAATATTGCAGAATGCATTTTTCCGTTAATTATATCTAGAGTAATAGCTAGAGAAATGCGAAGAATGTTTGGAAAGCTATTGTATTGTTATCCTTGTGTATGTTGGTATACAATACATGCATATTACATCTAGACTTATATGAATTATCAACAAGTTTTCTTTCCGCTTATAGAACATAGGAAACGATAAACATATCTGGGAAATCTGAAGTGCATTCTCTCAGTATCTAAAATTGTGCAAATCAGGAAAAGGCTAAAACGAGAGAGACAGATATATGAGGCAAATAGATTCATCAGTTTTCTAGTTCTGTTATAGTTATCTGATTAAGAAAGTATATTTTGTTCAATACATAAGCTATTTTTTGGTCTAGCAGTAAGAGTGCAGCGTGTGATGCATAGGTTACAGGTTCGTATCATGCCGTAAACAAAAACCTAGTATTTAAGTGGAGAAAGGTAGATGAGTGGGACCATTATCTACCGAACATCGAACTGTGTGGCATTGACTCTTGGGAATTTCTTGGTTATAAAAAAGAGTACATGCGATAGGTTAAGATGTGAGGTAGCAAATTCTCTAATCCTGAGATGTATCTTCTTCTTTGTGGACTGGCATTAGAGAACACATTATTTGACTACATTGTAATATTTCAGTCTCCACTGAAAATTGTTTTTTGTCCAGGCTGCTATGTAGAAGAAGAGAGATAGCTATATCAATTAACAATGTTGCTCTCACCAAAAAAAAAATTAAGTGTTTCAATTCTCTCTCTTTTTTGGTTGATTTTGCAGCACGGACATATTCTGAACCAAGAAAGTGGATGAAAGGAAAGGGCCGTGTCACAATGCAGTTTGGTTGTTGTTATAATTATGCTATGGTAAGAGTTATCTTATTGATTCTTTGAGATGCATGTTTATTCCTTTTCAGTTTTATCTCGACATTTATCCACTTATCCTCCTTAACAGGACAAAGATGGTAATCCACCGGGCATTATTAGAGATGAAGAAGTGGATCCATTGCCTCCTTTATTCAAGAAAATGATTAGGAGGATGGTTAGATGGCATGTTTTGCCTCCTACATGTGTTCCCAATAGTTGCATTGTGAATATTTATGACGAGGGTGATTGCATTCCTCCTCATATTGACCATCACGACTTTGTTCGACCTTTCTGCACAGTGTCTTTCTTGGCAGAATGTAATATACTCTTTGGCACAAGCTTAAAAATTATTAATCCTGGAGAGTTCTCTGGTCCTTTCTCCTTACCTCTTCCTCTCGGGTATGACACCACATTGTTTTTGCTCTATTAAATTTTAATACCTTACATGATTCGGTCATATCCCAAGTTCTTCCCCATCTGCATTACCTTGTCGTGTTTGTGGTGATTAAGCAGGGAATGCTATAGAAATATGTACCTTTCATTTTCCTCTAATTTTGCATAAATGTCTAAGATAGTGAAACAAATGCAAGAGAGTCTATCATAAAATGTCTGGATTAATTATTGGGTACTTCAAGTAGAGATAATTGAACAAACTTGGTACTAGGAAGTTGCGCAAACCTTAATTAGTAGCCTTTGTTCTGACTTTTACATTGTTTACTTGAATTAATCAAAGAATGTCATTGTTCACATATGAAATTGGGGGGGGGGGGGGGGGGTTATAAGTTTGTTAAATTTACTTTTGCAACTTCCTTTTGGCTCCCTAGAGAAGAGATTTAGCATCTAGTGTTATAGGGAGAAGTGGTGATGACTAGGGAGTAATGGTGCCATATTGAGGTAAATAAGCTAGCTTTATTTCCAAGAACAGTCTCAAAAATTAGGCTTCCCTTTCTTTCATTTAAAATACTTTTTGAATTCACCTTAATGAAAAGCTATACTTTTGGTCTGGAATTTATGTTTAATATCCCGTTGCTTTCTATCATGCAGGTCGGTGCTCATTCTCAACGGTAATGGAGCTGATGTTGCTAAACATTGTGTGCCTAGCGTTCCAGCTAAAAGGTTGTCCAATTTTCTCTTCTATGTATGACAGCAATGTGGCATTTCTCAAAAAGACTGATTTTTTTAATGCAAACATTTAAAGATTTTCAGAATATATTTTTGTTTTTTCAAGAAGGTTTTGCAGAAGATTTTCTAAAAACACTATTTTCGATAGAAGTGGTTTGATGATGTTCTCAAAGAGTAGTTCTTCTTCCACTCACAAAAAGACTATAAATATTCAATATTAATAATTGTTCTTTATAAAAATGAATAATACCGCTACCCAGACAAGTTTTTTGTGCGTAAAAAAAAAATCCATATCATCTTGCAAAAAAAAAATTATCTAAAAGTTGTCCAAATGGCTCCTTATCTTATGCAATTGTCTTGTCTATTTCGCTGACACGATCATTGTTATATTCTTTATTGCAGAATATCCATCACTTTCCGTAAGATGGATGACAGAAAATTGCCGTTTGCATATACTCCTGACACTGAGCTTTCAGCAATTGAGCCTTTTGTTCCTCCATCATTGGACAAGTCAAGAATTCGGCACCACAAAGATGGTATAAATGACAACCATGATAAGTCTGAATATCGTGCAGAAAGTGGTAATAAGGGCTTCTCCAATGAAGATGAGTTCCCTCCTCTGGGAAAAGGGAATTCTTCCAACCGTAGAAGTCAGAGATAATTTTTGCAGCAATTAGGAGGAGCACTACATAGTACATCATTGTAACTTATAAGCATAACTTTTGTTGTATGGTGAACTTCTTACTTTAGTCATAAAAGTTTATCTGTTGAATCCTAAATTTGAAGTTTATATTTAATAATAATAAAGTTGTTTCTCATAGTATGATTGACTCGTCAAAATTTCTATGTTTGTTTGAGCCGAAATAAACATTCTATTACTAGTGAAGCTTCTCCTATGACCGCTCTCTCTCCTCATAAGAGAGAAAATTTACATTCTTCTTTGAGACATTACTTGCATGGACCGATATATCATATCAGTGCTTTGCAACATACTATATATCTGATTGTAGATCTGCCTTGTTCCCATACATGGGAGAGGTCCTTTCCTCCCCAAGCTAATGCGGACAATTTTTTAATTTAGTTCTATTTGGACAAATGTCGAGAGCCACCTTTCCTTCAATATGCTGTCTCAGTACCGCCTGAAGTGTTTACCTTTGCATTTTCTGGGAGACAACAGGTAAAGTGCTTTTACATTAAGCTTTCAACATCATATCATCTACAATTATAGCCAGCGGGCCTTTATTGATGCTGAGGAATAACCATAAGGTTCCAATTTGACATGGAAATGACCTGTGTCTCAATCTTCTGGAAGTTCTTTCCAAGCTGGCTGAGAGAGGCATTTCTTTACTGATCATTCTTGAGTACCCACTGCTTCTTAGGATGTAAGCAAAAATGTACTGGCTTGCATATGCATAAGATCTTCCCTCCTCTTTTTCTGCTTTCATCTCGATTAATCAATATTTTGAGTAGGTTTCAGACTGCTTATAACTTCAGCATGAAGTAGCATCTGTTGTTTTACCAAATATACTTAAAAAATGCAACTGTCAGCTGTATAATTCTTCACTTATGGCATAATCGTAACATCTTGTTGCAGGTCATGTAGATGCCATGGACATTGACCCGGAGAACGTGAAACAGATTCTTGGATGCTTGTCAGGAACTAAAGGTTCGATCATTTCCAAATACAAGTATCTTGGCTTTTTCCTTGCAGTCTGACGTACAAAGTTGAAACTATTATTGACTCTGTGCTATTAGAGATGATTCCTATGCTGTATCTTTGAGTGTTGACATTATTATTCGAGTTGATATATTAGTCATAGTTGTATTTGGAGAACTTCTAATTGTTTTGTGGTTAAGCCATTGTCTACGTCATTGCTATAGCTTACTCTGGTAACCTCGTAAAGTTAGTGTCTGTTTCCCACTTAATTATTGCTTCATTATCATTCTTGATAGATCCTAGGATGAAACCATCACCCCAAACGATGCACTTACGTTTATTGTCTGAAGAAATAAGTGAATTAAAGACCTAAGCTTTTACTTCTCCAAGGGCTTCACTTTTTTTTTTTTTTTTGATTGGCTTCATCCCGAACGTCCCATTATGTGATGGACAAATCTGTTTGGAAACAGAGCTCTTTTATCTCCGATTCCTTTCGGCCGAACTACCTTTCTTGCAGGCTCGAAAATCTCTCTTTCGCCTCTCCTCCCTGTCTCAATTCTGATTGATTAGCTTCTTCCTTCGCGCAAGCTACGGTCTAACGACTAACTGTAGTTCGTAGCTGAAACACAAGTTTCTCACTGTACCTTTTCCCCTGTTTGCGTACCCTCCCTTTCCATATGTACATGTATATATATTTTGGGTTACAGATATGTTGACAATTCTGGATATGATTGTTTATTCGACATTAGACTTGCTGCCCTTGATTTTTCAAAACACTCTTAGATTTGGCGAAATGGTTAAGAACTTGAACACATATGGAGAGATATTCTACGAGGTTGTCACGTGCCTCACATTGGTTGAGGCCTTGAGGGAATGGACTGTTTTTTTATATGGTCTTGTGCAATCGGCACCTCATGGTATTAAAGCTAGAGCCATCATTACTCTTGGTTTACTTAATGTTGGATCCCTCATGTTATGTTGTCCCCGCTCCAAATGACCAGCCCTAGGCATGCGGGGTTGTTAAGTTGTTGAGTCCCACATCGACAATGAAAGGGATGGGTGGTCTCGTTATATGGACTTGGGCAATCCTCACCTCTAGAGCTAGCTTTTTGGGTTGAGTTAGGCCCAAGGTCCATTTAACAAAAGTATCCCACGTTGGTTGAGTATATAGGTTGTTGTCTCCTTATATGGTCTAGGAAACCAGCAATCCGTATGAGCTAGCTTTTTGGTTGAGTTAGGCCACCGTTCATTTTCTTTGTCTTTTAGCTTTCAGTCATAGATTTGAAAAGATGTTCCGAAGTAATTCTGTTGGCATTCAGTCATAGGTTTGAGAAGACGTTCATCAGTAATTCTGTTGTGAACATCTAGTCTTTGTTCTCGTGGTTCTTAACATAATGAATGCTAATCAAAGCATAATAGTGTGGGTGATGCTGATGTATCTAGTTCTGATTGATATCCTGATTATTTCAAAGCGGAAGCAAACAAGTTTCCGTCCAATGTTTCTTGATCAGCTGACTGTTGATGCAATGATTCAAATGGCTTGTTTTGAAGAATCAACTGAAAAGAGATAACTTTCTTTTTACCAGAACCCTTATAAACTTTTAGGATCTTTTGTTTGGTGAAAACATATACAGTCATATGAATCAAGCGTTTCTTCTCTTCTCTACTCCTCTGATTCTTTAAGATGTTTCTCCTCTGCCATATGCTCTTTATGTTCCAAAAAGATTGCTACAGTAAGACGGCAAAATTTTTTTTTTGGTAAGAGGGGAAACCCGCAGCCGCTATAACCTCTGCCATAGCCTCTACCCTTTGAGTGGGCACTCTGTGGTGAGCACTTTTGTGCACACTGGGTAAACCTCCCCTGTGTAATAGCCTGCAAACTATATAGAGGATGTAAACCGCACTAGGCAAGCCCCGAGCGACAGGCTCAATTGCAGAAGGCAAGACGACTATTTTGTTTTTGTGTTTTTTTGTGTTTTTTCTTCTTACCATTTATCTTTTATTGTGGTGGGGGTGCAGAAAAGGTAGTGTAAAATATATAGTGAATGTTTAATAGTCTTCTAAATAATTTAATGTTGCATCAACGCGGACTCTCATTGCTGGATGATGAAGTAATTTGTTGAAGTTTTGAACATGTTTTGTCACTTGAGAATTGTTCATTATGGAAGCTTGATCCATTGAAACCTAAACTTGAAAACTTTTCCTCTAAATGCATTTTCTTAGATGTTTGCAGAACAGAAGGAATGTGTGTTTATGGTGACCAGTTATATTATGTCTGTGTTAAGAAGTGACGAAATGGCATGAATTAGTTTATCTAGAGTGTTTCTGGTCATGATAGTTGAGCGTTGTTAATATTTTTTGAGGTGATATTTGAAACTTTCAGGGAACAATTAATCTTCGAGTGCCTGAAGTATACGAAATGACGTTAGGTAATCACCATTAAGCATGTTGTTTAAAATATATTCACTGTTTACAAAATATTTAAAGATTAGCTAATTCGCTCAAATTTTATGGCGCGACATCTTGAGTAAGATTCAAACTTCAAGACATCGTGCCCTAAAGTTCGAAAATTATGTCCAAAAATTCAAATCTTTTGCGTTGACTATATTCCTGGTGTGTTAATGGTCGGCTAAAAAGAAGGTAATTTAAGAGAGTTTACACAATGATTTATCTCATCATACTATTTGCTAGTGGCTCTAAAGTTACTGTCTAGAATCTAATTCCAAAGGTTGATTATTAGTTACTACTATGTACTATAATTGTCAATGGAGAATCACAAGTCACAATCAATTAAAGATGCATATATTTGATATACTCCACTATAAAGAGGTACGGTAGGATCACCTTAGCTAGAGTCTACAAATCTAAGGTTCGAGTTGAAAGAATAAATTTTTTTTATCTATATGAATAGGAAAGGCAAAACAATATTAGAATGCCAAGTGGCACAACTAAAATACAACAAGTGTTAAATTGTAGGACAAAGTTCCAATACATTTGAAAATTCAAAAATAATTTAAAACTTTTAAACCTTCCCACTTAACTACAACATAAACTCCCGCGTTGGATTCAAAAAGTATTTGGGCATTTTTTTAAAATTATTAAACATTAAAATAAAATAATAATTTTTTTACTCCAAGTCTAAATCATTGAGTTTACTTTTTCAGTTGCTGCGAGAATGTCAAATAATTTTTATATTTTGGGTTTCTTTGTTTTTCGTAATACAAAATAAAAAACTCTTTTATTTTTTTTTAAATTAACTAATTTTAAATATATATTTTCTAATGTTGAACTTTTAATAAAATAGATCTGATTTACACTATTAATAAAAATTAAAGTTGCACATTTTAAAAATACATGTTTTACACTTTAACTTTGAACCATGAAGAACGAACTTGTTTTTAAAGAGCTTTATTTAATTCAAAATTTCAGTTTTATTTATTTCAAATTTCATATTTCTTTAATTATAATACACTAACTAATTTTAAAATATACGTACTCTTTCACTTTAAAATGAGAAAATTATTGTAAATTAAAATAAAAGAAGTTACATAGTTTAAAGGCAAAAATATGAAGGATTTACCCACTCAGGAAGCACCCGAATTAAAATGAGAAAATGAGAGAAGTGAAGCGAAAATAACTAAGCGCTCCAGGAATTCCCGCTGCCCAAGCCGCGGTCAGCAACATAGAGCTCCAGGACCGCGGCCGCGGTGGTTCGTGAAACGGCGCAAACTTGAAGGGGTCAAAGTGTAAACTCGAGAAAACTTTTGTAAATCTCTGTAATATGTAGGAAGCTCGCCCAAAGCTAGGTTAGAATTTTTTTGGAGCTTATTTTGGAAGAGAAACAAGTGTGAGAGATCACCCAAAACATCACTATTCTTAATTTCTCTTATTTTCTTGCAAGTTACAATTATGAATCCTTTCCTAGATTATTCCCCCATTGTTATGAGTAGGTCAATACCATAATCTAAGGTTTTGGTGGAATCCGTTGGGGATAACTTGGTTGTTTGATTAATATAATTTGGTTTGGTTATTAATCTCTATTTGTTCATACGTGTTTTGATTGTGGTTGGTTGAAAAGGGCCCTCAATTATCCGTTCCTATTTAGTATGTATCTACTTGAGAGAGAGTGCATATTTAGGTGATTGTATGAACAACATCACTCCCGGAATATAGACGAGAGTCATAACCGAGGGTTTCGAGGTTGTTTTGAGATAACGATACTTCGGATCAATCTAAGTGAAATGTATTGTGAAATTAGCTAGCGTAACTTGAGAGAGTGCGTCTAGTAGATTGTCATAATTACTTGAGAAAAACCTATGATAACTTGAGTGTTCATGATTGATAGAGATAACCAAATCGCAGTTATAAGATTTATGCAACCAAGGAAATAAACAACGGGGGAAACTATTACTTTAGACCTTATTCTAACTGCTTACAAATCAAGTTTAGTTAATTTTCAGTTTTTACCTTCAATCTTTAGCTGTTAGGAAAATCATCCATTGTGAATCAAAAAGTTTGGAAAAAGTGAATATGTGAATTGAGTAAATCCAACAAGGGTGATTGATAGGTTAATTCTCTGAGGTTCGACTCTGGGCTTAAATACTCAGATTATATTTGCAACGCCCGCGTAGTCTTTTGCGAGACTCGGTTGAGCGTGATCAAATTTTGGCCTCGAAATTGACATGGCTGACATTCAGGACAATGTCAACGGAAATGTCAGGAATGATAAAGATGACTCAAAATGTCAGACAAGTGGAACCTCTTATGCCCGAGGCTGCACTATATGACCGGGCACAACCCACAACTGACAATCTGGCCACTGCCATAGCTGTGCCCTCAATTCAAGTGGAAACATTCCAGATCACCAATAATATGCTGCATCTGTTACAGAATAAGGGATTGTTCTCCGGGTCTAGCATTGAAGACACGCAGCAACACTTGAAGAATTTTCTATCAATTTGTATGACTCAAAGGCATCCTAATGCAACCTCGAAAGCTATCAAACTGCTATTGTTCCGATTCTCAATAATTGGGGCAGCTCAGACTTGGTTAAATTCTCTCCCTGTCAACTCCATTACCACTTGGGAGGAATTAGTCAAGCAGTTCCTGAACAAGTTCTATCCGCCTAACAAGACTGCACAACATATTGGTGACATATTGCAGTATAGATAACATTCCACTGAATCATTGCAAGAAACCTGGGAGAGATTTAAACGGATGCTGGTGAAGTGCCCTCATCATGGAATATCAGACCAGATACTCGGCCAGAGATTTTACATAGGTCTAGCTGACAACTTGGAAGCTAATGTGGATGCTTTAGCTGGAGGTGCTTTCTTAAGCAAAACGTTCTTCGAGTACAAAATTCTGCTTGATAATATGTCACAAAATGCAGGGTGGATGAATAGAGGTACAACACTGGCACTCATTAGGCATTCAGTCCCACTTGATCCCAATAATTCGCAGGAACAGAACATGGCCACACTCCTGATCCATATGAGCTTACTGACAAAGAAGATTGATGAGATGGGTACAAAACAGGTGCATATCGTTGACACAATGAATGGTGGACTGTGTACGCCGTGTATTAATCAGTCCTATGTGTGTTCATGGAGCGGTAAAGGTGAAACTCAAGGAGCACGGAAAGATATGAACTATGTCAACAACTATGAGGGTCAGAGACAAGGAGCACTGCAGTGGAGACCGCAGCAAATACAGCAGTACAGGCCTAATATGCAGCAGCTTGGAGGTATGCACCCTCAAAACTAGTTAGTGCCAGTGCCTTATCAGAAACCACAGGGTTATCCACTACAGAATCAGCAACAATTGGTTTATCAACCATCCCTTCAGCAACAAGATAACAACATGGTTGAGATTAGAGGTATGCTTCAACAACTTATTGGGACGAACAATAAAGTGCACGAAAAATTGACAGTGCATGATTCAGCCATCAAGAACATTGAAATGCAACTGGGTCAATTATCCATGGATCTAATCAACCATCCTCTGGGAACATTGCCTGTAGATACAAACATAAATCCCAAGGAACAAAACCCAAATCAGCTGATGGAAATCAGTCTCAGGAATGTTAGAGATTTAGATAGAGTAAGAAATTGTGCAGGCCAGTAAGAATACAATATCAGCCACTCCAGTTCAATTAGAGGTAGAAGAACCAACAGAACTCATTGAAGTGGTGGTTGAGCGGAGTCAGGAAGAAAACAGAAAGAAAAGGTGAATGAGAAAGTTGCAGAACAGGTGGCACCTCTTGTGCCAGAAAATTCTCACAAAGAGAAGCCATCGAACAATGCACAAAGGGTGCTACCTGCACCCTTACCTCAGAGATTGGTCAAGCAAAAGAAAGAAGATCAATATAAAAAGTTCATGGAGATGTTGTGACAAATTCAGCTGAATATTCCTTTGATGGATGCTCTGAGAGAGATGCCCGGTTATGCCAAGATGATGAAAGATCTCATGTCTCAGAAGTTTGATTTTCAGGATCTATCCACTGTGACACTAACATAGACATGCAGCGTCACCGTAGCAAAACCAATGGCTCAAAAGATCTGATCTAGGTAGCTTTACTATCCCTTGAACAATTGGAAGTTATTCCTTTGCAAAGACATTGTGTGATTTGGGAGCCAGCATAAATTTGATGCCGCTGGCTGTGTACACTAAATTGGGCATCGACAGAGCTAGGCCGACTTTCATGCTATTACAGCTGGCCAATCGCACTGTGAAAATACCAACAGGTATTCTTGATGATGTGCTGGTGCAAGTGGGGAAGTTTGTGTTCCCTGCAGACTTTGTGATACTAGATTGTCAGGTGGATGAAAAGATACCACTTATATTAGGGAGGCCATTTTTATCCACTGGAAGAGCACTGATAGACTGTGAGACTAGGGAACTAAAAATGAGACTGAACGATGAAGAAGTCATATTCATTGATCGATGAGGAGACCCTATGAATATGCCAATTGCTCTATAGTGGAGGCAGTAGACGTCATTCTGTAAGAAGATGATAGGGCCCTGACGGTTAATGATCCATTAGAGGCATGTCTAACAAATCTAGAAGAGACGGATGGTGAAGGGTTAGCCGAATGGGTCATGGCACTGGAAGGCCGAGGATTTTGGTCAAGGGAACCTCAGTTCGAATCCCTTGAGCTAGAAAAAAGGGTCACTCCTCCAGCAAGGCCATCAATAGAAGAACCACCCAAACTGGAGATGAAGCCACTACCAGACCACCTCATACATGCATTCTTAGGCCCTAACTCTACCTTGCCTGTTATTATATCATCCTGTTTGCTAGATGTGCAAGTAAAACAACTCTTACAGGTATTGCAAGACAATAAGACTGCCATTGGATCATGGCAGACATAAAGGGTATTAGCCCAGCCTTCTGCATGCATAAGATTCTCCTGGAAGGGGGGCACAGACCTTCCTGGGAACACCAACGAAGGCTGAACCCTAACATGAAAGAGGTTGTGAAGAAAGAGGTCATCAAATGGTTAGATGCAAGAATCATTTTCCCCATCTCTGATAGTAATTGGGTCAGCCCTGCCCAATGTGTTTCGAAAAGGGGGGGATGACTACTGTAAAAAATGACAATAATGAGTTGATCTCAACTCGTACAGTCATAGGGTGGCGAATTTGTATGGATTACCAAAAATTGAACAATGCCACCTGAAAGGACCACTTTCTCTTGCCCTTCATTGACCAAATAATGGACAAGCTGGCCGGAAGATCCCACTTCTGTTTCTTAGATGGTTATTCGGGGTACAATCAAATATCTGTAGCCCCCGAAGATAAAGATAAAACATCATTCACCTGTTCGTATGGCATCTTTGCCTTTCAGAGAATGCCCTTTGGGCTTTGCAATACACCGACGACTTTTCAATGGTGCATGCTAGCCATCTTCACAGATATGGTGTAGGATATTATGGAAGCCTTTATGGATGATTTCTCCATGGTGGGAGATTAATTCGAAGACTCTCTCCATAACCTAAGCAGAGTGCTCAAAAGGTGTGTGGAGGCAAATTTAGTGCTAAACTGGGAGAAGTGCCATTTTATGGTACAAGAAGGGATAGTCTTAGGAAATAAAGTGTCCAAGAAAGGAATTGAGGTCGACCATGCTAAGGTTGACGTGATTGAAAAGCTACCACCGCCCACTTCAGTCAAAGTTTTCTAGGACACGTCGGATTCTACCGGTGTTTTATAAAAGATTTTTCCAAAATTGCTAACCCGCTATGCAAACTCCTTAAAAAGGATAAGTCATTTGTGTTTTCTAATGATTGCAGGTTCGCATTTGAGGAGTTGAAGAAGAAGCTGATAACTGCCTCCATCATTGTTGCACCCGACTGGGAGCAACCATTTGAGCTCATGTGCGATGCCAGCGACTATGCTATATGATCAGTCTTGGGGTAGCGAAAAGATAAGCTGATGCACCCGATCTACTACACAAGCAGAATGCTAAGTGGTGCATAGCTCAAGTACACAGTGACAGAGAAGGAGATGTTGGTAGTTGTGTTTGCATTTGATAAGTTCCGATCATATCTGATTGGTTCTAAGATAATTGTATATACTGACCATGCAGCTCTCAAGTACCCGATTGAGAAAAAAGAGTCTAAGCCGCGCTTGATTCGTTGGGTGCTTCTGTTGCGAGAATTCGACCTTGAAATTTGTGACCGTAAGGGCACAGAAAATCATGTCGCTGATAATCTATTATGACTTGAAGGGGTTGAAAAATCAGTCGAGGTCGAAGAGATTCTGGAAACCTTTCCAGACGAGCAACTGCTTGCAGCCAGTTTAGAAGAAGCGCCATGTTATGCAGATTTTGCAAACTACCTGGCCTGTGGTATTGTTCCTTATGATCTCTCCTCTGTACAAAATAAGAAATTTTATCGTTACTGCCGCATGTATTTTTGGGACGAGCCTTACTTGTTTAAAATCTGTGTTGATAATATGATCCGAAGGTGTGTCCCCGAGATAGAACAATCATATGTTTTGCATGCTTATCATGCATCTGCATATGGAGGAGACTTTGGAGGAGTCAGAACAGATGCAAAGGTGTTAGAGCCCGGGTTCTTTTGGCCAATCGTGTTTAGAGGTGCGTACCTATGGGTGAAGGGCTTCAATGAATGTTAGTGAACCAGGAACATTTCCCGTTGCCATGAGATGCCCATGAAACCAATTCAAGAGGTAGAAGTATTTGACGTTTGGGGGATTGACTTTATATGTATAACTGAAGTGGGGGATGTTGGTGTTGATTCAATTGAGACGTGAATGAGAATACCAAAGTGTTGCTCACAAGGTGTTTGTAACAATGCCTCAATGGTGGAGATATAAGGAGTATTGTGACATGGTATGCTGAAGTCTGAGTAACCACCCATAGTCACCATTTTAGGCATATACTAATACATGTTTCTCCGCATTGACAGGTAGTATGAGTTCTTCACAAAAAAGACAAAACACAGGGTCCTCCCGAGCTAGGGCCCCATCCAGTTCTGAAGATTCTGACAGCACGCGGTTTGTTTCTAAGTCCGGTGAGATGAGATACACCCAAAAGCTTACCAAGAAATTGTAACACGAGGTTCACATAAATAGGAATGCCTTGGTGACGGAATGTCCCCCTATGTTTGAAGAGCTCCGGAGGTGTCGACTGGACATCTTCTTTGAGACTCCCGAGGAGGCCAATCTGCAACTCGTGAGAGAATTTTATGCTAACCTGCCCGGACATAGGGGTAAGGTCGTGACTGTGCGCAGAACCCCAGCTAATGCATCCACAGAGGTCATCCGCAGGGCGTATCGCATCCCAGAATTCATAGGCACTAATCACTACCTCTTGGCCAGTCACCCAGAAGCTGATTGGGACAGACTTCTACCAGTCATTGGTATACATGGCAAACAACTCAAATGGTTGTCACAACCGACGACTTTAAATTCTCAATCTCTTAATTGGGAGGCCAAATGTTGGCATCATTAACACTCGGTTACTACCTTCCGGCAATACCATCGATGTCAATGGTCCACGGGCTGCAATGATCTACTATTTCATGACCTACCAGAGGTTTGATATAGACCGAGTCCTATATGAGGAGATGTTCATACGCTCGCCAGAGATTGGCAAAGGCCTCTACTTCCCTTCACTCATCACCCGTCTATGCCGCCTTGCCAATGTGCTCGAGGACCCCAGAGTTGATGGAAAATTGGCAATAAATAAACTATTGTGGGCATGTAAAATTGGGAAAGAGGGGAGAGAGCCAATAGAACACTGCAATGACTTGTCTGATGAGTCTGAGGATGAGTCTGATGATGACGGTGCTACTAAGATCACAACACCTCCTAGAGGGGACGAGGCAGGTTCATCATAGCCTCGTCGAAGCACTCGCTTGACTGCCTTGGATCAGAAAATGATTGGACTTAGGACCTCGGTAGCTTACTTGGGTACATGCATTGTTGCGGTGGCAGACACACAAGTAAAGTCAGCGAAGAAGTTCATGGGCTGGTTGAGAGCTCTGGGTCGCGCCTGCAACATGAACCCAGACACTGTTTTAGACCAAGATTGACCCCTCAAGGAAGTTCCTTTACCTCACTGATTTTATTCTGTTCAGCCATGGGGACATGTCTTATTTAAAAGTGTGGGGTGGGGGAATTTTGTTCCTTTTGGTTTTGCCTTGGATTTTGTGTTAGCTGTTTAGGAATAGAGTAGCAGTTTATGTGTTTTAGGAAGTTATATATAGAAGCGACTTGGCCCGACGATGGATCTCTGTCGGCTGGGTTCTTGAGGGACCAATTCAAGAAAAAAAGGACTCTTCCTAATGACAAATTATTTAGACGAATTTCTTGAGGGAAGTTAGTCTAACACCAAAAAGATTTTTTTAGGTAGTGTAGTAAGTCCCCTTGGTTTTTCTTTGGGCCACAGTTCTTTTCCAAGGGTTTATCTTGAATCGAGTATAGGTAGATTTTCTTTTGTTTTTAAGTTAGGACAAATGGGCGTCAGGCTAAAATTTAACGATCCTTAGCGTTCTTACACTTGAACATGATAGACACTAGAGTGTAGCATCTAACTTCAAGAGTCAAATCCTCCTTACGTTAAAAATTGAACACTTGCACCTAACTTGAACGCTCGAAAGAGAACATCTTGATAAACTGATCCGAAGTGAGTCATGTGCTAATTGAGTGTGAGTATTGTTTGTGTTCCATGCTATACATTTGATGCCTAGAACTTGCCTTGTGTGTTTGCAAAGTGAAATAGAAGCTTCATTCAGTTTTAGAAGTGATATAGGCATTTCTTTGTTGAACCAGACATAAAAAAGTGAACCCACCTGAATGCATTACATCTTATTTAACCCCGTTGAGACTATAAGCATGTTTCTTTGGCAACCACAAGGTGAACATTAACCACGTGTTTGAATAGCTTGCCGTTTGAACCAATTTTCCTCTCGGTCACTAAGCACTAGAATGGTATTGAAATTATGGAAGAACAAAAAGTGAGGGGTGGTGGTTTAGTTTTGAAGTGGAAACCATGGAAAGAGAGAAAAAGGTGTAGAATGTGAAGCATAAAAGAGAAGCACCACGAAATTTGGCTTACAAAATGATGAGTTTGAAGTTCAGTGTATTAAAAATGCTTAGGGATGCTAGTCACTATACCTAAATGTATCCTACCTGTCCCTTAACCTATATTACAAACGAATAAAGTCCTATTGATCGTAGATTGAGTGAGGCTCGATTAGTCGAGTACTACACTAGAGGCAAGCCTATGATGCATCTTTGTTGCATGTGAATGTTTCTTTCGGAGAGTGAGTGAATTCTTTCTAATTGAGTTCCTAATTGTTATCACTATCATTATACATATGGAACTACTCTCTTGTGTGAAGTGATTCACGAAGGAAATGTGCGTCTTGACCATTGTATAGGGTGGTTGAGTAAGTGTGAGTGTTGCAGGGCATGAAAAAAACTTGACTCTCAAGGTAAAAGCTGCTCACTTTTAGAGGTAACTCTTAAAAAAATATTCTTGGTATGAGTCGTTGAGGAGAAGCATAGGGATTGATTGTGTATAAAGTGTGGTGAATTGCTCGAGGACTAGCAATGATTTAAGTGTGAGGTGTTGATACTAGGCTAGATAGTGGTTATTTAAGCCATAATTACCCATGCTTTGTTGTTTTTTTGTAATGAAAAGTTCTATTAAAATGCTTGGATTGATGCTATTTGATTTCGCAGGGAATACAAGAGGCGAACAAGCATAAATGAAGTGTTTAAAGGAAAAAATGTGAAGGATTTACCACTCATGAAGGACCCGAATTCAATGGAGCAAATGAGATAAGTGAAGCAAAAATAACTAAGCGCTCCAGACATTCCCGCTGCCCAGGCCGCGGTCCGCGATGCGGTTAGCAACAGAGAGCTCCGCGGTTGGAGCCGCGGTTGTGGCCGCGACCGCGGTGGTTCGTGAAAAGGTGCATACTTGAAGGGGTCAAAGTGTAAACTCGGGAAAACTTTTGTAAATCCCTATATATGTAGGAAGCTCGCCCAAAGCTAGGTTAGAATTTTTTTTGGAGCTTATTTTTAAAGAGAAACAAGTGTGAGATATCGCCCAAAACATCACTATTCTTAATTTCTCTTATTTTCTTGCAATTTACAATTATGAATCTTTTCCTAGATTATTCCCCCATTGTCATGAGTAGCTAAGTATCTTAATCTAAGGTTTTGGTGGAGCCCGTTGGGGATAACTTAGTTGTTTGATTAATATAATTTGGTTTGGTTGTTAATCTCCATTTGTCCATACGCGTTTTGATTGTGGTTAGTTGAAAAGGGCCCTCAATTTTTCGTTTCTATTTAGTATGTATTTACTTGAGAGAGAGTGCATATTTAGGTAATTGTATGAACAACATCACTCCCGTAGTATAGACGAGTCATAACCGAGGGTTTAGAGATTGGTTTAGAGATACCGATACTTCGGATGCAATCTAAGTGAACTGTATTGTGAAATTAGCTAGTGTAACTTGAGAGAGTGCATAGTAATTTGAGAAAGACCTATGATAGCTTGACTGTTCATGATTGATAGAGATAACCAAATTGTAGTTATAAGATTCATGCAACCAAGGAAATCAACAACGGGGGAAACTATTGCCTTAGACCTTATTCGTACTGCTTACAAATCAAGTTTAGTTAATTTTCAGTTTTTACCTTCAATCTTTAGTCGTTAGAAAAATCAACCAGTGAATTGTCATTTACTGATCTCATCTTTTACGGAATCGATCCTCTTTGACTGTACAAGAATATGTGGAGCTCAGCATGTCTGGAAGCACAGGAGAACGTTCGTTTGCTGATATTATTACCAGTATTCGATACTGGGTCATTCATAGCATTACTATACCTTCCCTATTCATTGCGGGTTGGTTATTTGTCAGCACCGGTTTAGCTTACGATGTGTTTGGAAGCCCTCGGCCAAACGAGTATTTCACATAGAGCCGACAAGGAGATCCCTCTTTCTCGGGGTATTTCCTGGGTCAAGTATTCCGCTCGTTTGCTGTCAGGAATTCAGTAGAGTGGCCTTGAAAGAAGCAAGCCTACTCTTCTTCATGTGTAATGCTTTTTTTAAGGATATCTTTCTTTTCGTAAGCCCACAATGGATTTCATTAGGACGGGGCAAGCGATCCATGACAGCCAGTAAGAGAGAGAAGATAGAGAACACAGATAAAAAAGCGAAGCGCACTCGACCCCTATTCCCTATCTCATATAAGGCTCTTTGGAGCATACGTTTTTACCAGTTCTTGGTCCTTCGAACTGGGAAATAGTTGCTAAAGTGCTTAGTCTGCGATCCCCGCGTGAAAGCACTGTCCGACAAAGACTCTAGAATGAATCAAAAAGTTTGAGAAAAGTGATTATGTGAATTGAGTAAATCCAACAAGGGTGATTGACAGGTTAATTCTCTGAGATTCGACTCTGGGCTTAAATACTCAAATTATATTTACGACGCCCTAGTCTTTTGCGAGACTCGGTTGAGCGTGATCACTTGCTTACTTGATATAAAGTGAAAAATATTTTGTGAGTAAGCTCTCTTTCTTTTCTTCTTGGTCTCGTGTCTATCGGTAAAAATCAATCTTTCATGTTCTTAGGAGCTTTTCATTCTTTTTTAAATTGGATATCTCGAAGAGAACTAGGAAGTTTTTCTTTCAATTAAGCAAAAGAACCAAAAAAGAAATGAGTGAATTTCTCATGTAATTTTTCAGAATCATTATGGTACTGTTACTTTTATGCAAGTCAAGGATATGGTATTATTAGTTTTATGCAAGTTAAGAATATTAGACGATGACATGTGATCTGGAGCGTCTATGCAATATATTATTATAAAGAATATAGAAGAAAAAATTATGCCTAAATGTTCGAAACGTACTCTCAAAGGAAAAAATAATACGCTTTTAATTGATGCAACAATGGAGAGGACTTTGGTCTTTCCCGTGACTAATGCTATATATACTTCTGTTTCTATTATCTCTCTCGACTCTTTTTCCTTTGAACTAATTCGTGCATCGCACGGGTACGTATACTAATATCTCGTAATATAAATATGTATTAGTCGGCCATTAAACTTTGAATATTAAATAGTTAATCAAAAAATTCAAATTATCTAAAACTTTTTTCACCGATCAAACATAGTAACCCCACTCCACCCCAAATATTACCATAAATGAACAAAAAAATAGGTTTTTTGTCTTCATTTCATATTTGAGAAATACTTAGATTCATTTTAATGTCGAGTCAAAACATAGGAACAGAGATTGTCGATTCACATGCATTGTCCTAGAAGAAGCCATTTTTTTCGTGAATCTACCTTGTTTTAAAGTCAAATAAAGGTAATCCATAGTCAATTAAGATACAATTTTACATAAAAAAGTTATCTTGTGCCGCATATCAAATGTCAAGTAATATACTACCTATACATAGTATTATTAATTTAGAAATACGAGAAAAAAAAGGCATTTCAAATTCAGCTAGCTGTACACCTGTGTCTTTTAGTTTTAATTGAAAATGTGCTAAAATTTGAGGTGAATGCAGAATTTAAAGCTTTTAGCTCGAAATTCTACCTATTTAAGTTACTTAAGTTTAAATTAATAATTTTTACAAATTAAATAAATTTCTTAAAAAGAATATAAAGTGTGAACCATAGTTATTGAATATCAAATCCGTAAAATTAAATTAGTCTACATATCTCAATGAATACAATAGGATTTATGGCTAGACAAACTGTTGAAAATAATTTTAGATCTGGTCCAAGATAAACTACGCCCGCTACTACAAGTATTACATCCTTGATCATGACATATCAATTGCTTGTTGAACCCAACGAATTGCGTGAAAATAGGATACTCCAAATTCGGGGTTCAAAGAATTTTAAAAAACATTCTTGGTGGAAAAAAACGTGAATGAAGGATCTGCACCTACGGTCCAACAATTTGAGAGATAACTAATAGATTTCTTTTCGGGAGCGATTCATCCTTCCCGAACGCACCATACAACAACTCGCGCTATTCAAATCATTTTATCAATATGAGTATTCTATATCAATAAAATATTTCTTTTTAAAATCACCTATGTATTAACATAGTGGTAGAAAGAGTTACCATGCTGCGTCTAGACTTCAAATAAGTTGTTTTAACCATGTTAATAGTCCCACATATTGGTTAATAGAGAATCAAAATCGATTTACCAATGAATCATGAAAGCTTAGAAGGCCTACCTATTCCCCCCCCCCCCCCCCCCCCCCCAATATGTCACTTGCTCATGTACCTACACGTCTTGCTTTTACTGTTATATCGAAAGTTACTCCACGTATTGCTTCACGTAAAACGAATAGTGAATTTGGTTATTTTGTATCGATAGATAATTTGATAAGCCAATCATTTTTTTTCTTCGTGTTTCAAAATATGGTTAACCAACACATTAACTAATCGATTACGATAAATTAATTTGCTATTTTTTTCTTCTTCTATCCCTGGACTAAAACCAATAGAGTTTAGTCATATCTATAATAGCCTCCTAAGAAAAATGTATTAGTCTATCTTATATTCACGAATTGAAAAAAACACCACCTTCTAACTCATTGAAAATAGAGGTACCTAACAAATTTAAGACTCTTTCATAATCCCCCCCAAAAAAAAAGCAAAAGAGAAAGAAATGAAAACATGTAAAGAATTGCTACCTAATCTAGTCACGCTGCGCAAATAAACTACATTTTTAACGTGTAAACAACTGTCACTATATTTTGGTTGATATTGACACACCTCCAATAACACAAAGAAAAAAGAAAACGAATATATGAATAAAAGAGCACCTCATGACACTAACGTCAAGTTGTTTTTATTGTTTGCATGGACAATATATTATTTTGGGTCATGGACAATATTTGACACATCATATCGCTGCTTTTGTCCAAAGCCAAAAGAACCACTGAAGTCTAAAGCAGAGGTTGAGCCAAATATTTTATTAAGGAGTATTAAAATATAAAAAAATTAATCATACGAAAAATTTAAAAGAATTCAATATATAATATACATAAAAACAATAATTTTATTTAATTATATAATTTTTCGACGACGGGAAAACACAATAGCTTCACTGATCTACATCCCTTCCAAATGGTTCACTTCACAGAATCATAAAATAAAGCAAGTGAGAAAAGAAACGGATTTAAACCTTTTATAACACGATCCAACAAATCTGTGCTAGAAGACGAAAAATAAAAAATAAAAGCTACAAGTACGAATTTCAAAGAGTCAATATTCCAAAGGACGACCATATCTTTTTAGTGAGATCAAGAAAGATAACATTCGTCACAACGGATTTATTAATTTAGCTATGTTATCATAGTTTGTGCATGAAAATTAATCCCTTGCCCCCCCCCCCCCCCCCCCCAACCCAAACCAAAAAGAAAAGAAGAAAAAAAGAAAAAAAAGGAAGAGCAGATTGGGAGTTCAAGGATCAATACATAAAACTAATTAAAAATAACAAAAAAAAATCATTTAATACTTAAAATAACATTACTAGGATCATATTTTGCTTGACATAAGTAATAAAAAAAGCATTCGAAAAAACTCATGTACGAAATTAATAAATTTTCACGTGAATTCGTGTGAACCTCAACATAGAGCAACCAAAGATTTCATTAATTCCAAGTCATCTGAGCTGTTCGTTCAGAAAGAGGAATCATTCCCTCCTTAAATAATTAAATTAAAATCTCTTCTCTTCAATTTTTTTAAATTCCCACTATTTTGTACTTTACGTGGCAAGCAGTTTAACGCCAGAAAATCAGCTACAACTCCCGTCCAAACTAATCCCCGTATATCACCACTAAGATCGAAACACGTGTGAGTCGTCCCTTAAGCGGATGCCACGTAACCCATTTCACACGTCATATAAATACCTATCGCGTTAACCTTTTCTCAGGTAAGTGTGTCCGTAAAACTGAAATCCAGAAAAGTACAAACAGAAATTTCTTCGTGTCATATACAGAAAACTACGCCGAAAGACTAAGCTTGATAGAAGAGCTTTCGTAGTCTTATAGGTAACGTCATAGTGAGAGAGAGAGAGATTAATCTAGAGAGAGAAAGTGGTGAATTTTTTGGCGGTAGATTTCATGGAAGAAGTTGAAGTGTCAATTCGAAATCGCTTTCCGCTATAGTTATCGATTTGATTTTTTTCTAATTTACTTTTAAATTTTAGTAGCTAACGATATTAGGGCTCAGCGATCGTTCGGCGTATACAGTGCAATTTGGAGGTGAGTTAATAGTTCTTTGATGCTCATTTTTTATCATGGACAATTTTTGATTTAAATGACGAGTTATTTTGTGCTGTCAGATTATGTGAAGTTGATATGTTTTCTCAATTGAGTAAATGATGTAGTTCCTTTTGTTGAGTCTATTGATGAATTCGTCGGATTAGTTGAATGTTTGTGTTTCTGCACTCATTTTCAGCTGCTTGTTCGAGATATTATTGTTGAGGATTTTAATTTGATGCCAACTAGCTTCGACTGTTAATGTAATTGTCAGTTTGCAGGGAAATTTGGATTGATTAAGTTCATATAGAGAGAAGATGAGGAGCAGAAATATGTTTGTAATGCCATCGAAATTGTACCGTTTGATTCCAATTTCTACAGAACGAGTTGTGTTCAAGTTGATTGACGAGTAGTAGCCTATTGTTAGGTTATTCTGCAGAACTGCTGGCGTCGAACGCAAATTTTAGTTCTGGCATGAGAATCTGCCTTTTCGAAAAATTACTTGCCATATTGATATTATTTTGTAGATTATCTTCTGAATGAAATTCTGTTGTTTCTTTAAGTGTCTGGACAAAAACTGTATGGTTCTCATGGAAAAGTAATTATATAGGGAGATTAATGAGCTAATGTTTTACAGAACAATGGAATTAAATGTGTGAGTCCATCACTTATGTAATAGCTTCTAGCTTTTAGTTAAAACTTACCAAATGATACATTGTGTTTCAAGATTAACAGCTCCAATCTCTGGATATGCATAAAATGTTTCAAGGATTGTGACTTGGATTTAAAATGGTATATCCTTCTATTAACAATGTGATCTAAGTACGATACTATTAACAATGTGATCCAAGCATCACAAACTTTATAGATTTAAATGTGTTTTACATGACTTGTCTTTCAGTTAGGCAAGTATGCTTTTGTTGCGAAATACTCCGGTTCTCCATTTCAAACATCCTACTTTGATTTTAGATGTTACATCTTCATCTATCATACCATTCTCTTAGAAAATCGAGCCTAGATCTCTAGAATGTTTTGCATTTAGGCATTGCAATCTCGTCTAGTCTCACCTCAACTTCTCTTTTTATACTTACTAAACTTGTAGTGTATGTATTTGCCTCAACTCTATTTATCCTAAAACCTTTACTCTGTAGAGTGCTTATCCAAATAATAATAAAAAATTATTCATAAAGAAAAATCAGCTGAATAATGATTGCTGTTAACTAAATTTGTGAAGTGGTTAGAGGTACAGGTGCACTTAATGCTACTTGAATTGGATATTTCTTATCCTATTTATTATTAAATCGCAATGTGCTTACTGAGGTATAAAAATGATTGAAGTTGCTAACTAGAGTATTTCACTTACGGCTAGGCTCCTTAGATGGGTTCATTGACTATCATTAAGGAGCTTTGAACAGATCGCGGGTGATTACGACAGGCCATGGAGGACAGTGGAAGGTACTTGCACATTAGAGCCCTTATCTGTCCATGTATAAGCAATGCTGGTTCTTTTAGTTTTAGCCTGAACTATGCCTGTCTTCCACATAGCTTTTTGTTAGTACTCAGTTACTTAATTCTATATACAGCATTACTGGAAAGGTCTTCTCAAATGGAGATGCTTATGTGGGTAGTTTCAAGGGGATTCTTCCTCATGGAAAAGGTAAATATACTTGGTCAGATGGATCCGTTTATGATGGTTGTTGGGAAGAAGGAAAAATGACTGGTGAAGGACGGCTTATTTGGCCTTCTGGAGATTCATATGAGGGTGATTTCTCTGGAGGTTACCTCCATGGTTTTGGAATATTTAATGGGTCTGATGGCTCAATATACAGAGGTGTTTGGAGAATGAATACCCAGCACGGGATAGGAAGAAAGCAGTATCAGAATTCTGATGTTTATGATGGTTGTTGGAAAGAGGGAGTACGTGAAGGCAGCGGTCGATATGCATGGAGTAATGGAAACATGTATATTGGGAACTGGAAAGATGGAAAGATGTGTGGTAGAGGTGTTATGAAATGGTTTGATGGAGATCTTTTTGATGGAATTTGGTTGAATGGTTTAAGACATGGTTCGGGCTGTTACCGATTTGCTGATGGAAGTTACTACTTTGGGGTGTGGACTAAAGGGCTAAAAGATGGACTTGGAATGTTTTATCCTGCTGGAAGTAAGCATCGCTTTCTGGGGAACTCCAGTGATAGGCATGACGAGAAGAGGAAAAAGCAGCTCTCACATACTTCATCAACTATTTCAGAGTCTGTGAAACCTAAAGTGAAGCGTAGTATTTCAGAGAGATTCTCCTATAGTTTGCTTAAAGGTTCAGGGAGCATATCACTGAGGAGTACATCACAGGGAGAGGACGTTGCTCTTGGTGATTCCAGCAGAGACATGTTGGCCTGTGATTCATCAAGTGTATTATCTCAAAGCTCTCATGATGACAAAAGCGATTTTCTGGAAACTGGTTCTGTGGCGTATGAAAGAGAATACACGCAAGGAGTCCTAATCAAAGAAAGGATTATAAATATTAGTAGGCTATCTCGCAAAAGTAAACAACGGATTAAGTTTCACGCAAAAGAAGTAAAACGGAGGTCATGTGTGTACTTTCTAGAAGGCCGTAAGAGCTACTATCTGATGCTTAATTTGCAACTTGGTATCAGGTAAGGATACATCAATGTCCTTTCTAATTGATAATTCACGGGGTAAAATCCACTTGGTACCGTAGAACTATTTGTTAATATGGCAGAAATCACAGGTATTCTGTTGGCAAGATTACTCCTGTGCCTATCCGTGAAGTGAGACAATCAGATTTTGGAGATCAAGCTAGAATTAAAATGTACTTTCCCAGGAAGGGTTCCCAATTTACACCTTCACATCATTCCATCGATTTTTATTGGAAGGACTATTGCCCTATGGTTTTCAGGTACTTGAACATTTATTTTATATCTTCCACTTGGTTGTTTCTTTAACACTCCGTCTACGAAGACCTTCTGATGGGAGCAAATTAAAAATTTTGGATTAAACCGGCAATAGCTCTTTTATAGTGAACTGACTACTTTGCTTAACTGCTAGGAGGGGGTTAGGGACTTATTCTACTTGATTTGATGAGATCATGTAAAAAGGTTTGGTTAAAATTTTCTTGGTACAAATGTTTTCCCTCAATGGGTTAAAAGGCTCTACTGCTGTTGTTCTCTCTTTCTGGATCATTTCATCCTGAACGTTGCTTCCAGGACTCTTCAGTTACGATTTAGCATAGTGTATTCTGTGCCATGGGTCTTGAATTTCCTTCCTCCAGAGCCTAAAAATGTTAGAAGTGTATGGATTTGTCACCCTTGAAAATTCATAATTTTCTTTCACCCTATAACCTAAAACTTCTAGAGGACTTCTCTGTTCTTATTGCTCTACACGATTTACTGTAGAGTTTGAGTCATTTATCTGACTATGTAAAATGTCATGTTCAGATATTTGAGAGAGTTGTTCAAGCTGGATGCGGCAGAGTATATGATGTCCATCTGTGGTGATGATGGTCTGAGAGAGCTTTCGTCTCCTGGAAAGAGTGGCAGCCTTTTCTATCTTTCTCGGGATGATAGATTTGTGATCAAGACTTTAAAGAAGTCTGAGCTCAAGGTTTGCACAAGAAAATAAACATACTAAACTGTTTTAGGTTTCTCCTTCCCTTACTGTGTTGACATTTACATGCCCACTGATCTTCATGCTAACTCAAAAGTAAGCAAGAGGTTTCCTTGCATTGAAATTAAATGCAACTCTTAATGGAAGGTCAAGGTCATGGTTTCTGTTTTGAATACACATGTTCCCTTTCTTCTGTTTCTTTCCCTATTCCATAGTCCTCCCTCTTTCTACCTCCTGAGAAATTCTCTACATAGACTATGAAGAAACAAAAGAAGGGGGTTGGGAGAGGGTTTTGGGGGGGGGGGAGGGGGACCACCCTACTCATTTTGGTTTCACCTATAACCACTATGTTTGTTTGTTGGGAGGGGAAGGAGGGAGAAAAACTATCTGTTCTCCTCCTGGGTTGCATTGACGATCAACTGGTTGTTCAGTACAGCAGGAAAGGGTAAAGGTGATATGCTTCTTCTGTTCTATCTGGTGTTGGACAAATTTAAAAAGTTCATGTGTAAGGCAACCCAGACCTTCCGCTTCTATCTTACCACCTCAATCAAACATTTCTCAAGTGTGGATAAAGAACTGCAGATTGCTTTCACCTTAAACTCTGTTTCTGTAATTGAGTTTGACTTGGTTACTGGGATCAGTAAAAGTTATTTTTTATCTCGTATGTGCTATGGAAGGTTTCCTTTAAAAATCAAAACCATTGTCGAAAAAGATGAAATAAATTACGAATAATAGAATCATTGATGGTTCCAATGCAAATTTCACGTTCTAGAGCGTGACAGGTCATATGAGTGGTGAAACTAAAAAATTATGAACAGTATTTTTACCTGTCAAGACTACAGCTAATTCTGGTTAATGTAAGTTCTTTATTGTCACTACCATGCCGAAGTTGTACTTACGATAAGTAATCATGAATCTGTGCCATTTGTTGTGCTCAGAAACAATTACAAACTGAGAGTGGACTGAAAGGTTGTTAACAGGGATCTCTTACCATCACGTAGGTTCTACTCAAGATGCTTCCTGATTACTATAGACATGTAAAGGAACATGACAACACACTCATAACAAAAGTATTTGGGCTGCACAGGATATCATTGAAACGTGGAAAAAAGGTTAGTGATCAGGCATAAGTCCTACTGTACTGTGCTGCTATGAGTTTTTCTCATCATTCAGGTCGAGTATTCACTTATTTCATTCTCAGGTACGCTTTGTAGTCATGGGGAATATGTTTTGTACGGAATTAAGAATACATCACCGTTATGATTTGAAAGGTTCTTCTCATGGGAGATTTACAAAGAAAGATCGTATTGATGAGACGACGACATTAAAAGACCTCGATTTGAAATATGAGTTTCATATGGACAAGTTATTACGTGAGGCACTTTTCAAGTAAGTCTTTGTTTGGTTTTCCCCTTAAGTTTTGAGTTTAAAATTCTGGTTCATTGTAGTCTCTTCTCTTTAATGGTTGACTACTGAAGTTTTTGAAGATGGAGCAAGTAATTTTACTGTAAACCAAAACTAATCTGCTGAGGATGATGGATTTTTATTTTTTTCTCACAAGTTGGATATCTGAAGTTAAACTCCAGTTAGTTCGCAACCCATAGGCTAGGTTAAGAAGGAGGATTGCTGTAGGTTCATAGTCACTGTAATCTTCTTATAATTGTATTAACAATAATTTTGATCTGTTAGAAGTGTAAATATAGTAGAACTCTAACTATAGTAGAACTCTAGTCCAAACTGTATTAGGAGTAGGTTAGATTATATGTATTATATATAGGGCTCATTGTATCATGTTTAATATCAAGATATATATTCTTCTCCCGTGCTTTCTCACATGGTATCAGAGCTTTGGTGAGAATAATATAGCTGTGCGTCATTCCAGCTATTTCCAGGAAGAAGATCTCATCGCCGTGCAATTTTCCGGCGACTTAACAGGCTGTCCGTAACTAAACTACCTTTTCTGTTGGTGTTGTGCAAAATCCGAGACCACCACGAGGTTCGGAAGAGAATTCTGACCAACCCCAGAAAAAATCACCGGAAAGACACGTGTCACGCGCCCCCACGCGCGGCAGGACCCTCGGTGCGTGAAGCCCACTCGCCGGCGCGTGAGGGCAGTTCCGGCCACTTTTTCAGTTTGTTTCTTCAGGACAGATTGGTCGGCTATCAATTCCGACCCTACCCATACTTTTTCCGTTCGATTCCGACAACTTTCAGTTTTTTCCGGCGATTTTATTGACTTTTCCGGCAGCTACAGTACTTTCCGGCCAGAATTTCTTCAGGAAAGTTTGCTCCACCTTGAATTCCGAGCCTATCCATATTTTTACTTTTCAATTCCGACAACTTTGAATTTTTCCGGCAGCTACAGTGCTTTTCCGGCAGCTACAGTGTTCCTGTTTTCCGGCAGCGCCAGTTTTCAGTCCTCTGTTTCAGTTTCAGCGAGTTTTCAGTTGATAATCCAACGATGTCTTTGGGACTAGATGCTTTCGGGCCTAGAAACCAGGGTTCTGGCAGTTCCGGTATTATGATTACCTCAGAACCTTTAATGGGAGGTTCAAACTACCTAGCTTGGGCTTCGTCTGTCGAGTTGTGGTGTAAAGGCCAAGGTGTTCAGGATCATCTAACCAAGGAGTCTAGTGACGGAGATGAAAAAGCCAAAGCACATTGGGAGAAGATTGATGCTCAATTATGCAGTATTTTGTGGCGATCTATTGATTCCAAGTTGATGCCCTTGTTTCGTCCATTCCAAACATGTTATTTGGTTTGGGAAAAGGCTCGTACTTTATACACTACTGACATATCTCGTTTCTATGATGTGATATCGCGGATGACAAATTTAAAGAAACAGGAATTGGATATCTCTACTTACTTGGGTCAAGTGCAGGCAGTTATGGAGGAAGTTGAGGCGTTGATGCCAGTTTCTGCTAGCGTTGCAAAGCAGCAAGAGCAACGACAAAAGCTGTTTCTAGTTCTTACTCTTGCTGGGCTTCCTAATGATCTTGACTCAGTACGCGATCAGATTTTGGCTAGTCTGACTGTCCCCACAGTTGATGAATTATTTTCTCGCTTACTTCGCCCTGCTGCAGCACCAAGTCACCCATTGAGCTCATCACAGACACTTGATTCATCTATCCTCGTCTCCCAATCCGTGGACAATCGGGCTTCTCATACTATGGAGTATAGACGAGGAGGAGGTCGTTTTGGAAGATCTAGACCCAAGTGTTCTTATTGTTATAAACTTGGTCACACTCGTGATGTGTGCCATTCTTTACATGGTCGACCAACAAAAATTGCTTATGTTGCTCAGACCGAGCCTACAGGTAACCAGGGATTTTCTGTATCTGAAAGGGAGTATAATGAGTTCCTTACATATCGAGCAAGTAAGCAGACGTCTCCACAAGTAGCCACTGTTGCTCAGCCTGATACTTCTGTTGCTGGTAATTCTTTTGCTTGTGTTTCCCAGTCTAGTCCTCTTGAACAATGGGTTGTGGACTCAGCAGCTTCTGATCATATCTCTGGTAATAAATCCCTTTTGTCAAATATTGCGTATTCACAGTTTCTTCCCAACGTTACTTTAGCTAATGGGTCTCAAACTAAAGCAAAAGGAGTTGGACAAGCAAATCCTCTACCCTCTGTCACTCTAGATTCCGTTCTTTATGTCCCTGGCTGTCCTTTTAATCTTGCATCTGTGAGTCGTTTGACTCGTGCCCTCCATTGCGGAATATATTTTATTGATGACTCTTTTATTATGCAGGACCGCAGTATGGGACAGACGATTGGAACAGGACTTGAATCAGACAGACTCTACTACCTTAACTCACTAACATCCTCTAAGGCATGTGTAGCTGCAGATCCTCCAGACCTACTTCACAGTCGTTTAGGACATCCTAGCTTGTCCAAACTTCAGAAGATGGTGCCTCGTTTGTCTAGTTTATCCACATTAGAGTGTGAGTCATGTCAGCTCGGGAAACATACCCGCGCCTCCTTTCCTCGTAGTATTGAGAGTCGTGCAGAGTCTGCTTTTTCTTTAGTTCATTCGGATATATGGGGTCCTAGTAGAGTATGTTCAACCTTGGGATTTCGTTATTTTGTTAGTTTCATTGATGATCATTCAAGATGTACTTGGATTTTCTTAATGAAAGATCGTTCTGAGTTGTTTTCTATATTCCAAAATTTTTGTGCTGAAATTAAAAATCAATTTGGTGTTTCTATTCGCACCCTTCGCAGTGATAATGCCTTAGAATATTTGTCCTCTCAATTTCAGCAGTTTATGTCTTCTCATGGAATTATTCATCAGACCTCTTGTCCTTATACCCCTCAGCAAAATGTGGTTGCAGAAAGAAAGAATAGGCACATTATTGAGACTGCTCGCACACTTCTCATTGCATCTCATGTTCCGCTGCGTTTTTGGGGCGATGCAGTTTTCACATCTTGTTATTTGGTTAATCGGATGCCTTCATCTCCCATCCAGAATCAGATTCCGCATGAGGTATTGTTTCCCCAGTCACCCTTATCCTCTGTCCCCCCTCGTGTGTTTGGGAGCACTTGTTTCGTTCATAACTTAGCTCCTGGGAAAGATAAGTTAGCTCCTCGTGCTCTCAAGTGTGTCTTCCTTGGTTATTCTCGTGCTCAGAAGGTCTATCGTTGTTATTCACCTGATCTTCGTAGGTACCTTATGTCAGCCGATGTCACATTTTTTGAGTCTAAGCCTTTCTTTACCTCTTCTGACCATTCTGACCATCTGGCTATATCTGAAGTTTCCCTATACCGGCCTTTAGGGAGTCTACTATATCTCCTCCTTCACCTTCCGCTACAGAAGTCTTACCCATTCCAAACGTTGGACCATCTACTGTGGCTCCTCCTAGACTCCCTGCACAAGACACTCCACTCTTGACATATCATCGTCGTCCTCGCCCAGCATCCGGCCCGGCTGATTCACTTCCTGCACCTGACTCTGCTCCTACTGCGGACTTGTCTCTTCCGATTGCACTTCGGAAAGGTATACGGAACACCCTTAATCCTAATCCCCATTATATCGGTTTAAGTTATCATCGTTTGTCATCACCCTATTATGCTTTTCTATCTTCTTTGTCCTCTGTTGCCATCCCTAAGTCTACAGGTGAAGCATTGTCTCATCCAGGGTGGCGACAGGCTATGACTGACGAGATGTCTGCTTTACATACGAGTGGTACTTGGGAGCTCGTCCCTCTTCCTTCAGGTAAATCTACTGTTGGTTGTCGTTGGGTGTATGCAGTCAAGGTTGGTCCAGATGGTAAGGTTGATCGTCTTAAGGCTCGTCTTGTGGCCAAGGGGTATACTCAGATATTTGGGCTAGTGATACCTTCTCTTCCGTGGCTAAGATAGCATCAGTCCGTCTTTTTCTCTCTATGGCTGCTGTTCGCCATTGGCCCCTGTATCAGCTGGACATTAAAAATGCATTTTTACACGGTGACCTTGAGGATGAAGTTTATATGGAGCAACCACCTGGGCTTGTTGCTCAGGGGGAGTCTCGTGGCCTTGTATGTCGCTTGCGCCGGTCACTTTATGGTCTAAAGCAGTCTCCTCGAGCCTGGTTTGGTAAGTTTAGCACTGTTATCCAGGACTTTGGCATGATTCGGAGTGAAGCTGATCACTCTGTATTCTATCGGCATTCTGATTCACGTCTCTGTATTTATCTAGTGGTCTATGTTGACGACATCGTTATTACCGGCAATGACCAGGATGGTATTACTAAATTGAAGCAACATCTCTTTCAACACTTTCAGACTAAGGATCTGGGCACACTAAAGTATTTTCTGGGTATTGAGGTCGCACAGTCTAGCTCAGGTATTGTGATCTCACAATGGAAGTATGCCTTAGATATTCTTGAGGAGACAGGAATGACAGGTTGTAAACCTGTTGACACTCCAATGGATCCGAATTCTAAACTTCTTCCAGGACAGGGGGAGCCTCTTAACGATCCTGAAAGATATAGGCGGTTAGTTGGTAAACTAAATTATCTTACAGTGACAATACCTGACATTTCCTTTCCTGTGAGTGTTGTGAGCCAGTTTATGGGTTCGCCATGTGATAGTCATTGGGATGCAGTTGTTCGCATTCTTCGGTATATAAAATCAACTCCAGGTAAAGGTTTATTTTTTGAGGATCGAGGCCATGAGCAGATTGTTGGATACTCCGATGCTGATTGGGCAGGATCGCCTTCTGATAGACGTTCTACTTCTGGATATTGTGTCTTAGTAGGAGGAAATTTGGTATCTTGGAAAAGCAAGAAACAGAATGTGGTTGCTCGGTCTAGTGCAGAAGCAGAATATCGAGCAATGGCTATGGCGACATGTGAGCTAGTTTGGGTCAAACAGCTGCTCAAAGAGCTGAAATCTGGTGGTGTTAGTCAGAATGGGACTTGTGTGTGATAATCAAGCTGCTCTTCATATTGCGTCAAATCCAGTGTTCCACGAGAGAACTAAGCACATTGAGATTGACTGTCACTTTATCAGAGAAAAGATACTCTCGGGAGATATTGCTACAAAGTTTGTAAAGTCAAATGATCAGCTTGCAGACATTTTCACCAAGTCCCTCACTGGTCCTCGTATTAACTACATATGTAACAAGCTCGGTACATATGATTTATATGCACCAGTTTGAGGGGGAGTGTTAGAAGTGTAAATATAGTAGAACTCTAACTATAGTAGAACTCTAGTCCAAACTGTATTAGGAGTAGGTTAGGTTATATGTATTATATATAGGGCTCATTGTATCATGTTTAATATCAAGATATATATTCTTCTCCCGTGCTTTCTCACATGATCAAACGGATCGAGTGGTTACATAGGATTCTTATAGCTAACTCTAGCTTTATTTGGGATTGAGCAGTGGCAAAGCTACAGTGGCGTAAGGGTGGTCACTTGAGCACCTTTCGCCAGATAATTTTAAAGTGTATAAACATCAAATATTTTGTTGGAATATGTAATAAAGCTTGAACATCCTTAAAACAACTTGACATAGATGGTCCAGCGGTGAAGGGTGTGCAAAGCGACCAGGTTGTTTGGAGTTCGATACTCAGCTGCTACATTTATTTAAAAATGGCAGCCCGGTGCACAGAGCCAAATTTACCTTTGCTTCAAGGCTCCCCTTCAATTACTACATTTATTTACTCCTTTTTAGAAATCTCTTTTTAAGGAACAAGCAAATGGGAATTTTCTCTCCTCTTCAAAATAGACTAAAAAACGTTTGACCTAGAAAAGTTTGAGTTCAACAGACCCAAAAACACTTGGACCCAACTATCTCTCTCCTCTTCAAAATGAACTACAACTTTAATTTCCTTTTCAGTAAAAAATCAAAGGGAAGTACAGACCAAAATGTTTGAATTTTGATCCCACCCCCTCGTTGACAATTTTCTGAGCGTCTCTCTCCCTTTTTCTTTCTCTCTCTTTGCTCTCTACCCTTCCTCTCTTCTTACTATCTTTTACAGTAAAAATAAAAAAGGAAAATTTCAATTTCAGGAGTTATAAAATAATTTTAGGCTGCAAATTTAATTTTCATGTTAGTAAGTAAAAAAGTGATTTCAGTAATATATAATTTGAAAAAAACTATACCACTAATAATGACTCTCTTTATTCTCCTAGTACTAGCAACTCACATTCTGAAACTGGATAAATAATGACTTGCTTGTTTAAGCTTAACTTCTTGGTTTGGTACCTTCCTTTTTTTTTTTCACAAGACACGTTAGTTTTACCTTACAAATGACTGACTACTTGTAAATAAATCTCAATTTAAAAAAATAAAATATTGTTCAGTGTACTCAACCCCCACTTCCAACCGAGAGGTTGTGAGTTCGAGGCTCCCCAAGTGCAAGGTGGGAAGTTCTTGGAGGGAAGGATGTCGGGGGTCTATTTGGAAACAGCCTCTCTACCCCAGGGTAGAGGTAAGGTCTGCGTACATACTACCCTCCCCAGACCCCACTATGTGGGGTTATACTGGGTTGTTGTTGTTATTGTTCTTTGTACTCACTCATTGAAAAAAAAATGTCGGTGCACTCACTCGTAGGAATTTTTATTTTTTTTATTCAAAGTTTGAACGCCCTTAACGAAATTTTTGGCTATGCCACTGGGATTGAGGCAATAGTTGATTGATTGAATATCTACGAGTAACCAAATATGTTGTTTCCTTGAGTATGTTTAAAACTTAATATACAAAGGTCAGAAATTATGCAACGTGCCTTATATATATATACGTCTCGCGTGCACACACACACATATACATATATATATATAATGTTGTGTGGGTGTGGGTGTGTGGAGAGAGAGATTTTTTTTTTGGAGGGGGGGGGGGGGTGGGGAGGGGGGAGGAGGAGGAGAGAGCTATTTGTTGTAAGTTTCTTTAATCTTGTTGCTTGTAGCTTCAGAAATTATCATTGGCTGTATGCATAAGATGGATCTCATATTTACCAATTTGATTACTTTAATGCCAAAAGTGGAGAACTTTGCCGTAATAGTATATGGTGTCATGATAAACTTCCTGATTACGCAGTTCTCGAATGACCAGTTACTTTTATTAGTATGATCTACAAGAAAAATAATTTCCGGCTCCCAGCAAGTGTCTTATACATGTCCTAATTTATCTTATCTTTTTTCTTTTTCTTTCTTCCTTTTATCGTTATAGTGAATGCCATGGATAACTTTATTTACGACTGTTCATTTCTTTTCCTGAATTCCTGTTTTGTTGGTTACAGAAAGTTCAACACTCTCAGGTTTTGGGTTTATTAAAGCGCTCTCGTTTTCTTTTTGCAGACAATTATCTTTGGACTGCAGATTTTTAGAATCTCAGAACATTATAGATTATAGCCTTCTATTGGGGTTGCATTTTAGAGCTCCTGAGAATCTGATATCTCTTTTACAGCCACCTGATTCACCTGATTCTCTAGACAATGTGGAAACTAATCCTGAGCATGAAGGTAATATCTTTTCTTCCTAAGCTTATGTTTTGGTTTAATCTTTATTATGGTGTTACCACAAGCTGAACAGTATTTCTGATTCCAGTGTGTTTTCTTTTCCTTTCTTGATTGTTAATTGCTATAATAAGGGAATAAGGTTAATACATCATAAGATTAACATGTCACCGTCCTTTTATGGTCATTAAGTTTGGTTGAGCCTCTCTATATTTTCTAGGCATAATACATAGTTTACCGAGCGGTCGACCAAATCCGTGTGACCCACCTTAAACCACAAGAATCATTTTACACACTCAACCTTTTCAAAGTATAGCTAAGACACACCACTTTTGACCAGGTAGATTACACGCAAAAGGAGTGCATGAATAAGTAAAAAACTTGTGTCTGGGGCCTTATTTAAGAGCCACATGTCCAAAATTTGAAATTTTATTGTCCTTTATTTTAGTTTAAAAAAATAATGTCTTCTTCCCCTACCCCAGCATCCCCCACCATTTTCTTATCCCATCGTCCCCCGCCATTCTTCCCTTGAAACCCCTTGTGCCTTCCTCTTCCCTAAGCCCTCTTCTTCCCTCTCACAGGACCTCCCCTTTTGGTCTTCTTCCCCAAAACCCTCCATCCCCTTTCAAATTGATGCCAAGGACTCATATCTGGAGAAAAAGGTTGGTGTGGCCTAAATTTACAGTGCTTTTTGCGTGGGGAAAATTAAGAGTTGAAGAGACGGATTTGTATGTAGATGATCGAAGCAATTATGGTGATGGGTCTTACTGGTGAGTTGAGTTTTCGAAGAGTATATTTGGAGAAGGAAATTGAACTATGGTGATGGGTCTTTCTGTTAGGGTATGAAATTTTTAAGAAAAGGACATCATAGCTTTAAGGTTTTGGGTTACAGAAATTTGGCAGTTTTGAGTGAATATTGAAGGTTCTTTCTTGTGTTTATTTTGTGTTTGTTTTTCGGTGGTCAAAAATAGAGGCACTGCTGGATATTGTAATAAAAAAAATGATGAGAGGAATTTTCCGGCGACTCACGATTCTCGGGGCCGGTCTTTGTTTGAGAAGATGAAGAAGACAAAGTATCTTTGAAGTGGTTTCTCTTGTAACAAAAAACACGTGTCACAACATGATTGGTGCGTTAAATACACTTGTTGGGAGAATGTGGTCAAACACCGAAGAGGTGTGTCTTAGCGACAGTTTGGACAGGTTGAGTGTGTAAAATGATTCCTGTGGTCAAAAGGAAAGGTTGTTTTTGTCCTTGGCTAGGTTCAAATTTGTAATGCCTAGAGATACAAAGGATCTGTTGGGAGCTGGAATGCAGCAGGTAGTATCAGACCTAAGAAATGGTGGAATATGGTTCTCCATGCATTTGGTGGACTGTATGGCAAGAACAGAATGTTAGGTGTTTTCAAGACAATTCTTGCTCTATGCAGAGAATCAAGACGAAATGCTTTTTTGTCCTTTCTCTTCTGGTGTAAAGAGAATTATGTAGAGGATGTAGGAACTTTTTTTTGAATTTTTGAAGCCTTATAAGATGGAAAAGGCCTTCTGCATTTGTAAATATGAGTATGACAGCCAAGTGCCAATTTGGCACTGATGAATATTCATGTTACCTTTCTCAACAAAAAAAAAAGTGTGTTAGAGGGATTTGGTCCATAGTTCTGGGGGTAAATTATGTATTCTGCCTTTTTTCTATCACCCATATCCTTTCTTATGGAGGGGGCTCCATTCAACTTGACGAGCATGCCTACAAGGCTCCTGCAAATAGACTTCTGTTATCTTGTAAATGGCCAGTTCACTTAAAATAGTCGTACTTCTGTCGTTACTTAGGAAGCTTCACACTAAAACTTCTGTAACAGTGCATTAGGAAGCTACTCTATTCTCTGGGTCAGTTCCTATTTTCCCTCTTTTCATGCATGTCGTTTCTCATTTATTTGTTTAATAAATATTATCTTGAGATGCTGGGGTTCAGCGACGGTGGTTATTAACTTCGTTCTGTAATCTTCCTTTTTTGTGCTTGATAACATCTATTTCTTTTCTCTACTTAAACCAATGCTCATTGTCTTCTTATTTCACTCAATATTTGTCCTCTTTTCATGCATGTCATTTCTTATTTGCTTATCCGTTTATCTTGAGAGGTCGGGCATCAGTGACAATGGTGATTAGCTTTTCTTTTGAAATCTTCCTTCTTTATGCTTTATGACATCTAGTTCTTTTCTCGTTACCCTAATGCTCCTCGATTTATTGTTTCACTCAATTAAGGTGGGATATCTCAGGGGGAGCTCTCAATTCCACCAAGGGGTTTGATTTTGGTAACTCATGAACCCAGTTCTGTCAGCACTACACCAGGTCCTCATATAAGAGGAAGTACTCTGAGAGCCATGTCCGTTGGTGACAAGGAGGTTGATCTTCTTGTCCCGGGTACTGGAAGGTAAACTGATCTGCTTCTTATCCTCTGTTTAGAGCTGACACAAATGCTTTTCCATCATCAGAAGTACGCTGACAACAGTTTTTTCAATAAGCATGCATTTACTTCAGCCTTCTCAAAATTAGTGGACTGTCATCTAACTAAAACACAATTTACAAGCAGTAGGGTTTTCTGAGAGAAGTTGGAACAGAGAAAAGAATGAGAGAAACCCAAACAAATTTCTTAGGAAGAAGATAGAGATAAGCCAGAGAAATTCTTGAGAATATTTATGTTACTTGTCTAGAAATGGAAAAGGTCAGTAATACGAGATAGGGAAAAAATCCACCATGAAAGTTTTAAGTTGCAGTTGAATGTTAGAAACAAGAAGACTGGGAAATGTACAGAGAGAAAGGTGGACAAACGAGTGGAAAAAATACAGGATAATAGCAGGAAGCCAGGAACACAGGGTAGGTTAGGATAAAAAATACGAAGAGCAAGAGGGATGATGGCAAAATGGGGAAAGAAGAGAGAAGACCATATTATAATCTCTGGTTGAGTCAATAAAATAAAAAACCACGCAACAAGAAATTATGGAGGAAGGAGTCGGACCTCAAAACCTTTCTTTGAATTTTTAGTCATTCTATTTGTTCAGGGTAAGTGATGGATAGAAAGAAGAGCAGCAGATGGACCATGTGACTGTCAGTCTTGCTGGCTAGCTTGTACTGCATAGCGGAATTCCCTCTTCAAGGAAACCACCATGTTGGTTGCGCACCATGCTGCATTATGATGTTAAGATTTATCCTATTGATATCATTGATAAAGGGATTATCGTGTGCTTAAAGAAATGTTGCAAAACACCTCAAATTAAATGTAGAAAAAAACGGTTCTATCAAAAAAGTGTAGAAAGGAACGAAAGACGGGCAGGAATGACCAGCTTTTTCCGAGCATGCCATGTTTGGTGTGATCGAGTGAAAAATGCTCAAAAAATGTTCTACTCTTTGTTTTTTTTTATCTTTGAATCCCAAGTGTCCTAGTAAAAATGCACTACATTTTGGTGTGATCGAGTGAAATTTTTTTTACCAAGCATGCCATGTTTTCTCATGGACCTTCATCAGTTTCATTCAGGAAAAAGTAGAACAGCCATTGTCATGTTATTTGCTGTAAAGCTGAATTCACTTAATGTCTAACAGCTTTCAGTTTTTTCAGGTTAAGGGTGCAACTAGGTGTAAACATGCCAGCCCAAGCAAACCAAAAACTCATGCAGGATGAGACAGGTTCAGTACAAGTTGAACTTTTTGAGGTATATGATGTTGTTCTATATCTGGGAATAATTGATATACTGCAGGAATACAACATGAAAAAGAAATTGGAGCATACCTACAAATCGTTGCAATTTGATCCCATGTCGGTCTCTGTAATTGAACCCAAGCTTTACTCGAAACGTTTCATCAATTTCTTGGAGAAAGTGTTCCCTGTTGAGACATGAAAACTCTTTTAACTTGCAAATATTTCTTCTCTGTCCTGCTGAGGCCCTCTGGTTTCTTGGTTAGAGCTAGATGGAAAACAAGCTTTTCATGATTCATTGAAGAGCATTTTTATCACTACTCAAAAGTGTTTTATTCCATTCCACTTAATGTACTACATAGTTTTTCTGTACAGACCGAGCTGTTAAACGGGCTGGGTAGGCCCGGTTCTGGACTGGTCCAGACCGGTAGAACCCGGAACCGGCCCGCCCCGGTAAGGGGAGGTTGGGCTGGGTTGGGTGTTTGGCGGGGGGGGGGGGGGGGGGGGTTTGGACGGTTTAAAATTTGAAACGGGTTAACGGGACCGTTTAAACCCGTTGGATGAATAGTACTATTGAACCGGTTAAGCGGCCCGGCCCGGCCCAGAATGTGAGTAAAACATGAATATACCATGAATATACTCTAAATATACCATAAATATACTACGAATATACTAATTAACATTATTTGAAATTGTTGGAATTTAATATATAGTGTATATATTTAGGGTATAAAACTATAAATGCTCAAATCATAGAATATGATGGTAACGTATTATTTTTAAAATATGTTATATATATGTTATTTTAAGATTTTAAGACACATTGTGTTTTTTTAAATTATTAGGCGTATTTATGCTTAATGTTTTAGTTTGTTAGATTAATAAATAATTTGAACTTTTGAAGTATTATTAATTTATTATGCATGAAAATTTAGTTTACTATTTATTTGTTAATTTACTTTTTAAATGCAAACTTCAATTTTGTAATTTTAAAATAAATGTAGCACTTGTAACTTATAAGTGCAAATTTTTCTCATCTTCCTTGTATTATTTATGTTAGTACTTTTTATTAATATAACTTACAATATTTATATAAAATTTCAAAAAAAATTAAAATTACACTAAACCCGGCCCGGCCCGCCCCCTCAACCCGTAACCCTTATGGTTCAATTTTTATCCGTTATAACCCGAACCCGTGAAATCCGTTAAGGTTCAACCCGGAATTGAAAGGGGTCAAATTTTTTTTTTAACCGGCCAGGCCCGGCCTACATGTTAGACACCTTTGAGTGGCACCTAACAGTTTTGTAGCTAAAGAAGTCTTCTGTTTTAATTTTTCTAAAAGATTTGAGCTTTGAGCTTCAAATCTTCCAGTTTCGTTATGGATGATAGATTCTAATTTACTCTATTTCAAACGAAGAGCGTTCCCTTGATTTTGTCAAGTGAAGATATGATTAGGGTTCTAACAGAACATTTATTATTTTGGCCCCTGTCGAAAATTATCTGTTTTGATAGGATAGTGACAATATTGTATGGGCTAAAAAATGTCTTTGAGATGGGTCAGCCGCATCAGTACTGTTATAGCCTTCATCAACCGCTACGTGCTATCGGTGAGCTTCCCACAAAGATCGACCTCAGGGCTAAGTAGCCTCAAAGTAAGGAAAAATGCGGTCGAAGAGTTACCATAGTTCAAGGTTGAGGTTAAGCATTTTAGATAGAATTATAACGGCTAGTTCTAAGATGAGATATTCATTTGTAAAAAAGATACTTTGACTTTATAAAGAGAATCTGGTCATATTGCAAGCATACAAAAATAACTTTTTTATTAATATTCTTGTCAAGCATTTTCATCGGATCCTAGAACAACCTAAGTATTCAATGTTTATCAATTGTTATTGTCAAAAAGGATATCCATTCGATAGCGTTCATGAGGTTGCTAGGGAAGTCACATGTTACTTTAACGCTCCCTCCTTGGTTACCAGCCATGTAAGTTTTCGTACGTGCAAAGAAAGAGAAAGATCTTAAGGTTTGTAATGTTAGTGACTCACGTTAGTTGTAGATCTAAAAGAAACTAAAAAATTAACTAAGAATCTCTCCAGAGCGGCGTCAAACCGTTTGACAAAAATGTAGATATTGGTTCAACCAACGAGATTTATATGAAGAAAGAGTTACTCTTAGTTAAAAATAATATCTGAAAGATAAAGCTGCCGGTGTTAAGATAAAACAACTAATATATTTTGTCTAGATGGTAATGAATACAAGTAATGATAATAACATTCAATGATCCAAAAAGATGAAATATGACACTAAATAGTAATAAATGACATTTAAGTAAATAAAATATTTGAATCACTCGAAAAAAGGTGAGATCAGTGGATATTCTTTCTGATAGTGATGAATAATTGATAAGCCTTTGAACACTTAGGTTGTTCTTGGATCTGGTAAAATAATGGACTAGAATCCTAGTAAAAAGGTTTTTGTATGTTTCAATAGGACCAAATTCAATCTATAAATTCAAAGTGTCTTTTTTACAAATGAATAACTAGCCGTTATAATTTTATCTTAGATGCTCGACCTCGACCTTGAACTATGGTGACTCTTTATAACTAGCCGTTATAATTCTATCTTAGATGCTTGACCTCGACCTTGAACTATGGTGACTCTTCGACCGCATATTTCCTTGCTTTGAGGCTATTTCACCTCGAGGTCGATCTTTGTGGGAACCTCACCGATAGCACGTGGCGGTCGATGAAGGCTATAACAGTAATGAGGCTTGCCCATATCAAAGACATTTTGTAGCCGACTAGCAGAAAAGAAAACATAAGAAGAGAAAAGGTATGCAAACTGATACGAACTCTTACGAGAAGGGTTCCAAGCCTCAGGGAAGCCTGCACCAGTGGACAATACATCTTCGGTCCTAAAAAAGAAATAGTCAAGCCAGAAATGCCGACTAGCCTTATCATCCATCTTCACCACCAAACATTTTTTCCCCGCGGTGGCGAAGATTCAAAAAAGTCCCTCGATAGAATTAAGGGGCGAAGAGATGGAATAAGGTAGGTACTGTTATATCGACATCGGCGAATCGACGAACTTTGGCAACACTATTACCACTTTAAAGATATAAGGGGCAAGCTGCGCCGGGCATACGCTGTAGTAGCGGCATAACTCTTCTATCAACGACGGTAAATGGAACGAATATTATATTAAGAACGCATATGCGCAAAGGGAACAGAAGGCGGGACGATGAACCAGGATCTCAGCGTCGCCCGCAGGGATCAAGTACACATGACCAGGTAGGCCGAGTCTAGCCTTGAGTTCGATTAATCGCTCAACCATCATCGTGGAAATAAACCTCTCTGTCACCACTTCTGGCTCCTCTTGGAAGTTGGGTTTAGCACCGGGACATCGAGGTACGATTTCCTCTACAGTAGGTAGGTTTTCCTCCTCAGCGGCAGTTCCGCCATCTTTCCCGTGGTTGGGGAAAATGATGTCTAGAGGAATAGAGTGGTATTCCATATGGATATCTGATGATATGTCAGACATTGTTGTGAAAAAGTATAGGGAAGCAAAGAAAACAACATCGAAGTGAAAGGATTCTGCGAATAAGGTGAAGAAGAAGCCCCGCTTATGAAGTAGAAGGGGTTTGGAAAAGTTTCACACCCCCTATTTATAAGACTTGGGGGCACCAAAATCGAAACTTATAACTACCTTTTCTATTTTATAGAAAATTTATATTTATTTTATACCCTATCATTGAGGCGTGATACGCCATCTAAATTCTTTCTCTCTTTCTTCATTCTCTTTCTATCAGCAAGATTTCCAATCCTCTCTCTTATCCTTCAAATTTCTCTCCCTTTTCCATCAAGGCAACCGTCATAGACACCATTTTTTATGGTGATGGTGGACTTTCTAAAGAGAAGAGAATAGATCTGAAGTGAAGATGGAGTAGGCGAACAGATCTAGCCATGACTACGGATTGAGCTTTTGAAAATCCAAAGCATAGTTGTCGGAGAAGATTTGAGGGCCGGGTTTTTGTTCGTCTCCATTTTAAGTTTTAATACAATGTATATAATATTTTGCTTGGCTGGAAACACCATCCCCGGCGAACTTTCTTCTCTTCTTTGCTATTGAGTCACGTAAAATGATACAAATACACTCAAATACATTATATTTTGTATAAATACATTATATTTTCACCTATATTTTATATTTATGTATTCTGAAGGTCTACATTTTTTAATACAATCGAATATCATTATTTTTGTCATTTTTTGTTTTAAATACAGTCGAATTGAATATGGTGAATTGAATACGGTAAATTAAATACAATGTATAATAGTGAATAATGAATATCACTGAATTGATTATAATGTATATAATATTGAATAGAACAATATAGACCCTATTTCTTAAGTTTTTATTATTTGAGTACATTCGAATTCAATATAGTGAAATTGAATACAATTCAATATTGCGCTTTCTGTTATTAAACACTCGTAATCACTATTTTAGGCAGATTACCTTACTGTATTTATAAATATATTCGTGCAAATACATGCAATACATAATTAAACAGATGTAATTCCTATTTTCACGCGGATTACCTCACTATATTTATAAATACAGTCATGAGAGTACATGAAATACAGAATTTAATAGCTGTAATCCCTATTTTTAGGCAGATTACATCACAACATTTATAGATATGGTCACGCAAATACATGAAATACAGTACATTAGTGACGAAATTTTATAGAATTGATTTTATTGAGTTAAATTAGGAATGGTACAGGCTAATTGATCCTCTTTCCGTTATTAAACAATTGGATTCCCTACTTATTAGGCGAATTTCGCGACTGTATTCATGAACACAATAGTGAAAATACAGTTCGGTAGCAACGAAATATTAGTTATAGGAAGTAAATACGTATATGGTAGTTATAGGAAGTTAATAGCTACTAAACTACATTATTTTCTAAAAATTCTATAGTAGTTACAGTCGATGGACGCTAGCTAAGAAGCTTGACGCACCACCAGCCAGGGTGCTAATTGCCAATAATATAATTGTTCCTACGGGCCGGTCTAGTTAAATATGGGCAAGTCGAAAATGAGTAATGCAAATATGAATAAAATATTTGATTTGACGCATATTTAATATGGATTGAAAATGGGCTAACCAGTAGATAATATTGTTATCGATATTATTCATGGATTCTTGATATTGATCACTTTTAGGAGAATTTTTTGTCTCCCAAACTTAAGGTACCCCAATTTAAGTCTTTGCAAATATAAGAGTTAAAATTATTATTTATTTATTTTTTAAGTGGATAATATTGGTTCACATTTGATCCATTTTTAAAAAGTTTATTATTCCATCTATTTCTTAGTGAATATTTGAATGGCTAACTATTTTTTTGTTATCTATTTTGTCACCGCTACTCATGTCACGACCCATTTTCTGAATAAGCCGTGACTGGCACCCGATCACAAAACTTGACTGAGCGGTTTATCTGCATTTATCAGAATTATTATAACTTCAGAATTTATATGCAGCAAGGCAATTCTTTAACCAAATACTTTTAATTAATTTGAATATCTAAAATAACCAACTCCAAAACTTTGTTCATACTAACTACTGAAATACTGGTAAGTTATTATCAAACATCTGAATCTTAACTAACCGACTGTGTCTATAAAGCCTCTACTGATAAACTGACGCACATCTCAGAACATGAGATTTTCTGGCCAGTTCTTCAAGTAAACAAAGAAATAGCTAAATAATGACGACTCAAAGGAATACTCCACGAACAAAAGTGGAGATCACCAATAGCACTGAAAATGAGGGAAGTCCTAGCTTGTAGCCTACTCACTTGCAAAACATTATCCTACATTGTACCGCAGACCAAAGCAAGTTCCCAAAAGATAACGTTAGTACCATCCATTGTACTCATTAAGTCTCAACGACAGGGAACAGAACTTTAATAAAATATACATTACAAGGAAAAATTCTAAATGCACGGAAAACATAGAGTTTCTAAGAAAAATTCTAAAATAATTGCATAATAACAGTTTATGAATATTCTAAAAGAAATTCTTTTCTTTTTCTTTCTTATAAAAAAAATACTTCACTTTTATGCTTCAGGAGTTCCAACTATCCTAACTTATTTCTGTCTTAGTCACCATGTGGTCGGCACATGTTCGAACACAACCTGATCGAATAGGCTCAATCCAGAAGATGCCACTCGCTTCATGGTTCTCAGCGGTTGTGTATGATACCTTATCCTGGCTAGGAAAATTCTTAGCAACGAAACCATCGGCTTGTGTGCTCCCTACTTTGGCACAAGTAGTTTCAGGAAGTCAACGCCTTGATCAGGATCCTCGGCCTGGACGATGACCCCTTCTCAGAATAGAGGATACTCCCAAAAATATATTAATAATAAATTATTCTATGTGACCTCGCTAGGATCTGAATCAACTTCACCATTCAAGTCTAAATCTTTTCTGGAATAACCTATACATACTCATACTGGTATCCTTAAATGTAAAGCATGGCATAAACATGAAATAAACACTTAAAAATATTTCTACAGATTCTTGCTTCTTCATGAATTTTCAACATGAAAATGGCATATAAGAATAATAGAAAATCTTAAAATTTATGCACATATGTCAGAATAAATCATCTAAACTTTATCTAGAACAATTCTAAGTTAATAGATATTCACTAGCTTAAATTAAGTACATATTAACTCTTTAAGCAGTTCATCAAACACCTTGAGTGCATATTTTTGTGAGTTAAGCCACTTTAGTAAAGGGTTATATCAACTCACCTCAATTTCTCCTTTCAAGCAACAACGTAAGTTCCAGTTCTTGTAATCAACTTAACGATCAAATACTACAACATAAATCACCATAAATATCCAAATTTTCCAAAGTATTATTTTTTTCTCAACTCTAAGAACTTTAGATTCAACTTCTAAATTTCTAAGTCTTGGGGTGAGGTCTTGTTCTAATAATTCTATACTATTCCTAACAATCTTAACTCGTTATAGCAATCCAAAAAAAAGTGACGAATTTATCTAGTAACACTAAAAACCTAACTTGTACTTGATGGGTGCTCTTGAGATTTTGTAAAATTTCCCTATAAATTCACCCTTTAGGGTATTAGATTCTAGCGTATAATAATGTTATAGCTTACAATCACATAAAAAGTGTTACCTCGGTTGTGGCCTAAAGAACGTCATGGGGAATAGCTCTCACAATGGCCTACACACTGCCTTGTTCTTTCTTGCTCCTTGAAAATTAATTTTTGTTGTTGTTTTGAATTCTTTGAAACTCTTTCTCTGCCCTTGACCTCTCGTTCTTCTCCTTTTTCTTTCAACGGATGCTTCTATGGGATTTAGGCCCAATTCTTAAGTGCCTTGGTATTTTTTTTTTGACTTAACAAGTATTTAATGATACTTATTTTTAATAATTAATAATATTAAAATTATTAATATTTTTCTATTTGTATATTCAATTATTTATAAATAGAGAAGTAACTCAAAAGTCAATCACAAAGATTTAAGTACATAATAGAAGTATAATTCTTTTTGTTTTGTGCACTCAAGATAAGATAAAAAATAAAAAATTAAATTTTATATTGAGTGTATCTTGAAACTTTTATAGATTTGTAGAATGTTACAATTTTCCTTCCTTAAAAACATTAGTTCTCGAATGTTGCTAGGGACTTATTCTTAAGCCAACAATCATTCCTTAAGTCCTTGAACTTCTTAAGTTTTCTCAGCACTACTCACTTTCCCAAAGGACTCAAAATTTTGGCTAACTCCCTAAATTTTCAAAGATTTCGGCAAAGTCTCCTCTATAAATTGGACTATCCAAAAAAGTATCTATGTCACCAATACCACAATTATACCAACAACAACCAAATATACTATAATAGACCACTCATAGGCACCATCCACAGCTCATAAACTACTTACTCACACTCCGGTAAGGAGGCACCACAATAACCAACCAAAATCTAAAGCATCACACTTCAGCAAAAAGTAGATTACTTCAATGAATTAAGTGTACTTTGGCATGCTATTAAATTATTTAATAACTAAATATACTCTGATCTAAACTAAATTGCTTCAACCACATAGTGTAATCTAGCAAGGGCATAAATACATGCTAGCTTGTACTTAATAAGTGAAATATAAATGTCAAGCCAAACCTAGGTTCACATACCTTGTTACTCAAATAAATAAGGATACTTAATTATTCCTCATATCTTCCTCAACCTCCCACGTAGCTTCTTTTGAATCATGATTACTCCACAAAACTTTTACCGATGCTAAATCTTTTGTTCTCAACTTTCTTACTTGCCTATTGAGAATTCCTATATGCACCTCTTCATAAGTCAAGCCTTCATTAATTTCTATATCGACAGGTATTATATGCGACTCATCATGAATGTACTTCCTAAGAATAGACATATGAAAGACATGATGAAAAGAGGATAGCTCAACCGGCAAAGCTAGTTCATAAGCCATTTTTTCTTTCTTTTCTATAATATCATAAGGTCCAATAAACCTAGGACTAAGTTTCCTTTATTACCAAACCTCATAACTCCTTTCATTGGTAAAACTTTTAAAAATACCTAACCAACCATGAACTCTATGTCACGATGCCTCTTGTCAGAATAGGAATTTTAATTTGACGGCTCTGAGCCGCTTTAAGTTTTTCTCTGATTAGATAGAATTTCTCTAAGGCCTCACAACCAAACTCTGGACCAATTAACGACACCTCTGCTGGCTCAAACCAACCCACTGGAGACCTACATCTTCACCCATACAATGCTTCATAAAGAGCCATACCAATGCTGGCCTGATAGTTGTTATAGTAAGAAAATTCTATAAGTGGCAAGTGATCATTCCAATTACCTACAAAATACTCGAACATATCTTCGAGAGTCTGAATGGTTCTTTCTTTCTAACTATAGATCTATGGATGGAAAGCAGTGCTCAAATTGATCTTGGTACCTAATCTTTTTCTGAATTCTTGCCAAAAATATGCCATGAACTGAGGGCCTCTATTAGATATGGTTGAAACTAGAGTACCATGCAATCTGACTATTTCTTTGATGTACAAGTGCGCATAATGCTCCGTAGAATTTTTTGTTGTCTTTACTGGTAGGAAATATGTGTATTTTGTGAGCCGTTCTACAATAACCCAAATTGAATCATGCTTACGGTATGTGCGAGGCAGACCTACTACGTACGAAATATTAATCATCTCTCCTTTCTACTGTGGTATCTCTATATTCAGAGCTAGGACACCATGCCTCTAATGCTCGGCTTTGACTTGATGGCAATTCAAATATTTGGCCACATGATTTGCTGCTTGCTTCTTTATGCCTTTCCTCTAATACAACTCTTTTAAGTCCAGTTACATTTTGGTAGCACCTGGGTAGATAGAGTACCTCGAGCTGTGTGATTCTTCCATTATGGCCTTCCTAAGACCATCTACATCATGCACACATAACCGATCATTCAACTTCAAAATTCTATCACTTCCTAGAGTGAAAGTAGTGATTTCTTTGTTTCTGAATCCTTCTTTTAACTTCACTAATTATGGATTCTTCGTCTTGCTTAGGCTTAACATGCACAACAAGAGAGGATTGCGCTAAGGCATAAGCAGTTATACCTCCTTCTTCGATATCATCCAATCTAATTACATAATTTGCCAGCTTTTGAATTTCTCGACCCAAAGATTGCCTTTGTACTGCAAGTTGGGACAAGACACCCATTGACTTCCTACTAAGTACATATGTTACCACATTAGCTTTGCCCGGGGTATAAAGGATATTGATATCATAATCCTTCAATAGCTCGAGCCACCTTCGTTGTCTCAAATTAACTCTTTCTGCTTGAAAATGTACTTGAGGCTTTTGTGATTTGTAAACACTTCAGAATGCTTGCCATAAAGTTAGTGTCTCCATATCTTTAATGCAAACACCACTGCTGCAAGCTCCAAGTCATGTGTGGGTAGTCTTCTCGTGATTCTTTATCTGTCGTGAAGCATAAGCAATAAATTTTCTATCTTTCATAAGAACACAACCAAGACCATCTCTGGAGGCATCACAATACGCCGTGAACCTACCCGAACCTGTCGGCAAGGTTAACATGGGTGCAATGGTCAACCTCTTATTCAACTCTTGAAAACTCTACTCATAAGAGTCTAACCACTGGAACTTAACTGCTTTCTGAGTCAATTTAGTTAATGGAGCTGCAAGTAAGGAATATCCCTCTACAAACCTTCTAAAGTAGCCAGCTAACCCGAAGAAACTCCTAATTTTGGTTGGCATTGTTGGCCTTGTCCATTTCTTGACTGCTTCTGTCTTCTGAGGGTCTATTTTTATGCTTTCGCTAGATACCACTTGGCCTAAGAATGCCACTAACTGCAACTAGAACTGATATTTTGAAAACTTTGCATAAAGCGAATTCTCCTTCAAGGTTTGCAAGGCTATGTTGAGGTGTTCTGCATAGAGTATACCGGAATATTGCCGATAAACACGATAAAAAAGGTATCAAGAAATGGATTGAAAACACTGTTCATGAGGTCCATGAATGCATCTGGAGCATTTTTCAACCCGAATGACATTACTAGAAATCATAGTGCCCGTAGCGAGTTCTAAAGTCTATTTTAGATATATCCTCTTATCTGCTTATCAATTGATGGTACCCGGACTTCAAGTCTATGTTTAAAAAGTACTTTGCACCCTGAAGTTAATCGAATAAATCATTAATTCTTGGCAATGGGTACTTGTTCTTAATGGTAACTTTATTCAACTGATGGTAGTCGACGCACATTCTGAGAGACCCATCTTTCTTCTTGACAAATATGACCGGGGCACCCCATGGTGAAACACTTGGCCTGATGAAGCCCTTTTCATGAAGGTTTTCAACTATTCCCCAACTCATTAAGTTCTACTATAGCCATCCTGTAAGGAGGTATGGATATGGGTTGAGTGCATGGCATGAGATCGATGGCAAAGTCTATGATTTTCTCGGGAGGAAGTCCGAGAAGGTCACACGGGAAAACTTTTGAAAATTCTCTAACAATTGGCACAGACTGAAGAGTTGGTGGCTGATTCTGGATTAATGATGTGAGCCAAATAGGCGAGACACCCCTTACCTATCATTCGTTGTGCCTTAAGGTAAGAAATAAACTTATCTTGAGTGATGTTGAACTACCCTTCCACTCTAAGAATTTTTCATTTGGAAATTGGAATGCTATCTTGTCACGGCAATCTAACATGGCATAGCAGGAAGACAATCAATTTATACCCATGATCATATTGAAATCCACCATTTCTAACTCTATGAGATCTGCCTCGGTGTTGCAACCTTGGATTGAAACTATACAACCTCTATAGACTCCAGACTTGAATCCAGGACCTAACGGTCATGAAGGGAGGTACTTTACCAACTGAGCACGCCTTACAAGATAATATGTTTGTGTCAAGAGAGAATTCCAAAGAGATGCAATACGAGCATTTAGCATCATTACGATTACTTATAATGTGGTATTCTCCAACCAAGTTCACCATTTTCTTTCAAGTTCTCCTCACGAAGTATCTTACTTCAATTGAGTTCAAAAATGGTAAGAAAAGTGAAAGCAAGTTTTAAGACAAGCAGAAACAAGTTTTAGCTCCATTTCATTTTATGTGACAATATTTCTTCTTTTTTCTTTGTCTACTTGAAAAATTGACACATTTTAACAATCAATTAGAAGATCTTAATTATAAAATTACTTTTGGTATGCCATATAATAAACAAGATAAAGGGAGTGATAGGTTACACCAAGAAAAAGAAAGAGAAAAATTGTAAGTTTACTAACAGAAGTGGTTGAATTCTATATGGATCACGCTTAATGAAGCTTACTAAACTCATTATAGATATGTAAAACATATTTTAAAATCAAGAATTCAAGATAGTTTGCATAGTTTTACTCACATATATTAACATTATTACAGAGGAAATTATTACTAAAGCAGTTTCATAATTGTATATTTGTATTTAGAAAATTAAGTTCATATGTAGAATTAATTATAAGGTAACACATCATGACACGTGTACTGATCAAAGGATGACCGTTGGCAAAGAATAGTTGAAGAGGCACGAGCTTCAACAGATACGGACAGAGATCCAAGAAAATCAGAAAGGATATATGCTCGAGCCTCTTAATATTTGGAAGTCGAATCAGGAGAATGAACTTGGATAGCAAAAAGCGGTATAGATATGTATTATCGATAATTAATGGGCATTAATTATGGAAAATATTATGAAATCTGTATTGAATCAATTTATGATTACCAATTATAACGTTAAATTAAATATCATTAATAGTCTATTATTGCTCTATTATAAGAGAAACAAAATGTATTACTTAGAGATAACTATAAAAGGCGAAGATTGAACATTTGTAAAAACATGAAATGCTATTGGAATATACTGATTTACTTTGCTTTATATTCAACTGTTATTTATATCAATTATTCATATTTCTATTTGATTATCAGTAACCCGAGTTCTTCTAAAATAAGCTTTGACCTTAATCCCAATTTTGGTTAAACAAATTGGTTCCTTTACCGGGAATATGATAATCCTTTGCTTTCCTAATCAATTCTTTCATAAAAAACAACCATGTCGAATATCAACTACAATAACCAAGACAATTTACTACTCCAAGATCCGCAACATCAAGTGAATGATGTAGATGACAGGACTCCACCTCCTCCGCCGCATGATTCTTAGCGACAGTCATTAGAGGGGACTCCAGACAGTTTTGAATCAAATAACAGAGTTGCGAACCAAAACGGATCTAAAGTAAATCAAAATGATAGTCGCGAACGAACAAGCACTTGGTGATGTTCTGAAGAAATTAATTGCTCAACAAGTCAATAATGCTCTCCGGAATTTTACCAGCCAGTTACTGGTTGCCCCGCTAACATCAACTTCGAATAAAAATACTTTGGAAAACTCACGTTCTGGGCTCGTTAATTCAGGCAAGGGTGGAACTCCCAGAGAGTCTCGTGATGGTGAACCAGGTAACACCGTTAATTCTAATTTAAAAAATTTAGTATTAACCTTGCAGAAATAGCTCAAGGAGAAAAGCGATCACATAGAGCAAATACATGGAGTACCGCCTGTAATCAAGATAATAGATATGGATAAATATTCACAACAACCTTAGAAGCCCAGTGCTGCTCCTCTCCCGATTCCGAAGAAATTTAAGATACCAGATATCGCAAAATATGATGGCACAACTGATCCACGAGACCACGTGACTGCATTTACAACTGGCGTAAAGGGCAATGATTTAACCAAACAAGAAATTGAACCAGTGCTGGTCAAAAAAATTCGGTGAAACACTCACTAAGGGAGCATTAACATGGTATTCTCTTTTGCCCGAAGATTCTATAAATTCTTTTACTAAGCTTGCATATTCATTTATCAAATCACACTCGAGAGCTCAAAAAGTTGAAAAAATAATGGAGGATATTTTCAAAATAAAGCAAGGATACTCGGAGCTGCTCTGAGAATTTGTAGACAAATTTCAGCATGAAAGGAAACCCTAAACGAGAATAGTTCAGAGGCCACGAGAAGACTCAAGGAAAGCCTACGAAAATTTCCAGCAACAACTTGGAATGACGTTTACAACATATACAGCCCGAAGCTACATATAGAAGAGGATATTATTACTCAGTTTCAAAAAGAGGAGAAGGTAAGTTCAATGCGTGCTGGAACTGAAAAAGGTCCGGTAAAAATGGATACGAGCCTTATATGGGACCAGCAGGAAGAGACTCATGCTCAAAATAGGATAACTCAAGGTATGATCATAGGCGAAGAGACAGAGAATCAGGATCATCATCAAGGTTCGGGAAAGAACAAAATGCACGAGAAATGGGTAGTGATGATAGAAGCTCTAAGGCGAAGATCGTCGATTACAGTTTTAATATAAGCACATTCAAATTGGTGGCTATTTTGAGGAGCATGGGTGACAAGGTACACTTTCCAAAAGAAATGAGATCAAGCCCAAACCGACGAAATCCTGATCATTGGTGCGAGTTTGACTAAGACCATGGTCACAAAACGGCGGATTGTAGATTGCTGCAGGGTGAAGTTGACCATTTGTTAAAGCAAGGGTATCTTACTGAATTGTTTAGAGAAAAAGGTAAACAAGCATATAAGAAGAACATGCAGGAGTCCCCGAAACCTCCTTCACCAAAAAAGGCCATTAACGTTATAAACGGGGGATAAGAAATTAATGGTGTGACGTACACGACAACCAAGAGAGTTTCAAAGGTCATAGTTACACACGGGAAGTGGATTCGTCATGTTTTGGAAGAAGAAAGTATTACATTTGATGATGCAGATACGGATGGCGTGCTAACTCTACACAATAATGCACTAGTAATATCTCTACTTGTACAGGACACTAACATGAAATGAGTTTTGAATTATCTAGGTAGCTCCATGAACATTATTTTGCTAAGAGTATTAAATGAGATGCAAGCTGAAGATAAGCTAGTACCTAAGGCGCATACTTTATTTGGCTTTGACAATTCAAGCATCGTGACATAATGGGAGGTAGTACTTATAACATTCACAGAGGGAGTTGTCAAAGATACGAAATTTTAGGTAGTAGAGATGGATATGGCTTACAATATGATTCTCGGGAGACCGTGGATTCATGAAATGGATGATGTACCATCTACTTTACATCAAGTCATTAAATTCCCATCACAATGGGGAATACGTCAAATCCGTAGTGATCAACAGGCAGTTAGGAGCATCAACTCCATAGCAGATTCAAGCACAAAAAATGAAGAAAAATAGCAATTAAAGAGTCCAGTTGAGGATGCTACAACACAAGCCTCAATTGAACATGGGCGAATGGATGTGGACTGAAGGCCGATTCCATCCAAGAACCGAAAGAAAATAAAAATATCAAAACGACGATTAAAGAGTTGGAGGCTATAGAATTATTCATCAATGGTCTGAAAGGAAAGTCTACATTGGGGCCAACTTAAGCCACGAAATGAAAGGTAAATTGACTGAATTTTTAAAAACTAACATGGATTGTTTTTCTTTGCCCCACTCTGATATGACAGGAATACCTTCGGAAGTAATGAATCACAAGTTAAATGAAGATCCATCATATGCACTTATCAAACAAAAGAAAAGAAAGCAGGGGCCGTGCAAAAATCAGGTGATTCAAGATGAGGTGCAAAAACTTTTAAAAATTGGGTCTATCCGTGAGGTAAAGTATCCTAATTGGTTAGCTAATAGTGTAGTAGTACCAAAGAATAATGGTAAATGGCGAGTTTGTGTAGATTTCACTAACCTGAACAAAGCTTGTCCTAAAGATTCTTTTCCGTTACCATGTATAGATAAGCTAATTGATGTTACTGCAGGACATGAATTGTTAAGATATTTATATGCATATTCAGGGTATAATAAAATCAAAATGGATCCCCTAGATAAGGAAAAAACTTCATTTACAACAGATACGGGGACTTACTATTACAAAGTAATGCCATTTGGCCTCAACAACGCTGGTGTAACATACCAAAGGTTGGTGACCAAAAAGTTCCCAGAACGTTTAGGGAAAACCAAGGAAGTCTACATAGATAATATGCTAGTCAAATCCCAACAATCAGGGAATCATATACAGCACATGTCTGATATATTTTAGATTCCCCCTAAATTCAGTATGAAGCTAAATCTCGAAAAATGTGCATTTGGCATTTCGTCAGGTAAGTTTTTGTATTTTCTTATTTTTAACCGTGACATTAAAGTTAATCCCGCACAGATTAAAGATATTAAGAAAATTCCTGATATGCTTACAAGTAATAAAGAGGAATAGAGACTGACGGGAAGAATTGCAGCCTTAGGAAGATTTATTTCCAAGTAATCAGAAAAATTCTTTAAGTTCTTTTCAGCTCTTAAAAAAAGCAAGATCATTTCAAATGGTCTGAGGAATGTCAACAAGCACTCAAAAACATAAAAGTATACTTGTCAAATCCACCGTTTCTCGCAAATCCAAAAGTTGGGGAAAGGTTGCTTATTTACCTTGTTGTTTCAGAAGTAGCGGTGAGTACTGTTTTGGTTCGTGAAGACCAATGTAAACAGTCTCCAATTTATTATGTTAGCAAGTCATTATTAGATGTGGAGACACAGTATCCTCAGCTAGAAAAACTTGCAGTTGCATTAATCATGCCTTCTAGGAAGCTAAGGCCTTATTTTCAATGCCAGCCTATCTCCGTAGTGACTACTCATACACAGTGTAATATACTACACAAACATGAGTTATCAGGTAGGTTAGCCAAGTGGGCCATAGAATTGAATGAATATGACATTACATACCAACCTAGAACTGCAATAAAGTCACAGGTGTTAGCAGATTTTTTAGCTGATTTTAGTCAAAGGATACAATTAGAAGCAGAAAAAGAACTACAAGTTTTCAACGGGTCTAATCCAGGAACTTGGACCTTATTTACTGATGGCTCATCGAATGTGAAGTGGGCAGGTCTAGGAATATTTTAGTACCACCTACGGGTGAAATCATACGACAAGCCATAAAATGTCATCCTATAACTAACAATGAAGTAGAGTATGAAGTTGTGATTACATGTTTAGAACTGGCAAGTGAGCTTGGCATAGAGCAGGTCATAATCAAAAGCGATTCGCAGCTCGTAGTCAACCAAATGTTGGGGACTTGTTCAGCTAGGGAGGCAAGAATGCAACAGTAACTGGAGAAGACGCGTGATCTAGTTAGGCAATTCCAAACTTGGAAAATTGTGCAGATACCACGAGAGGAAAATGACGAGGCATACGCCCTAGCTAATCTTGCATCTGTATCGGAAGTGACAAATGATGAAAATGCTTATGTATACATCTATTCCATTCAGTACTGGATCAAGATTAGAGCAGGCTATTATTGGCCCAAAATGGAAGAAGAAGTGAAAAATTTGTGGCTGAATGTGATAAGTGCCAAAGAACGGTAAAAATATGCATAGACCTGTAGAGTTGTTACATTCGGTCATTGCACCATGACCTTTTATGAAGTGGGGGATGGATATCGTGGGTCCACTACCACAAGCAAAAGTCAAGGTAAAATTTCTGCTAGTACTCACTGATTACTGTGCTAAAAGGGTAGAACCAGGTGCTTTTAAACATGTACGAGGAAAAGAGGTCAGAGATTTCATTTGGCAAAATATCATATGTCGATTCGACGTACCAAAGGAAATCGTATGTGATAACGACCCGTAATTTATAGGCGCACAAATCACAGAATTTTTTCAAAGTTGGCAGATCAAAAGGATTACCTCAACGCCTTACCATTCGGTGGGTAATAGAAAAGCTGAATCGACGAATAAAGTCATTATCCACAATTTGAACAAACAATTGGAGGAATCCATAGACAATTGGCCAGAGGTGTTACCTGGTGTATTATGGGCTTACCGCATAACATCAAAAATAAGTACGGGTGAGTCTCACTTGTATACGGAGTTGAAGTCTTGATTCCAGTTGAGATAGGGTAGCCAAGCACGAGATATACACAAGCGAATGAGGAATCCAATGAAGACGAAATGCAAATAAACCTAGATTTATTTGAAAAAAGAAAGGAAGCTGCATTAATAAGAATGACAGCACAAAAATAAGTTATGGAAAGATATTATAATCGAAAAGCTCACCTAAGATACTTCAAGATTGGGGACTTTTTACTCAAAAATGTTTTCAATCCACGATAGCGGCTAATTCGGGAAAGTTAAGTACAACTTGAGAAGGACCTTATAAGATTCACGGTATTGTAGGAAAGGGAGCATATGAGCTGGAAATAATGGATGGCAACATTTTACCTTCACATTAGAATGTTGTTTATTTGAAGAGATACTATTTATAAGGAAAAGATATACATAGGACATATGTATAAAGAAGGCAAAGAAGACTGAGAATAGTCAAAGTTCAAGTCGAAGCCCGAAAGTCTATTCATTGAATGAATCAAGTGCAGAGCAAAGTTACGAGCACTAACATAAAGTCAATAAAAACCTTATGATATCTAAGTTAAAGGCAATGTATAGAAATGGGTTATAAAGAAAAACCTTGGAATTTTATTTCCTTTTTTGAAATCTGTTTTAAAGACAATAGTTACGAAAAAGTTATAGAAGTTATTTAAATGCATGTAAGATGTTATTTAAACTTGACAAAGTTCAAATGAAAACTTTATCAAAGTTATTTTAAGAAACATGTGTGTTCCTATTTCTTTTATCGTACATTTACACCATTATGAAGTTGAGACGTCTTTTTAATTAAGTGTCGAATATAAAAGGGCCCTCTTTTATAAAATTCATGTCTGATTCGAACATTCATGAAGTTAATAAAGTATATTATAAAACAAAAATGCAAAAAAGGATAAAACATAAACCCATGAATTAACTAACAAGTCCTTAAGTATAAAGGCAAGAACGCGCAAAACAGAAGCTTATAATCACTAAGTTAAAATAGGAAACTTCTTAATATTGAAAAGTTTAGACTAAGTATGAACTTAGTCATAAAATATTTGTCATTTATACAAAAGGCCCCGAAAAGGTCTGGGAACTTGTCATTTTCAAAAACTAAGCCTCCAAATGGGACCGGGGGTTATAACCACATTCCACCAAAAGAAAAAAAAAGAGAAGTAACATGTCATAAACTTTTCACTAAGGGGCAAACAGGGTCACTAGCAGCAGAAGGTTCGAGTTCTCTTGAAGGAGTTGGAACATTCACCATAGCGATATCATCTTCAATGTGCTCAGCAGTATCAGTCATGGGGGAGGGAAAGTCTTGGCCTTGTTGAGTCTTTTCAACGGTCTCTTTTATCTTACCTAACTTAGCATCCAAGTTAAAGCCCTCTTGGCTAGCTTCAATAAGGGTATTGTGGCATGTGTTTAAAATAGCCCAACTCACTTCAATTGCAGTCTTGTCCTAAAAAATCTCATAATCTTTCTCCCATTGATCAATCTCGTTTTTGAGCTTTTCATTCTCAGCCAAGGCAAAATCATAAGAAGCTTGCAAAGGAGCGAGTGAACTTTGTAATAAACTGACCTTATCAGAAGACTCACGAAGATCTTCTTGGGTCTGAGTAAGTGTTTGTACGAGTTCAACAGCATAAACTTTTTTCTCACTTAGCAAAGCTCTCAGTCCTCTGATTTCTTCACTGGCCTTGGAGAGTTGCTTAGAAAATATGTTTGAAGAAGATTCTTGTCCTTATCAGCTTGATTTGAGGAAGTCAAAACCTTCAATTGCCGCTCTAAGGTGCACTTGCTCTCTTCTAACACTTCCATATCAATTTGAAGACTTTCATACTGTTCTCTCCAGTTGTCTGCTTTAGTTTTTACTCATGCATTAACTGCTCCGTGTTAAAAACCCTCTTCATCATCTCTGTGCCAACTAGATTGATCTAAAAAATAAAAAGAAATGTAAGAACCTTAATAGAAGAAGGTGTAATAAAGTAAGACAAAGGGATACCTTTAAAGATGACTGCTCTATGTCGTTCATCCAAGTCAAAAAGTTGTGACTCTCAAGCTTGGATTTATCAACTGGACCAATCAGAGGTTTCAACCACACATCAGCCCGACCTGATTTCCTAAAAAGGTTACCATCAGCAGGAACCTCGATGATAACTTGCTTCATAACTCCACTTCTACTTGAGGAACCAACCTCAGTATGATGGACAATAGTAGGAGGTACTATGAAAGGAGTCAAAACAACTTAGGGCGGAGCAGCAATGGCAACAGTCGCAATTGGTAAAGAAGATGTCACAGGAGCAGGTATAGAAAATGAGGCAAGGGGAAATTCATGAGAAATTGGACCCAAATTTTCACTATCAAACCCACGAGCTAAAATCTAATCGTCAGAATCACGAGCATCCACAGGAGTATCATCATCGGAGATCACCATGGTGCCTTCAACAGACTCGGTAAAGGGAACAGAACGGGGAGGAGACACTTCATCGTCTGAAAAGACACGTCTTCTGGCTCGTGGCCTTTTTATCAAAGAACCTCCATCTTGTTCTTCCTCTTTTTCAGAATCTTGGACAGTAGTGGTCTTCATTTTCGATGAAGAATCTAAAATTATCTCTTGGGCTCTTTCAAAAGAAACTTTGGAGGCTACGGAAGCATCCAAACTTATGCCTCGAATGGAAAATCCTGATAAAAAGAAGGATCAAAACAAATTCCAAAGAATAAAAGTGAATGAAAATACAAAGGATATAAGAGAAAAAACATCTAGCATGAGTCTTCACTTTCGAACCAAACCGATGAGAAAGGTTTTTCCAGGATCTACCTTCCATCGGAGCAACATTCAACAACTTTCCTACCCAACCATGGAAATTGGGAATCTCATCAACAGTTCCCACGGCTATTGAAAAAGAAGAGAAAGTTAAAATGATAACATGCAAAATTGAGAAAAATGTATAGAAAGTTATAAAAAGAAAACTTACGTGCAAAATTTCACTTCTCAGGAAATGGAACATTCTCTTGACCCACTAAACCAACAGTGGGGGCAGCAACAAAACCTGGCATACCAGCCAAGGTCTTTATCATCCTCTGGGGTAACAAGAACTCTCTTGCTTCTCGCTACTAAAGTGAAAATTCCATGACGGAAAAGTTTGGGAGAATAAAAGTGGATCAAATGAAAGAAAGTAAAAGGCAAGCCAGCCATGTTGGCCAAATGCCTCAAACAAGCCACGTCCCTCCACACGATGGGGCCAATTAGTCCTAAACAAACGTCGAAAAAGCGACAGAATTCAATGATAATAGGGTCAATAGGAGGCTTAAAATTCAGTATAAAAGGTATGTATATACGGAAAAAAGCCCAGTCAAGTAAGAAGTAATTCTTTAGTTTGCATTGCGAATTATAATGGATAAATCATGACTCCAATGGCAATCTATGCGAACCACAAAAATCAAACCTTCAGTGACCTGAGATAGGTAAAGGTCAGTACAATCTAAAGAAGACATAGATGAAACTCAGTTTCTAATGGACTCTCTATCAGTGTAAAAAGATAGTTCAGCAGGAACAATTTCATCTACCAAAGGTTCATGAAGAGGTTCATTGAGTTCTTTATTTCTAGACGGAGACCTCTGGGAAAGAGAACATCTGGTTCTGGAAGGTGGAGTAGAATTCGTTGAAGGAAGAGAGGGGCCTTGTGATGATAAAGATCTTAAACTACGAAGTCTTCCTCCTCTCCTACTTCTAACATGAGCAAGAGGAAGGTTATCAACAATGGGGAATCTCCGAGGGTTTGGGTTTGAAGAAGAGATAGTAGTACGAGGAAGAAGAAAACAAGAGGTGAATATTCTAAACCTTTTATGAGAAAGACAAAGATGAAAAGTTATGATTATACTCAGAAGCAACCGTCAAAGGAAAATGTGCAATGATGGAAACATCATGATGGAAGTTGTGGTTTCGTAATTGACGAAGCCGTAAAAAAGCCCTAAAAGGCACTGAAAAGTTGCAGAACCAACCGGGGGATGCCACATGTCACAAAATTAAATGGAAGTGACATATGAAGCGTCAGTTCCACAGAAGAATTAATGGCGGCAAATATTTCTGCTTTAATGAGATCCACTTCCCAAAGATTCTATTGATGAATAAATGGCAAGTGGGGGAACTATCTTTATTGGAAAAAATTAAGTTCATATATAGAATTAATTATAAGGTAACACATCATGAAACGTGTATTGATCAAAGGATGGCAGTTGGCAAAGAATAGCTGAAGAGGCACGAGCTTCAACAGACATGAACATAGATCCAAGAAAATCAGAAAGGATTGATGCTCGAGCCTCTTAATATTTGGAAGTCGAATCAGGAGAATGAACTTGGTTAGAAAAAAGCGGTATAGATACGTGTTATCGGTAATTAATTGGCATTAATTACGGAAAATATTATGAAATCTATATTGAATCAATTATGATTACCACTATAACAACAACTACCCAGTATAGTCCCACAAAGTGGGGTCTGGGTATGATTACCACTATAATATTATATTAAATGCCATTAATAGTCCATTATGGCTCTATTATGAGAGAAGCAAAACATATTACTTAGAGATAGCTATAAAAGGCGAAGATTAAATATTTGTAAAGATACGAAATATTATTGGAATATACTGATTTACTTTGCTTCATATTCAGATGTTATTTATATCAATTATTCCTATTTCTTTTTGATTATCAATAACTCAAATTCTTCTAAAATAAGCTTTGACCGAAATTTCAATTTTTGGTTGAACAGTATTGTTCATATGTAATTATTTATGTCTTTCATATTTATGTGCAGGGGTAGTAAAAATTATTATACTATATGCTTTGCCTAGGAACCCTAGTCTTCAAATTAACATTAGGAAAATCCAGTTTTACTGATATATTTTGGTTTCAGCACATCGCGGACATTTATCTCAATAAATAAAAGCATGTTTTTATTCACTAAAACCTATGTCAAGCGAATCTTTTTCTCTTTTCAAAAACTCAAAAAGAGAGACCTCTCCTTAAAATATCATCATCTTCAACGCTCTGATTCAATGCTTCCAATCCAACAACCATTTTGCCATTAAATTAAGACAGTTACCGATTTCATCAGTTACACAAGTCCCCCCCCCCCCCCCCCCCACCCCCACACACACACCACACATACGCAATAACAATTATAATATCACATACTTAGTGTAAGATATGAGAGGGCAGTGTATACGAAGATAAAAGAACTACTCCCTTCGGTTCAAAATAAGTGATTTTTTAGTTGTTTTCACACCGATTAAGAAATCCACTTTTTAGCATTAATTAACAATGAAATTACCATATTAACATTTATTATCTCACATACCTAAGACATATTCCAATACTACTTACTCAAAGGATAATGTAGGGAAAAAATAATTAATTCATTATTGAAATATGAAAAAATCACTTATATTGGACCACAAAAAAAAGCCTAAAAAATCACTTATTTTAAATCGAACAGAGTATTTGCGAAGACCCTAGGCTAAAAACGAAAATAAGGGGCAGAAATCAACAAGCAGTAACACATCCCAACACACACAAAGGAAAAAAAAAAGAAAGAAAAAAAATCAGAAAAGAAACAAGTCAGTACTTCATTCATTCAGACATTACTAGCTGTGGCTCTTTCATCCTCGTAACATTGCAAAAGACTAGAATTAAATACTAGTGCAATAAATAACATAACCATTAAAGCTGGTCTCTGCTTATCACCTTCAGCATTTGGATGCTGTCTCTCCATTTATTATAACTTGATGTAACGCAACGCTCTTCACTCTATCAGTCAATTTACAACGCTCCTTTTCCCCAGTAGAGTCCATGTTAATTAACATAGTGATTTATTCAGCTTATACCAATTTTTCTTCACGTACGTAGTTGTTCAGCAGTCAGAGTTTAGCGCACTGGGCTTGCTTTTTACAACTCATATGTGATTTGCAAGCTGTTACACAATGAGCAATTATCCAGTGCTCACCCGAAGGGTAGCGGCTGAGGTTTCCCTAGGAATTTTTTAAAAAAATTTTACGTTCATAGACACGGTAAAACAATAGTTTGATATCATATTGAGTTTATATTCTATGCATTTGACAGCCTAAAAATATTAATATAATATTTGTAGCTTTTAGCATTTTAATTATCTGACTTTAACATTATATTATGGTATTTTAAACCAACTGAACAGATCGAGTCAATTACAATATGCTCCATATATTATTATTTTGTCCAGATCCTTCCTGTTATTTATCAGGTTTAGTTAGTTTAAATTGAGTATATATGCTTGTTAGGGAGGAAAAGAGATTGATTTTCTTTTACTATGAGGTTAATTTAAAATGGTGATGAAATCCTGAAAGGGGTAGGGGAACAGACTATAGGGGCTATTATAGGGATGTTTTGTTTTTGTTCAAAGAAACTTTACATAAAAACCTAAACTGTTCAAACACAGAATTTGAAGTTTCACCATCTTTCTTTACTTCAAGTGAAGGATTCCACTAATCATACCAACAAAACAAGAAATCATAACCCTACTTGTCATTATACCCCCATGAACTACTCCATATTTATCCCTTTCTCCCTTCTATATTGGAAAACAAAAAAATGATTAATATAATGTCACTTTTGCATCATAGCTAGCTCACTAAACCCGAAAAAGAATCTTAATTTCACTTAATGACAGCTTAATGAAGACCCTAAAAAGAGTACAATATTTTTTTCCATTATCTATTTTAACCAGCAAAATGCACATCTTGTCTCTGTATATTATATGCAGCAGCAATGGATTCCATAGTAATGAAATCTGGCACGAAAACACTAAAAAGGGTATAGAATTTTCATGTTTCTTTCATGTTAAACCCTAGATATGTCGGTTGAAACCAGCCTAACACCTGGAAAATAAAACAATAATTAAAATGATACGCAATCTCGTTTCAAGGCTTCATCTAAAAGCAGACAACCCCGTAAAAGAATTTAGGTAAACAAACGTACAGAAACCAAATTTAAGAAGAAAAAAAAAAGAAACATCAATTATGACCAACATGGAAAAACAATGTTTACGATGGTATGCAGAGGCAGTCAAAATTTGAACTTTATGAATTCTAAATATATCATTAATTCATAGCTGGTTTTAGTTATTAGGTTCACTATTAAATATTTTTTACACGTTTAATGAATTTTCCAACAAAAATATAGGGTCTAAGCAAAAGTTGCTGAACTCATCCGAACCCGGTAACTGATCCTTGAATCCTGATTGTTAGACTACTGCAAAGAGAAGTGTTTTTTTGTGTAGTGGCAGAATATGGTTTGAGAGGAATGAAGCCTGGTCCGACCCCTTCACTCCCATTATTTGAATCTTTGTTATGTTTTTTCATCATATCATCAAACAGATAGATGAAAAAACAAAAACAGAAAAACTCAAACAAGACTATCTATAAATAGGAGTAATTGTGTCGAGCCAGCCAACATCCCCCTCAAACTCATCATATCCCTTTCTTCTTCATTATACCTACCCCTATTTTTTTTCCTTTTTTTGGGGGGGGGGGGGGGAGGGGGAGGAGAAAACAAATAGAGAAGAGAGGTATAATAGTAGTAGTATATGATTAGCTACTCAAAAACCCTACGAAGAAGGGAAACCCAAGCGTGCTGATTTATAGGGGGAGAAAGGGCTGATTTTTTGGGATGACACATCACCTTCTTAAATTGCTACGCTTCTTTGGTTCTTCGTGTTTGCAACGCTCCTACCATTAAAGAAAAATAAAATAATTCGGTGTATAAAGTATTTTGTATTTATATCGGGTCCATGAAAACGCGAGAGGTGTTTTCCAAAGGTGTATTGTAGACATCTTGTTCTAATGCAAGCATTAATGGCTGTTTTTACAGCTCGAACCCGTAATTTATAAATTACGCGATGACAATTTTACCATTGCTCTTGCCATTAAAAAGAAGGGTAGTGCGGTGGGTTCAATTTAATGCGTTCACAAATATACCCAAATTTGTAGAAAAGAACACACTGTTATTTTGGCTCTATTTTTGTATGCTTCTATGACCATTACCCCACCTCATGTGAGTCTCACAATTATTTTCTTATATCCTTCTCACATGATTAATGGGAATAAGATAATTTTATTTAGGTAGTAGTATAATTGTTAGAATTCAAATCGTTATAGCTATAGGAGGATGTAGCAATCTTTGTTACTAGCTTAACATAATTCAGTATAAATTTCAATAAACGTTAAATTTCCAACTCATAATAAATTCAGTAGTATAGTAAATTCACTGATAAAGTTTTAAATATTGAACTTATCAATCTTAAATTTTGGAGTAGCATTTGATTACATGCATGAGAGAACTTCGCTTTAAGAATTACTACTACTCTATTTCTTTTTCTTCTTTTAAATTTTGAAATAAATACAATAAATGTTGGGATGATTTTTGTTTGGCTAAAAAGTTAAGTGCTTGTTAAGGTAAAAAACAATCAGAAAATAATATGGGTTAATCGGAATCAAGGGTAATATGAACTAGAGAAAACTACTTTGTTAGGATTTGTGATAATAGTGAAGATAGCTTGAGATGCAAGAACAATAATGCAAGTGAGACTCGTTTCACGAGAAAGAGAAAAGAGAGTTGTATATTCTTAATAACAAGATACACATGAGTCCTTTACAAAGGGAAGACCCCTTTTATATATTAAGGGACCTTCCTCGAAATAATCAAGGAAAAATACAAGGGGTTGGTGGTCTCAGTGTACGGGAAAGTCAGAACTTTAAGCGATGTCGTCTTGAGTCATGTCACTTGGTCCGTCCGCTTACTGGGGCCGACCTTATTCGAGTCGGCCTCAATTAGGCCGTTCTTTACGTCGTAAGCGTGCATAGATAACCTAAGAACATAGGGAAACAAATTTCCTGAATACAGTTTTTCTCAGTAATTATTTGTTATAAACATATATGCATCTCTTTTTCAAATTTTAGTTTCAGAAGCTTAATCTCTTGATTCCATCTATAAGTGATCTTTGAATGTGGATGAGTCACTACATTGCATTTGCATCTTGTTTAGATGGTTGTTACTCATGATATCGTATTGTATTGTTATTTTAAAATAATATTTGTTTTGATTATTTTATTAAAATTGATTGTATTGTATTGTTAAATTTATTATTCCGTAACAATAAAAAGTCTTATTTTTTGAAACAACTAATTTGATGTGGTGGGATTGTTTCGTATTTTTCTTAATGTTAATGATACCTAACTTATTGCTCCATAATTCTATTTTATCCTTTACCTTTTTCTATTTTAACACCAAATCTCCAACCTATAATTTACTTTGTCTTAGTCCATTTTTTCCAAAATTTCTACCGCTTCCAACTCCATATAAAAGGTATAGATCTTGCCTTCTTTTTTTTCGTTTTTTCTCCTAATGTGATTTTAACTCCAATTATTCGTTCCTTTGTATGCCAATTCTCGTTCCTTTTTTTTGTTTTATCACAGTTATTTTTTTTCCTTCTAATGATAGTTAAAGACATATTTGGCAATAAATTAAAGATATATTTAGTGAAAAATTAAAAGAAAGGCATTTTCTTAGATTATTTTTATGAGTAATTTTTGATAAATTTAATATTTAAATAATTGAGAATATTTTAGTAAATTTATCAGTTACCGTACAGTATGATACAGTCAAATCAAATAGTAAAATGTTATTTAGCAATAATAAACAATATAATCTATTTTAAATATTATATTCATAAAACGGTACAATACAATACATTATAAAACGATGGGTAATAACCATTCGAATAAGCTGTATATTTGGCGTTGCCTTACAGCTTTTATTCGCTTGATTGCTTCTCCCAAAGTACTTTAACTTATCCTAAGCAACAACGCGTACATAATTAGTCTAAGGTAACGCCAAATTTTAAATGTTAGCATCCATAATTAAGTTATTCGTAAGTCAAAAGCACGTTGTAGCGACACTTTAGATATATATATATATATATACGTGCATTGCACGTGTGTTTCGCGTCAATTAACATAAAATATATAAAATAAATAAATTATTGTACACATCGAAACAATATCTTCTTAACATACAAAGCCAATGAATATAGTTGAATTAGTTATAGAATATTTATAATTATAATATCTTGTGAAATGAGAAATAAATATGTCATGTTGTTATGGGCCACCTTTCTCATGGCCAAATACTGCGCAGGATCTCATCCGGTAAGTAAATCCATGATTTCGGCTGACTCTCATAGTTGGAAAAACATGCTAAAGATCAGGCAAAAGGTGAAATCTCACGTCAAATGGAGCATTCACTACAAGAAACAGTATTTTTTGGCGACACAACTCGCCACAAAATCATCAATTGTCGCCACTAAATTTGTACAGTAGCGACTATGGAACTGCTGCAAGTACTTCCATTACTCGTGGCGGTAAAATGAGGTCGCCACGGAATGTACACAACTACATTGTCGCTCGAAAAACTTAATATACTCGCCACAAGAAAGAGTTCCACCAGACTAATTTTATCGAAGTCGCTACTGAAGAGTAACATTTAGTGGTGACTTAGTCGCCACACAAATAGTTAATCATCTGTGGCAACTCTAAAAGCGCTACTGTAGAGTGATATGTAGTGGCGACTTGGTCGCCACAAAAATGGTTAGCCATCTGTGTCTAATACTGCTACTGATGTGTAACATTTAGTGGCGACTTAGTTGACACAAAAATAGTTTTCCATTAGTGGCAACTCTAATAGCGCTACTGAAGTGACATTTAGTGGCGACTTAGTTGCCACAAAACGATTCGCCATCTGTGGCAACTCTAATAACACTACTGAATAGTGATTTTTTGTGGCAACTGAAACTCGCCATTAATATTACTACAGTAGCAACGGAATACTAGAGTTCACATTAATATATAATTTTAAGATCATCCAACAGTATGTGATAAACACCAAAAGAATTTCCTAAACCAAATACTAAACACTTCCATTACTAAAAGTTCAATTACATATATACTATGCAATACTTCATTTTCATTGTACGCATATACATATAACCAAAATGCAAAATATGGAGTGCCTTAGCTTCAAGCTCCTCCGCATATACATATAACCAAAAAGTAAAATATTGAGTGTCTTAGCCTTAAGTTCCTCCGCATATCTACTACGTAATACTTCATTGTCATATTTAATATAAAAGGCAAAATATTGAGTGCCTTAGCTTCAAGCTCCTCCTTCATTGTTACCACTGTTTAAGAACCTTGTCCCTATTATTGAAGAAACAAATAGAAGATCATATTGTTAGAGCTTGAAGATTGTTATAAGAACATTAACAATCAAGATTCTGGAACATTAACTTTACTTCATTTTATTAGAAGATCAAGGTGAAAAAAGATACATATAAGAACATTAACTTCAGAAGATTTCTAAAGTAGGATAGCTGAACTCTTCAAGGTTCTGGAACATTTTCAAGGAACTACAGCAAATGAAGAAAGAATAGTTTGGAAGCGTCGCAGTAAAGGCATCAACACAGTAAGTCTGTTTACATAGCCTTCAATGATACTGGATCAACACAATGTTTATATAGCATCAACACAATGTTTATATAGCCTTAATGGAAAGTAAAGTGACAAAAGTGACAAGCACCAAATACTTCACAATAATGGTCCTCTGCAATACCTATGGGGAACTCTATTCTCATTATCTTAAATCGTTTTCGAAGCTTAGATGTTTCAGCATCACCTGTCAAAATCACTAGCATCCCAAATTAAATACCTCTTTCATAAGCCAATGTTCCCAACATTGAAAAGAATCTAGATCAGTGGAATTGATAGAAGGATTAGCGTGAATTAAGAATTTGGTAGAAGATGTTGATACACTTGATGTAAATAAACGTCAATACCACACAAGAGGGGGGAGTGATTTGTGTGGTACCTAATTTTCGCGTTAGAAGAACCTGATTCTTCTAAGTGTTCTAACTACTGTAGTTTGCGGAAATATAAAAACTGAAAGTAAAGTGCACAACAATTTTTACGTGGAAAATACCTAGCTCAAAAGGTGAAAAAGCCACGACCTACTACTCAGTAGGATTTTCCCAAACTCCACTAAAATCAATGAGCCAAAGACAACATTTACAGAACTCTTGTAAACCTAAGGATTAAACTCTAATCCCAGTGTGACACAGAGCCTCAGCTGCTGCGACACTATCAAGTTAACTCTAACTTGATGACACAATGTACCTATACAATTGCTTATAGGAAAGCTGAAAGGTACAATATAAAACCTACTACAATTGAACTAGAAATAAAACAATCAGATGGAACTGGTTATTCTCTAGGTTCATGTAGATGTAGGCATCCACACTTGTAACTTGCATATATTGCTTGCTAATCAGACTTCGCTCTTTATCTCTCAAATATGTTTTTACTTCTGCTTGTGTGTGTTACTTGAAAAGAGAAATAACTCAATCATATATTGAGTTAGCAGTTAGAGTTTGATTAAAACTCCTCTTCTTATCCGTTCACAATTCGAGTCCTTGCCCAATGCAAACTCCAACCCTTATCCTAACTTAGGATTAATTTCTCTTCACATAAGGAGACTGTCCTCCTTATCCAATGCAATCTTTTCGATTATGATCAGAAGATATTGATGCGTGATCTTTGGTGCATTATCTTCCTCACGTGCTCTGCATGTACCCTTGTTGATTCACAAACCGAGTCATTGCCAATGCAAACTCCAACCCTTATCCTAACTTAGGATTAAGTTCTCTTGACATAAGGAGATTGTCCTCCTTATCCCAATGCAATCTTTTCGATTATGACAGAAGATATTGATGCATGATCTTTGGTGCATTATCTTCCTCACGTGCTCTGCATGTGCCCTTGTTGATTTAGACTGTGCAGAACAAGATGGACCAGTTCCTACTATCGGTTCATTTGTCAATCTTCAAAACTTCAATTGAAACTAGGGCCAACAATTTCCCCCTTTTTGATGATGACAAACTCTGTGCTTATTATGATCAGGAAGTGTAGACTTAGCTGAAATCAACATTTAGAAAATCATTTAACTTATCATTAAGGAGGTCAGATTTAGGTCATAACATCACTAGTTCAGAAAAACATTTTAAGCACAATATCTTCCCCCTTTTGGCATCATCGAAAAGTTACATAAATGATGTGAATTCTCGAAGTTAATATCTACTCATGGCCGCTGGGGCAACTGCAAGTGAACACATGTTCAATTAAATCATAAATATGTTCAGAAATAACTATATTGAACAAGATTAACAAAACCAGAAAAATTTCATTCATTGATTCAGAAATGCTCCTACTAAGCAATCCACAAAAAGAAACGTGAAACTTCCAACCATGAGCAAAAAAGAAAAAAACAAACCAGGAACCAAATGATCTTGTCTCGGGGGGGGGGGGGGGGGGGGGAGGAAATAGACCGGAACCTAGACACAAGACTCCTAAAGACTTAGATGAGCTAGAGGATTAACTTTTAGCAGATTAAATATTTGTTGTAGCATGCCTTCATTCTTCTCCTTGGCAAGCTCAATTCTAAGCCCATTTCTTTCTTCCTCCAATTCTGCCACCCCGGCCTTAAGCTTAGCAATTTTAGCATCCTTCAGTCCAACCTCCTGAACTTGGGACACATTACTTTGCTGTTGACAGGAGTTTTAGCTGATGAACCAGGTTCAATAAAGACAGTGCTAAGCAGATAGTCACAGCTTTGAAGAGTCTTGATGCCAAAGAATTACTTGCTAGATGTCATCTCTCAATTCTTCAGGGGAACATGTAGGCGTTCAAGCACAGTAGTCAGAATAAATCCATAGGGGATGGCATGGGCCTTGGAACCATTGATTACCCTTTCCAGCAGGTTTACCATGAACACAGACCAGTTGATTTGTTTGCTTTCAGTCAAACACTGCATAAGAACAAGGTCCATATAATTTGCAGTGTGCCTTCTTTCCTGTCTAGGCAGGAGGCATTTGTTGACAAACTCAAAGAGCACCTTGTGCTCAGGCTTCATTTCAATCTTTTGCACTGGCCTTGCCGCTGGTACATCTGCCTCTGATATGGTGTCACAAAAATTCTAGTAATCTGCAGCTCTGAGGGTAACCCATCCAAACAAGGCCATCTTTGCCCTGTGTAATCATCATATCCCTCACAAGGGATATTTAGAATTTTCCCCAGCTTCTTAGATTCAAATTTTACTTTGACCCCCTTAACAGAACTTATCACCACACCATTTTTCACTGCCCCATTTGCTATGAACTCCACCAATTTCCTTTCTAGCTAGTTTCCCATTCAATTGAAGGACCATGTCCTTCCACCCTTGAGCCTCCAGAGAAGTTAGAAGCCTCAACATACCTGGCTCATCTAGGTCTTTCAACAGCCTACCCTTCAGAATTTTTCTCTTGCCAAAATTGGCAAATCGATCCTGTTCACTCTCAGAATCATCTTCTTATTCTTCATCACTTTATTCTTCTTCCACAAACCTTTTTCATCTATTTGCCTTTGGTAGCAGATCTTGTTCTCTTTGCCAGGGAGGACTCAGCAGGTACAGCTTTGGAAGACTTCTTGGAAGAAGTCTTAGTCTCCTTGGATTTTGCAATATGAGCTTTCTCAGTTTGTTTTGCTGGATGGACCTGTTCCATCACCTCGTCGTCCTCTTCAGCCACAGTTTCTTGAACTCTCACCAACCTTCCCTTTTCCTTTCTCTAGTCTTTTCTTCTTGCTTTCTTCCATAGCCCTCTTCAACTCAGCTTCACTTTCTCTCACTTTGCTTCTTGTTGTTCTAGCCCTAGGTGCAACCTTGGGAGATACAGTTTTGGGCTTCTTTGAAGGTTTTGCAGCAATAAGAGTTTTAAGGGAAAATGACTTCCGTTTCTTGGGGTCATAGCTATCCCCCAACTTCTTCATCAGATCAGCCAATGTCTCCTCCACTGTTGGACCAGTTTGTTCACTTAGGTCAACCAATCCCTCAGCAACTTCCCCATATGCGCTTCCCCCTGAGTGTGATACCCCATTACCCCACTTCTACAGATAGACAACACCTTTTTCTTCCTTTTCTTTAATTGTTCTACAGACTCATACCCAGAAACGTTTTTAACTTCCCCTACCAAAACATATCTATTCTCTTCCTTTTCACCTACATCCACTGAAACGAAAAAAGATTTTACCTCGATTGGATTTTCTTGAGGCGGAGAATTTTGAGAAGACCCAGGTTCATCTCCATCGCTTGCAGATATATATTGATCCGACTCAGAGCTGGACTCAGTGACCTTTGCTTGGGGTTCCTTCTTTTGACTTGCTTTAAGCTTCTCATTTAAAGCTTTTCTTAAAGGTCCAGTCGCCACTGCTTTTCTTGCTATCATTTTAATTCGACGAAACCTGGTTTTTGGGGATTCAACAGGAGGGGTAGAGGATGAGGTGGTGTTGGGTGACACTGGTAGTGGGGTTCCTGGATTATCTTGAGGATTTGTCATTTTGGGTGGTGAATTTGTGGAAGACTTAAGAAATTTTTGGGAAATTTTTGAGGTCTTTGGAGATGAAAGAGATGATCAGAGGGCTAGCACCTAATGACAGTTATGAAGAAACTTAACAGGCCATTTAAATAAGGTAATTATTGCATCAAAAAAAGCACGTTTCAGTCGTCAGTAGGAGTCTAATCAATGTATATTTTTGGTCTCCCCATTAAGGCTCTATCCGGTTCCGGCTCTGGGTCTATTTGGGTCTGCGGTTCCGGTTCTGGCGGTTCCGGTTCGGCGGTTCTGGCGGTTCCGGTTCTGGCGGTTCCGGAACCGCGATTCTGGCGGTTCCCGGGGGTTGTGATTTTTTTTTTAAAAATCAATATCTTGTATAGTAGTCATTAGTATATTGTAGAATATATTTTATATGGTGCACTATGTTATTAGTATAATATATATTGTGTTTGGTTATTGGTATATATTGTGTATAAGTAGTGTATATTTTGTATATAAGTAGTATATATTGTATTTATGTAGTATATATTGTATATAAATAGTGTATATTGTGTTGTAGACTTGTAGTTAGTAATTAGTATAAATTGTATATAAGTAGTATATATTGATAAAAGAATATTGTCATTAGTATATTGTGTTGTATGTTATATATTGTATGTTATATAAATATTCAAGGATTGATATAGAATTAAAGACAAAGAAATATTGAGACAAAAGATATTCAAGGATATGATAAAGAGCATATTAATTGACCAAAATGGCATATCTTTTTTTATTCTTCCTTCCCCCAAAGGAATGAGCACAACATGGTACTAATACCACCATTAAAAGGAAAAAAAACTAAAAGAAGACATGCCAATGTACAAGTTACATCATAGTTTATGTATTATTTCTAACAAATCTCATAAAACATTCAAGGTTTGGAGGTGGTTGTGTTGGCGGTGGTGGAAATGAAGCTTGTTCATCACCACTTCCGGGTGAAGATGTTTCCTGAGCAAGTTCCGCTAGCATTTCTTCATAGCACTCATCTATTTCTGGTTGTGATTCAGTTAGCCCAAAGTTCCTCCTTTCTGCGCGGATCCAATCTCGAAAAAGCACTGATTTTTTCAAGCTGTCCCGCATCGACGCCCTGTGATTACCTATTTGTAGTCTTGCTTGACTAAAGGCGCTCTCCGATGCAACAGTTGACGCTTGAATCGACAGAACATGCCGAGCCATCCTTGCAAGAATGGGAAAATGCTTTTCCCTTGCCTTCCACCAATCCAAAAGGTCGAAAGAGCCGTCTGGATTCTCATTCTCTAGTCCCTGCGACAAATAAACTTGAAGCTCATTTAGATGGGAAAAATCATCTACATTTTCACCTTGAGTACCCCTGAACTCCGTCCACGATTTAAGAGCTGTTAAGCCTAGGGGTGTGCATTCGAATCGATTTATCGATAAATCGAATCGATTATTTGTCATCGATTCATCGATAAATCGAATCGAAAAAATCGAAACCTTAATGAAACGATAACGATAAGCATATGTACAAATCGATAATCGATAAGTAATTATCGATAACTGTCAAAATCGAATCGATAAATCGAATGCACACTCCTAATTATTTCATCTACCAAATTAAGGAATGATCATATTTAAAGCTAAAGGGAATGAAGTTCAAATTAATGGAAAATAGAAATAGCAGTGATGATGTATTTTTATTTTTTTAATACCGTTGGAGTATTGGTGGCATCCATTTGATCCCTTAATTTAGTTTCGTTGCATGTGCCTGTTGACATAATTTTTATGTTATAAACGGTGTTTGTTTTATTTTAGCTTCTTTTTGTCCATATTAGTTAGGCGTGTTTATAGCGATACAATTTCCGTGGAATGCCACAAATTTTCTTATTGGTGTAATCGATAATCGAATCGATAAGCCTCAAAAATCGATAAATCAAAATCGAAAAAATCGAAACCTTATTGAAACGATAACGATAGGCATATGTACAAATCGATAATCGATAAGTAATTATCGATAAGGGTCAAAATCGAATCGATAAATCGAATGCACACCCCTAGTTAAGCCAGCAGCTCTTTTAGGCGCCTGTGATGTGGACGAAGTAGGAGTTGGAATATTAGGCCTAGCATGCTCTAACGCCTGTTTATAAGCATTATAAACAGTTTGAGCATTCACTGTAATTGATGCTTTTGCATCAGATAGTGTAGCGATTTCTTCTTCTTCAAGATCTAAAGCTTGATAAATAGTAAAATACCAAAAGTTAGGACCTCCTACTTTCATAGTAGGATTTAACATAGCAGCCACACCAAATATAGGAGGGATTAGAAAAAAATATTTTTGAAACTTCTTTTTCATTTCAGTAATTGCAATTTCATAAATTTCCCATCCCTCGTTAAAATCAACAAATAAATTAGCAAGTGCGGCAATATAAACTAAACAGTTAGAAATAGTTGGATAATATTGGCCAGATAAAGCAGTTGTAGCCACATGAAAATGTTCTAAAAAATCTAAAAGAATTTTAACGTTAGTCTAATCTTGATTAGTTAGCATGTCATTATCTTCCTCCCCACAATCCCGAGAATTATAAGTAGCGTTAATTGGGTTTCTATATTCGTACGCTACTACTAAACTTTCGTACATGTAGTTCCACCAACAATTAAATGATAAATATGACATATACATCTAACATGGAAAATATTAGTAAAAGCAGAATTAAGTGTTCTAGTTAACATACCTATTGCACTAGTGTTGCTACTAGCGTTATCCATGAAATTGACATTATTTTATCGCTAAAACAAAAATATCTACATACATCTGAAACAATGTTAGCAATAAACTTACCCGTGTGCCGTGAATTAATTATTCTATATGCAATAATGCGTTTTTGCATTGTCCAGTCTTCGTCTATCCAATGACTGGTTACGGTTAGATAATTACAATCATTATTACTTCTACCAATATCAGTTGTAATAGACATACGATTACTTATATGGGTAAATAAATAACGCAAGTATTGTTCATATTCATGCTTGTATTTATAAATGTCGGCCTTAACTGTGGCGCGAGGCCAACCTTTATACGTAGGATTAAATACTCTTCTAATATAATGAATCCAAGCAGGATTAGAAGCAAAAGAATAAGGCAAACACATAACAGTAATCATTTTAGCTAATTCTTCACGATCCATATTGGATCGTAATGCAATATACCTCCGGTGACTGTGTTTATTCCTGGTTGAACTAGATTTGAACCAGTACTTGGGTTAACTGTAGAATCAGGACTTGTCCTCCCCTCTTGTTGCGCTTTCAATTGGAAATATCTAGCCTTATCGCTAGGGTGTAATTTTATATGTTTAACTAAACTACCTGTGCCGCTACGATCTCCAGTATACCTATGCACAAGTAATTTCCCACAAGATTTACACTTAGCCTTATTTTGTTCTCTTAGTTGAATAAAAAATTGCCGAACTAATGAAGTTTCTGAACGTTTAGGAGGTTGTCTACTAAAAGTGGGAGTTTGTACGGGTGGGTGTTCCGGTTGATTAGTAGCAGGACTAGTAGGTGTATCATCTAAATCTACCGGAGCTTGGGTTTCGTCATCATCATCAACCTCATTTCCCTCTAAGATAGGTGCATTAGGATAAAGAATATTCATAATATCATCGTCTATTCTATCACCAACTGCTACATCATGTAGAAAATCAACATCGCTAAATTGAAAATATGGGTGATCACTATCAAGGATTCCGAAGGTTTCATTAGTATTTCTAGGTTGGCTACTACTTTGAACTTGTTTATCTTTTCTAGGTCGGGGAGCCGGGGGAGGGGTAGTATTTTGGCGGCTACTTTCACCGGTTTTAGATTTTCCTTTTCCGAACATATTTTTTGATGAAAATGCCATAATAATTACAATTAAGCAAAATAACAACACACAAAAATATTCTTAGCACGTAAGAGTTGAAACGAGTTTACCGGATTGACGAACAACTTCTTGAAAATTGAAAATCGTTGAAATTGAACACTTGAAAACTTCAATTCAACAACTTCACAATGTTTCACGAATTTGCAACAATAAATTAAGCACTTGCACTAAAAAGATTGAAAGAGAGCTTGAGAGAGATTGAGAGAGATTGATGAATTGGTGAATTAAAATGAAAGAATGAGGGGGTATTTATAGTTGAGAAATGGGAAATTGTGTAATTATGTAAAGTTTGGGGTTAAATTAAAGTTTGGGGGCCAAATGACTATTTTTGAAAATTTCAAACGGCTAATTTTTAAAAAGAGCCGTTTGGAAATTTAAAAAAATAATTTTTTTTTTAAAAATCGGACCGTTGCGGAATCGTTTAGAACCGGTCCGGTTCCTGTTCTGATTCTGGCGGTTCCGGTTCCGCGGTTCCAACGGGTGGAAGCGCCCCATCACGGTTCCGGGGAACCGCCGGAATCGGAACCGCGGAACCGGAACCGCCGGAACCGGCAGAACCGCCAGAACCGCGGTTCCGGTCCGGTTCCGGTTCGGAACCGCGAAAAATACAGCCTTACTCCCCATTAATTAAGATTGCTAAGGTTTAGAAGAAATTATTACTTAGAATTCTAATTACAAGAAACTGGTTCAATTGGCTTCCAACGGATAGAATTTTAGGACGATTGGAATTTCAAAGACTCTTGCTCATGATTGAAAATTAAATTTTTCTAATTGTGCAAAGTATAGAAACATACCTGACTTTTCTCATGAGTACATATTGATGAACCAGGTTCTTCATATGACACTTCTCTTGATCATGCCTCAAATGTCATAATAGAAAATTTATAAGAGATTAGTGAATTACATAACCACATGTCACAGGAGTATACTTATTCAAAAGTATTTAGCTGGGTAGGAATTAGTCAAATATTCACAGATTTAAGAACTACTAACCAAAAATTTTTATTTTTTTTTCAAATCTTTTTTTCATTGTGTATTCTGAACATAGCCTCTCAGGTGATCTTAATCATCCCTAATTCCAACCTATTCCTTTCAAAGTTTCTTCTACTTAGTGCCTTGGTGAAGATGTCAGCTATTTGTTTATTAGTGGCACAGAATTCTATAAAAATTAGCTCATTTTCATAGTTGTCCCTTAAGAAGTGGTGTCTAACATCTATGTGCTTAGTCCTCTTATGATGAACAGGGTTCTTTGTCATACTGATAGCACTAGTGTTATCACCAAATATAGGAATGCATCCTACTTCAATTCCTAAGACAAGAGGGGTTGCTCTTATGGTAAGCAACCCCCACTTCCAACCAAGAGGTTGTGAGTTCGAGTCTCCCTAAGAGCAAGGTGGGAAGTTCTTGGAGTGAAGGATGACAGGGGTCTATTTGGAAACAGCCTTTCTACCCCAGGGTAGGGGTAAGGTCTGCGTACACACTACCCTCCCCAGACCCCAATAAGTGGGATTATACTGGGTTGTTGTTGTATCCTACTTCAATTCCAAAATCTACTAATTGTCGCTTGATCCATAATAACTTCGCACAACATGAGGCGACAACAACATACTCAGCTTCAGCAGTAGAGAGGGCAACTGAGTTTTGCTTTTTGGTAGCCCATGATACAAGACAAGATCCTAGAAAGTTTGTCATACCTGAAGTGCTCTTCCTGTCTACTATGTAACCTGCATAATCAGCATCAGCATATCCAATTAAGTCAAAATTACTACCTTTTGGATACCACAAGCACAAATCAGTTGTGCCTTTTAGATATCTCAATATTCTTTTGACTGCAGTTAAGTGTGACTCCTTTGGATTTGCTTGAAAATGAGCACAAAGTCCTACACTGAAAACAATGTCAGGTCTGCTGACAGTAAGATACAAAAGTGAACCAATCATACCCATGTACAACCTTTGATCAACTGATGAACCAGGTTCATCTGCATCTAACTTTGTGGCAGTTGCAATAGGCGTATCTATTTCTTTGGATTCTTTCATTTTAAATTTCTTGATCAGTTCTTTTGTGTACTTCTGATGATGAATCATGGTACCGTTTGGACTTTGTTTGATTTGCAACCCCAAGAAGAATTGAGTTCTCCCATCATACTCATTTCAAATTCACAGCCCATTAGCTTTGCTAAATCATTGCTCAACCTCTCTGTCATGGCCCCAAAAATTATGCCATCGACATTAATCTGAACAACTAGATGATCTTTACCCATTTCCTTTAGGAACAAAGTACTATCAATTTTACATCTCTTGTACCCATGCTCCAGAAGGAATTTTGACAATCCTTCATACCAAGTTCTTGGGGCTTGCTTGAGGCCATACAGAGCCTTATCTAGTTTGTATACATGATCAGGATATTCTTTGCTTTCGAATCCAGGAGGTTGCTTCACAAACACTTCTTCTTTGAGATAGCCATTTAGGAAGGCACTTTTCACATCCATTTGATGAAGAGTGAAATTCATATGTGCTGCAAAGGCTATGAGAAGTCTTATTGCTTCAAGTCGGGCAACTAGAGCAAAAGTCTCATCATAGCCAATTCCTTCCTCTTGACTATAACCTTGAACCACCAACCTTGCCTTGTTTCTTGTAACTGTTCCATCTTCATCCAACTTGTTTCTGAAGACCCATTTTGTCCCAATAACTGACCTGTCCTTAGGTCTTGGAACCAAGTGCCAAACTTTTCTTCTTTCAAACTGATTGAGTTCTTCTTGCATAGCATTTATCCACCGCAGCCACTTTGATACTTTGTTTATAGCTTTTTTAAGTTATGCAATAGAATGGGGGGCTTGCGCTTGAATTGAAGTAGCGCCTTTGGAATATGAGTATGTCTGATTAGATATGTCACTGAAACAAAGTGATTCCGTTCTGTCTCTATTGTTGTTGTTGTATTCCGATGATGAGCCGGCCGATCCTAACATCATTTATGAGGATCCGGACGACGAAGCTGCATTTTTATGGGGATTCTATTTATCGCTGTAGGATCCCTATTCAAGATCACTGCAGTTCCTTTTCGGTGTCTGCATCCTGTAGAGCTTCACTCACATTCTTAGGCTCAATCAGGGACAAAAAGGCATCAAATGCACACAGATTCTTCAGCTGTGATCTGGTCTTGACTCCAGATGTGGGATCATTGATTATGTTCTCAGTGGGGTGAGAACTCATGTACCTATAAGATTTTCCCACCAGCTGGTTTCTGCTAGCTTCTACTTCATTATTATGTTGTAGAGGCACAGGTTCAGGCACATGTCCCTTTAGAGAAGTTTGTGCATTTACTCTCAAATTTGTTCCCCATGTCAGGTTGCCCAGGGTAAAAGGACATGTTCCATCACCTGTTTCTTCCTTAGATGCCTCCTTGACTTGTGCTGTAGCTTCATTCAGTTGTCTTACCAGTCCAAAGGCTTCATCTTCATGTTCCTGTCTCTCAAAAAGAATGTTAGTTTCATCAAAAATAACATGTACACTTTCTTCTAGACAAAGTTCTTTTATTAAATACTTTATAAGCTTTGCTATGTGAAAAATATCCCAAGAATACTCCCTCATCACTTCTGGGATCAAACTTACCAAGGGAATCTTTGCCATTATTGTGCACATAGCACTTGCAACCAAAAGCCCTTAGGTGGGATATATTTGGTTTTCTCCCTATAAGTAACTCATAGGGAGTTTTATCTACCAGTGGTCTAGTCATGCACCTGTTTATTATGTAACATGCTATATTTATTGCCTCTGCCCAAAAGCTATGAGGTAACAACAACAACAACAACTACCCAGTATAGTCCTACAAAGTGGGGTCTGTGGAGGGTAATACGTAGACGAGCCTTACCCATACCCGAAAGGGCAGAGAGGCTGTTTCCAATCGACCCTCGGCTCAGTGAAGGGAAGGGATATATATATATATATATATATATATATATGAGTGTTATTAACTCCAGTAGAAATAATGTAAATAATTATCTAAACATAAGAACCATAAATAGAATAGCATGCAATAATATCATACAGTAACTACTGGAAAGTAACATAGTCCTCGTCATATCTTCAAGGGTCATGTTCTTTCTTTCAACTACCCTATTTTGCTGAGGAGTTCTAGGGGCAGAAAAATATTATGATTTATTCCATTTTCATCACAAAATTCAACAAACTTTGCATTTTCAAATTCAGTTCCATGGTCAGACCTAATGGATGCAAGTTGATTTCCTAATTGTTTCTGGATTTTTCTAACAAAGGCTGTGAACATTTCAAATGCTTCATCTTTAGAGGTCAAAAATTAACACCCAGGTAAATCTAGAGAAATCATCAACTAGCACCATGACATATCTTTAACCACCTCTGCTCATGGCTCTCATTGGACCACAGATATTCATATGAACCAGTTCCAACGTCGTGGACGAGCTTACCATTTTCTTAGTTTTCAAGGATGAACTAACCTGCTTCCCACTTGCACATGCCTCACAAACTCTGTCTTCCTTGAACTTGATATTAGGTAACCCTATCACTAAGTCCTTGGAGACTAATTTGTTTAATTGATTTAGACTAGCATGACCAAGTCTTTCGTGCCAAAGGAGGGGATCATTTATTAACACACTCAGACAAGTGAATTCATTTTCAGAAAGCGTTGATAAATCTACAATGTAAATATTGTTAACTCTTCTTCCCTGCAAAACAATCTTGTAAGTAGTAAGGCTAATCACAAAACATTTTAAGGAAGTGAAAGCCACTAGATTACCTCTGTCACATAGTTGTGACACACTTATCAGGCTATATTTCAAGCCATCTATCAAATAGACATTCTCAATGGAATGAGAGTCTGTTTTTCTTACCTTTCCAACCCCAATGATCTCACCTTTCTTTCCATTTCCAAAGGAGACATTGCCTCCTCTTAGGTTCTCAAATGAAAGAAACTGGTCCTTGTTACCAGTCATATGTTTTGAGCAGCCACTATCCATGTACCAAATTTGGCTACTTCCCTTCACTTGGACCTGCAAAATGAAATCAGATGTTAGTTTTAGGAACCCAAATTAGTTTGGGTCCCTTTCTATGGGTAAAAGGATGAATTAGATTTTTCTTTGCCCACCCAGGCAGCTTGTGTTTTTCTTGAACAAAAATTTTGTTTCTTTTACTGGCCTTTTCTCTTGCATTACATTCATTTTTGTAATGGCCAGTCTTACCACAATGTGTACAGATTTTGTTCTCAGGAAGAGTGAGATACTTGTTTTTGGGATCCCATTTTGGAGCTTGATTCCCAAACTCAAGTCTTCTCTTGTTGCTGTTGTGATGCTCTTGCAGCCAGGAAAGTGCATCAGAAGCCTTGTTCCATTTGCATGTTCTGTCTAATTCATGCTTCACCTTTCCTAATTCTTCTTTAAGGACCTTGATTGATTCATCTTTCTTATACAGCTTATCTTTCATTTTTCCTAAATTTTCTTCTAGTGTGAGAAATGATTGATTAGCCTTTATCTTTCCTGTCCCTATTTTCAGTTTCAAATTTTCAGACTTGAGTTCTAGGATACTGTTTTCCCGTTGAAGAACCTGGTTCTTCAACTCAACATTTAAATTATTACTCTCATCAGGCCTAGATTCTAGTCTTTTGCATTTTTCTTCTAGTATTTCACAATCCCTAGACAGAACATCTTTCTCACTGTTCATTATTTCAGACTCATCTATGAAGTCCATCAAGAGTTCAGCCAATTTTTCATTCAACAGGAATTTAATTTTTTCTTTAAGATGTAAAATACTTACCTCCTATTCATCTTCTGATTCCCCAATGGCCATAAGAGCTTGCTCATCTTCAGCTTCATTTTTTGAGTCTTCATCTGACATATCTCCCCATGCAGCAACCATGGCCTTGGTAGTACCTTTGTTTTTCCTTGGTTGAACCTGTTCCTTCTTTATGCTCTTTCTTTCTTCCACTCAATCTCCCATTGAGGACAGTTCTTTATCATGTGATCTGTCTTTCCACATTTAAAGCAACCATCGTTTGTCTGCTTCTCAGGAGCCCTAGGTTTGTTGAATGTTGATCCTCTTGAAGAGCCTTTGCCTCTCATAAGGTATTTCTTGAAGTCTCTGGTTATCATTGCCATTTCATCATCTTCAAGATCTGATCCTTCTGAGATCCTGAGAGTCAAACTTCTTTCTTTCTTTGGAGCATCCATCTTCATAGTTTACCTTCTCAATCATAAGCAATCAAGTTTCCAATCAGTTCATCCAATTTTAGAGTAGCAATATTTTTGGATTCCTGAATGGCAGTGATTTTGCTTTCCCATGAGATTGGCAAAACTCTAGTTAGAATCTTTTCTACCTTATCCTCTTCTAGAATGACCATTCCAAGAGACTCAAGTTCATTTGTCAGTGTAGTGAACCTAGTGTAAATCTCTTGGATAGTTTCACCATCCTTCATAGTAAAATTCTCATATTTAGAATACAATAGAGTACATCTGGACCTCTTCACTTGAGGAGTTCCTTCAAGAGCCACTTGTAAAGTGTCCCAAATTTCCTTGGCAGTTGTACATCCATGAATCATGTTGTATTCATCAGGGCCAAGTCCACACACTAGCCATTTCTTGGCTTTAGCATTTTTCTCACATTTCCTTAGATCATCAGCAGTACAGTCCGCTCTAGTTTTTGGAACATCCATTCCTTCAGCATGTTTCTTGGTTGTAGCAAGGGGACCATCAGTGATGATGTCCCAAAGTTCATAATCTTCATCCATGATGTGGTCTCTCATTCTATTTTTCCACCAAGAATAATAGAGCCCATTGAAGAGTCGAGACCTTGCAGTAGACTGTCCTTCCCAGTTCCCAGGTGGTGCACTCATGTTGATCTTTTTCCTAAGGTGTTAACCTCTTCAAGGATAACCTGCTCTGATACCAATTGATGTAAATAAACATCAATACCACACAAGAGGAGGGGTGATTTGTGTGGTACCTAATTTTTGCGTTAGAAAAATCTGGTTCTTCTAAGTGTTCTAACTACTGCAATTTGTGGAAATATAAAAACTGAAAGTAAAGTGCACATCAATTTTTACGTGGAAAACACCTGGCTCAAAAGGTGAAAAATCACGAACTACTACTCAGTAGGATTTTCCCAAACTCCACTAAAATCAATGAGCCAAAGACAACATTTACAGAACTCTTGTAAACCTAAGGATTAAACTCTAATCCCAGTGTGGCATAGAGCCTCAGCTGCTGCGACACTATCAAGTTAACTCTAACTTGATGACACAACGTATCCAATACAATTGCTTCTAGGAAAGCTGAAAGGTACAATATAAAACCTACTACAATTGAACTAGAAATAAAACAATCAAATGGAACTGGTTATTCTATAGGTTCATGTAGCTGTAGGCATCCACACTTGTAACTTGCATATATTGCTTGCTAATCAGACTTCGCTCTTTAGCTCTCAAATATGCTTTTACTTATGCTTGTGTGTGTTACCTGAAAAGAGAAATAACTCGATCATATATTGAGTTAGCAGTTAGAGTTTGATTAAGACTCCTCTTCTTATCCGTTCACAATTCGAGTCCTTACCCAATGCAAACTCCAACCCTTATCCTAACTTAGGATTAAGTTCTTTTCACATAAGGAGACTGTCCTCCTTATCCCAATGCAATCTTTTCGATTATGATCAGAAGATATTGATGCATGATCTTTGGTGCATTATCTTCCTCAGGTGCTCTGCATGTGCCTTTGTTGATTCAGACTGTGTAGTAAAAGATGGACCAGGTCCTTGTATCAGTTTATTTGTCAATCTTCAAAACTTCAACAGAAACTTGGGCCAACAACACTGCTACATAATAGAGGCCTTGTAAAAAGAAGAAGGACCTACTTTCCTTTTGTAATGTACATATCCAGCACTTTGTTTGTGCTGATGATATGTAAAACTGTTACCATCCTCAGAACCAAAAAAAAAAAAAGGACTGATGGTAATGAAATAATGATAGACTTTTAGAAATATTGGACTGATAGCAGTAATGAACTAAAAAGGGTTGATGGTAACATAAATATTAATTGTATATTGCTAGATACATATGTGTTAGTTGACATTTTATAGTGAACTAAATACACTGAAGGAAAAGTAAGAAGAAGTAAGAAGAGTACAAAAATATATAGAGTAGATCACCTGTTGCATTCCAGTCATTATAGTAGCCAGTTATTCTTGAATCCTCTTGGCTGCTTCTACACTGATCCGGTTGTCTACTTCCGCATTCACGTGCTCATGTTTCTCTTCCAACTTGCTTTGCAACTCTTGTTACATGTTACTTTTTAATTCGGCGGCCATTTGTTCACGTTCTTGTTGCAACTATCGACTCATCTCAGCTTGCAGTTCTGCTTGCATTTCTTGACGCACAGTTTCCATAGCAGAAGACACACTAGCCTCTAAGTTTGCTGCTTCAATGTGACTCTTTTTTGGAGGCTTCTTTCTGTACCCTTTACCACGAACATAGCTATTCTCTCACCGAGAACGGAAGATAAAATTTCATCTCTAGTCATGGGATACTCGTTCTCTTCAAATTGTTGCTGAGCCACTAGTTCCTGTAGTTGGCCGTGCAATTAAGCGCAGTCATTTACAGTTAAAAAAAATAAACATAAAAAGATAAGAATGCAGTGATTTAAGAATATTACATGAATTTGTTGGGATTGTGGATCCACCCACACAACTTCTCCATTATCCATTTTACGTGTATGTTGGATCTCCCAGACTCGATATGTTGTTTCTTTTTCTCCGGTGGCAGGATTTTTCTGCAATGTAGTTCAATAGGAAACATAAATGATCAAATAAATGAATAGACATGTAACAAGAAGTATGTATGATAGCATGATAATAAATATATTTTCACCGTCGATTCCTCTACTTCTACAAAAGACCCTGTACCAAAAGTATGCTTAGTTATCTGTTTTCCCCTGTTCTTTTTATTTCTCCCGCTTACAGCCTGCACTGAGTCAACAGATTATGGAACCATTATTCAGTGAGTGGTGAACCAAACACTATTATTAAGTTATCTTAAATTCAGAACTTCCAAAATACTCTGCTTGGTATTTCCAGTCCTCGAGCTCAACATCTACAGGTCGATGAGATAACATATTTCCATCAGTAATTAAGTAAAATTTACATATCTACCCATAACGTTTTATAAGCAAACTACTTTTATCAGTATTTAAGTAAAATTTACATACCTATTTTAATCACATTCTGTTCATAAAATGCACCATACCAACCCTATATTGGCAAATGACTCATTAAATCAGTTGTAATTAATTTGGTTGTACCTATTACTAATGTAATCAAAGAGGTTCTAGGGACTGTGTGCAAGAAACCCCGACTACTCATAGAAAGGACAAAAAAGAAAGAAGAAATGCAGGAATAACACGTTATGAATGAAAGAGTTGTATGATTTTGATATCAACATCAACCAATAATAATACTGAACCATGGGCTTAAAATGACAATCCTATAACATTTAAATGAAGAAGCACATGAGTTCCCCAGAATTTCTAGTTTTATTATCATATTTCAATTTGGTGATAAATAAGGAAATGATGATCCCAAAAACACTTCCAACTGGCTGCTCTTAAGATGAAAGTCTAATCATAGTATAAGTAAAAGTTGTTTCTTGATCTACATCTGTAGATGCTCTTCTGAAGAAAGAAGAGCTAGCAAATACAAACTACCAAGCCCTCATTCACCTACTCATTCCAATCGTTCCTTCCAGCCCTCATTCACCTACTCATTATCTATTTAATAGTTTCTTCTATCTACTTAATTTAAAGGGAAACTAGCCGCCACTCGATTTGGGCCCTCCATCCGTCATAATAGATACACCAAAGCAGTCTACGATTGCCGGATTTTAGGAATAGAATTTATAGAAGATATTTATGAAGCAGCTAAAGAAAATTGCGTCCCCCAACCTTCCAACTGGAAAGCCTAATTAAACAAATTCAATTTCCATTCTTCCCATTTCCCGTTTTAGACTGAAAACTGTTTAAAACATTAGTTTGATTATACTAAAAGTAAATACTTAGTTAATAATATATTGCATCAGCTCATAAATAGTATTGTATATGAGCGTGAACTGTAAAGTAAGGAGTGGACAACGTCAAGCTTTTTTGGTAGAAATTTAAGGAACAAAGGGAGCAAGACTGGAACATATCTAGAAAAGAGCTACTGGAACTTGTTGAAGTTGGCATTTTAACTGAAGATGACATTGAAGAGGCTACCGCTGCCAGTTTCAACCCTATATGTTCTCTATTCTAGCATAGTGTTATATTGTGCATAAAATAAGCCTAATTCTGCTAATAACGATTTTGCATTAACCAGTGTGGACCTACTAATTTTTGTTTGGAATGCTTATGAAGAACAAAATATTTCCCAAATATACTTCAATTGAGCTTTGTGAGGACAGAGAAGAGTAGTTTTTGGTTTTAATTCTAAAATGCAATGGGGCAACCTTCTAATTGAAATACATATCAAAATACCAAGCATCCCACAATGTATCAGAAAAGAGTTGCAGACATAACTCTTGAAAAGTCCAACAACTAAAACCCATAAGGCAGTGATTTTCTTGTGCAAAAGATCAATTGTTTGTACAGCAAGAGAAGTATCATATCTACCCATAAGGCAGTGAATTTTTTCACTCTCAGAAATAAGAAACTTAGGGCATACCACACAACAAAAGAATCGCGTAAAAAACTAAACTTTGGAATTTTGTCGAATAATATCAGGAAAAAGAATAGACTCATACCACACAACATTTCATTACAGTATTTTGAGAGGAATACCAAACATGCCATCACCAAAAAGTTTAAAATTTCAAAAAAAAAAAAATTACCCAGCGAAGAGATCGTCAACACCGAGAAGGGCTTTACACGATGATATTGTTGGAAAAATTACTTTCTACTCCTGTAGATTTCAAATGGGTTAAAGAAATTAGAAGTGAATGTGATGAAATAGTCACTCTTGCTAACTGCATTTAACACCCAAAAGGATTTGGGGTTTGAACACATTACCTGATTTGAGTACAATCTTAAAATACAAATGGTATTAGGGTTTTTAAGTTTCATAAAGTAGGTTTACATCTTGTGATTAAACAAAAGTGAAAGATTTAATTTGGGAATTTGGAAGAAGAATTTGGGTTTCATATATTAGGTTTCAATGGCTTTTGCAGAGATAAAAGAGAAGAAGCCTTCTTTTATTAAACAAGACAATCTTATGTATTTAATTTTTTTATTTTAAAATATCAGATATTTACACTATCGACCCAATCGCCCCAAATCACCATCAGTGGCGACTCTCCATTAGTCGCTACTAAATATTTGGATCATAGCGGGAACAAATAATTTAGGATTTAGTGATACATATTGTAAAATTGATATTGGTAATGATACAGAAGATGATTTCCCCAGTTGAATCTTATTGGAGGATGGAATTTTCTCCAATAAGTCAGTGTGGCGATTAATTAGACAAAAAAACTAAAGAAATATTTTTTTTAAAAATGGCATCGAGCAATCTCTTTCAAAATGTCCTTTTTAACTTGGAGAATTATGAAAAGAAAACTTTCTTTTGATAACATGATTAGTAAGTTTGGTACTAATATAGCCTAGAGATGTTCTTGTTATAGTGTCCCACAAGTAGAATCCATGCAATATGTCTTTCTGGAAAGTGAAGCTGAAAAGTACATTTGGTGGAATATTGGCAATCCCTTGGAAATTATTCATCCAAATGCTCATATTGCGGCAATCTTCAATTTTTGGTGGGATGCAAAAACAAAGAATAAAATTTATGGCTTGGTTCTACAAGCTGCTCCAACTCTTATTTGCTGAAAAATCTAGAAACTCATGTAGATACGGCACACAAAGAAAATTTCATCATAATGTCATGAACCATTAGGTGATATAAAATCTCAATTCCATGGCAACCAAGTTCATACCGAATGGAGACATCCCATACCACTGGCCGTCCCTTTGCTACAAAATTGTTAGATTGAAAGTTGTCCAAACATGGATGCAAGTTCATTGGTATCCTCCCCCCCATGGTAAGGTCAAAATTAACACAGGTGGAAGTTACATCAAGGAAAGTGGGAAAGCTGGTATAGGAGGAATCATTGGAGACGAGGAAGGAATTGTATCATGGCTTTCGCAAAGTCAATAGACTGTGACTGTCATAATATGGCTGAAGCACGAGCTGCTGAGTTCGGAGGAAAATGATGTAACCAGTTAGGTTTTACTAATTTTGTTCTCAAACTTGACTCAAATATCATTGTAACAATGGTCAACCAAGAAGGAAGCAAGAACATGAAGCTAAATATGGTGGTGGAGAGAATTACCAGTCTGATCTAATAGCCAAATGTAAAAGTTCAGCACTGTTACAGAGAAGGCAATCAGGTTGCTGATGCATTAGCGAAAACAGCTTCTATCTATGGCTCAAATTTGATCTGCCAAGCTTTCAAACAACTCCTAAAAGAAGCCAAAGGCGCCTTCATTATGGATAAGTGGCAAATGCCTAGTATTAGAACAAAATATGAGAAGTACATTTTTTTGTCAGTTGAATATGATGTATATATAGGTACGGTAGCAGAGTCGTAAATAAGCTACTGTCCTTTTTGGGTGATAGGAATCACCATGTTGTTTTGGTTTTAAGGTAAGGTATAGCCCCTCTCATTAATCGTTTTTGCAATACAACACCCAGACTTCTGTCTAGGGAAATTTACATAAAAAAATATATGTCATGTTGTTGTATCTCGTCTAACAGCTCTTTGGAATACAAGTAATACAAAATTTGATTATCAATTAGACCAATAATACTATAATATATTATGTCACAATTTGTCAGAATTATTATTTCATCAAATATTATAAACTTTAATTAACTATTGGATAAAAATATTTTACCTGATTGTTTATCCCCTAATATATCTACTAAATAATGTAATTTTTCATAAAACTCCAGTCACCTAATTATGCCAGTCTTCGGGAAGTTGTTCTTTAAAAAGAAAAATCTTAGATCTTCATCCAATAATATTAATTAAATAGTTATTATTTTTCTTAAAACTGTTAAAAGCTTGAAAAATTAAATAATAAGTTAAATTTTTGAAAAGGAGATCTAGTGCATTCCTAAGATCGCCCTACAAGGAAATAATAGCATTTTCTTTATTTTTTTTTATTTTTATTTTTTTCTTAAATCAAATTTTTGCTTTCATTGATATCAAAGAATATGTACATCACAGATCATTATAGTAGTGTTGGACTAACTACTATACTACTTCCAGTATCATTTTACTACATTAGTTATGTACACTCAAAATCTATCCTTAGTGTCTAAAGCCGCAAGCTAAGGAAAGTAATTAAGCTCCCTTAGACCAGTTTGCCATTGTTTGCTTTCCCTGCCTCGCATATGCAACAGTAAGGCAATCTCTCGACATGTCGATTCCTCCTCATATGTAGCTCCTTCAAACCGAATATGGTTCCTTTTCTTCCATATAAGTGCAGTAGTGGTTATAAAGGCAGCAGCTCTCATTGAATTGCGCCAAATTCTGCTTTTAGCTCTACTGCAAATCCAATTGAGCTCATTTTCCCAGCAGCCAGTAGTTCTGGAATGCCCCAATCAATTGCATATTCTAGCCCATAATCTGTTGGTGATAGGACATTCGAAGAACAGATGACTAAAGTCTTCCACATGCTGCTTGCAAAAGACACAGTCTACTGGAATTTGTATTCCCATAATCAGTAACCTCTCGACTGTTGGAAGGCCATGATGAGCAGCTAACCAAACAATGAATTTGTGTCTAGGAAGTACATTGCCAATGAGTAACAAGTTCTTCCATGTAGCCTTTGTGAAACAAGGAAGCAATGCAAGGTACAGTTTCTGTATATTAAACTTGTTGATTTTACAGACACTATGCAATCTAACAGTAAGATCCCCATACAATTGAGTACTCTCCAGTATGTAAATTCTGCTTTCCAGTATTTTCCTGATCACCCAAGATGCAGCCTTTTGGAATGCTGACAGTGGATAGATTTGCTTATTTAATGTAATAAGCATGAACCCAACGAATCCATAGGCAATATTTCTTTCTAGACAAGTCCCATAACAGCTTTGTTATAGCTGCTTTGTTCCAAACAGACAAGTTCTGTTGAAACACGTTCTCACAAGGCACTAAACTAATCGTGTGTTCATATTTGTAGGTTTTGATAAATGACAAACGATGCGCAATTGACATATGACGAGGTCCAAGCACAAGCGCGCAATTGATACATAACGAGATTCAAGCTCAAGACAAACAAAGATCAAGATTAAGCAAAGAAATAAAGTTATACATGAGTCGTTCTTTAATTGTGATCTTGATCCGACAATTGACTCAAGACTTGGCTTCTCTCGTAAAATCATTTTTATCAAATCATGCATATTTAATTTAAAGCAAAATGATTTTAAATCATGCATATTTATTTTAACCAAAATGATTTTTAAACATGCCTCTAAAATCTGGACAAAGATAATCGATTATGTACTTATGATAATCGATTATGTTAAGGCAGCTGCAAGACAATCGATTGTGTACCTTATGATAATCGATTGTGTTGAGGCAGTGTCCATCAGATTTTTCAAAGCTGCAAGACAATCGATTGTGTACCTTACGATAATCGATTGTGTTGAGGCAGTGTCCATCAGATTTTTCAAAGCTACAAAATGATCGATTGTGCACCTTATGACAATCGATTGTGTTGAGTCAGCGTCTATTCGATTTTTCAAGACTGTAATATAATCGATTATACATATAGCATAATCGATTATGTAAATGACCGTTGCCAAAATATTTTCAAACTCTGTCTGGTAATCGATTGTATGATTCTGATAATCGATTATCCTAAGTAAAATCTGAATATGATTTTTTGAACGTTGCCAAGTAATCGATTATATGATTTTGATAATCGATTGTTTTAAGTAAAATCTGAAAAAGATTTTTTGAACGTTGCCAGATAATCGATTATACGATTTAGATAATCGATTATTATGCGTAAAATCTGGGAATGATTTTTGGACGATTGGAAAACAATCGATTATGCAACTTAGACAATCGATTGTTTTAGCACAAAATCAGCAATTCTTAATTGGCAATTAGGCAACGGTTGTGCATGTTTTCAACACTATAAATACATCTTAAAATCAGTCTTTTAAGTACAACAACTGATCATATTATTGCTAAAGCTTGCATACTCTCTTATTCATCACTTTCTATTCATTACATAAGTTTTTGAGAGCCAAATTCTTAATGAAAGTTGTTGCGTTCTTGAGCGTATTTATTTTACTCATATCTACTCTTGAGGAGAGTCTTGTTTTGAGTGCAAAGTGTTTTTATACACTTGAAGGGAAGTGTTAATCCCTTGTATTGTAAGAAGGAACGTTGTGATTCCTTTGGTTGAAGTCTTGAAGTGTGGTATCTTCGAGCAAAGGTTGTTGAGGCTTGTGTGACTCATGTTCTCAGTTTGTAACGGTTTGTTAAGCATCCGTAAGCTTAACGAAGTTAGTGAAAATCTCGAGAGAGTCTCTTGGGGACTGGACTAGCCACGGGTTGTGGTGAACCAGGATAACATCGGTGCGTTCGTTCCTTATTATTTACTTATCGCACTTATTTCATTCCTGCAATTTTTAAATTCCGCAAGTTTACGCTGATTTTTATTATAACGTTATTCACCCCTCCCCCCTCTAGCGTTAAGCGTATATTCTAACAATTGGTATCAGAGCCCAACTCTCTGAAAAACTTAACCGTTTGAGAGAAACAATCCATGGCTTCTACTCGTGATTCTTTTGCAGGAATAGGTGAAGGACAATGCTCCACCCGACCACCACTATTCGATGGCACAAACTATACGTACTGGAAGGAGAGGATGAGAATATTCATTCAATCGAATAATTTTCATCTGTGGAAGGTTATAATGAAGGGAGAACAAATTCCAACCAAAAAGGTTGAAAATGAATGGGTTCCAAAATCCGAAGATGAATACGATGCGGATGATATCCGAAAAGTGCAGAACAATGCTAAAGCCATCAACTTATTGTATTGTGCTATAAACGCTGATGATTACAGAAAAATATCATGTTGCACAACGGCGAAGCAAATGTGGGATAAGCTGGAAATCACGTACGAAGGTACGGACCAGGTAAGAGAGGCTAAAGTTGATTTTCTAACCCATGCATATGAACTGTTTCACATGAAGGAAGGCGAAAGGGTAGATGACATGTTCGAACAATTTTCAAAAATCGTTAATGACATACATGCTCTTAAGAAGACCTTCACGGATAAGGAACTTGTCCGAAAAATTCTCCGAAGTCTCACTCCGGAATGGCGCTCCAAGGCCGACGCGATTCAAGAGTCTATTGGCATTTCAAATGTAACCATCGACGGATTAAGAGGTAATCTTAAAACTTATGAATCTACTATACTTAACCCTCTTGTTAATGATCAAAGGAAACAAAGAATCGCCCTCAAGGCAAGCACAAGTCAACCTCAAAATAATGAGGACGGAGATAACGAGTTCGGACTCGTTATTAAGAGATTTCAAAAGTTCATACGAAAAGAGTATGAACGAAAAGGAAAACAACAAGGAGATCAAGTAAAGTGCTATGGATGCGGAGAAATCGGGCACATTAAATCAAATTGCCCAAATGTCAAAAAGGAGAAGAAACCCTTCAAGAAATAACGAGCATACATATCTTGGGGAGGCGACTCCGGAGACGAGTCAAGTGAGGAAGAAGAAGACAAAACCGCAAATCTTTGTCTTATGGCACACGAAGACAATCAAGAAGAGGTATGTCAAATTTCTTCCAAAAACTTCTATTCTCTTGAGGAAATGCAAAATGCCTTTGATGAGTTGTATAGTGAATTCATTAAAGCTTCCAAAACTGTTAAAAACACTAAGGAAAATGCTTCTTTGAAAGAAAAAGATTTTGAAAGACAACTCTCTTTGAAAGAAAAAGATTTGGAAAAATTGATTTTGGAAAATGAGAAGTTGAAAGAAGAAAACAATTTTTTCGGCAAGAGAAGCGCCGACAAACCCGAGAGCTCTAGTAAAAATTGTATTTCTTGCATGCATCTAAAAATGAGGTAGAAAGACTTAAGGGAACCCTAGATAAGTTCAATTCTTCTCATAAAAATTTGAATGAAGTTCTTATTAATTTGAAATCGACCAAACATGGGATAGGTTTTAAAAACGAGCCTAAAGAAAAAGTTGAAGCCAAACCCCAACCACCTAAGGCTCAACCTAGGATAAATAAAACAAATGTTCATCCTAGAGATAACAATCCTAGAATCAACATGCATGCTAGACCAAACACTAGAAGAAACTTTGAACATTTTAGGACACCTAGAAATGGCCTTCAACCTAGAGATAACTATTCTAGAAATGATGCATATCCTAGACCAAACACTAGAATAAACTTTGAACATTTTAGGACACCTAGAAATGGCTTTCAACCTAGAAATAACTATTCTAAAAATGTTGCATATCCTAGAACAAATAGTAGGAGAAATGATTTTCATGAAATGCGCAATAGTCATATTGTCAAAAATAGAGTAAACAAATTTCGTCCGTCCAACTACTATCAACCTAGACGAATGCATAATCCTAATGTCATTTGTCATTATTGCAATCGAATTGGACATATTGCTCCTGCTTGTTTCACTAGACATAGACTTAACTGCATGTCAAGCACAACAACATGTTACACCTAACTCTCAAGGACCCAAAACAGCTTGGGTACCAAAGACTCATTAATTTGTCTCGTAGGTATGTTTGAAGGGATCAAGTGTACTTTGGTACCTTGATAGTGGATGCTCCAAACACATGACCGGAGACGAATCCAAGTTCCTTTAACTAGAACACAAGGAAGGAGGAAGCGTTATTTTTGGAGATAACAACAAAGGAAAAATTATCGGCATTGGATCGGTCGGTAAGGATGAACCTTCTTCTATTAAGCATATTTTGCTAGTTAAAGGTCTAAAACATAATCTCTTGAGCATAAGTCAATTATGTGACAAGGGAAATCTTGTTTTATTTGATTCGGATGAATGCTTAGTTTTTCGCCGTAGCGATTTTAAAATTATTCTTCGTGGTTTTAGAATGGATAACATCTATATGGTTGATCTCAAAAATTCTTCATCTGAATATGTGAATTGCCTTATGAGAAAAGAAGATGATATGTGGTTATGTCATCGTAGAGTTGCTCACATCAACATGCATCTTTTAAACAAATTAGTTTCACAAAATTTAGTTATTGGTCTTCCAAATTTGAAATTTGAAAAAGACTCTATCTGTGATTCTTGTCAAAAAGGGAAGCAAACAAAAGCATCTTTTAAATCGAAAAATATTGTTTCAACTACTAGACCTTTGCAACTTCTCCACATGGATCTCTTTGGACCATCTCGCATTGAAAGTCTTGGTAGAAATCGTTATGCTTTTGTTATTGTTGATGATTATTCTAGATTTACATGGACACTATTTCTTGCTCACAAAAGTGAGGCTTTTCATAATTTTAAATGCTTTCTTAAACGTGTTCAAAATGAAAAGGACACAACCGTCACTTCAATAAGAAGTGATCATGGGGGAGAGTTCGATCACAATCTCTTCGTGGAATTTTGTGACGAACTCGGTATCGAGCACACCTTCTCTGCTCCACGTACACCACAACAAAATGAAGTGGTGGAAAGGAAAAATAGGTGTCTCGAAGAGATGGCTAGAACCATGCTCGATGAGGCTAAGATTCCCAAACATTTTTGGGCGGATGCCGTGAGTACCGCATGCTACGTTTTAAACAGAGTAGTCATAAGGCCAATACTCATGAAAACTCCCTATGAACTCTACAAGGGAAGGAAACCAAATATCTCCCATCTTAGAGTATTCGGTTGTAAATGTTTTATTCATAACAATGGAAAAGACAATTTGGGAAAATTTGATGCAAAATCCGATGAAGGAATTTTTATTGGTTACTCTTCACGTAGCAAAGCATATAGAGTATTCAACAATAGAACCGAAACTGTGGAGGAATCCCCTCATATTGTGTTTTCCGAAAATAATGCTCGCTTGGCGAGAAAGGATTCTGGTTTTGATCTTGCAGGTATTTTAAACTCAATAAGTCCTCAAGACAAAGTACAAGAGGAAACTCCTAAGGAAATTCAAGATGAAATCTTGGAACAATTATCGGAGGAAGCGCCACAACTGGAAAAAGAAACGAAACTGCCTAACGCGTGGAGGAAAATCAAAGACCATCCTCTCGAACAGGTAATTAGCGACATTGAACAACAGGTAAGTACTCGAAACACTCTTAAGAACACCTTAGGACACACTTCTTAAGAGATCACGTTCTCAATTGGCCGACATCCTCACAAGGCCGTTAGAGAAAGAGTCCTTTTCCGAATTCGTAGTGAACTCGGAATGCTTGACTCAAAATTGATCTAAGTCATGTATTGCACCTTTTTCCATAATAACTAACTTGAGCGTCGGAGACGTCTAATTCTCTTTTGCAGGTATCGCCCCAAAGGCAGGGGGAATTATAAGGCAATGGTGTAGAATAATCAATTTTTTAGTCAACAATCAATTATCATGCTTATTGTGCCGGAAAATCGATTAGCAAGTATCACTAATCGATTATTTACGTTTTTACGTTTATTATGCCGGAAAAACAACATATTGTTTAACCATTTTTGCTTTGCAGGTTTTTGATGTTAATTGTGACAATAATCGATTTTTTTAACTGTATAACCGATTACCGTCTCGGCTATTCATTACTGCCCTTCCTAATATAATCGATTATCTCAAAGGTATAATCGATTATTTCCCAAGTCAGAAAATCACTATGCACACTGTGTCAGAATAATCGATTACCATAATTTAACAATCGATTATCCTCTGTCAGTAAATTCAAATCTTTGTTACTGTTTGGCTCCTGCAATCGATTTTTTTTTGTCATTTCCCAGTACAAGTCAAAAACTCCATAATAATCGATTATTTCGATTTCATAATCGATTGTGTAACGGTCAGTGCAAATTTTCTTTTTTCCGTTTCTGATTCTTTGAAATCTCTAAAATTGCAGCTTTTCCCAGTAAATGCTCTCTTATTTTCCACTCTATAAATAGGATCATCTTCCTCACTTCACAATCAATCTAAGCTTCAAAAAGTCTCTCAAAAACTCTCAGCAACCAGCTCTCAATCCTTCATAAAAAATGACGAGCAGACACACAAAACGCCCTCGTTCTGGCAGACATGATGCATCTTCTTCCGCTGCTCCTCCTCCAAATTTTCCTTACCAAGATGGCTCTCTCTTACGGTTCAACATGAACCCGAGCTAACTCGATTCATGACGAAATTTGAAAAACGAGAAATTCTTCCTCCTCGCTTTTCCACCAGCAAATATCTTGAATCCAGCGCCCTCGCTGCAACTGCAAACATACTTAGGGAATGCCAACTCCTTGATTTCCTATATCTAACCTATCCTCACATTAATCCTCCCTTGATTCAAGCCTTCTATTCAAATCTTCAGGAGGACGCAGATGGTGATCTTGTTTCAAACATAAATGGAGTTGAAATTCTTTTAACCAACGAAAACCTACAAACGATTGCTCATCTTCCTCGAAATGGGGAAGACATTTCTCTCTACATTAGAGAAGCCGGCGCATTATTTGATGAACGAGTTCTCCTAAACCAAATAGGGCTTGGAGCATTTGATCCTAATCCGTCCAATCGTCGTCCAACCATTAAGGGCATGCTCCCCGAATATCGTTTAATTTTCTACTTCATAACCCGAGTCCTCAAACCACGCAAACATAATCATACCACTCTCTCCCAAGAGGACGCTAAACTCATGCATGCCATCATCAACGGGGCTCGCATCAATTGGTGCAAGTTCGTCAAAATCCACATGCTTGATGCCATTGGGGATGATAGACCACTTCCCTACGCCCTTCTTATAATGAATTTTCTTGAAGCCTCTGGGTTCAACACCTCTATCGGTCCTCTCAAAAAGGGAACCAAGAAATGGGAAATTTCCGAATCCTCCTTTCCCCATGACGGCGAACACGTGGCTCCTGCTCCTCCTCCAATTCCTCAAACGCGTCATCCTCAAGCTCCTACACTTCAAACTATTTCCGACCAACTTGCTTCTTTGTCCACCTCCGTCAATCGATTGACCTATGAGATCCATGGATATTTTGATCATATTCACTATCCATATGCTGGACTTGTCCCTTATGAAGCAGTGCCGGATGACGAGGCGGAAATTGATAATGATAATGAAATTTGCTTTTCTAGCTTATTATTCTATCTTTTATTGTCTCCTTTATGTAATCGTATTTTTAGTTAATCAATAAACAAGTTATTTGCTTATTCTTTTTTGCTAATGTCAAAAGGGGGAAGAATAAGGGCTATGCACTTAATATTTATTGGCATAAATTGAGGGGGAATTCATATGTTGAGGGGGAATTAATTGCATATCTATTTACTTGTCTTATTGCATATCTATTTACTTGTCTTGGATCGTCATTATAAATTATCTAATATGCATATCCCGATTAAGGTTTGCCATTATCAAAAAGGGGGAAATTGTTGAAACACGTTCTTACAAGGCACTAAACTAAACGTGTGTTCATATTTGTAGGTTTTGATAAATGACAAACGATGCGCAATTGACATATGACGAGGTCCAAGCACAAGCGCGCAATTGATACATAACGAGATTCAAGCTCAAGACAAACAAAGATCAAGATTAAGCAAAGAAATAAAGTTATACATGAGTCGTTCTTTAATTGTGATCTTGATCCGACAATTGACTCAAGACTTGGCTTCTCTCGTAAAATTATTTTTATCAAATCATGCATATTTAATTTAAAGCAAAATGATTTTAAATCATGCATATTTATTTTAACCAAAATGATTTTTAAACATGCCTCTAAAATTTGGACAAAGATAATCGATTATGTACTTATGATAATCGATTATGTTAAGGCAGCTGCAAGACAATCGATTGTGTACCTTATGATAATCGATTGTGTTGAGGCAGTGTCCATCAGATTTTTCAAAGCTGCAAGACAATCGATTGTGTACCTTATGATAATCGATTGTGTTGAGGCAGTGTCCATCAGATTTTTCAAAGCTACAAAATGATCGATTGTGCACCTTATGACAATGGATTGTGTTGAAGCAGTGTCTATTCAATTTTTCAAGACTGTAACATAATCGATTATACATATAGCATAATCGATTATGTAAATGACCGTTGCTAAAATATTTTCAAACTCTGTCTAGTAATCGATTGTATGATTCTGATAATCGATTATCCTAAGTAAAATCTGAATATGATTTTTTGAACGTTGCCAAGTAATCGATTATATGATTTTGATAATCGATTGTTTTAAGTAAAATCTGAAAAAGATTTTTTGAACGTTGCCAGATAATCGATTATACAATTTAGATAATCGATTATTATGCGTAAAATCTGGGAATGATTTTTGGACGATTGGAAAACAATCGATTATGCAACTTAGACAATCGATTGTTTTAGCACAAAATCAACAATTCTTAATTGGCAATTAGGCAACGGTTGTGCATGTTTTCAACACTATAAATACATCTTAAAATCAGTCTTTTAAGTACAACAACTGATCATATTATTTCTAAAGCTTGCATACTCTCTTATTCATCATTTTTTATTCATTACATAAGTTTTTGAGAGCCAAATTCTTGACGAAAGTTGTTGCGTTCTTGAGCGTATTTATTTTACTCATATCTACTCTTGAGGAGAGTCTTGTTTTGAGTGCAAAGTGTTTTTATACACTTGAAGGGAAGTGTTAATCCCTTGTATTGTAAGAAGGAACGTTGTGATTCCTTTGGTTGAAGTCTTGAAGTGTGGTATCTTCGAGCAAAGGTTGTTGAGGCTTGTGTGACTCAAGTTCTCAGTTTGTAACGGTTTGTTAAGCACCCGTAAGCTTAACGAAGTTAGTGGAAATCTCGAGAGAGTCTCTCGGGGACTGGACTAGCCACGGGTTGTGGTGAACCAGGATAACATCGGTGCGTTCGTTCCTTATTATTTACTTATCGCACTTATTTCATTCCTGCAATTTTTAAATTCCGCAAGTTTACGCTGATTTTTATTATAACTCTATTCACCCCCCCTCTAGCGTTAAGCGTATATTCTAACAAGTTCAAGATGTTAAGTCCTCCTGCAGATATTGGTTGGCAAACCTTATCCCAAGCCACCAGTGCTCTCCTGGAAATGTCTGCCTTACCAGTCCAAAGATAAGTTCTACATATTACTTCAATAGCTTTCTGTACTTTCTTAGGCATAACAAAAACCTGAGCCCAATAAGATTGAATTCCAAACACCACAGCCTTAATTAATTGGCTTCTTCCTGCATATGAAAGAAGCTTAGCAGACCAACAAGTGATTTTATCTGTTATCTTCTCGATTAGAGGCAAATAATGATGAATAGCCAGCTTCTTAGAGTCCAGTGGAATCCCTAAGTATTTAAAAGGTAGTTGTCCTTCAGTGAACCCCAAACTACCAATTATCTGTTCTCTGATATGTTGTTGTACACCAGCTAAGCAAATAACACTTTTGCTTATATTTGCCTGAAGGCCAGAGGCTGCTGAAAATTGGAGAAAAGCATTACGCAATATCTGAATAGATATTACATCAGCTCTGCAAAACATAAGTAGATCGTCAGCAAAACACACATGAGAGATATTAAGTTTTCTGCACTTAGGATGGAAATTGAAGTTTCCATCCTTATGAAGCTGCTGTAGTAGTCTGTTTAAATACTCCATGGCCATCACAAAAAGGTATGGTGACATTGGATCCCCTTGTCTAATACCCCTCTTAGCATTGAATGGTTTGGTTAAACCTCCATTCATTACTAAGGAATATGATACAGAAGAGACACATGCCATGATCCAGTAAGTGAACTTAGCTGGAAATCCCATAACAGTAAGAATCTGTTTCAGAAAGGTCCATTCCAAAGTATCATATGCCTTCCTCAAATCAACCTTTAGAACACATCTGGGAGAGATACCCTTTCTTGAGTACCCTTTGAAAATTTCATGGCTTAACAGTATGTTATCAACAATACATCTACCCTCAATAAAAGCAGATTGAGCAGGCCCCACTATCTCACCAATGACACCCTTCATTCTTCAGGTAATGACCTTGGAGATGATTTTGTATATTGTAGTGCAACAGGCAATAGGTTTGTAATCTTTCACAGTAGAAGGTGCTTTAACTTTAGGGACAAGAGCTATGGCTGTAGTATTGATCATATAGGGCAGCTTACAAGTAGAAAAGAAATCCTTAATAGCAGATAGAACATCAGCTTTAACCAGTTCCCAGTTTTTAGTGAAGAACTCCACTGGAAATCCATCAACTCCTGGAGCTTTATCCTTAGGCATGTCCTTGACTGCTTCAGTGATCTCCTCCAAAGTCACCTCTCTGATGAGTAGCCTTTGCTGATCTAAAGTTAGGCATCTCCCCTCCTTCATAATCTGAGAATTAACACATGGAAGTTCAGATGCATTTTCTCCCATTAAAGAGTGGAATACCTTTAAGAATTCCTGTTCCACAGAGAGTGGATCAGTTAATTTCACTCTAGTATCTGTATAGACGGATGTAATATTGTTTTGTCCTGTTCTGATCTTCCATTGGAATCTCCGCATTCAATCCAGACAGCTTTTGACTTCTGCCTCAATATTTGTTCCTCAATATTACTCCATTTCTCAATTTACTCAATTGCTTGTCTTTCCTCATTGATAAGTTCCTGTATGAATGGCTTGCTTTGCAACTGATCTTGAATGATTCCTAGCTGTTCCCTAGCCTGGATAATATTCTGCTTGTAAGATGCCATGTGAGTAGTGAGCTCCTTTAATTGTTGTTTCAACATTTTCAATTTCTTCCATATCTGCTGCATGGGAGTACCCATACAATCCTGTCTCCATACCTGCTGTACAATGTCAAGGAACTGGGGATGTTCCATAACAACATTGTATAACCTAAATGGTTTAGGGTGCAAAGGCTTCTGCATTCCAAATTTAATTAGGATAGGAGAATGATCAGATATAGAAGGGTTCAAGTAATCAGCTTCCAGGTGCCCATACTGTTGCAACTAATGATAATTACCCAGTGCCCAGTCAATTTTACTATATACTCTAGTGGTAGTATCTTGCTTATTTGTCCAAGTGTAGTACCAACACTTAGCTCTAAGGGCAGTCAGATGGAGATCAGAAATAGTGGCTTTGAAATCCTTCACTTCAGCATCAGTCACAGGAGATCCTATTCTGTCATCAGAATTTAAAACACTGTTAAAATCACCACTGATTAGCCAAGCAGCTTGACTAGGGATATGGAATGATCTGAGGTCCCTCCATAACTAATTTTTGAGTAATGCAGTATTATGACCATAGATTACACTAAAATGAAATCTGGTCTGGCTTCTTGTTTCTTCCAGCAAACAGTGAATATATTGATCAGACATAGCTAAAATTTGAATCTGGATGTGAGGCTTCCAGATCAACCATATTCTACCATTAGTAGCATTAGAGTAATTGCACTGCACCGACCAGTTTTTAGCAACCTTATCTAGTATTTTCCTGGCCTTATGTTCCTTAACCCTGGTTTCAAGTATTCCCATTACATCTACCTTATTAATAGTTAAGAAGTTTTTCAACTCCTTCTGCTTATGAGGCTGATTAAGCCCCTTATATTCCAAGTGACTATTATCATTTAGAATTAGGCTCTTCACTGTAAGAGGGTCCAGGATCAATGTGAACCCTAGTACCAGCCTCATTCATAATAGCCTTGCCTTTATTGCCCTCTTCAGCCAACTGTTTCCTGTTGCCATTTACTGTATTTACTACAATAACTGCAGTTTCAGATCTCAGGGTATTTTCAGAATCAGTTATTGTTGTTTGCTGTTGTCTATTTGAAAGACTCTCAATAAACTTGTTAGGTTCCTGAACTTGCTGGTCCTCCTGAACTTCAATGTTAGCAGGAATCACATGACTTGTCTGCCCTTCTGAATTAGCTACAGCCTGCTTTGCAATCCATTCTGTTTTAGATTATTTCCCCTGCTGATTTACTCTACCTCTTTGCCTTCTAGGTTTGTCCTGATCTCCCTTATCCTGCACTGATGTATTATCAGTATAATACCAACATTCAATTGCATCATGACCAAATTTGAGGCAGTGATTACTGAAAGAAGGTTTCCAGTCATATTCAATCGTCTATATCTTAGGGCCATAAGGAGTATCAATCTCCAATTGGTCGGGAAGGGTGTAAGCAACATCAACTTCAACAAGTACTCTAGCAAATGAAATTTTCTCATAATGTGCAGTGTATTTGTCAGTGTACAATGGCCTCCCAACAGCACTAGCCATCTTGCTTAGAACTTCAGTAGACCAATAACCAACTGGAAGTCCAGGAAATCGAATCCAAATAGAAATAGTGCTAAGCACATCACTCTGAAAATTGAAATCAACTTCCCAGGGTCTCAATACCATTGGCGTATTCCTAAATGAATAGGGTCCTGACTGTATGACCAAGTCCATATCCTCAGAATTACTGAATCGAAAAATACAGTAACCATCAGTATGAATTAGTACCTGAGGCTTGGTGACAAAATTCCACACATGTGTGACAAAATTCTCCAGAGACTGTTCAGTAGGTCGATCTCCAATTACGAATCCAATCAATGCATTTTCCCAATAAGCCAATTGAGGTTTCAGATCCTCTTCACTGATCGTAATAATTTTTTTACCATCTCGCTCAGTAGGAGGAACAAATGAGAGTTGTTTACCCATCTGAGCGTTACGGTTACCACGCACCACATCCACAACAGTAGGTCTGGTTTTCTCCACATCAATGTTATTAGTGAACTGTAAGCGCCTTGCAGCAATTGGTGAAGATGCATCATTCTTCGTCACTGGTAATTCACAAGGAACTACCTCTGCATGTATCGATTCTGTAGGTTGAAGTTTCTGAGGCAGAAAACTGCCAAAGGTTAATGGTTCCAACTCATTGGTTGTGCCATTCTCAGGTGTAACGAGTTGAGTATCAGAAGGTGGAGGGTTACGCCGGCGGCGAGCCATATTACGACGACGGAAGCGCCTTGCTATCGTGCGCCGGTGAGGCTACTGTTTTATTGCGCTGCTAATATGCGCCGAGAGCATATTGATCTCCCAAAATTACGGGATCTAGCATTTTTTTTTAATTAATTATCAAATAATGAAGCTTTAAAATAAATGGTAACTTTTTCACAATTAGTTTACCTTCAAGATTCTAATACAAATATTTTATGTATAAAAATGAAGGTAAGCTACTTATTACAACAAAAGAGATTATAAATTTAAAAACTTTCTCTACATAAAAATTATGTGGTATATGATAAAGAATTATATATTTAAAGTTTGAATTTTTCTAACTTAGAAGAAGATTTAGTAAATAATATTTATTACGAGTACAGATTATAAGTAAGTATAATTAGTTTTCCATTTTTATGAAGAATAATAAACAAAACCTAAATTTTTCAACATTCTAAAATAAATATTTTATGGAGGAAATAAATTATTTTCATATAACAAAGAGATTAAAAGTTTTAAAATATGTTCTGATTTCTTTTTCTTGGGTTGAGTCCCTCCCCCCCCCCCCCCCCCCTCCCCCCCTTGAAATTTATATGACTATTTCTTACATGGTAGTAATATTTGTTTTTTTGTAACCAATGTACATAATATTCATTCATATAATAGACTCGGAACCTTTCGAACTTTGCATCAAAATTAAAAAACAACAAAAGTAATTATCTTGTCTTAAAAGATATGGCACTAGTAAATAGAATATGCTTATATAGTTGATTTTAAATTTTTAAAAATTTGGTTAATTTAAAGGTCCTAAATCTTAGGGAGATAACTAAATAACTTTCTTGTTTAGGGTGAACTCTAATTTTAAAAGGGCAAAAAAAAATATTTTTTGCCAAGGACCTTTGTGCTTTTAATATAGTATAAATTTTTAAGAGTAAGATTTACATACATAAACTCTTAATATTTTTAAAGTTTGTAGACCTTTTACATAATTTAAATAAGCAAAAAATTAATAAGTAACATTTTAATTAATTTTAAACTCCTAAACATAGATTTGTATAAAATAAACTCTTAACAGTTTTAAAATTGTAAATGGTTAGTACGTTCTGCATAATTCAAATAAAAAAGAATTTAATGCGTAAAAGTTTAATTCATTTAAAATGTTTTTTTGTGCAAAAGATAGAAAAAATATATAGATATCAACTAGTGCATTCAAAGAGAATTATAACAATACCTAGTTAAGCTACCACCTTGTATGCTACTATTCATACTACTACCACCGCCGGTACTAGTACCATCATTGTGCATAATATTTAGCTTCTAGTCTCAGTTGGAGTTATTAAGGTAAGAAGACAGTTTAATATTACGCTGATTTATTGGAAGCGGTCCTTGAATGAGTGATCTAAGAGTAGTACTATGTTGTATTTCGGGGTCATTCCAAAAATTAATATGATGGCATGTTTCAATTCTCCATTGTAGGCCTTGTTGGCATGATCTCCAGCCTCGTAGAATATTTGACCAAATACGGGACTGCTTATAATCTTTATTTTTAGTTAGGTATTTATTTAGTAGAATCTGAGCTCACATTGTATTAGGAGATTTAAAAGCTCTCCAACCAAAATAGCTAGGAGTGCTTCATTTTTAACGTGAAGTTTCTGAATTCCAAAGCCACCTGCTTCTTTGGGATTAGTGACAGCGTCCCATTTGAGAAGGTGAATTTTTTTCTTAATAGAAGTTGTGCCCCAGAGGAAATTACGCTGGTATTGATTCATTCTGGCCATAATAGCCGGAGGAATAATAATATATTACATAATATGGTTAGGTAAGTTGTTTAAAGTAAATTTGATTAAAGTAGCTCTGCCTGCTAAGGTAAGAAATTTTATTTTCCATCCAGTCAGTTTATTTTTAAAATTGTCAAGAAGAAATTGGAAATCTTGTGTTTTTTGTGTTCCTTGGAACATAGGAAATCCTAAATATTTTGCAAAGGGTATGCCCTCTCTTATACTAAAAGTGTTTGTGATAAATTGCATGTCTTCCTATTTACAATTTTTGGAGAAGTAAATCTTTGATTTTTCAAAATTAATCTGTTGCCCTGAATGAAATATAAAATCATTTAGCACATCCACAATAGTATGACAACTTTTGGTGGTTACTTTTGAGAATAAGATGATGTTATCCGCAAAGAAAAAATGTGAGAGAGGTGGTCAGTTGGATGAGAGTTTAAGAGGCTGCCATTGGAGGTATTTCACGTCTCATAAAATTTTATGGGATAACATTTCCATAGACATTATAAATAAGTAAGGAGATAAGGGATCCCCTTGCCTTAATCCTCTAGTAGGTGTAAAATATTGGGTCCTAGTATCGTTAATAATGATTGATGTAGAGGTAGTAGTAACACAAGACATAATTAACGATATCATATTATCTGGAATATTAAAATAATGCAGTGTTTTCCTTATAAAGGACCATTCCAAGCGAACAAAGACTTTTTCCAAATCTAGTTTAAGTATCATGGTTGATGATTTGCCTTTCAATTTTGAAATATAGTTAAGGGCTTCGACAATTATGGCATTGTCAGGAGCTCTTTTGCCCTGTTAAGAGCTAGTTTGAGTAGGGCCTATTATCTTATTAACAATAGATTTCAGTCCACTAACTATAATCTTTGTGATTAGCTTGTATAAAGTATTTCATAGACTAATAGGACGAAACTGAGTAATAATAGAAGGATGTTTGACTTAAGGTATTAAACAAATAAGAGTTTTATTTAGCTCCTCCGGAATAGTCTTAGTGTAGAAAATATCATCAGATAACTTAACGACCTTGTTTTTTACCGATGTCCAGTATTTTTGGAAAAAATAAGGGTGTAATCCATTTGGCCCAGGAGCCTTGTAAGGCTTAAAGTCAAACATAGCATTTGTAATTGTTAGAAACTACGCTTAACGCTAGAGGGGGGGTGAATAGCGTTTTAATGAAATTTAGCGTTTTCTTGCGAAATTTAAATTTTACAGGAAGTAAATAAGTGCAATAAAAATAACTTACACAAGGATATATCCTGGTTGGCCACAACAGTGGTTAGTCCAGTCCTCGAGAGACTCTCTCGAGATTTTCTACTAACTTGTTAAGCTTACGGGTGCTTAACAAACCTTTACAGTTGCTCGGAGATACAATCTCAAAGACTTCACTTGCTCGGAGGTTCCTCACCTCAAAGACTTCACTTGCTCGGGGATACAATCCCAAAGACTTCACTTGCTCGGGGATACAATCCCAAAGACTTCACTTGCTCGGGGATATAATCCCAAAGACTTCACTTGCTCGGGGATACAATCCTAAAGACTTCAACAGAGGAAGCACAAGTTCCTCAACACAAGAGAATCAAAATTCTCTTACAAGTATTTGAAATACTTGAACACTCACTTAACAAAGGTACTCCTTGATGAGTAGATATGAGTAAAATAATACGCTCAAGATCACAACAACTTTGAACAATAATATGGCTCTCAAAAGCTTTATGAAATGAGTAGAAAATGATGAACAATTGAATGAAAGCTTAAAGCAATGTAATGATCAGTTAGTGTATGTTGTTGTGTTTAAAACACTGAGTTGAAGCTGTATTTATAGGTGCAAAACTTGGTCTTACCGTTGTCTAATTGCCAATTAAGAATTGCTGAATTTACTCAGTGACAATCGATTGTCAAGACCAAACAATCGATTATCTGCCAGTCAGATCAAAAATCAATCCCAGATTTTACGCTTAATAATCGATTACTTACAATCCATAATCGATTACTGGCAAAATTCAAAAACAGATAATCGATTACACCAAATCCATAATCGATTACATTGGCAACGTTCTAAAAATCATTTCCGGATTTTAAGCAAAATATCGATTATATAAAATCTATAATCGATTACTTCAGCAACGTTCTAAAAATCATTTCCAGATTTTAAGCAAAACATCGATTATATGAAAGCCAATAATCGATTACTTTGAGGTATTTGAAAATCATTTGACAACGGTCAGCTTCAACAATCGATTGTCCTTTGCAACAATCGATTACTTGTTATTTTCTGAAAATCATGAAACTTACTGTCTCAGTGATAATCGATTATCTAAAGCCATAATCGATTACTTGTTATTTTCTGAAAATCATAAAACTTACTGTCTCAGTGATAATCGATTATCTAAAGACATAATCGATTACTTAATTAAATTTAAAATCACTGGAAGACATTGTCTCAACATAATCGATCACCATTAGTTCATAATCGATTATTTTGAGTATTGAAAAACTTTACCTCAACAACAATCGATTGGCATTTGATCACAATCGATTATCATGCAGATTTGGAAAAACCTGATGTTCACTGTCTTACTCACAATCGATTACCATTAATTCATAATCGATTGTCATGCAGTCTTGGCTCAGAAACAATCGATTATCATAAGTTCATAATCGATTATTTTAGCCCAGATTTTTGAGGCATGTTTAGAAAATATTTTGTCTAATGTAAATATGCATCATTTGAAATTATTTGATACAGAAATAAGTATGCATGATTTTGGAAAATAGTTTTATGAGAGAAGCCATGTTATGGAGTCAAGTTATAGGATCAAGATCACATTTAAGAATAACTCAATAATAACAATTAAAAACAACGTCTTGAGCTTCAATCTCAACATTTGTGCTCTTGTACTTGAACTCCGTCATATATCAATTTGTGCTTTGTTTGTCATTCATCAAAACCTACAAAAGAATACACGTTTAGTATATCGCATTGAGAACGTGTTTCCAACAATTTCCCCCTTTTTGATAATGGCAAACATTAAGCGGGATATGCAATTTTGACAAATAATATTGACGATTCAAGACAAGTAACAAGTATGCATATTTGTTCTTGTTCCCCCTCAATTTAAGAATTCCCCCTCAATTTAAGCTTATAAGCAATTAAGCAATTTAGAGGTGGTGCAATTTAGCAATGTAGAGGTGATGCATACCCGTTATCCCGTTATCTTCCCCCTTTTGCCATTAGCAAAAAAAAATAGTAAGGAAAGATACACAAAGACGAAATAAAACAAGGTTTATTTATTGAAAATTAAAGGGGTACAGCAGAGGGACATCCAACAATACAATTAAAACCAGAAAAAAATACAATATCAATTATCTCCGTCACGATCCGCCTCGTCATCCGGCGCAGCTTAAAAGGGAACGAGACCCGCATAGGGACAATGGACATGGTCAAAATAACCATGGATCTCGTGTGTCAACTGAGAGAGCTGGTCGGATATAGTTTGGAGAGTGGGCTCCTGAGATGGACGAGCACGACGGGCAGGACGGGTAGGAGGAGGAGCTGGAGCATGATCACCATCATGATGGAAGGATGATTCCGAGATTTCCCAGATTTTGGTACTCCTTTTGAGAGGACCATTTTCAGTGACATATCCGGATGCTTCAAGAAAATTCATGATGAGGAGAGAATAAGGAAGGGGCATGTTATCGGCGACGGCATCGAGCATGTGCATTTTAATGAGCCGACACCAATTGATCTTGGCTCCAGTGACAATGGCATGTAAGAGCTTGGAGTCCTCTTGGGATATGGTGGTATGATTGTGCCTACGAGGTCTTAGGACACGGGTGATGAAGTAGAGGAGAAATCGATAATTTGGGTCCATGCCCGAGATGGTAGGACGACGAGAAGAAGCTTGATCATAAGAGATTCCGGCTTGGCGGAAAAGAATGGATTCATCAAAGAGAGAGCCGGCCTCATCAATATACCGGATAAGATCTTCACCATCGTTTGGAATGCGGGCGATGGTGTGAAGGTTCTCGTCAGAGAGGAGAATGTGAATGCCATTGATGGAGGTGACCACCTCACCATCTTTATCTTTGTGAAGATTTTAATAGAATGCTTCAACTAAAGTTGTGTTAATATGAGGATGGGTAAGGAGCAAGAAATCATAGAGTTGACACTCTTTGAGCATGTTGGCGGCAGGGGCGAAAGGTTCAAGGAGCTTGCTTGTTGAGAAGCGAGGAGGAAGAATAAATCGCTTCTCAAACTTGGAGAGAAACCTAGAAAGTTCAGCTTGAATTTCGAAGAACAAAACAGACCCGTCTTCATATGGGAAGTTTAGAGGAGGAGGGACTGTTGAGGCTGAGGCACCTTGCCTGGAACGAGAACGTTTGGAGGAGCGTCCAGACATATTGGAAAATTTTTACTGCTGAATTTTTGAGACTAAGATGCAAGGAATTGACCTTTGATTTTTAGAAATGGTGCTTGAGTGAGTGAGAATGATCCTATATGAGGGCTATTTATAGGAGAAGGAGTGATCAGCCATTTACTAAAGATACCTGCTGAAAATTTAAAGTTGGAACAGTAAAAAACGGTAAGAAATAAATTTACTGACCGTTAGATAATCGATTATTTGGCAGAGATAATCGATTGTATTTACTGTTGGATTGAATTTTGAAACTGACAAATCGATTTAAGAGACAAACTGTAAAAAAATTTGGATGAGATAATCGATTATCAACACAAAATAATCGATTATGGAGCATTTATGTCCTGACAGCAATCGATGTTGGAGCCAAACGGTAACAAAGTTTAAACAAGAAATAATCGATTGTCAATTTTGGTAATCGATTATTATTGAAATATGGTTGATACAGAGAACTCGGAGAGTTTCTGAATATGACAACTAATCGATTATAGGAAGAAATAATCGATTGCCTGGAAAAGTATTGCTGAAAGACTGAGACGGAAATCGATTATGCAATATAAGGAGTTAACAAATTAAACACATTTGCATAATAAAACTAATCAGTCGAAACAATCGATTATTGATACTGATAATCTATGTACTGCACAGTAGATAATCGATTATTTTCTTGGGATAATCGATTGCGGTGTGCTAAGACTTCATAATTTATCTTACCTTTGGGGAAGTATCTGCAAAATGGAATTAAACGTCTCCGACGCTCAAGTCAGTAATTTATAGTGACGTGAATAAATTACACTAGTGTTATCAAGTGATATCGTGAACTCTTAAGAATTGTGTCCTAGAGTGTTCTTAAGAGAATTTCGGGTACTTACCTTTCCTCCGACGTTGCCAATTACCTGATCAAGAGGGTGATCTTTGATCGTCCTCCATTCATTTTGTTCTTTTGTTTCACTCCCCAAATGTGAAGCTTCTCCCGTTGATTGTTCCACAATTTCATCATTGATTTCCTTCGATGCCTTTTCTTGTATTTTGTTTTTCAAATTGCTTAAAATATCAACCGATCTGAATATGATTGTTTCCAAATATGACGCTTCCTCCTTCTTTGTGCTCTAGTTGAAGGGATTTGGATTCATCTCCCGTCATGTGTTTGGAGCATCCACTATCAAGGTACCATAGTACGCTTGATCCCTTCAAGCACACCTACAAAACAAATTAATTTTCTTTGGGTACCCATGCCATCTTGGGTCCTTGAGGGTTAGGCATATTGTAATAATATGTTTGAGTAGCATGTCTATGACGAGTAAAACATGCGGGAGCAATATGACCAATGTGTCTACAATAATGACATGTCACATTCGGATTATGCATTCGTCTAGGTTCATAGTAGCTAGATGAATAAAGGTTGCTTACCTTATTTTGAACGCTATCATTTCTCCTACTTTGATCTCTAGGATGGGTAGTGTTTCTAGAGTGATGATATCTAGGTTGAGGACCATTTTGGGGTCTTCTAGGAGGTTCACAATTTTGCCTAAAATATGCATCATGTCTATGGTGACTATTTCTAGGCGGAGGGTCATTTCTTGGTCTAGCATGCAAATTTGTTCTAGGATAGCTATTTCTAGGATACACATTTTTGTTGTTGTTCCTAGGTTGAGCTCTAGGTTTTTGAGGTTTAGCATCAACCTTTTCTTCATTTTTAAAACCTATTCCGTGCTTAGTTGATTTTAGGTTATCAAGAACAACATTCAAGTTTTTATGCGAGGAATTAAACTTATCTAGTGTGCCTTTAAGTCTACCTACTTCATTCTTAAGGTTCACACAAGAAACACAACCTTTAGTAGAACTTTCAGGTTTGTCGGCACTTCTCTTTCCATAAAACTTGTTTTGTTCGTGTAGCTTCTCATTTTCCAAAACCAGTTTTTCTAATTCCTTTTCTTTTAAAGAAATCTGTTTTTGAAAATCCGTTTCTTTTAGAGAAGCGTTTTCTCTTAAGCTAGTGACAGTTTTTGAAGCCTTTAAAAATTCAGTATATAACTCATCAAAAGCATTAAGCATTTCATCAAGTGAAAAGTTTTCAGACGAAATTTGACGTACCTCATTTTGGTTGTCTTCTTGTACCATGAGATAAAGGTTTGCAGCTTCGTCGTTTTCTTCTTCACTTGATTCATCTCCGGAGTCGCCTCCCCACGAGATATATGCCCGTTGCTTTTTAAAGGATTTCTTCTCCTTTTTGATGTTTGGGCAATTTGTTTTGATGTGTCCAGTTTCTCCACATTCATAGCATTTTATTTGCTCACCTTGTTTTTTCCCTTTGCGCTCATATTCCTTGCGCATAAACTTTTGGAATCTTTTAATGACTAATCCAAACTCGTTGTCTTCTTCCTCTTCAATCTTTGGTTGGCTTGTGCTTGCTTTTAGAGCAATCTTTTGCCTTCTTTGATCATCAACAAACGGGTTAAGAATAGTAGATTCATAGGTTTTAAGATTACCTCTTAGTACGTCGATGGTGACGTTTGAGACTCCAATTGATTCTTGGATAGCATCGGCTTTGGATCGCCATGCCGGTGTGAGGCTTCTAAGAACTTTTCGAACAAGTTCTCTATCCGTGAACGTCTTCTTGAGGACGTGTAGATCATTTACTATTGTTGAAAGCGCTCAAACATCTCATCTACTTTTTCTCCTTCCTTCATATGAAACAATTCGTAAGCATGAGTAAGAAAATCAACTTTTGCTTCTCTTACCTGGTCAGTCCCTTCGTAAGTGACTTCTAATTTGTCCCACATTTCTTTTGCTGTTTTGCAACATGAAAGTTTCCTGTAATCGTTAGCGTTAATAGCACAATACAATAAATTTACAGCTTTATAATTATTTTGAATCATTCTATTGTCCTCTGTGGTGTACTCCTCTTCGGATTTGGGAATCCATTCGCCTTCCACTTTCTTGACTGGAATTTCATTTCCCTTTGTGTACACCTTCCAAAGGTAGGGACAATTTGACCGAATGAAGATTTCCATCCTCTCCTTCCAGTATGAGTAATTTGTGCCATTGAATAGAGGAGGTCGTGTAGGGCATTGTCCTTCTTCAATTCCTACAAAAGAATCTAGAGTAGAAGCCATGGATGGTTCTCTCAAACTGTTAAGTTTTTCAGAGAGTTGGGCTCTGATACCAATTGTTAGAAACTACGCTTAACGCTAGAGGGAGGGTGAATAGCGTTTTAATGAAATTTAGCATTTTCTTGCGGAATTTAAATTTTACAGGAAGTAAATAAGTGCAATAAAAATAACTTACACAAGGATATATCCTGGTTGGCCACAACAGTGGTTAGTCCAGTCCCCGAGAGACTCTCTCGAGATTTTCTACTAACTTGTTAAGCTTACGGGTGCTTAACAAACCTTTACAGTTGCTCGGAGATACAATCTCAAAGACTTCACTTGCTCGGAGGTTCCTCACCTCAAAGACTTCACTTGCTCGGGGATACAATCCCAAAGACTTCACTTGCTCGGGGATACAATCCCAAAGACTTCACTTGCTCGGGGATATAATCCCAAAGACTTCACTTGCTCGGGGATACAATCCCAAAGACTTCAACTGAGGAAGCACAAGTTCCTCAACACAAGAGAATCAAAATTCTCTTACAAGTATTTAAAATACTTGAACACTCACTTAACAAAGGTACTCCTTGATGAGTAGATATGAGTAAAATAATACGCTCAAGATCACAACAACTTTGAACAATAATATGGCTCTCAAAAGCTTTATGAAATGAGTAGAAAATGATGAACAATTGAATGAAAGCTTAAAGCAATGTAATGATCAGTTAGTGTATGTTGTTGTGTTTAAAACACTGAGTTGAAGCTGTATTTATAGGTGCAAAACTTGGTCTTACCGTTGTCTAATTGCCAATTAAGAATTGCTGAATTTACTCAGTGACAATCGATTGTCAAGACCAAACAATCGATTATCTGCCAGTCAGATCAAAAATCAATCCCAGATTTTACGCTTAATAATCGATTACTTACAATCCATAATCGATTACTGGCAAAATTCAAAAACAGATAATCGATTACACCAAATCCATAATCGATTACATTGGCAACGTTCTAAAAATCATTTCCAGATTTTAAGCAAAACATCGATTATATAAAATCTATAATCGATTACTTCAGCAACGTTCTAAAAATCATTTCCAGATTTTAAGCAAAGCATCGATTATATGAAAGCCAATAATCGATTACTTTGAGGTATTTGAAAATCATTTGACAACGGTCAGCTTCAACAATCGATTGTCCTTTGCAACAATCGATTACTTGTTATTTTCTGAAAATCATGAAACTTACTGTCTCAGTGATAATCGATTATCTAAAGCCATAATCGATTACTTGTTATTTTCTGAAAATCATAAAACTTACTGTCTCAGTGATAATCGATTATCTAAAGACATAATCGATTACTTAATTAAATTTAAAATCACTGGAAGACATTGTCTCAACATAATCGATCACCATTAGTTCATAATCGATTATTTTGAGTATTGAAAAACTTTACCTCAACAACAATCGATTGGCATTTGATCACAATCGATTATCATGCAGATTTGGAAAAACCTGATGTTCACTGTCTTACTCACAATCGATTACCATTAATTCATAATCGATTGTCATGCAGTCTTGGCTCAGAAACAATCGATTATCATAAGTTCATAATCGATTATTTTAGCCCAGATTTTTGAGGCATGTTTAGAAAATATTTTGTCTAATGTAAATATGCATCATTTGAAATTATTTGATACAGAAATAAGTATGCATGATTTTGGAAAATAGTTCTATGAGAGAAGCCATGTTATGGAGTCAAGTTATAGGATCAAGATCACATTTAAGAATAACTCAATAATAACAATTAAAAACAACGTCTTGAGCTTCAATCTCAACATTTGTGCTCTTGTACTTGAACTCCGTCATATATCAATTTGTGCTTTGTTTGTCATTCATCAAAACCTACAAAAGAATACACGTTTAGTATATCGCATTGAGAACGTGTTTCCAACAGTAATCTCCTCCCGGCTAAACGGAGATGTGATATCAGAAAAATCATGATAAGCAGGATTCCAAGTATTAGGGCTCCAATATGAGTTTGTACTATGGATTTGTTGAGTATTAGAAAGATTTTGATAATAGTTAAGGATAAAATTGTGAAGCTCGGTATGGTCATCTAACCAATTTCCAACCGAATCTTTTAAAGCTGTTATTTTATTCCTACGTCTTCGATGAAGAGTAGACATATGGAAGAACTTAGTATTGGCATCATTATCATTAATCCAGTTAATCCTAGAATTTAGTTTCTAATATTCTTCTTCTATACGAAGTAAATTATTATATTCTAAATTGAGCTGTATTTCCAGATTTTGGAGGAAGATGCTAATTGGGTAATGCATGATTGATGTATTCCTCCTAGTCTTTCTAAACTTTTCCTTTTTTCTTTAAAAATATTGGCAAAAGTTTGTTTATTCCACCTAGATGCAACAGTTTGGAATTTATGAATAGTGGGAAATAGAGGTTGATCCTCCGACCAGATGTTATGCACAAGCATTTGGAATTGAGGGTGTGAAGCCCACATAGTTTCAAATCGGAAAATATTTTGATGTACATTTATAGGAGGTTCTAAAGTAAGTAAAAGTGGATAGTGATCAGAGTGTGTTCGAGGTAAATAACTAGCTATTGCTTCAGGATATAAGTTTAACCAATCATAGTTAGCAAAAAACCTATCAAGTCTTTCTAAAATTGTGAATCCAGGCCTACGTTTATTTAACCAAGTATACTTGCTACCCTGAAAAGCTAAATCAATAAGATTGCAATAGTTAATAAGATTATCAGAGTTGTCAGCCATATAATTATTAATAGGGAATCCCCCAAACTTTTCATTAGAGTTAATAATTTCATTAAAATCACCACCAAGTAACCAAGGCGTAGAAACAGTTTCATGCAAGTATACTAAGTGATTCCATAATTCCTTACGCAAATGATGATTTGAACTAGCATAGATAGCAGATAAAATCTAGGAAGGTTCATTAGGACTTACCTGCACCTAACAGTGAGGCTCAGTTCAGTAACATTTATGCTAGCCCCATTCCATAACACCAGTAAACCCCCAATAAGCCCATTAGTCGGCACTTGTGACATGGTAGTAAAACCAAAGTCCTCATGAAGTCTATTGTGATCTTGCATGTGTGTTTCAAGTAGGATAGCTAAAACTGGCCTGTGATTATCAAGTAGGGACCTAAAGTGCCTACGAAACTCAGGGTTATGTGACCGCCCTGCAATTCCACACTAGAAAGTTCATGTAAGAGTTAGGAGAGGTTGTCTCCCTTACGGGAGATGGATTCATCTGATTGACTGTCTGTGTCACAATTGGACCTAGACTCAGAGAATGACTGTTCTGAAGTAGAGTAGGAAGTATTACCATGGCATATTTGGTTGTCGCTGGGATTGTTGTTTGACAGAAGTTTAAACTGCATGCTATCATTTATGGGGGCATTTCAGAATGAATTTTTTTCGAAGTGCTCTTGCAGGGTGTAAAGATGAAGACCCTTTAGCCACCAAAATTCTGTCCGCGTTGCTCTCATTTATGCTAGTATCTCAGCTAGCTCCTGACTTGTTTGAACATCTAGTGCGTGAGGAGATTGAGGAGGTGTTTCGTGTGGACTGGCTGGTGGAGTAAGCTGCTTTAATGGGATGACTGGTCTCGCATATGGGGAGAGAGGGTTGAATGTGCCCAGTGCTTGAAACCAAGGTACATAGATCTGTCCCATATGATGGGGAGGGTAGAAGGGTAGGAGATGAAAGTTTTGGTTCCCCATTGGAAGAAGTGGAGGTGGAATGTACTGCCATTGAGCATGCATGGAGAATGAAGCTTGGCTGCCCAAGAGGAGTGGGGACTGGGTCGTGAACCATTGGTTTTGGTTATAGGCTTTCATCCCTATTCTCATTCCCTCGATTATTATTTCCGCTAAATGAGTAGGATTCTGACTTAGGAGTACCACTTATTGGTTGTTCAACTACATCTAGAACAAGAAGGAATACCCCTAGAGGCCCATCTCGAGCCATGATTGAAGAGGCTGGTCCATAATGTTCTGTTGCGAGGTGTATATCATGGGTGCTGAGATGTGAGGAATTTGAGGGCCCTGCATTATCAGCCTGGGCAGTTGGAAGAAGTTGTTGTTCACTTCCATGTTTTCTCTAAAGTTCTTGTTCCGGTTGAGGTTGGTAAAGATTGGTCGCTGCATTTTTGCTCTATAAGTGTTGAACTAAGGGAGATGTATTATTTGAAGTGTCTGCATCAATGGCCTTAAGTAGTGGGTATATGATAGGGAATTGGATTGGAGTAGCGTTTGATGGTGTTGGGTGATCACTTGGGGGTAATTATTATCCATGCATGCAATAGTAGATTTGATCTCATCTAAAGTTACGGTGGCATGCAAACTACCAGTGTTACTAATGGGAAGTAAAGAGGACGTGGCTAAAGGGGATGAGGTGAATGGCATGACAAGAGGTACTGATAGGTCCAATTGTGTATGTTTATTAACACGTGTCATATCCATCTTAGGTGGCATAAGGGATAGAGAAGACGTGTAAGAGTTATTTGGTAATTCTGATGAAGCTTTAGTGGAGGGAGTAAATTTTGATTGGTTAAGGAGGGTGGCAGTAATAATGGGAAAGTTAATGGATTTTTACTACTTGAGGTGGGTTCGACCTGTGCTAAGGTAGCTGGATTAGTAGTGTTATTGACCATTGGGCTTGTGTCCATAGAGTCAAAGTGAGGCCCAATTGGATCAGCTAGAAGGCTGAACGAATTTTGTAAGCCATTACAAGACTTTATGGGCCCACTAGACATTAGCTTGTTTGAGCCCAAAGCTGGGCCCTTAGGGTTAGGAAACTTACCTGCTGGCAGAGTTGCCGGCAACTGTTCCCTGCATGATGTAAATGTAGTATTTGTACTCCATTGTTGACTATACTTTGTGCTGAGTTTTCTTAGAAAAACAACAGTTTTCCATTCATGGTCAGTATTGGTAGAAGAGGATGGTGTTGACGTTGTAGGAGTTGTTGTATTTGGGGTAGGTATTGAACAAGTTTGGAGTGTATGGCCAAGATGGCCACAACCCCTACACAATATATTCCCACCTTCATAGATGAGGCTTTGTTTGTGATTGCCTATATTAATATAGGATTTAAAAGGTCGTTCAAGAGGGACCTCTATACAGATACGAGCATAACATCCTCGGGTAGTTGTAGATGTGCAGTTGTCGATTTTTAAAAGTTGTCCAAGTTTAGAACCAACTCGCTGTAGAATTTTTGCATCATAGAACTCCATTGGCAACTCTGGTAGCCTTACCCAGATGGCCGAGTAGATTATTTGTGTAGTTGAGGTTGTAAACTTGGGTTCCCATCGACGTACTGATAAGAAATGATTCAAAACAAACCACAGACCTCCCTGAAGAGCTTTTAGCATGTTATCTTGTTGTTGAAATTTAATAAGGAAGAAATTCGATCCTAAATCAATAAGAGGGACTTCTTCAGTAGGCTTCCATAGTTCCTTAAGCTTTATCTTCAAGACCTGATGCGCAATTCTTCTGCCAAATAGCTTAACTATTACTGAATGCTTCCAGGGCTCATACAATCTCTCCTTATCAGTAGTTGTTATTGGAATAAAGTTTTCATCTTCCTCCTTATCCTGAGTTATCTCGTCAGTTAATTCATGGTTAGGTATACTCTGTTGATGATTGGTTATAAAGGATAATAGATATTTATTTGTCAATAAGATTTGTAGGAAAAAAGCTGTTGATAAAGGTTTGTCATCAATTTGCATAGAGGTTGGATCTAGTGGTTCCTCAATGGTATGATGAGGGGATATGGTTGAAGTAGTCATATAGAAAATGAGTTTAATGGCAAGTTGAAGAAAGTGTAGAAGCAGGTGTACTCTTGTTGTAGGAGTGAACGAAGGTAAATATTAGTTTACATGAGAGAGAATTTTCCTTGGTACAGCAATCTTTCAATTATTTTAACCCATAGATATAGTAGTATACATCAAAATTTTATTGAAGCTTTATTGAAGGCAAGTGCAACAATTATTTTTTTACTATCATTTTTCTTTTTTGTCAGGATCTTTTTTTATCATCTATGCATCTTTCAGTGTTAGAAGCTTCTGAAGATATTATCTACATTCATTTGTCATTTCTAACAAATTTCATACCCTGTTTTCCTCTTGTAAGGCCATCGAATATATTCACTATTCTTTTCCCTTTTCCTCTTTACTTTATGGAATAAAATATGTTTGAAGTTCTCTTTCACCTTTTTTCCGTATTATAGTTCCCCATTCGTGGATTAACTTTCATTTTTTGTGATAGGATCAACGGCTAGGATTTAATGAAGTATTAAGATGTAATTAATTAACTACTCAATAAATTATTTCTTATACTACTTGACACCTACTCCAAAGACTGCAGTTCTTGTTTATTTATAACTGAGACAAAAAAAGATCGTTAGTTTTAAGTTCCAATAATCTGTTCTAGGAAAATATTAATTCAATGATACTAGTATTTTAATTTATTGATATTGTAGAATTAAAAATATATATAATAGGTAAGATATCTCTTGTTATGAAATGAAACCTTGGTGTTTTCTTTTAAGTGATTAATATAAATGAAAGTTTATTGATTTTAAAGTCCTAAATTTTAGAATTTTCTACCCAGTTTAAATAAGGAATGATTTAATACATAAAGTATAGTAATTAATTTTTCTAAGTCCTAAATATTAGAAAAATGAGTTAAATAACGATTTTGTCTAGTGTAAAATTAATTCTTAAACGGTAAAAAAGACGAACGACATTTTTTCGCTAAGGGTTTTCGTGCTTTTACTATAGTAATAGAGTGATATACTCAAAAGGTTAAAAATGAACCCTCAACTTTATGGAATATAATCTTTTACTATAAATGAAAAGAATTACTCCTAAATAAGAATGAGTAATATCTACTGTGATTTTCAAAAATTTGATTCTTTAAAAACTACACTCCTATCACCTATGGACTCAAATTAAAACTTCATATTGCTACTTTTATATTTTTTAAATAGTTACTGGTGAGAAAAGATTAGTATAAGATCTTATGGTAAGATTACAAATTCACGTTTCCCCAGAACACACACAAGTGTCTTCCTTCGTGTATTACTCAGCTTGTATGCCTTTTCAACTATTTATAGTAAAGTGTCTGAGGCCCTATTTGGCCTTACATTTTCCCAAAATAAATTTAATATTTATTTTTAAAATTCGTATTTGGTCATAAATTTACTTATATTAATTTCAGATTACAGATTTCAAATTTCAAATCCATCTATTAAGCTGAATTTGAGCCAAAATCTCAAAAGTTGGGAATTTTTAGCATATTTTTCCAAAATAAAGTTGGAAAATATATTTTGAAAATGTATGTCCAAACACATTTTCATCTTCAAACCAAACTCCAACCAAATTAAATTTTTTTAAAATAAATTTGTTATCCATAGCAAAACACTAGCTTAGCTTTCGTAACTAATAGTGTACATATAATATTTTATACTATCTGTTAAATTGACCTACTAAGCTATATTTCATAACAAGTAAGTATGACAAAGTAACCTAAAAAATAATGTAACAACATATTATAGCCATTTATGTTACATTGTTTGAAAGTGCAATTTTTTTTTACATTGTCAGTATATTATGTTAAAACCACACTTTAAAGATGAAGGGTGTGTTTGGTTTTCGGAAAATATTTTTTAATTTTTTCATGTTTGATTGGCTTAAATATTTTGGAAAATATTTTTCTCCAATTGAAGGAAATTGTTTTCCTTATCAAAATAAGGGAAAATATTTTTCAAAACTCCTCAACATTCCCCATCCTCACCAACCTACCTCATCCCCTCTCCAAAGAAGGCTTTTTTTTTTCAAAAATTAGTTTGTCCGTTACCACACACCCTACTACCCCTCCTTCCCCACCCCATCCCCACCGAAAAAAAAATATTTTTCTATCGTATTTTTTTTTTTGCAATTTTAAATTTCTATATTTTTTGTTTTTATGCACCACCCACCCCAATCCCCCCTCACCTGCTCCCCTCCCCCCGCACAAAAAATACTTTTTTATAATTTAAATTTCTATTTTAAAATATATATTTCAATTTTAATCTTTTTATTTATCGGTTTAAAGGTTCAAAATTTTACAAGTTCCAAAATTATGAGTTCGGAGGTTATGTGTTTGGAAGTTTACGTGTTTAGAAATTATAATATTTATGGGTTCGAAATTCCGCGATTTTTAAAGTTTAGCGGTTCAGAAATTTTTGAAATTTGTGTGTTCGGAAGGTTGTTGGTTTGAAAGTTTGTGGCTTCATGTTTATTATATCTAAATTATTTATGAATACTCTTGAGAAGTCATTTTTCTTAATCTGCGTACCAAACACCGAAAAACGAATAAGATTACTACTTGTTTTCCAAGAAAAATTTTCTTGGAAAATATTTTTCACGAAAAATATTTTTCGTTATACCAAACATACCCGAAGACTTTCATCTTTTATCCAAGACCTATCATGTCAAATCATCAAGAACAAATACTAGATGCGGAAGCATACCTGAATCCATAAGTGCCATAAAGATCACTGAATGTTTCGGTTCACAGTCTTCCAAACCAAGATGTAAGCAATTCACTCTTTGCATGGATGTTAGAAAGAAAACCTTATGTCTGATTTGGGGATCATAACGCATTTAATAGGTATGCAAATGTATGTATTTCTAATTTAGCTCATCATTAAATTAGAAATTACATTCGGGCATCTACATATTAGACCCCAATACATTAGGAGGTGTCTTATAGCTCATTTAACTTTAAAACTTAGCAAATCACTGTTGGACTTTTAAGCTATTGGGATTTAAAGTATAAGAGTGTGAATTGAAAATGAGGGAAAATAAAATGGAGGAAAAATAAAAATTTAAAGAAGTGAGCGTTTGTCTTGCACTTTGTCCCTCGTTGGTGAGGGACAACTACATTTGTGTGCTTATATATAGAATCATTTCTTAAAGTTCTCAAAAGAAGTTGAAGAGAATGAACCCTCGCGCCGGCGTCGTCGCTCGCTCGGCTCGGTTTTTGGCTTTGGCTTTGAAAAATGATCGATAAGATTATTTTTGGATAAAATTTATTTAATTATTTAATAATAATTAATTAAATGCCAGGTCACCGCGTAAGCTTCTGAAAAGGCACATTTTCCAGACACCTCTTCTGATAATTGCCTATAAAATCTGAGGCATGACTCCATTTTCAACACACGAAAAATACTACAGAACTTATTTCTTCTGAAAATACTGAATCTAATTCGCAGTGTCTCTCTCTCTCTCAAATTCGTAAGTGTGATTTTTCTCAATTCTTTGAGTTCCTTGGTATCTTGCAGTTTGTATTTCTACTGTTGCAGGAATGTTTATTATGTTTCATCTTGGGAGGATTTAATCCATTACCTTGGCAACATGTGAGGGGTTAAAATTCCTTAAGAAGGCACAAGCAAAATGTGGACTTGGAATATTTCTTATTGTTTATTATTTTTTTAGTTTTTCTTTATTCTTCTAACAATTTTCTTATTTTGTATTTTGATACAGTAATTCTCATAATCACTTTTATTTTGGGTCAACCTTTTAATAATAGCAACCAGCATAAAATTATACTTAATACCATATATGTGCAAGTCCATCAAAAGTTCAAACATGGCTTAAATCTTTTTAAGTAAAAAAAAATCGTCAGAAAGTACTTTGCATTGGGCAATTTTGGTTCCCTATGTTCTTAGGTTGATGTAGAGAACGACCTAATTGATTCTGACTCGAATAAGGTCGGCCCCAGTAAGCGGACGGACCAAGCGACATGATTCAAGACGACGTCACTTAAAGTCTGACTTTCCCGTACACTGAGACCACCAACCCCTTGTACTTTTCTTCAATTATTTCGAGGAAGGTCCCTTAAAGGGGACCTTCCCTTTTTAAAGGACTCATGTGTATCTTATTATTAAGAATATACAACTCTCTCTCTCTCTCTCTCTCTCTTTCTCTATCTCTCTCTTTCTTGTGAAACGATCCTTACTTGCTTTATTGTTCTTACATCTTAAGCTACATTCACTATTATCAGAGATCTTAACAAAACGGTTTTCTCTAGTTCATATTACCCTTGATTCCGATAAACCCATATTATTTTTTATTGTTCTTGAGCTTAACAAGTACTTAACATTTTAGCCAAACAATTTGGCGTCTGTGGAGATTTCGTGAATCAAAGCTGTAGTTTGCTTCTAGAGACCTTTCCAAAAAAAACCACCTTCTACAACCTAGAATGGCTGAGAACAACGCAAGAATGAAAGCTATCATGGATGCTAGAGCCGATCTTATGGGCCCTGAAGGGGATGCTCCACACGTAACCCCTAGTACCCTGGTAAGTGTGGAAAACCTATCTTCCCCTTCTGAAGATATGGTGGTTCCACGGGAAAAAAAGGCCTCTACACCTACAACCAAAGAAGCACCACCAGAGGTAAAGAGGCTATTAGAAGAATGGTTGACAAGTGCTCTGACTAGCTTAGCCGGAAAACCACCAGATGCACACCAACACCAGTGACAGACCATGCCATAACCGAAGATGAACTCGAGGTCACGCGAACAAACAACGTGCCCGCCGATGCTCCATATCACGAGGGGTGCACTCACATCCATCCTCAAAAAGATGGAAGAAAGAGTGGACAAGATCCCGAGTGCACCTAAGTTGCTGCCAAAGCGAGACGTGGGGAGGTTCGTTGAACAACCCTACACAGAAGGAGCTCCACCTTACCCCATCCCAAAAACATTCAAAATGCCCCATATTTGAAGGTATATGACAGGACATCGGATCCCGAGGACCACCTATTGCACTACATTACGGCGGTCAAAGGTAATGGTTTATCAAAAGAACATGTACCATCCGTACTTCTGAAAAAGTTCGGCGAAATATCAACAGGAGGGGCCTTAACATGGTACTCCCAGTTGCCGTCCAAAAGCATCTCCACGTTCGAAGAAATGGCAGATAAATTTGTCAACGCCAACACAGGAGCCAAAAAGCAGAAGCACGGGTCAACGACATATTTGCTGTCCAACGGGTCTTAGGAGAATGGCTCAGAAGTTACGATGGAAACCACTTTCCACGTAATGAATCAAGAAATGGCATACAACGCCATCATAGGACGTCCATGGATACATACCATGAGGGTAGTCCCCTCCAGTTTCTATCAATTGATCAAATTTCCAACCCCATGGGAAGTGTATAGTATACGGGGCGAGCCACGCACTGCCCAAGAGTGTTACAAAATAGCTCAAGATTACACTCACACCAAGCAGCTCAAAGAAGCAAGAACGGAGGCATAGCAATCAGCCCTGTCGGGGACTAAGGTCCACCCGATAAAAGATGCCATCAAAGATCCCAACGACGTCGAAGCTAGCAAGGCCACGGTCGAAGACCTCGACCCCGTCCAGTTGAGCAACAACTATTCCACCAAGAAAGCATACATAGGCCACGTTCTTTCAAATCTAAGTAAGTATCGTGAATTTCTATCTGACCACGCAGACCTGCTTGTTTTTCCCATGCAGATATTCCAGGAATCCCACAAGAAATTGCCTCCCACAAGCTGAATGTCGATCCGCTACACCCGCCCGTGCGGCAGGTGAGGAGAAAATTCAATGCCGCCATCAACGAAGCTGTGAGTGAATAAGTAGACAAGCTTTTGGCTAATGGATCCATTAGGGAATCCAAGTATCCGGAGTGGGTCGCCAACGTCGTAATGGTTAAAAATAAAAATGGGAAGTGGAGAATGTGTGTAGATTTCACCAACATGAACAAAGAATGTCCAAAAGACTCATTCCTGCTACCCCACATCGACCAATTGATAGACGCCACGGCAGGACACGGGCTGCTGAGCTTACTTGATGCATACTCCAGCTATAATCAGATCATGACGGCCGAGGAAGATCAGGAGAAAATGACCTTCATCACTCACCAAGGAACATACTGCTACAGGGTAATGCCCTTCGGACTCAAGAATGCAGGGGATACGTACCAGAGGCTGGTGAACACAATGTTCAAAGAGAAACTCGGCAAGACGATGGAGGTCTATATCGACGACATGCTAGTGAAGTCATCGAAAAAAGAGGACCACCTCGACCACCTGAAGGAAGACTTTGGAATACTAATGAGATACGGCATGAAGTTAAATCTAGAAAAGTGCACCTTCGGCATAGCCTCGGGAAATTTCCTGGGGTTTCTGGTATCACAAAAGGGCATCGAAGTCAACTCGGACTAGATCAATGACATAGAAGCCATCCTGGAGATACTGAGTAGCAAAAAACAAGTATAGAAACTGACGGGTCGAATAGCCCCCCTCTCCAGGTTCATCTCACGCTCCTCCGATAGGTGCCGCAAATTCTTTGGTGTGTTGGAAAAAGACCAAGGACTATAATGGAATGAAGAATGCGTAGATGCCCTGAGAAGTTCGAAGGCATACCTGTCATCGCCACCCCTGCTGGTCAAAGCCAACCCAGGTGAACCACGGTGTACTTGGCTGTATGGGAAGTTGCAGTCAGCGCCATCCTGGTGTGCGAAAATAAAGGTACGTAATCTCCTATCTATTACATTAAGAAAACTTTAGTGGACGCTGAAACCCGGTACCCACACCTTGAGAGGCTGGCGTTGGCGCTCGTAGTAGCTTCACGGAAGCTTCGACCCTATTTCCAGTGCCACCCCATAAGGGTAGTAACGACCTTCCCTTTAAAGAGCGTCTTACACAAACCCGAACTCTCAAGACGACTCGCAAGATGGGCCGTTGAGCTCAGCGAGCATGATATCACATACATTCCAAGGACCGCCATCAAGTCGCAAGTCCTTGCCGAATTCATTGCCGACTTCAGCGCGGAAGTCCTTCCAAAGGCAGAACTCGAGGCTCAACGGGTATCCTCCAATAATGACCTATGGGTCCTTTATACGGATGGCGTCGCCAATGCATCGGGATCGGGACTGGGACTCATTTTCGAGGTTCCCACGGGAGAAATAATTCGCCAGTCCATACGATGCCCGGAAATGACTAACAATGAGGCTGAGTACGAGGCCGTTATTGCAGGCATGAAACTGGCCACCAAATACAGGGCTCGCCGAATCCTCCTCCACTGCGACTCCAACTTGTGATAAACCAGGTCACTGGGACTTATCAAGTCAAAGAGCAGAGGCTACAAAATTACCAGGCAGAAATCCGCAAACTGATGGCTACGTTTGATGAATGCCGCTTTGAACAAATTCCCCGAGCATGGAACATCAAAGCGGATGGCCTGACAAAGTTGGTTGCAGCCACCAAAAACTTCAACAAAGAAAGTATGGTCACACTCCTCCACTCACCCATTGACCACACCGAGGTACTTTCCTTAAACCTGACTTGGGAATGGCGCAACCAGTTCATATCTTATTTACAGGACGAGATATTGCCCCCCGATGAAAAGGAGGCAAAAAAGCTTCACATACAGGCCGCTCGATACTGCATGATCAACGGCGACCTTTATAAGAGGACGTTCGGTGGCCCCCTAGCCAAGTGCTTAGGGCCGCACCAAATGATGCCGGTACTTGAAGAAGTACACGAAGGCCATTGCGGTGCTCATACTGGTAATTGCGCACTCTTGCGGTGCATCATACGCGCCGGTTATTACTGGCCCACTATGAAAAAAGAGGCAGCTGAGTATATCCGCCGATGCGAACAATGCCAAAAGTACGTCCCAATGATACATCAGCCTAGAGAACCCCTCCATTCTGTCACTTCACCTGGCCATTCATCAAATGGGGAAAGGATATAGTTGGCCCGCAGCCAGCAGGACGAGGGAAGGTACGATTCTTACTTGTTTTAAAAGACTATTTCTCAAAGTGGGTAGAAGCAGGTGCATACACACAAATACGCGAACAAGAATTAATCGTCTTTATATGGAAGAACATTATATGCCGCTCAGGATCCCCAAAGAAATAATCTGTGACGAAGGACGTCAATTCATCGGTCAAAAATGACAGAGTTCTTCGAGAAATGGCGCATCAAAAGGATACTATCCACGCCATACAACTCAGCCGCCAACGGCCAAGCAGAATCCTCCAACAAAACAATCCTAAACATACTGAAGAAAAGCTGGAAGATGCCAAAGGGCTATGGCCCGAACTACTGCCTGAAGTCTTGTGGGCACACAGAACTACACCCAAGTCCAGCACCGGGGAAACCCCATACTCACTGGTTTATGGAACCGACACTGTCATACCTGTCGAAGTAGGCAAACCCAACTTAAGGTATTCGCACACCAGTGGAACAGAAAACAACGCCAGTAGACTCCAAGACCTTGATGAAGCCGAAGAAAGAATGGAAATGGCCCACGTCACGATGGTAGCCCAAAAATAACAAATCAAAAGGTATTACAACAAAAAGGCAAGAGTAAGACCGCTCACAGTAGGAGACTCCTCAAAGCCAAGACGTTGGCCTATAAAGACCCAAATGAAGGAAAATTGGGTACAAACTGGGAAGGACCCTACAAGATTACAACGGCAGCCGAGAAAGGAGCATTCCAGCTCGAGAAAATGGAGGGAAAAACGCTCCAGAATAACTGGAACGTCACTCACCTCAAACATTTCCACTTCTAAAAGGCGTCCTCTGAGTCGTACTCTTTTTCCCATACCCGAGTTTTACCCCAATTGGGTTTTCTCAGGAAGGTTTTTAACGAGGTGGCAAAGGGAACACCTGGAGATGTTTGCAGTACAAGTGTATCACATCGGCCCCTCCGTCTACTCTCCAAGCCCGACATAATACATGGACTAGATTAGTACCATCTCCAGGTGTATAGAAAGGCTACGGCTATCTCCAGATGTATAGAAAGGCTACGGCCATCTCCAGATGTATAGAAAGGCTACGGAAGTCTCCAAATGAATGAAAAGTCTATGGCCATCTCCAAATGAATGAAAAGGCTACGGCTATATCCAAATGAATGAAAAGGCTACGGCTATCTCTAAATGAATGAAAAGGCTACGGCCATCTCCAAAAATGAAAAGGCTACGGCCATATCCAAATAAATGAAAAGGCTACGGCCATATCCAAATGAATGAAAAGGCTACAGCTATCTCCATATGAATGAAAAGGCTACGACCATCTCCAAATGAATAAAAAGGCTAGGGCCATCTCCAAATGAATGAAAAGGCTACGGCCATCTCCAGATGAATGAAAAGGCTACGCCATCTCCAAACGAACTAAAAGGCTACGACCGTCTCCAAGTGGACGAAAGGGCTACGGCCAACTCCAAATGCATGAAGGGGCTAAGGCCATCATTTTTACATGGCTAAGGCCATTATTTTAACACGATTAAGGCCGTCGAATTTTACATGGATAGGGCCATCATTTTTACACATCTACGGCCATCATTTTTATATGGCTAAGGCAATTATTTTAACACGGTTAAGGCCGTCGAATTTTACATGGCTAAGGCCATCATTTTTACACGGCTACGACCAACATTTTTACATGGCTAAGGCCATTGTTTTTGTTACAAACCATATTCACGTATGTTAGCTCCTACCATAAGGTAATCGACATAAATCCATGAAAGGATTATCTTTAAGATGATAAGAAGTTAATTCTATTGGTCTTAAATGATACAAAGGTGTATATGGGTGGAACAAGTACTAGAAGTTAAACGAATCAAAGATGTTGTCAGCCATATTTTCGGATAAACCTAGAGGTGATTAGTACACTCAAGAGGTAGTGTTTAAGGTATTTTAATCATATAATATCCGTATTATAAGTCTTGAAGTAAAATGAGTTATGAGTCAAAAGTCGACTAAAGTTGTCGCAACTTAGGTTCATAATTTTACTTGAACATTAGGTCAAATGTTACTAAGCTTTTATCCCAATTTACTAAGAATTATGGATTGATCTAACCATAAAATTGAATATATATGAGTCTAGTTTCTAACACATTAAACCATTTGTCGATATTATCTCGGAGTAGATAGATATTTGCGTTTTCACGAGACTGCGCCAAACACCTCTCCATGGGGACCACTAAGGCGGTTTAAGACATTTGGGCCTATATATGCCACTTCCAACCCGTTTTAAGTCATTTATTTTCACTATTTGCAGACCTTAGAACCCTAGGAACATCCTCTCAATGTTATCTCAAGGTTCAAACCCCAAACAAAGGGCAAACAACACAAATCAAATGTCGGGAATTCCGTGGCGCTAGTAAGTCTCTTGTTCTTCTTGTTGTTGCTCATTTTTATGTTGTTCCAGCTCGTATGGGAGGTTGTTTTAGAGGGTTTATGCTCTGTAAATACTCCCTCATATTATTAATATCAACCCTAGGTGATTTCAAGCCTTCTAAAGCAATTCTAGTGCTGAAAACTACTAATTGACCGCTAGTTTCGTTTTCTTGTTGTTGTGGCTGTATTGGAGGGATATTTCATGGAAATTTAAGGTCAAAATGTAGTTGTTCTTTCTTTATAAAGGTAAGGAACCTCATAATCTATATGTATTTAAGATTATCCAAGTTGTGGCTAAGCCATTGAAGCTAGAACTTGTGAAATATATATTGAAAGGCTTGGTAGTAATGTTATCGGTTGGTGGACTATTTTGGAAGACTCGATAATGATTATTATTGATGTTTTTTGGGCTGTTTGGTGAGTTTTTTGAATGGTGTGAAGTCATAAATATAGGGGAGGTGCTGTCTGTTTGTTGTAAAATAGGTTGTGGTCGATATACAATGGCTATGACGCTTATATGATAACGATAGTATCGTTTCTCTTATTGTAGACTAAGGGGTGTGACAATTGCATAGCTTGAGATTTGGGAAATATATACAAGGTATGTGAGGCTATACCTTTCCTTCTTTTGCACGACTCTGATTATACATAATGTAATGAATGAGCTTCCCTACTCTTAGACTAGCAGTACTTACATTATTTCCCCTCTTATGGGACGATTGATGTTAATGTTGCTTCTTTTATTATTATGTTATCAATGTTGTTGTTACTTCCTGATTCTTATAAGGTTTATAGTGAAGAGTTAGTCCTAATAACGTGTACAGAGGATACCGACTTTGTTAGAAACACGTTTTCAATGCAATATACTAAACGTGTACTCTTTTGTAGGTTTTGATGAATGACAAACGAAGCAAAAATTGATATATGACGGAATTCAAGTACAAGCGCACAATGGTTGCGAATAAGATTGAAGTTCAAGATATAGCTTTTAATTGTTATTGAGTTGTTCTAAATTGTAATCTCGATCCTATAACTTGACTCATAGTATGACCTCTCTCATAAAACTATTTTCCAAAATCATGCATTTTTAATTCTGTGTCAAAAAGATTTTAAATCATGCATATTTACATTAGACAAAATGTTTTCTAAACATGCCTAAAAAATCTGGGCTAAAATAATCGATTATGTACTTATGATAATCGATTGTTTCTGAGCCAAGACTGCATGACAATCGATTATGAATTAATGGTAATCGATTGTGAGTAAGACAGTGAACATCAGGTTTTTCCAAATCTCCATGATAATCGATTGTGAACAAATGACAATCGATTGTTGTTGAGGTAAAGTTTTTCAATACTCAAAATAATCGATTATGAACTAATGGTGATCGATTGTGTTGAGTTGATGTCTTCCAGTGATTTTAAATTTAATTAAGTAATCGATTATGTCTTTAGATAATCGACTATCACTGAGACAGTAAGTTTTATGATTTTCAGAAAATAACAAGTAATCGATTGTTGCAAAGGACAATCGATTGTTGAAGCTGGCCGTTGTCAAATGATTTTCAAATACCATAAGGTAATCGATTATTGATTATAATCGATGTTTTGCTTAAAATCTGGAAATGATTTTTAGAACGTTGCTGAAGTAATCGATTATAGATTTTATATAATCGATGTTCTGCTTAAAATCTGGAAATGATTTTTAGAACGTTGCTGAAGTAATCGATTATTGATTTTATATAATCGATGTTTTGCTTAAAATCTGGAAATGATTTTTAGAACGTTGCTAAAATAATCGATTATGAACTTAGTGTAATCGATTATCTGATTTTGAATATTGCCAGTAATCGATTATAGATTATGTATAATCGATTGTGAAGTGTTAAATCCGGGATTGATTTTTAAACTGACTGGCAGATAATCGATTGTTTGGTCTTAATAATCGATTATCACTGAGTAATTTCAGCAACTCTTAATTGGCAATTAGACAACGGTTGAACCAACTTTTTCAACTATAAATACAGCTTCATTTCAGTGTTTTAACAACAACAACATACACAAACTGATCATTACATTGCTATAAGCTTTCATTCAATTGTTCTTCATTTTGTACTCATTTTATAAAGCTTTTGAGAGCCATATTATTGCTTAAAGTTGTTGTGATCTTGAACATATTCTTTTACTCATATCTACTCAATAAGGAGTACTTTAGTTAAGTGAGTGTCCAAGTATTTGATATACTTGTAAGAGAATTGCGATTCTCTTGTTTCAAGGAACTTGCGTTTCCTTGGGTGAAGTCTTTGAGATTGCGATCTCCGAGCAACTGTTTGAGGCTTGTGTCCTCAAGTGTGTAACGGTTTGTTGAGCACCCTTAAGCTTAACAAGATAGTGAAAAATCTCGAGAGTCTCTCGGGGACTGGACTAACCACGTTGGTGGCCAACCAGTATACATCTTTGTGTAAGTTTATTTTTCTGCATTTATTTTACTTCCTGCAAAGTTTAAATTCCGCAAGAAAACGCTAAATTCTATTAATACGCTATTCACCCCCCCTCTAGCGTAAAGCGTAGTTTCTAACAATTGGTATCAGAGCCCAACTCTCTGAAAACTTAACCGTTTGAGAGAACCATCCATGGCTTCTACTCTTGACTCTTTTGCAGGAATTGAAGAAGGACAATGCTCTACACGACCTCCTCTATTCAACGGCACAAACTACTCATACTGGAAGGAGAGGATGCAAATCTTTGTGCAATCAAATAGCTTTCATTTGTGGAAAGTGTTCACCAATGGAAACCAAATTCCAACCAAGAAGGTGGAAGACGAATGGGTTCCAAAGACCGAAGAGGAATATACCGCGGAGGATATTCGTAAGGTTCAAAATAATGCCAAAGCTATAAATTTATTATATTGTGCTGTTAATGCTAACGACTACAGGAAGATATCATGTTGCAAAACAGCAAAAGAAATGTGGGATAAGCTTGAAGTGACATACGAAGGAACCGACCAGGTACGAGAAGCTAAAATTGATTTCTTAACTCACTCTTATGAACTATTCCACATGAAGGAAGGAGAGAAAGTAGACGAAATGTTTGAGCGATTCTCAATGATCGTGAATGATCTACACGCTCTCAAAAAGACGTTTACGGATAGAGAACTTGTCCGGAAGATCATCAGAAGTCTCACTCCGGCATGGCGATCAAAGGCCGATGCAATCCAAGAATCCATTGGCATCACAAATGTTACAATTGACGCATTAAGAGGTAATCTCAAAACCTATGAATCAACTATACTTAACCCGTTTGTTGATGATCAAAGAAGGCAAAGGATTGCTCTAAAGGCTAGCCAACCACAAATTGATGAGGAAGGTGACAACGAGTTTGGACTCGTTATCAAAAGGTTTCAAAAATTCATGCGCAAAGAGTATGAACGCAAGAACAAAAAGCAAGGCGATCAACTAAAATGCTATGAATGCGGAGAAACCGGGCACATAAAATCAAATTGCCCTAACATCAAAAAGGAGAAGAAACCCTTCAAAAAGCAACGTGCATACATCTCTTGGGGAGGAGATTCCGGAGATGAAGCAAGCGAAGAAGAAGACAATGAAGCAGCAAATTTATGTCTCATGGCTCAAGAAGACGGCAAAGACGAGGTAAGTCAAATCTCTTCTCAAAATTCCTTTACTCTTGATGAAATGAGAAATGCTTTTGATGAACTATATGCTGAATTTATCAAAGCTTCAAAAACTGTCAAAAGTGTTAAAGAAAGCGCTTCTCTAAAAGAAAAAGATTTTCAAACACAGCTTTCATTAAAAGAAAAAGAATTAGAAAAACTGGTTTTCGAAAATGAGAAGCTAAAAGAGGAAAACAAGTTTTATGGAAAAAGAAGTGCTGATAAACCTGAAGGTTCTACTAGAAACTGTTCTTCTTGTGTGCTTCTTAAGAATGAAGTAGCTAGACTTAAAGGCACATTAGATAATTTAATTCTTCGCATAAAAACTTGAATGATGTGCTTGTTAATCTAAAATCAACTAAACATGGAATATGATTCAAGAATGAAGAAAAGGTTGGTGCTAAACCACAACAACCTAGAGCTCAACCTAGGACTAATAACCAAAATGCTTATCCTAGAAGTAGAAATCCTAGAAATAACTTGCATGTTAGACCAAATAGTGAAAATGCTAGAAGACCTAGAAATGATGCATATTTTAGGCCAAACCTTGAACAATTTAGAAGACCAAGAAATGACCCTCCACCTAGAAATAGATATTCTAGAAATGATGCATATTTTAGACAAACTTGTGAACCTCCTAGAGCTCATAATAGGAGAAACAATGGTGTTCAAAGTAGAGTAAGCAACCTTCATTCATCTAGTTACTATGTACCTAGAAAAATGCATAATCCCAACGTGACTTGTCATTATTGTAGACGTATTGGTCATATTGCTCCTGCTTGCTTTACTCGTCATAGACATATAAATCAATTGCATCATTATAACATGCCTAACCCTCAAGGACCCAAGATGGCATGGGTACCTAAAGAACATTAATTTGTTTTGTAGGTGTGCTTGAAGGGATCAAGTGTACTATGGTACCTTGATAGTGGATGCTCCAAACACATGACGGGAGATGAATCCAAATTCCTTCAACTAGAGCACAAAGAAGGAGGAAGTGTCACATTTGGTGATAACAATAAAGGAAAAATCATCGGCATTGGTTCGGTCGGTAAGGACGAAAACTCCTCTATTAAACATATACTACTTGTGAAAGGTTTGAAGCATAATCTCTTGAGCATAAGCCAATTACGTGACAAGGGAAATCTTGCTCTATTTAATTCGGATGAATGTCTTGTATTTAGACGTAGTGATTTCAAGATCATACTTCGTGGTTTTAGAATTGATAATATCTATATGGTTGATCTTGCAAACTCCTCACCGAATATGTTGATTGTTTAGTAAGCAAAGAGGATAACTCTTGGCTATGGCATCGTAGAGTAGCACACATGAACATGCATCTTTTGAACAAGCTTCTTTCTCAAAACTTAGTAGTTTGTCTTCCCAGTTTAAAGTTTGAAAATGATTCTATTTGCGATTCTTGTCAAAAAGGGAAGCAAACCAAAGCATCTTTTAAATCCAAGAATATTGTTTCAACGTCTAGACCTTTGCAATTACTTCACATGGATTTATTTGGTCCCTCTCGTATTGAAAGTCTTGGTAAAAATAAATATGTTTTTGTAATTGTTGATGACTTTTCTAGATTTACTTGGACTCTATTTCTTGCAAATAAAAGTGATGCTTTTCAAAATTTCAAGTATTTCCTTAAGCGTGTTCAAAACGAAAAGGAATCGACCGTCACTTCGATTAGAAGTGATCATGGGGGAGAGTTTGATCACAATCTCTTTGCGGATTTTTGTGACGAACTCGGAATCGAACACACCTTTTCCGCTCCACGGACACCACAACAAAATGGGGTGGTGGAAAGGAAAAATAGGTGTCTCGAAGAGATGGCTAGAACCATGCTCGACGAAGCTAAGATTCCCAAATACTTTTGGGCGGACGCCGTGAGTACCGCTTGCTATGTTTTAAATAGAGTAGCAATTCGGCCGATACTCATGAAAACCCCATATGAACTTTATAAGGGTAGAAAACCCAACATTTCTCATTTACGTGTTTTTGGTTGTAAATGTTTTGTTCATAATAATGGCAAGGACCAATTGGGTAAGTTTGATGCTAAATCGGATGAAGGTATTTTCATTGGTTATTCCTCACGTAGCAAAGCATATAGGATCTTTAACAAAAGAACCCAAATTGTGGAGGAATCCCCTCATGTTGTGTTTTCCGAAGATAATACTCGCTTGGCGAGAAAGGAATCCGGTTTTGATCTTGCAGGTATCTTGGATAGCTTGAAAGATAAAATCCAAGAAGAACCTTCAAAGGAAAACAAAAATGAAATTGGGGAACAACCAACGGAAGAAGCGCCACAATTAGAAAAAGGAATAAATACGCCTAACGAGTGGAGAACGATCAAGGATCATCCTCTCGAACAGGTAATTGGCGATGTTGGAGAAAAGGTAAGTACCCGAAACTCTCTTAAGAACACTCTAGGACACAATTCTTAAGAGTTCACGGCATTACTTGTTAACACTAGTGTAATTTATTAATTTCGCTATAAATTACTAACTTGAGCGTCGGAGACGTTTAAATCTATTTTGCAGGTACCACCCCAAAGGTAGGGGGAATTATGAAGTTTTAGCACAAAATAATCGACTATTTCAAGCCACTAATCGATTATTTTCTGTGCAGTACATCGATTATCAGTATCAATAATCGAATGTTTATGACTGATTATTACTATTATGCATCTGTGTTTAATTTTTTACTTCCTAAATTGCATAATCGATTTCCGCCTCAGTCATTCAGCAATGCTTTCTACAACAATCGATTATTTTTTCATACAATCGATTATTTGACAAATTCTGATATTCTCCAAGTTCACTGTATCAAATTAGTTCCCTAAATAATCGATTACCAAAATTTAACAATCGATTATTGCATTCAAATTTTTTACCGTTTGACTCAAGAATCGATTTGTCAGATTCAAAATCTCAATCAAACAGTAAATACAATCGATTATTTCAGTTCAATAATCGATTATCTAACGGTCAGTAATTTTAATTCTTACCGTTTTCTGACTGCTCCTAAACCAAAATCTCAGCAAATGTCTCCATTCAATGCTTGATAATCCTTTCCTCTATAAATAGGCATCATAAGAGCTCACATTCACCCACTCAAGCACTATCTCTAGTATTCAAAAGCTAAATCTCTTCTATTTTCTTTGCCAAATTCCAGCAGTCTTTCTCCTAACATGTCTGGACGATCTTCAAAACGTTCCCGATCCAAACATGGCGCATCAGCCTCAACCGCCCCTCCTCCTTTAAATTTTCCATACCAAGACGGTTCCGTCTTGTTCTTTGAAACTGAAAATGAACTCACAAGGTTCCTATCAAAATTTGAGAAACGCACCATTCTTCCTCCTCGGTTCTCAAATAGTAAACTCCTTGAGCCTTTCACCCCTGCCACAAATATGTTAAAGGAGTGTCAACTATATGACTTCTTGCTTCTCACTCATCCTCACATAAACACAACTCTCGTTCAAGCTTTTTACTCAAACCTCCATAAAGATGAAGATGGCGAACTTGTCACCTCCATTAATGGGGTTCAAATTCTTCTCTCTGAAGAGAATCTCCACACCATTGCCCGCCTTCCAAATGAAGGTGAAGACCTTTACCGGTATATTGATAAGGCCGGGGCTCTCTTTGATGAAACCATCCTTCTCCACCAAGCCGGTATAACCTCCTATGATCCATCTATCTCTACCCGTCGTCCTACCATAACGGGAATGGATCCAAACTACCGGTTGATTCTTTACTTCATCACCCGAGTCCTCAAGCCTAGACGGCACAATCACACCACCATCTCCCAGGAGGATACCAAACTTCTGCATGCCATTGTCACCGGAGCCAAAATAAATTGGTGTCGGCTCATCAAAATTCATATGCTCGATGCCATCGGTGATGACATGCCTCTTCCTTATGCCCTCCTCATTATGAACTTTCTTGAAGCATCCGGATTTGTCACGGAAAATGGTCCTCTCAAAAGGAGTACCAAAATTTGGGAAATCTCGGAGTCTTCTTTCCATCATGATGGTGATCATGCTCCAGCTCCTTCTTCAAGTCGTCCACCCCGTCGTGCTCGTTCGTCCCAAGAGCCTACTCTCCAAACCATATCCGACCAGCTTGCTCAACTCACTCATGAGATCCATGGATACTTTGATCATGTCAATTATCCATATGCAGCTCTCGTTCCTTTTGAAGCAGCGCCGGATAACGAGGCGGACAACGACGGAAATGAATAAATTTTTTTTGTGTTTTGTGTGGTTTTTGCTGTTGTTCTCTTTGGTTCCCATTGATGTACCCTCTTTTTTTTCCAATAAATAAACCTTGTTTATTTCATCTTTTTGCATCTTTCCTTACTATTTTTTTGCTAATGGCAAAAGGGGGAAGAAAACGGGATATCGGGTATGCACCACCTCTTAATTCATTGATTGCTTATAAGCTAAAATTGAGGGGGAACTCTTAAATTGAGGGGGAACAAGAACAAAATTGCATAATTGTTACTTGTCTTGAATTGTCAATATCTTTTGCCTAAATTGCATATCCCGCTTAATGTTTGCCATTATCAAAAAGGGGGAAATTGTTAGAAACACGTTCTCAATGCAATATACTAAACGTGTACTCTTTTGTAGGTTTTGATGAATGACAAACGAAGCAAAAATTGATATATGACGGAATTCAAGTACAAGCGCACAATGGTTGCGAATAAGATTGAAGTTCAAGATATAGCTTTTAATTGTTATTAAGTTGTTCTAAATTGTAATCTCGATCCTATAACTTGACTCATAGTATGGCCTCTCTCATAAAACTATTTTCCAAAATCATGCATATTTAATTCTGTGTCAAAAAGATTTTAAATCATGCATATTTACATTAGACAAAATGTTTTCTAAACATGCCTCAAAAATCTGGGCTAAAATAATCGATTATGTACTTATGATAATCGATTGTTTCTGAGCCAAGACTGCATGACAATCGATTATGAATTAATGGTAATCGATTGTGAGTAAGACAGTGAACATCAGGTTTTTCCAAATCTGCATGATAATCGATTGTGAACAAATGACAATCGATTGTTGTTGAGGTAAAGTTTTTCAATACTCAAAATAATCGATTATGAACTAATGGTGATCGATTGTGTTGAGTTGATGTCTTCCAGTGATTTTAAATTTAATTAAGTAATCGATTATGTCTTTAGATAATCGATTATCACTGAGACAGTAAGTTTTATGATTTTCAGAAAATAACAAGTAATCGATTGTTGCAAAGGACAATCGATTGTTGAAGCTGGCCGTTGTCAAATGATTTTCAAATACCATAAGGTAATCGATTATTGATTCTATATAATCGATGTTTTGCTTAAAATCTGAAAATGATTTTTAGAACGTTGCTGAAGTAATCGATTATAGATTTTATATAATCGATGTTCTGCTTAAAATCTGGAAATGATTTTTAGAACGTTGCTGAAGTAATCGATTATTGATTTTATATAATCGATGTTTTGCTTAAAATCTGGAAATGATTTTTAGAACGTTGCTAAAATAATCGATTATGAACTTAGTGTAATCGATTATCTGATTTTGAATATTGCCAGTAATCGATTATAGATTATGTATAATCGATTGTGAAGCGTTAAATCCGGGATTGATTTTTAAACTGACTGGCAGATAATCGATTGTTTGGTCTTAATAATCGATTATCACTGAGTAATTTCAGCAACTCTTAATTGGCAATTAGACAACGGTTGAACCAACTTTTTCAACTATAAATACAGCTTCATTTCAGTGTTTTAACAACAACAACATACACAAACTGATCATTACATTGCTATAAGCTTTCATTCAATTGTTCTTCATTTTCTACTCATTTCATAAAGCTTTTGAGAGCCATATTATTGCTTAAAGTTGTTGTGATCTTGAACATATTCTTTTACTCATATCTACTCAATAAGGAGTACTTTAGTTAAGTGAGTGTCCAAGTATTTGATATACTTGTAAGAGAATTGCGATTCTCTTGTTTCAAGGAACTTGCGTTTCCTTGGGTGAAGTCTTTGAGATTGCGATCTCCGAGCAACTGTTTGAGGCTTGTGTCCTCAAGTGTGTAACGGTTTGTTGAGCACCCTTAAGCTTAACAAGATAGTGAAAAATCTCGAGAGAGTCTCTCGGGGACTGGACTAACCACGTTGGTGGCCAACCAGTATACATCTTTGTGTAAGTTTATTTTTCTGCATTTATTTTACTTCCTGCAAAGTTTAAATTCCGCAAGAAAACGCTAAATTCTATTAATACGCTATTCACCCCCCCTCTAGCGTAAAGCGTAGTTTCTAACAGACTTTACGTCACTCCAAAAGGTTTAGAGCGTGATTCCATGAGTCGAGCATGCATTATATATATGTATCTATTTTACTCTACCGAGCCGCGCTATAGTCGGACGGGTACGGCACCTACTATGCAACCACTGATCAGTTGGTTTTACCGAGCTCCACGTGGCTGGGTACGATCTATCGAGCCTTATGATGGCGGGTTACGTTTTACCGAGCCTATTACGGCCGGGTACGATATGATGATGATGATGACGCCCACAGAGGCGTGTGTTTTAAAAGTTTATGTATTTATACATATGTATCATGCATTTCATGTTAGTAGCCCTCAGAGGTACTCAGATGTTACAGGTTGTATATTCTCTATCTATGTTTACATTATTGTTCGTATTTATGGTTCCCTGCCTTACATACTCGATACATTATTCGTACTGACGTCCTTTTATTTGTGAATGCTGCATGTTGTGCTGCAGGTCCTGATAGATAGGCAGGTGCAGCTCCCCCACCACAATAGGCTGTCCAGTTCAGCGACGATTGGTGAGATCCCTTCTCCGGACTTGCCTTGGTCTTGGTATACATTTTTGTTATAGACATTATGGGTATGTCGGGTCCCTGTTCCGGCAATGTTTCAGCACTTATGTTCCTTTAGAGGATCATAGACATGTGTCAACTCATGTAGAGCTTGGTATGCCTTGTCAGTTGTTTGTTGTTGTATAGCCTTTCATGATAGCGTGGTAACTCGTACCATATATATATATAGTTTCTTGAATGTCTGGTCATCCCAGGTTATGTAGGTTCATGCCATCATATTTTATTGTTGGTTGTCCAGGATCCATGTCTACCATTTATATTGATCTCCTCAGCTCTAAGAGATAATAAAGAAGGTTAGATAAGATGTACGTTGGTGCTCGACAAGTATGGTCAGGTGCTAGGCATGGCCCTCCAGTTTGGGTCGTGACAGTTTTAACACGGTTAAGGCCGTCGAATTTCGAACGGCTACGGCCATCATTTTTACATGGTGAAGGACATTGTTTCAACACGGATAAGGCAATTGTTTTAACACGGTTAAGGCCCTCGAATTTTACATAGCTAAGGCCATCATTTTTACACGGCTACGGCCATCATTTTTACATGGCTAAGGCCATTGTTTTAACACGGTTAAGGCCGTCGAATTTCAAACAGCTACGACCATCATTTTTACATGGCTAAGGCCATTGTTTTAACACGGTTAAGACCGTCGAATTTCAATCGGCTACGACCATCATTTTTACATGGCTAAAGTCATTATTTTAACACGGTTAAATCCGTCGAATTTTACATGGCTAACACCATCATTTTTACACGGCTATGGCCGTCGAACCTTACTTGACCACGTCCATCATTTCACACAGCCAGGGCCACCTAATGGCCCACTTAGCTTCAACTACGGCAAGAAAAAAAAGAAGGGAAGTATATAATGTTCCAGAAAACAGAAAAGATTAACAATAGCAAAAATCGTATATCTTTATCCTCAAAGGGTCAACACCCAATATACAAAAATCATTATTTACAAACATATTTACAAAGGTCCTAAAAGCCTCCGCCCCGTGATTATCCTGCCCCCCCTGGCCTTTATGCAGCCCATCTTCGTTCCCAAGAGGATACGCCTTGGAAATCCAAGAGCTGGACTCCAGACGGTTGACGTCTGCAGAGTTATCCTCCTCTCGGGGTGGCGATTCAGGACTATAGCCGGCCGCTTCATGGGAAACTCTAACCAGTTGGCGTTGGCTCTCGCTTCCACCTCAAATGCTCGCCCAGCCATCAAAAATTCTTCGAGCACGACCAGCCGGGCTTCCGCTTACACCCACATCTCATGTGCCTCACAAGACGCGTCGGACTGTGCAAGGGTCCGCTTGAGGTCCTCAACCTCGGCCTTTTTTGCATCGATTTCCGCCGTTAAGGTCGCAACCCGAGTGTGCAACTACGTCGCCTCCTCCGCCACTACGCGGCCAGGCTGCAACTCGCCGTCCTTAGCTTGAATAAGGACCTCCATCTCCGCAGTCCAAGCAACGGCGGCCAGAAGTTGTTCATCGACTTTCTCTAGCTCAGCCACCCTCTTCTTCAGCTTCTCCTCGGACTGCACGAGGCCCTCATGAACCACCCTGAAGATACGGTCCTGCTTGTACATATCGGCCAAGGTCTGGTGCGCCTCACGTGTTCTATTATATTTCTGCACCAACCTATAGTATTTGGCCACCTTCTTCTTTAGGCGTTGACCCCTCTCCGCCTCCAAGATAAGAGTCTAAAAAAATGAACGAAAGGTGAGTACAAGGAAAATCGCCCTCCATTAATGCAAAAGAAAAATCATCAATCAAGGCAAAAGACGTACCTGCAAGGCCGCGCCCGCCACTCTCCGTGCCAAGCCCTTGTCAATGAGCTCTGCCAGGGCCGCGCTCTCAGCGCCCGCACATAGGAGTGTCATGATGGTGGCCGCCTCCTCGCAGTTCTCCAACAAATTGTAGTGACTAGGAATCACTATGCACGGGAGGACCGGCCAGCCACCATCTCCACTTGGTCCATGGACCCGCCTTCTCTGCCCGTGTCCTCCATAGCGATCTCTGGGACTACCACGTCCACACTTTCATCCCTTCTTTCTGAGGCTTCCCACCTCATAGCAGACCTCCCCGAGCGAATGGCCTCGGCCATAAAAACCGGCCTAGATTCAGGATGGGATGGTTTAACCTTCTCCATCTGAGTGACCACAGCCTTGACGGTTAGAATCCGACGTCTCCTCCTCTCAAATGTCTCTTCCTCTTCAAGGTCCCCCTCAGTGGGATGCAAGATGGGCTCAGAAGTGGACAATTCGACAGTGGGCGCTCTTGTGGGGAAAACCCCGGGGACGGTCCCAGGCACAGCCGCCGGTATCTCTTCGGGCGCTATCTCAAGTATGGCCCTTGGCACTGCCTCAGGCACTAACTCTGGAGCCGCCTATAATGCAATCTCCTGCCTTGAGAGGGGAGAAACACTACCCCTGGACGTACCAACGAGGATCATATCCTTCTCACCAAGGTTAGATGCCACCATAGAAGGGCCGGCCACATCTCTCTTCTTCTTCTTCTTCTTCTTCTTCTTCTGCGCCTTCTCAGAGGCGCCTCGACCTACCAAAATATTGATAAGATAGGCAAGAAAATTATGAAGAACCCCCAAGTCAGAACAAAAAGGAAAAATCAAGCAAGGCTGTTACCTGACGGGCCATAGAGCCTGAGGAATTCCGGCCAGGTGGGGCATTCCTCCGCAAATGGTATCAACGCTCGCACCCACGACCTAATGTCCTCAATCCTTCGAGGAGGGCGAGCTGTCACTGCATGAAGGCAACGGGAAATCTACAATGTAAAAACTAGAAAAATAAGGTTGCCGTAGTAAGAGCTACATACAGGAATGCATACATGCTTCGTTCCACGCCTCCGGAAACCTTCAGGGTTGGACACCAGGTGTTCGGTATGCACATAGAAAAATCTCTTCCAAAATTTGCGATTGGCCTTGTCGTCCGCTTGCGATGCAAAGCTCTTCTTGCCCCTGTGTACTAACTGGAGCATTGAGCCTCTCATAAAGCTCACGCCAAACATTTGCAAGAGGTGATGAAGGGTAACCTCTTTCTCAGCCTTCACCACATAGGTGATAAGAATCCTACACACCTTCAACGCGTACGGAGTAAGTTGGGCAGGACACGCCCCGTACAAGCGACAGAGCTCTTCCGCCAACGGGTAAAGCAGGAGGCTATACCCGATTCAAAAAGCATACTCGTAGAATGTGCAATACCCGGGACTATGCACGTTGGCATAGTCCGTCCCGGCGGGAGCCATCTCGATGTTCAGGGATATTATATGACTCCCTGAGAGTAGCCAAATGAGATGGCATCATTTCGCTGAGTTCCCAAGGGGGAAGCTTACACTGGTTCTTAAAATCTTTCCGTGTAGACATATCCAGTGGAAGAATATTGGTCGCTGATAGGGGAACAGGAACCTCCTTGGCTTCCGCATCATCTCATGACGACGAAGCCCTAGAGAGGGCGTCACCCTTGGTCCTAGTACCATCGTGACGACATTTAGTCATAATGGAAGTTATGAGAGAAGGGCGCTTTAAGGATACAAGGTTTGATCCTCATGAACGAATATTTTAAAAGAAAAGATCAACGGGTGCCAGAGAAAGACGAGATTAAGGTTGAGAAAGTGCTCTCCAAAAAGTTCAAAAGATGATTCGGATTCAACCTCTCCCCTATTTATAAGGAGAGGTGCACGGAAATCAAAAAGGCTTGGTTCAAAAACCGACGCGGAAAACCAAAACGTCACATCATGTGCTGAACCACCTCGGGAGAAAAGGTTATGATCACGCACGTGATCGATGATTTCATCCTAAAAAAGGAGCCCTAAAAGGAGGTTTTATGTCAACGGCGTAACCCCTCCGCATATGATCACGCCCCCACCCCCCTTTTTTTACAGTATCGACGGGAACAACCTAATTTGTAGAAAGGACGAGCACGCATATCCGTTTGTTGAAGACGTCTCTCGGTTACGTCCCCACAAACAGAGGGACTATCTGTAGGGCAAATTTGGTTCCCTATGTTCTTAAGTTATCTATGCACGCCTACGACGTAGAGAACGGCCTAATTGATTCTGACTCGAATAAGGTCGGCCCCAGTAAGTAGGCGGACCAAGCGACATGATTCAAGACGATGTCGCTTAAAGTTCTGACTTTCCCGTACACTGAGACCACCAACCCCTTGTACTTTTCTTCGATTATTTCGAGGAAGGTCCCTTGATATATAAATGTGACATTCCCTTTGTAAAGGACTCATGTGTATCTTATTATTAAGAATATACAACTCTCTCTCTATCTCTTTCTTTCTTGCGAAACGATCCTTACTTGCTTTATTGTTCTTACGTCTTAAGTTACCTTCACTATTATCACATATATTAACAAAACGGTTTTCTCTAGTTCATATTATCCTTGATTTCAATTAACCCATATTATTTTTGATTGCTCTTAAGCTTACCAAATACTTAACTTTTTAGCTACACATACTTCTTTATAAGAATGATCTCTATGTCAGTTTACACGTATTGACTAATCCAAAACGTTAAGTAGATGACAAACATAATATATATATATATATATATATATATATATATATATATATATATATATATATATATATATATATATATATATATATATATATATATATATATATATATATATATAAAAGCAGTAAATTAAAGTAATATTGCAGAGATAGGCGCAAATCGACATGATTTAGGGTTTCCTTCAAGTAAAAACTTACTTGTGTTAATTATAATTGAAAAAAACATTAATGAATTTCATTGACGAGGCCTATGACATTTAATTTATTAACTATTATATTTACATCCAGCGATGATAATTCCACTCGATCGAGCTTGATAATTACATCAACAGCTTGTCCAATTAAGGTACTTCACTGAACTTTACCAAAAGCTAGAAACCTTAGCAAGCCCTAGACAAGAGCAATAAGCATTCAAATAAATTGTAACATACATATTATATGGTCTACCACTGTATAAAACACTAGAATAACACTTCAAAAAGTTTCCCAATCATGCAATTAATGTAAGATAACAGTCATATATACCTTAAGTTTTCATAACATCGTTGTACCAAAAGTCACAAGTTTACCTTTTTAGTATTTGTATGAGTCACAAGGTTAAACTCATATTTATAAAAGAGTACCTAGTTGATATAGTTATCATCCACATTCACTGACTTAAAATCATGAATCAAATTGTATTCATATTATTGCCAATGCATTTTTTTTTCACTTTACGTCCGCGCAAAAAACTATTTACATTCTACAGCCGAAAAAATGTCTAAAATATAAAATTTTCCCAAATTTTCTTTATAATTTTCTAAAATATAGAATTTAACAAAAAGAGACAAAAAATACAGAGAAATTGACATATATATTTTTGGAGAAGGGGGAAGGTTCATAATACAATGATATCTCCTTTTCAACATGAAAAAGAAGCCATAGGAGGATTCTTGAATTAGAATGGGTTAATACGTAAGCTTTTTTGACGCTGCAATTCCACGAAGACAAGCAATCTCCATTCTCCAATAGTTTTAAAAACAAAACAAAAAGCAAAATGGCAGAACTTGTTTTGACTCCCAAAAAGAAAATATGATTCGGGTTTTGTCAGCGGTAACGGAGGACCCGGAAGCTCCAAAATCCAATTAGGATTTTTATAAAACCAACATTTTACAAAGTTTAAATCCAACTCGCACCTTGAGCACAACGATCCTCACGCGCTGAGAGTTATATGTCCATATCTTGACCCGAATAAATGACCCGATTACCCGTATTAATTACAGGTTGTACCCACACCACCAACCTTTTGTTTAGAATTCAGAGACTAGTTAAAAAGTGGGTCCCACAATTGTTATTTGAGGGAGAAGTGCGGCCCAAGGCCAAGACCAGACAAGACAGGGAAGCGTTTAAGTTTGGGAAAACACGGTGGGACCCAAGGGGGGAAAATAGCAATAATGAGTTAATGATAAGGAGGTGTCACTTTCTATTTGCCAGACTTTTTTAACGACAGCTCACTACATCAACCTCCCACCCCCACTTTACATTTAATTCCTTTATCCGACAATTTGAAAAGGATAAAATTAACGAGCAGAAATATCACATATAAATTCCAACTACCAATTTCTAGTTAATATTTTAAAAATTAAAATAAATAAATAATTTTTAATGGATATAATCAAAATTCATTGAAATATATAGATAAGTCAATATATAAAATTTAAGTGAGATTGGTGGTGATTTGGACTGATTTTGTATCAAAATTCATAATTAAATCGATGTCAAAAAATTCTTCTGTGACATATGTATCAAACATATATCACGTATGTATTTAACACACAAATATACATGGATATACATGTGATACACAATCTATACAAAATGATATATATGTGATACACGTATAAGTTCTTTATATTCAGTTTTTACTTCAAATTTTCAATACAAACCACCTCAAAACTTCACCAAATCATCCCAAAACTGAAATTCAAGCTCCTTAAGATATACCTAATGTATTCTAATAGCACCCACTCAAAATAAAGTAAAAATTTAATATTTTTTTTCTACAAATAGCTAATTGGCCATTTTGGCTAATATTAGTAATATTTTCTAATTTGACCAATTTTCGTAATGAGCTACTTCTAAATGGACATAGATGGTAACTTACAGAAATGTCCCATATAAGTTTCAACTTACCAATCTCTAGCCAATATTCCAAAATTGAAACAACCAAGGAATTTTTTTAATGGGTATAGTCAAAATTTATTGAAAAATATAGATAAGTCAATATACAAAATTTGAGGAAGATTGGAGGTAATTTGGACTGGTTTTGTATACTCATAATTAAATCGATGTCAAAAAATTCTTCTGTGACACATGTATCAAACATCTATCACACATATTTCTCACACACAGATATATATGGATATACATGTGATACACAATCGATACAAATATGATACATATGTGATACACAGTGTGATACACATATCATTTTTTTTTCATATTCAGTTTTTACTTCGAATTTTCAATTCAAACCACCTCAAAACTTCACCAAATCATCCCAAAACTGTGATTCAAGCTCATTAAGATATACCCAATCTATTCTAATAGCACTCACTCAAAAGAAAGTAAAAATTTAATATATTTTTGCTACAAATAGCTAATTGGTCATTTTGGCTAATATTAGTAATATTTTATCAATCGGCCAATTTTTGTAATGAGCTACTTCTAAATGGACATAGCTGGTCTGTATATGGGAAAAATAAAAATAAAAAGAATGTTACCCTTTAGTCCCAAGTTTAATAAACTCAACCTCCAAAAAATTATCTCATAATTTAAAAATCGCTCAAGATTATTTAAGGAGAGCTAATAACTCATCAGTGATCGATGTGTAAACTCAACACCCTTAATTCTAAACATTCAAAGCGTGGAAAATATAAAATGAGAAATCAACATCGAGTAATAATTGAAAAGAGTCAGATATTAAAGTATATTTGTATACGGTCAAAATTGAGGAATACGATTTTGGAGTCTTAAATCGGGCTATAGGCTCGAGTCCGGGAGACTTGAGGTGTGGGGCAGATCCGGTTAAGGGACACCTACCTCGAGGAAGCTGATCAAAGGCCAAACACAGTTTGCATCGAGGACAGCATAATCTCGAAGCCGATCAATAAAGAGCGAGAATTTCTCATGGACACGTGGATCTGGGCATTAATTATAAGATAAGGGTTGTACGAAATAGTACGGGTCCGTACCAGACTATTACACACCTGCACCAATAAGATTCTTTACCTTTATGAGCAAGGTACTATATTAGGGTTTTCTCCTATATAAAGGGGATCCAAATCATTCTGTAAGCATCAGATCATTTTATAGCAATAGAGCATTCTTATTCTTCTCTTGTTTAATGTGCTCAGCAATTACTCTTCAACTTTATTGCCTTTACTTTATTGTTCATACTTTATTGGTCTTAGCTGACCTCGAGGTTCCTACACAGATGAGCTCGAGGCCCCCTACTGTTTCAATGATATTGATTTGGTTTATTATTTCTTCTTACATAAGCTCAATGTTACTTGTTTAATCACTAGTATTAAAATATATCATGTATCTTTAAAATCACAAAAATATTTTTAATTGTTACTCACATTTTTCGAGGTAAATAGTTTGGCGCGCACCGTGAGGCTAAAGATAATAGTGATTATATTAGTGCTACTTTTCTGATAACACACTTTTTCTTGTCAAAATTTTCTCGACTTCAAGCCAAAATATGTCTAGCACACAAAATGCACATGCTCATGATAGTGAGGGACTAGGAGAAAATAGCGGCATAGGGCTCGGTGTACCACTCGTAAACCCGGAGGGAGTTCCTAACATGGAGACAGTTGACATCAACTCCTACAATACCTTAAACACGGAAGCAGACGCAGACCCCGTAAGGGATAGACACAGGGGAGCCCAGGAAACACGAGGACCGGAAGAAGGAGGAGTCAGCCTCCAGGTGATATTCAAGATGCTGCAAGCTCATTAAGTCGTCATCGCTCAGCTTCAGTGTCAGAACAAAGCTCCTAACACCGTCGAACCAGTAAACACACAGCACGAATCTATGCTTGAAAGGACCGATGAAAGCGGCTCGAGGACTGACCCCACAATCATGAAAATGCTCGAGGAACTGACTAAAAGAATCGAGTCAGGAGAAAAGAAGATATAAGATAACGATAAAAAGGTAGAAATTTACAACTCCCGGGTGGACCAAATACCGGGAGCACCTCCAGTATTGAATGGACTAGATGCCAAAAAATTCATACAAAAACCTTTCTCCTCGAGTGTGGCTCCGATGCCCATTTCCAAGGAGTTTCACATGCCCGATATACCGAAGTACAATGGACCGGCTGACCCTAATGAACATATTACTTCTTACACTTGTAGAATCAAAGGGAATGCCTTAAATGATGATGAAATCGAGTCAAAATTGTTAAAGAAGTTTGGGGAAACGTTATCAAAAGGAGCTATGATCTGGTATCACAACTTAGACCCTAATTCCATAGACTCATTTGTGATGTTAGCAGATGTCTTCGTAAAAGCGCACATTGGGGCCATAAAGGTGGCCACAAGAAAATTGGACGTATTCAAGATAAAACAAAGGGATGACGAAATGCTAAGCGAGTTCGTGTCCTGATTTCAGATGGAAAGGATAGAATTACCCCCCATCTCCGATGACTCAATAGTTCAGGCTTTCATGAAATGTTTCAATGAAAGAAGCTCGATAAAATCTCGACAGCTAAAGCAGAACTTGATCGAGTATCCAGTTGTGACATGATCGGATGTACACAATCGGTATCAGTCAAAAATTATGGTCGAGGATGACCAATTGGGAGCCCCCTCAGACTCAATTCACCCAAATAGGTTTACAGCCAAGCCCCCAAGGGACACCGACCGAGGATCAAGATTCGACAAGGAAAGGTATCAAACATACGTCAAGACAGAAGGAAAATTTCAAGGCGTAATGCACCTCGGAGTGATCGAAGAATAGATCGAGGCCAAAGCTCCCGTGGATTCATGGGAAAAATAGGGTCTGAAAAGTGTTCGGGACCAGTGTTGGCTCCCAAATTATCAGAATACGACTATCGACGCCTCAAGTATCGTCTCCGTCATTGGCAAAATTAAAGACACTAGATGGCCCAAGCCCATATAGACAGATCCTTCTCAGAGAAACCCCGACATAATATGTAAGTACCATGGTACTCATGGGCATAAGTCCGAGGATTGCAGACAACTTAGAGATGAGGTAGCTCGACTATTCAACGAAGGGCACCATAGTGAATTTCTCAGTGTCAGGCTAAAATCCATTTTTGAGAAAGAGACGCAAATATGAAGAATGAATCCGAAAAACTTCAACATGTCATTCACATGATCATAGGTGGAGTCGACGTCCCGCGGGGGCTTACATTCAAATGCATTAAAGTGTCTATCACAAAGGAAAAATGGACTCTGAGCTATGTGCTCGAGGACGCCCTATTATTCCGCAACAAGGAAGCATAAAACATATCCTGGCCTCACAATGACGCCCTGATAATATCTATTGTAAAATTCAAATTAAACGTGTTTTAGTGGATCCAGGTAGCTCGGAGAACATAATTAGATCGAGCGTCGTGAAATAACTCGGCCTGCAAGATCAGATTATACCTGTATATCGGGTGCTGAATGGCTTCAACTTGGCAAGCAAAATAACGAGGCAAGAAATTATCTTGCCTTTAAATGTAGCCCGGACCATACAACACACCAGGTTCCACGTCGTCGAAGGTTACATGAGGTATAACGCACTCCTTGGATGGACGCGGATACACAATACGTGTTCAGTGCCTTCGACTCTCTATCAGATGATGAAGTTTCCGATGGAGCAAGTAGTGAAAATAGTCCATGGAGAATAGCATGACATAAAAGAGATGTTCTCAATCAAGGAAGTAATGTCGATACCGAAACTCCTGACCTTGGAGATATCAAGCTCCAAAGGTAAGAAGGTGGCTAAGTAACAGCCACAGCTCCGAGCCTCGACGGAAGCGGAACAACAGGTAATCAAAGGCGAAGAAAGTAATTCCCCAAATCCTCGAACCCTCTTTGTTCCAGAAAAGCCCGATGCTACCAATCCAACCACCAAAAAGAAAGGTACACCTGGGAATGGGATTAATCCCCGCTCTCAGGATAAAACTCATCTAGTTTTGTGTTTATAATATAGATCGCATTGCTTCACTCCATTTAAATATGACAGGGATTCCGCTCGAAGAATAAACAAGTAAAATAATTAAAGTTTATATTGATGATACGACCCGATAAGTCCCTATGTGTAGAGGACCACTTTAATTCATTTTCAATAAATAATCTTTGGGGAATACGACATGAAGCTTAACCTAGATAAGCATTCCCTCGGAGTTGAAACGGTGAGTTTCGCAGCCTTCGTAGTATCAAGCGGGGGAGTAAACTCATCCCCCACTAGGTTCAGGGTTCTCAAAGAAGCCATGGTTGCAGATAGCGAGATCTCAGAGTCGTTGATAAAGGATCTAACGGCTCGGCATGGTGGAAGCTCTCAAAGATTCGTGATCTCGACAATAGCCCTTCTTGCACAAAGGTCGTAAGTCGTAAAGCATACGTTGCACTCCTTTTTCTTAGCTCAGATTTTGTCCCAAAAGGGTTTTACCTGCAAAGTTTTTAACGAGGCAATACTTATATACTACCCGAGGAACGACCAATAAGTATTCAAGGATTCTTTTCAATCAACCTCGAATACTGGGAGGCATCACCCTAAGAGGCTACATTTTTGGGAAAGATATTTCACGCCTAAGAGGGCCTTGATAGGGGAACTTTTTAATGGGACAACGGTCAAACGAACCATGTTCATATAGAATAGTTGAGCCCCGATAGCAGATCATGTATGCATGTATCGACTACTTAAAGAAGCAATCAAGTTATATCAAAAATACTTTGTGTCTCATACAAGCTCTACACTTACAATCCTATACGAGAGATGACTTAAAATCCAAAACACATAAGCACCCCGAATACTCGGGGATTGCCATCGAAATTCAAATCAATAAGACCTCAAAGAGGCACCTGAAATTCGAATTAACAAGACCACAAAGTGGAACCCCTTTGAAACAAAGGCCAAGGCTAATATTCTTGGGGTTTAACTTCTCGAAAAAATTCGTAAAGCTATCGGGGAACAAGTCAAGTGACATACCCAATGGCTACGGCCACACAAAAGACTATGGACAAATAATGTGGCTCGGAGATATCCGACTTCCGCTATAAACTAAAAGGCCTTCAAACAATTTGTAAAACCAAATAAATCAGGCCACCCTCGGTAAAATTAAAATACAAAGGGCTTCAATAAATTAAGCCCTCAAAATTCGAAAGGTTTTGATGACATCGGCCCTTGAAAACACTTCAAGAGATGTTTTATTGAGTTTACACAAATAAATAACTACTAAGGTTCCGATATATTGAACCCTCGAAAAACCTTCGGGTGAAAAAAACACATGCTAAGGCGTAATAAAATTTTCACCTAGTCTTTTAAGCCGAAATGAGGGCAAAATTATATAGCCTTTCTAAGAGGCTGAATCGACCCAACTTATAGAGCCTAATGGACGATATATAAGAGCCTAAGGTACAATATTAAAAGAGCCTAAGGTCCAATATATAAGAGCCTAAGGTCCAATCTTAAAAGAGCCTAAGGGCCAATCTCGAAATGCTTAAGAGCCTAAAACTTATAGTTCAAGAGTCCGCTTTCATTTCGGTTCGAAATCGAGATTCACAGTGCCCCGAGCCCACAATGATTTGATTTAAGCTCATCTTGAAAATTGTTGTAAAGATCTAAGGGTTTATAATACCCCGAAGCAATCCCCGAACCAGTCGTTCAAATGAAGTTTTTCGTAAATAAAGGCAATATTGAATACATGCCATGCACTAGCAAAAGAAAAGAAAAACATTCCTCTCATATTTCCAAAAGGTGATGTTTACACAAGGGAGACTTGCAAGAAAACAAAATAAAGTAACCTAAAAACTACTTCGGGGCCACACCCTTAGCAACTGCATTTTCAGGAATCACATCTTGGGGAGCCCCATCCTCGATGGCTTCATCCCCGTCTCTTTCACCCTCGGAGGCACTGGCAAAATCATCTTCATCGATAAGTAGAGTGGCTGCCTATTCTTCCAAAATATTATCTACTTCAATATCGGCCAAAAGGTCGAAGCTGCGAGCATGTATCTCCTCGAGGGTCATCCTCCGAGATTGTCTTCTAGCATGGTCGAGGGAACTTGTTAATTTAGCCTCCGTAGTAGAAGAGATCTACCTTGCTCGAGCATTACCTGCCTCAGCATTGGCTCAATATAAAGCCATAATTTCTGCAGCATCAGATTCAACCTTGGCCAGCTCAACAACAGATTTGACTTTAAGCTCCTCGATCTCGAGGTCCCGAGCTTGGCTCCCCTCCTTCGCGCTTCCAAGCTGGCATTCGAGCAAAGCTAACTACTATCTTAAAGTTTCCTTCTCAGAGGCGAGATTGTCCATACCTTGCCTTAACCCTTAGGTATCGTTTTCTTTCATCTTAATCTCCTCATGAAGCTACACCTCCAAGTCAATCTTATGCTGAAACTGCAAAGTTAAAAATGTTAGTTGCCAATATAAACCCATGCATAGCAAACCCTAGAGAGTTGTGTTACCTTTTCAACGTACTCGACCCATCCTTGGCATGCCTGCGTCAACTCAACTCGGAGATTGTGGATCTCTAGCTCTTTTTTAGCATATAAGGCTTTGGCAGCGTCCCTTTCCTCCAAAGTCTTCTTAAGCTCGGCCTCTCATCGAGAAATCTCGTCTCAAGACTTGGAGAATTCCTTTTTATGGAGCACCACAGCCTTCATAAAGAGGGAGAAAAGAACATTCAAAACAACTAAAACAACTGCACAAGCATAAAAAACATAAAACTTGTTCAAAAATGAAGAAAGCATCTGGGTCGGGACCATCATCAAATCCCTGTGAGGCATTCTTGAAAGATGACGCGCCATTCATGGCTTACTTGCACTCCAGAAGATCTCATATTCACAGCCTACTGGATTTTCCCCTAAGAGAACTCGGGTCCAAGGGGAGAATCATCCATGCTGATCACCCCGAGTGATGCGCTCGAGGCATTTTATTTTATCTGGAGAGGCTCGGGGTTAGATGTTCTGCCTCAACCTCGTAATGATCCCCTAAATGAGGCACCTTCTTTCTGTAAAATGGTTCGGGGGCTTTGTTCGAACTCCCTTCGGTGATTTCTTCAGCTCTAGAGTGGGTCTCATCAACCGCCACCAGCTCGATAGGCTTCGAAGCATCGGCATTCTTTCTCTTATGATTTATCTGTAGGCAATCGTCATCTTCTTCTTACTCCTGGTCCCGAAGGCGTTAGGCCATTTTTGGGGATAAGGCTGCTACATCGGCCTTAGGCTTCCGAGCCAAGATTTTCTTTGGCTTTGGAGGATTCTCAAACGTCTCTCTTCCCCTTTTTCTTTATTTAGAAGGCTTCAAAACCTCCACTTCATCATCCGGGGCCGGCCTCAACTCAACGATGTCTCCAAGACCTATATGAAACCGAGGTAAGTATCCCATAATGGAAGTGCAGGAAAATAAATGAGAGAACTCACCATGGTTTTTGGCCTCCCATCTACCCTTGGCAAAATTTTGCCAGCAACGCTCCGAGTAAGAAGAGGCAGAGGATAGCTTTCAAACCAGCCCTCAAGGTCCAAGATCCCACTGTGAAACCAAGCAGCGGCTACGCTATCATAAAGAGGTCAGATCGAAGAAAATTACAAAGTTTGGGAAAAGAAAAAAATTAGGGATACTCACATTTCATGTTCCACTCCTTGGGGAACGACATCCAATCAGCAGGAATCAGACGGGAGGTTTTGACTCGGACAAACAGGTTCATCCATTTGCGATCTCTATCCTCGTCGATACTAATGAACAGAGATTTTAAGGATCGGCGTTGCAATTTTATCAAGCCCCAACAATAAAGTCGGGGAATGTACAGTCAGATCAGATGATCGAGGGTGAAGGACATCCCCTCGATTTGGTTTGAAAAGAATATGACTAAGTAAACAATTCTCTAGAAGGAGGGGTAATTTTTCCGAGCATCACTCGGTATCATTGGCAAAAATCAAGTATAGCTGGGTCTATGGGACCCTGAGTTGGAATTGCAGGGCCCAACGTAAACCGGTAAGTATATATGCATAACTAACCCACCTTAAAAGTATTAATATCCTCATCGGAGGAAGGAATCACTATTTTCTTGTTGTCCCATTTGCAATCCTCCTCTACTTTCTCGAGCTCGGCCTTGGTCATCAAGAAAATATATCGAGACATGGGCTCGCATCGGCCTGGTGTGGAAATAGATTTTTTTGATTTTGAAATCGGATGTTACCTCACACAGCGGTGGGATGCATTCCTTAATACGAGGTGGCACTACCGGTTTACCCTTAGTCGATCGAGAAGATGAATGAGCTTTTTCCTTTTGAGGAACATATTTGGAAGTTTTAGCCATCACTATGTGGTAGACCTGAAAAAATGAAAAGTATTGTTAGAAAAGAGATGGGATAGCTTAAGGAAATTGAAAAAGGCTAAGTGGGAATTTGAAAGCAATATGGGAATAAAGTTTCTAAGGTTGTGGGAATTTGAAAGCAATATGGGAATAAAGTTTGTAAGGTTGTGGGATCTATCTATTTATAAAGCGTGCTAAGGAAGCCAAAAGGCCGACCTTCAGCCGCCTCCAATTAATGGTTTTGGGAATCGTACAAAAAGCATTTTTCAGTCAGTTCAACCGCTTATGTCATGATATTGGCATCAGGACCGAGGCATCAAAAATTAATTTGTCAAAAATCATTAAGGACAGCCGACAAGTCGAGTTTGGTAAAATACCCACTCGATTACTAAGCCCAAGGGCTACCCAAGATCAAGAGAATTCTCACTCAGGGACTACCTGTGCAGCCTAAGGGCTAATTTCATTCCGAGTTCGAGAAAGTACTCACTCGATTACTAAGCCAAAGGACTACCTGAGCTCGAGAGAATTCTCACTCGGGGACTACCTGTGCAGCCGAAGGGCTAACTTTATTTTGAGTTCGAGCAAATACTCTTTTGATTATTAAGCCCAAGGGCTACCCGAGTTCGAGAAAATTCTCACTCGGGGGCCATCTACAAAGCCTACCACAACAACAACAACAACAACTACCCAGTATACTCCCACAAAGTGGGGTATGGGGAGGGTAATATGTAGACAGGCCTTACCCCTACCCGAAAGGGCAGAGAGGCAATTTCCAATTGACCCTCGGCTCAGGGAAGGAAAGGAAAAACAAAAGAGCATTAGTAACTCCAGCAGAAATCGCATAAATAATTCTTTAAACATAAGAACCATAAGTAAAATGGCATGCAATAATATTAAACAGTAACTACCATAAATAACTACCATAAGGGGGACACAATTCAATACACAAATCATCTATGGAGAGCCCTACCAAGCCCCACCCAACCCTAAAAAAGGAATACGAAAAATTCTAGAAGCCCTTATCCTACAACCCTGATACTAGACCTCCAGGTTTTTCAATAAAGAGCAATGTCCTCTGAAATCCACATTCTAGCCATATCCTGTCTAATCATCTCTCCCCAATACCTCTTAGGCCTCCCTCTGCCTCGCCTCATGCCGAACACCTCCAGCCGCTCACAACTCCTCACCGGGGCATCATGGCTTCTCCTCCGCACATGCCCGAACCACCTGAGCCCCGCTTCTTGCATCTTCTCGTCCACTGATGCCACCCTCACCTTCTCTCGAATAACTTCATTCTTAATCTTATCTAACCTGGTGAGCCCGCACATCCACTTGAGCATCCTTATCTCAGCAGCCTTCATTCTCTCAACTCAAACTCAGGAGCCCCAGCGTCTCGAGCTCGTATCGAATCAATCTAAGATTAGCTCGAGGATTAATAAAAAACCTTAAGAGGTGTTAGTCGATTAAAACCTAAGGGTTTATTATATTTCGGGTCCAGTATTCAGACTAATCGTTAGAGTTAAACACTCGTATTTTTCATAAACGAAGGCAGAATGGAATTTCACACAAATCGAAGATAAAATGGAGAAATTCTTATATTGACAAAAGATATTTACAAAAACCACGAGTGGCCCTTACACGAAAACAAAGAATAAAAAACAAAAAAGCCAAGAATCTAATCTACCTTAGGAGGCATATCCTCGAGAGTGACATCTTCAGGAACCTCCTCCTCGGGGACTCCATCTCAATCTTCAGAGGAAATTATGGCATGGTGAAAAACTTGGAGAGAATGGGTCTTGTTAGCACAACTATTATAAAGCCACTTCTTGAGATGTTGTACTAGTATGGAATGCAAAAGTTAGTAGATGATAGTGCCACCTCATTCCACGGAAAGCAAAGGGAACGAAGTGCCACACCAAGTTGAAGTTAAGAGAGATGAGCAACAATATAAAGTCCGCATATGTTCAGATACGGGAAAAATTTGGTGTCCCTCTCTCGTTATCTCGAGCCAACAACAACAATAAAAACCCAGTATAACCTCACTTGATGGGTAAAATTTTGAAAAAAGAGAGTCATGGCGTAACTGGTATAATTGCTTCCATATGATCTTGTGGCCATATGTTTGAACCATAAAGATAAAGGATTAGAGGAAGAGATAGAGAGAGAAAAGGGCTAAAAGTTGATGAAGAAGGAATGAGTATAGTTTGTTCAGCCAGGTAACCCCTTATCTATAGAGAGACAACGACAAAACTGACGGCGCATTCAATGTTTTTGAGGAAATGGACCGACAGTGCATTCAATGCTTTTGGGGAAATGGACCGGCGGTACATTCAATGCTTCTAGGGAGACGAACCGACGAGGTGCTTCGATCTCTGCAAATGCCTACGTCACGAGCATGATGTTATCGTTAGGGGCTCAGGAAAATCGAGGCTCGAATCGTTTCATATCATTTCATTCTAAGAAACACATGAACTATCTGTATATGGTCAAGATCGAGAGTATGATTTTGGAGTCTTAAATCGGGCTATAGGCTCGAGTTCGGGAGAATCGAGGTGTGGGGCAGATCTGGCTAAGGGACACCTACCTCAAGGAAGCTGATCAAAGACCTGACACGGCCTGCATCGAGGACAGCATAATCTCGAATTCAATCAAGAAAGAGCGGGAATTTCTCAAGAACACGTGGATCTGGGCATTAATTATAGGATAATGGTTGTACGAAGTACTATAGGTCTGTAGCAGACCACTATACACATATACCAATAGGATTCTTTACCTTTATGAGAAAGGTACTATATTGGAATTTTCTCTTGCTATATAAAGGGGACCCCAATCATTCTGTAAGCATCAGATCATTTTACATCAACAGAACATTCTTATTCTTCTTTTGTTTAATGTGCAAAGCAATTACTCTTCAATTTCATTGCCTTTACTTTATTGGTCTTAGCTGACCTCGAGGTTCCGGGATAGACGAGCTCGAGGCCCCCTACTATTTCAACGACATTAATTTGGTTTATTATTTCTTCTTACATAAGTTCAATATTACTTGTTTAATCACTAGTATTACCCATTATTATTTCTTCTTTTTTCTCATTTCTTTGCTAATATAAATTAACTCTACTTTGTACTGTGGATTCAAATTATAGTGGCATACACTCTCATTATTATCTGTATTTTATAATGTTAATACAAATTAGCTTTTTTCAATTTAATGAAAAGTCAATTAAAGTTAGGTTGTGCAATTGTAAAGGAAATGATTTTTTCGTGGAAGACAATAAATTTGACAGTTTGGGTGCAATTTGTAGTTTATTTGTAGTTTTTATGTAGAAATTTTGTAGATGAAGAGCAAATTTTGTTGTCAGTATTTTTTTTTGACACAAGATTGTAGTTTAATTGTAGTATAAATGTAGTAATTTTGTAGATACTCTTAAAAACAATACAACTTTATCAAATACTTAAACTGATTTGTAGTTTATTTGTCGAAATTTTATCTACAAGATATCTACAAACTGAATACATTGAATTTTAATATCCCAATTCTCATTTCAATTGTAGCATAATTGGCATTTTCGACATAATTGTAGAAGACTTGTAGAAGTTTTAGTCATTCCAATCTACAATTTATCTACAATTCTATAAATTATCTACAATTTATCTACAATTTAACTACAATTCTGGAAATTTGTCTTTTTCTTCTTCGACGACGAGTTTCAATCTGAAATTTAGTCAAAACCAAGTCTAATCTTCACCAAAACCCCTCAAAATTTAGATATAAACTCCTAAATATATTCCGAATTACTTACAACAACACCCAATCCAAACAAATAATGATTTTTAAAAATCCAAATTTGAATTCAAAGCTTTCAAGCTTTTTAATAGCTATCAATGATGGAAATATATGGAGAATGAGAGAATTACGCAGCAATGGAATTTCCTTCCGTTTTAAATTTTGAATTTAATGATGATAGGATCACACGCAGATCTAATTCCTATAAATTTGGCGCGTTATTAGGGAAGAATCTACCTATTTTTCGTTTGGTACAGATTTTGTAGTGAAACTGTGAACTAGGCGGGTAAATACCAAATTATGAACATTTTTGGTAATAAAGTTTGGTATATGGTATAGATAGGAAAAAATCCCTTTGAATTATCATATACAGGTAGCTCTAAGAATGCTTAAGTTGAGCAAATATAAACAAACAGCTCATAGAATGCTGAAGTCCGACAAATACTAAACAAACTTTCGTTCTTAAAATGCTGAAGTTCAGCCAAAACAAACTTTAGCTCCTAGAGTGCTGAAGCTCAGCAATTACAAAACAAAAACTTCAGCCAAAACATGTTGTAGTTTTATTGAATTGAAGTTTGCCATTGCACTATGAACTAAAGTTTGCGTGATTGTCTTTGCTAGTCAGACCAAACTTCAGGCAAAAATATCTGAAGTTTTGCTTTGATAAGGCTACACTTCAGGCAAAACATTCTGAAGTTCAAACTTCAGACATAAGTTTTTGCTACTTCAAACCTGTATGTCTGAAGTTACCCGAAAAATGGGTACGCTTGCAATTTTTTTTTTTTTTTTTTGCAAAGCAGGTATAGGTTAAAAGGTGGCCCGAAAACTGGGTATCGATGCTAATCCCCCTAAATTTTCTTAGGGGAAGGAGACGATCCTTTGCTTTTATCGGCTGGATCAACTTATGACTCAGATAAGGGTTGCAATTTGAGTCCAAACCTATTTAACCTGTCCAACTCGTCCAAGGTTGGGCAGGTAACTAACCTTCGTCCATTTATTGAACTCAACTCATCTTGACATATTCCTTTTCAACCCATTTAAATTTGGGCTGTTTTTTTTAGCGCAAATTGATTCACAAGTAACTTAGCTAAAATATCTTAAAATAATTATTTTCTGTTTGACATATTATATATGACCATAACAAAAGAAAGTATTATTTAATAATTAAAAAATCATAAGAAAACAACACAGACTAATTAAAGTTTGATAAGAGTCGGGCGGATTGAGCTATGATCCAAATTTAGCCTATCTCAATCCAAGTAACTTTTGAATGGTTATTGACTCGCCCATTTATTGACTCCGCCATTTTAACCCGTCCAAAATCAATTCAACCCGCCCACTTGACACCCCTAGTCCAGTGTATAAGGCCCTTTAGGTGCGGAAAGAGGCCTAACCATTCCCTATCTTATTCATGCTATTGTTAGCTCGCATTCTTGCCAATGAATCTTAGCCGTTTTCGGCGATGAATAACATGGTGTTCCGAGCAGTTTACCCACCTCAACTATTCTACCAAATACTTACAATCTTCCATCAACACAAATACCAATACCTCCATTCATAAAGACTTAGAAATATGAGAAGAGATCACTAAGCCTTTTCTTATCTCTGCAGAAATTTCTTGATCTCCCATGAGTTTCACCCACTTCTTAGATCAACCAAACGCCCATTGTTAGCACAAAACACCTTGTATTTATGCTTTTGATAACCCACCATCATATCAAGCACAGAACATTTTATACAGTCAAAAATCAACATCTACATATATAGTCTCCCAGCAAATCTTCACGCAATTTCTTTCCCTTTTCTATTACCTGTATTACAAAAACTTCGGCAAATAAGGAAAGACGCTGAACATGCGCAGCCAACCAGCCCACTAAGCACTAGGTAACTACTACAACAATATCAAAACATGCTAAATATTACGCACTCAGATTACATCAGTTTAAGGCAATACATTCGTCAGCTAACTACAACAAAGGAAATACTCATGCAAGTACTCCAGACTACAGAAAAATAGAGGAACATAAAGAAAAGGAAAAAGGAATTATCCAACAAAACTTGGTTTCCGGACCTCTAATGAAAAACCAATGCTTTGATGAAACAACAAAATCATGACCATAATTAAAAAAAAAATGACAAGGCAAAGTCATTAATCATTTCAAACCCAATGCAAATGACAACTTAGGCCTGGATTTGTTCTTGCCCAACAATGTCATCTGCTTTGCACGCTCTTCCTCCTCCTCCTGTTTCTTCCTTCGCATAGCCTCTTCTTTCTGTCTTTGAAGCTCTTCCAGTTCCCTATAACGCTGCTCTTCCCTCATTTGCTGCTCCAAAGCTTCTCTTCTCTGAGCTTCTTCCACCTTTCGCCTCTTCTCTTCAAGCATTCTTTCCAACTCTTCTTTCTCTTTTCGAGCTTGTTCCTACATGAACAATAAAAAAACATCAGCTTTCACCGCCAATATTGGTAAAGTGTTGGCCACCGAGCAGGCAAGTATAGTTTCAGACAAACTAAAACCATGATTTATGCCAAAACAAATGCGTCAAATCATGTGGTCATCAGCCTTCCCCAGCCCCGCCCACTCTTTTTACAGACTATACATTATAGCAGTTAATGATGGACAGAATGAGAACCATCACAGCAAGTGCACTACTTCCTTTAATGACAGGATGAAAATCTATACATCATTTCAGAAGCACACACATGGCAATTGAAACTATGACTCTGGGATCATGCAATTTATTATCCAAGGCACAAAACATGCTATTGCTAATATACAGAACGTGACTAAGACTTAAGGGGGTAACTAGATATGTTAAGCAAAAAAGTACTTGCCTCCTTTTGTTTTGCCTCAATAAAAGCAGCTTCCTTCTCTATTTCAAGTTGAGCAGCAACTTCATTGACAAGTTTCTTTCTACCTTCTTCTAATCGTCTTCGGATTTCAAGCTTGATATCCTCCGTGTTCAAGCTATCATCAACTTTTCTCTTAATTGCTTCTTCAACTCTTTTTGCAGTTTCTTCTTCTATTAATTTCAGTTCTGCTTCCTCTTGACGCCTGTGAATAAAGAACAAAAATTAGACAAGGGATAAGCACTGATGGAGAGAACAAAGACTCCTTTCATGTTCCCCAGATTTATAAAATAAAGGAAAAAGTGACTGCAAATTATTGCCCTTTTTCCTCCGTAATCTATAACTAAAGGAACAACAGACTGACCTCCATGTAGACATATGTACTAAATATACATGTTATTGCTTTATAGCATACCTCTACCTGAATTCTGTCCAAACAAATGAGAATCAAAACTGGTGAACAGTAGATAAACGAGGCACCCAATTGATCATCAAAATTAATAAGTTGAAATATAGGAGTAACTTCCTTCAAATAAGCCTGTGGAGAAGAATGTCAAATAACCTGTGGCAGTTACAAAGCTAATCACCAAATTACATGAAGCCTTACGGCAAAAGTAGAATTGTGAAAGGAAAAGTTTCCACTTCTCAAGTAGATGACCCAAATTGTCAACATGTCAGCTTAAATAGTCAGAAACAGATACAAAAAGAAGCCTGAGAAATCCACAAGAGGCTGGAAGCAAATGGCTATGTACCATCATCAATTTACACTGCAGAAGGACTGAAGCAAAGTCAAATGTTTCTTATTACAGTGTACATTCATAATTATGCCTGCCTATTAACTTTGTAAGGCTGGGTATGAAAATATCATGTTTTAGCAAAATACACGTGGCATCACATTTATCCTTGCGGTTATCACATCTATGGATGTAATAAAGGACAGCTAAGACCAGCAGCAAGGCAGAATAACTGAACAAAGATAAAGATGTCAAGGTTGCCTTTTTTTAATAAGGATGTCAAGGTTGCCTTCTCTCTTTCTTTATCAGTCATAACTAGTTTAGCAACAGCGGAACCAATTAAAAAGCCGAACTTATTACATGCAGCACTCTTTGCTGTATGTTGATTTTGCTTCTTGATCCAACCGCATTCTTTGCATTATATTGCCTTATAACATGTACTAATAGCAATTTGCAATCCACTTGCAACATAGACAGATTCAATTCCATCAATCCTATAGTCACCCCTCCCCCCCCCCCCCCACACGCCCGCCCTATTACGAAAAATAAAAAGGCAAGAAGAAGAGTGTAGTGAAACCCAGATTATTAGGCACAGCTAAAAAGCTCAGGCAAGCAGTACTTAATATTATATCTTCACCTTTTTTGGGTGTTGATTCACGAAAACTCTTCACTCCAGGAGGAATGTTACTGCCTTTAAGTTGAATTAGATGGATAGGCAAGTGAATAACGTAAACTTGTAAAGCATAAAAGCTTTAAACTAACTAGCTACATTAAACAGTAGATACACAATTAACACAGCAAAAACAACAATCCAGTAAAATCTCATAGTGGGGTCTGGGGAGGGTAATATGTACGCAGACCTTACCCCTACCCCAGGGGCAGAGAGGTTGTTTCCAGGAGACCCTCAGCTCAAGACATCAACAAGAGACAATAAGTTAGTACTATCAATAAACATACGACCGTTAGGTCCTGGGTTCGAGTCACCAGGGAGGGGAAGTGTGGAAGCACTATAGATCTTCCTAATTTTGGGAGGGGTTTTAAAAAAAAAAGTACTATCAATAAACTCATACTAAAAATAACATAAAGCACACCATATAACCTAAAATAACAAAATAGCAGCAATATACGAAATACGAAATAAAAATAGATGATATAGATGAAATAGATGAAAGGTATACTAATATCCAACAGATAGCTCCCTGAATCGTAGATGACCAGTAACATCCTAAGATTACCTTCTAGCTAGCTATTCTCACTCTAGTGCGCTGTAGCAATATCCACAACTTCCCCCTAACCTAACCTACAACTTTAATGCTCAACCTCCACAATTCCCTATCAAGGGTCATGTCCTTAGTAATCCTAAGACGCGCTAAGTCATGTCTTATCACCTCTCCCCAATACTTATTAGGTCTACCTCTACCTCTCATCATGCTCATCATAGCCAGTCGCTCACACCTTCTCACTGGTACATCAATACTCCTCCGGTGAATGTGCCCGAACCATCTGAGTCTTGCTTCCCGCATCTTGTCCTCTATGGGGGCCACACCCAACTTCTCTCGGATATCTTCATTCCTAATCTTGTCCATCCTTGTATGCCCGCACATCCACCTCAGCATCCTCATCTCTGCTACTTTCATCTCTGGGTGTGCGAGTTCTTAACTGGCCAACACTCGATCCCATACAGCATTGCAGGCCTAACCACTGCTCTATATAAAACTTACCTTTCAGTAACGCTGGAACTTTCTTGTCACACAAGACTCCCGTCGCTAACCTCTACTTCATCCAACCCACCCCTACTCAAGACTACAAAGATGCAAATTAGACCACATTCTACAAATATCTACTACTCAAGACCCATAAGACAATTTATTTTAGAGCTGAGCTAATAATAATCTTAAACAGCGGGAGTCAATACCACAATTTCCACAACCTAATCCTACCTCTACCTTAATAGCAGGCTCCTAATAAAAATCTTTCAATTGTGGACCTGAATGACATTCTGAGCCATAAATGTACAAAGGCCAGTCCATTAGGTCCAACCAGGAAAACCATCCATGTCCCCACTGAAAGCAGTTAAGGATAATTGTCGAAAACTAAAGGATCATTGTCCTTCCTGTCAGCATTTGAAGACAAATTGTCCATTTATTCATGATTGGTTTCAGGAAAACAGTACAGAAACTAGAGGTATATGATTCAAAGTTGAAGTGTGTATCAAAGAACTTTAAAACTAGAGGTAGATTCTCAAAATAAAAGCATAGCTTGCTCCTAGATAAGAAAGAGATAGAAAGGGCAGAAAATGAAAAGATTACATATACAGCTATACCTTTTCTTCTCCTCTTCCTCAATTCTAATTTTTTCACTCAGATCCTTTTGCTCTTTCAATCCGATACTTGAAGCAGGTGATTTACCAATAGGAGACAATGATATACTCCTACTTCTTTTTTGTCTCCTATAGTTCCTTGGAGAGCGACTTTTATGTCGTCTGGTGGCTGGAGAACGACTTTTGCGGCGCCTTGGGGACAGTGAACGGCTCCGTTTTCTGTATAACAACGATTAACATTTAAGCAACAACATATATTGGCAGCAGAAATCATAAAATCCACAGACATACTAACCCGCCTTCCAAATCAGTTAGATACTAAAGCATGTACAGTTACCTCATGAATTGCAAAGAATATACTCGAGCTCCATCTTTTATCATAGGGAACTGCTAATATCACAATTGAGCAACCAATGGACACTCATCGGCACCCATGACCTGCTTGCCTCCCATGAAGGGAAGCAATTACTTCTTTTAATTCCTCAATGAAGAACGTAGTTTGCACCGGGTATTTCATTTAGGTTTCTATTTATTAACTCTACTCATTAGGATCATGCACATCTTCAGAATAGTAGACAATTTCCAGATGGCAGCCAGACCGAAGACTAAATTTGCAACTGAACAGCGACACCACCAGATCAGGATATGAGATAATACATAGACAACCACAAGGATATCAATTATGGTGATTACAGGCATTGGAAACTCTTACTATCAGCAACAACTCAATTTGACAAGTAAATAGACATCTGGTAACTCATATAATAGACGGCTAGTGAACTTTGGTGAGAAAATATCAATATGAACAAAAACAAAGATGATATTGGCAACAGAAGTACGAAACAAGTTCGCACCCCTCTATCTCTCTGCTTGGGAACAGAGCTAGATATACAATGAAGGGAATCCAATACATGAAATGAAGAATAAAGCATTTTGTCCAAAAACAAGAATTAACATTCGGAATTTGATCCATGACCAGATAGTAGATGGACAACTTAGCGGTATTTGAATGCACCAATTACTAGAAGATCCTCTTAAATCCTTTAAAATACAAGCAAAAATGATCAATCAGCAATCCTGCCACAGCTTAGACCAATGCTGTCACTAAGAAGTCCTAAATTCATTTTTGAGCAACCGCGCAAGTCCATCCAACAAACGGTAGGTAAATACCAATACTTTTTCAAGAATTAAACACGTAGACAATACCTGAACAAACTGTAATTGAATCAGCAAAACGTGAGCTTTATTAGAATAATAAAAACAAATTCAAGTACATAAAAACACGAAGATCAGAGATATAACACAAGGGCAAAATCCATATAAGTCAAATCCATATATCAATTTAAGCAAATGGGTATCACCTGCTATAGGAATAAGGTGATCTGCTTCTATCTCTCCGGCTTCTGCGGCTATGTCTGCGTGCCACAGGCGAGGGTGACCGTGAATATCTCTTTCTATGTGCTGGCGACCTCGATCTAGACCTTGAAATATCCCTATCTCTACCCCTACCCATCTCTTCCTCAACTAGTTATATGGAACACAAAAATTCACCTGTACCAATAAATTAAATCAAAACCCATATGATCTAAACAATTTCTTATACCAATGGGTATACAAAAAACAAGCATCACAAACTACAAGCCCAGAGGCCAAACAATTTCAGAAACACAGCATATAACTTTACACCAATCAAAAAACAACGAACACGAATCAATACCCACATGCCCAAAACAATTTCAAAAACATGTGTAACCTTAAACCAAATGAAAAACTATAAGTAAAAGTTGTACTGCAATTGACAAGGCATAAAAAATTGTTAGCACAAATGGAAAGCTGAAAATTACCTGTTACTACAACGAAAAGATAGATCTTCCCCGGTGCATAAAAAATTGTTAGCACAAGGGCAAAATTACCTGGGTCTAATTCTTTTCCTTTCTCCTTTTGGTTTTTAAACGATTGATTGATTTCAAGGTAGAAATACCAAAGGAGGGTTATTGTTTAGCTTTGTCGTACACAGCACCCCACGGGAAATACAGAAAGAGGAGGAATGGTGTCGCTTGCAGAGGAAGAGATGAGTGATGACTATACCAAGCGCCAATATTACCCAATGTTCTCTCTCAAAATATAAAACGACATCGTTTATTTTAACTTTTCTTTTTTAACATAATTAAAAGAAATTAAGAAAAATATTGAACTTGTATAACACCTAGACGAATGACTCTTCCTAGGGGTGTTCAAAACCGATCCGAAACAGAAAACCGAATCGAACCAAAACTTAATGGCTTAATGGTAACGGCTTAACGGACGGAGAACGGATTGAATTTTTTTTATTAACGGCTTATCGGTTTGGGGGCGGATTATTCAATTTTCTTAACGGATAATCCGTTAACCCGTTAAGAATATATATATATATATATATATATATATATATATATATAATTTATTTTTACTTACATAATTATATATATTAAATATAAAAACTAAAAACCTTAAAAATAAATAAGTATAAGTGTATAACAAAAATACTCCGTTCAACCAAACAAAAAAAGCAAAGATACGTCCTCTTTTCAACATGCAGGCAACTTTATTGTAGGTCACAACATAGATGGATGAATTTTCATCCTAGGCTCCTTAACATATGTACAATACCATTCCACTGTCTTAACTTCAGTATTCTTTTACAAAGCTATACATACTTTTATTGATAGTAAAGCAGTTTACAGAGGAAAAGGAAAAAATTTACTAGAAGCACAGGTGCCAAGCATGCAAGGATTTATACACCAGTTTTCTTATCTAACGTGAAAGAACCAGACGCCATCCTCATCCTTGTCACAATACCTTCAGAAATAGAACATGCAGCAAAAAGCTAACAATTCTCCGAAATGCAAGTCCAGCAGGTATGTCAACGGTTTGAGAAGGGAACTTTCAAGGAGATGGATAGCCTGCTCATTAAAATACTAACCACTAGTTAAATGTGATATATCGGTGGTTGTTGAGCGCACAAGTATGACCATTTAAGGCAAAAGAATAAATGAACAAAGTAAATATTCTTTAACTCCAAAGAAATTAACAACCTGAGATTCTTGCCTCAGGCAGTGGCATCAGGCTGCTTTTCTGGCATAGGATCCTGGAAAGCAGGCAGCTCTTGGTAAGCCTCAAATACCCTCAACAGAGTGAGACAGTATGTAGTGTGCGGACAGAAAATGTGTACAGTTTGCAATTGTCTTCTGCTTTTTAGACTTTTAGTATTGTACAAGTATTGTAATTTGGTATAAGCTTTTCGATAACCCCCATATGTATTAAACCGATAAACCGCCCGGTAACCGCCCGATAAGAGCTAACCCGATACCAATCCGCCCGATATCTTATCGGGTGGCTAACGGATGAATAAATTTAAAAGCCGATAACCGTTAAGCCAAACCTGTTAAAGCTAGTTAATGATTGTTAAAGCTAGCTAAGTTGGTGTGAATGAGAAATGGAGGGAAGAAGACAATAGAAGGAAAATGAAGTTTCAAAGCAAAGTTCCTTTGAAAAGGAGCTTTGTACCACATTGGTGGTAGAAAGGGAAAGTTATGTGCTTATATTAGAAAGCACTTCTTCTAGCTCTTAAAGGGTTAAGAAGAGGGACTCCCCTCGCGCCGTCGTCGTCGCTCGGCTCGGCTTCGGCTTTGGTTTTGGTTTTGGATTTGGATTTGGATTTGGATTTGGTCAAATGATCTGATTGATTGATAATCTTTTTGGACCAAATTTATTTAAAATTCAATCTTCATTTTTTGAAATTGTTAACTGTAAACTTCCCAACGTTCTTATTTTTCAGAAAAAGGCATGGCCTTTCCCGAACAGGCACCAAGCCTTTCCGAAACATATCGAGTCATAGTGTGATTTCGTTCCCGAATTTGAGTTCGTCGAAGTCGTAGGCGTTTGAGATACCGCCACTCCTACGACAGGTATATCCGTTATATCCTGGGAGGAAATAATCCACAACCTCGGGTACAGTGAGGGGGTTAAATTCCTTAAGGACACACAGTGAATTCTGTGGTCTCGGATTTCTTCATTTCTGTGATTTTTTTTTTTTTAACGTTACATACGTTCTGTTTTTTTTTTTTTTTTTGTGTCTCTTCTTCTTACTGGTTTCCAGTTTCTCGTTGCTTTGAACACGGACAATCGATAACAAGCTTAAGGAATTTATGTTTTATTTCCGTGTTCATCTGCTGTTGATTAAAACGTTACAGAACGATACAACAGTACAGAAAAAAAAAATTCTTACATAAAACAGTGACTACATACAGTTTTTTCTAACATAAAATTGTGACTGTCCAGAAAATAAAAGAAACTTGTAATTTTGTTGTTTGCATGTAACGAACTTGTATGTTGTTTGGAGACTAAATCTTCGGATTTTCTACTCCGGTTGAGATTAAAGTTTTCAGAACTTTCTACTCATTTGGGTACTTGATTTGAAGATATAAAAACTTCATCAAGTATACTACATACAGTTTATTACATTCTATTTGAAGTTTGTTTTAATTCTGTTTGTGTAAATTTGATTCGGTTTGAAGAAATAAAATCTTCACCGATTATTAAAGTGTTCTGTTATTTCCTACGACAGAAATGGGAGACCAAACTCCAAATTTGAATGCTACTGCTACTGTTACTGCCACACCAGCCCCCGTGGTTGGTTCTACGAGCAATGTTGCGTCCTCCAGTCGTACTGCACCAGCACCGGCTCCGGCAGAGAAGCCCGGAAAATTCACCGGGATTGATTTCAAACGATGGCAACAAAAGATGTTCTTCTATCTAACTACTTTAAGCCTTCAAAAGTTTATTAAGGAGGATATTCCGGTTCCGCCGGAATCAACACCTGAAAATGAACGATTTATTGTAATTGAGGCGTGGAAGCACTCAGATTTTTTGTGCAAGAATTACATTCTTAGCGGACTGGAGGATGATCTTTACAACGTATATAGTAATGTGGGAACATCAAAAGAACTATGGGATGCGTTGGAAAAGAAATATAAAACAGAAGATGCTGGCTTAAAGAAGTTTATCGCTGCCAAGTTTTTGGACTACAAAATGGTAGATGGCAAGTCTGTTGTCACTCAAGTTCAAGAGTTGCAGGTTATCATCCATGATCTCCTCGCTGAAGGTATAAATTTAATTAATGCCTTTGTCAAAAGTATTCAGTGCCTCGTCACTTACATGTTGTTTGTTGTAGGTTTGGTGATTAGTGGGGCGTTTCAAGTTGCGGCAGTGATAGAGAAGTTGCCTCCTTCATGGAAGGACTTCAAAAATTACTTGAAACATAAGCGAAAGGAGATGACATTGGAAGATCTCATCGTCCGGTTGAGAATCGAGGAAGATAACAAGGCAGCGGAGAAAAAGGCAAATGGGAGATCAACCATAGGGGGAGCACATATAGTTGAAACTGCCCCAACTAATATGAAAAAGAGGAAAAAGGCATCGGGACCAAGGAACTATCCCAACAAGAAGAAATTCAAGGGAAACTGCCATAATTGTGGAAAAATCGGACACAAAGCTGCAGACTGTCGTGCTCCGAAAAAGGAAAAGAAGAAGGGTCAGGCTAATATGGTTGAAACAAACGAGGAGGTTGATGACTTGTGCGCTATGTTGTCCGAGTGCAACCTAGTGGGAAGTCCGAAAGAGTGGTGGATTGACTCTGGCGCCACTCGCCACATTTGTGCTGTTAGAGAAGCCTTTGCTTCATATGCTCCCGCCGGGCCCGACGAAACAATATATATGGGAAATTCTGCAACGGCCAAGATTGAAGGTTATGGAAAGATACTGCTGAAGATGACCTCTGGCAAGGTGGTGACTCTCAACAACGTCTGTCATGTTCCTGAAATTAGGAAAAATCTTGTATCTACCGGACTTCTAGTGAAGAACGGTTTTAAATGTGTTTATGTTTCTGACAAGGTTGTAATAAGTAAGAACGAAATGTACATAGGAAAAGGCTACCTCACAGAGGGCCTTTTCAAACTGAATGTAATGGTTGTTGCTAATAATAATAAAGTTTCTGCTTCGTCTTACTTGCTTGAGTCAAATGATTTATGGCATTCACGTTTAGGACATGTCAATTATAGAACCTTGCGAAAAATGATTAGTTTGGAAGTATTGCCTAAGTTTGAATGCAATCAATCAAAATGTCAAATCTGTGTTGAATCTAAGTATGCTAAACATCCTTATAAGTCAGTTGAAAGGAATTCAAGTCCTTTAGACTTAATCCATACAGATATTTGTGACATGAAGTCAATTCCATCTCGCGGTGGAAAGAAGTATTTCATAACTTTTATTGACGATAGTACGCGGTATTGCTACGTTTATTTACTTAATAGTAAAGATGAAGCAATTGAAGCGTTCAGGCAATACAAAACTGAAGTTGAGACTCAACTTAACAAAAAGATTAAAATGATAAGGAGTGATAGGGGCGGTGAATATGAATCTCCTTTTGAACAAATATGTTTGGAATATGGCATTATTCATCAAACAACTGCTCCTTACTCGCCACAATCAAACGGAATTGCGGAAAGAAAAAATAGAACACTGAAAGAAATGATGAATGCCCTGTTAATAAGTTCTGGTTTACCCCAGAACTTGTGGGGGGAAGCCATTCTAACAGCTAGCCGAATACTCAATCGAGTGCCCCATAGCAAAACAAAATCTATTCCATACGAAAAGTGGAAAGGAAGGAAGCCCAATTTGGAATACTTCAAAGTGTGGGGGTGTTTGGCCAAGGTGCAAGTTCCTAAACCCAAAAGGGTAAAAATAGGACCTAAAACCGTTGATTGTGTTTTCATAGGATATGCCACAAATAGTAAGGCATATAGATTTCTGGTTCACAAATCAGAAAATCCCGACATTCAGGTGAATACGGTAATTGAATCAGATAATGCTGACTTCTTTGAAACCATATATCCGTATAAAAAGGAATGTGCGTCGTCTAGCAAAGAATCTAAACGACCTCGGGAAGAAATAAAGGAAAACATTCCTGATGAGGAAAATCCAAGACGTAGCAAACGTCAAAGGACGACTACTTCCTTTGGACCAGAATTTTTAACATTTTTGTTGGAAAATGAGCCTCGAACGTTCAACGAAGCTACGTCTTCATCGGAAGCTCAATTTTGGAAAGAGGCAATCAATAGTGAGATAGAATCCATATTGAACAACCATACTTGGGAATTGGTTGATCTTCCTCCAGGGAATAAACCTTTAGGTTCCAAATGGATTTTCAAGCGGAAAATGAAAGCTGATGGCACTATTGAAAAATATAAGGCAAGACTAGTTGTTAAAGGGTTTAGACAACGAGAAGGTCTTGATTACTTTGATACATGCTCGCCGGTAACAAGGATTACATCTATTCGGGTGTTAGTAGCATTAGCCGCCGTGTACGGTCTTGAAATCCATCAAATGGATGTGAAAACAGCCTTCTTAAATGGAGAGTTGGAGGAAGAAATTTACATGGAACAACCCGAAGGGTTTGTAGTTCCAGGGAAAGAGAAGAAGGTATGTAGACTTGTTAAGTCTCTTTATGGACTAAAACAAGCACCAAAACAGTGGCATGCAAAATTTGACCATACGATGCTGTCAAATGGATTCAAGATAAATGAATGTGATAAATGTGTCTACATTAAGAACACTTCGAACCACGTCGTCATTGTTTGTTTATACGTGGATGATATGTTAATAATGAGTAACAACATTGCTAACATAAATGCTACTAAGCGCATGCTTGCTAGTAAGTTTGATATGAAAGACTTAGGAGTTGCCGATTTAATTCTGGGAATTAAAATCCATAAGACTCCTCAAGGTCTAGCATTGTCTCAATCTCATTATATTGGAAAAGTACTTGAAAAGTTCAAGTATTTGGACTTTAAAGTTGCAAAGACGCCAATTGATATGAACCTTGCTCTTGCAAAGAATAAAGGTGAAAGTCATTCTCAATTGGATTATGCCAGAGTGTTGGGAAGTTTGATGTATATTATGAACTGTACGCGACCTGATATTGCGTGTGCTATAAGTAAACTAAGTCGCTACACGAGTAATCCCGACCAAAATCATTGGCTGGCAATGAAACGAGTTTTGGGATATTTGAAACATACTCAAAACTTTGTTTTGCATTATAACAGGTATCCTGCAGTTATTGAAGGATACAGTGATGCAAATTGGATCACCGGTTCAACTGAAACTAAATCCACAAGTGGATACGTTTTTACTATAGGTGGAGGAGCAGTGTCTTGGAAGTCATCCAAACAGACATGTATCGCCCGCTCTACAATGGAATCTGAGTTCATAGCTCTAGACAAAGCCGGTGAAGAAGCTGAATGGCTCCGGAATTTCTTAGAAGATATTCCATTTTGGCCCTAACCGTTGGCTCCTATATGCATACATTGCGATAGCCAAGCGGCAATAGGAAGAGCCGGGAGCGTTATGTACAACGGAAAGTCTCGTCACATACGACAAAGACATAATACCGTTAGACAACTACTCTCTAGTGGAATTATCACAATTGACTATGTTAAGTCAAGAGATAATGTGTCGGATCCACTAACTAAAGGCCTAACTAGAGAAGTGGTTGAAAGATCATCGAGGGGAATGGGACTATGGCCGAGGACAAGTCATCGTGGCGGTAACTCTACCTAGAAGACATGAGATCCCAAGATCTAGGTTCAAAGAGATCAAACAAAGTCATTGATGACGGTTCAACATTGTCACAATAACTTTTTGGTCCATTCTCGTGATGAGACAATGTTCAGTACCAGGATAAAGCATTAAGGCTTTTTAATGGTTTCTAAGTTTGATACGGGGTATATCAAATAGTGTATCTACGGGATGACACATTTAGGAATCACCTATGTAAGTGTGAAGTGTAAGCCGCTTCAAGGAGAACTCTGTAAGGCCAGCTCTCTACGCACTTATGAACCAGGAAGTGTTCATGGCTGAAACGAACAAAACAATGAGAACCAAAAACGGTTAAAGGGTTAATTGTGTGACATGTGGTTGTCTAGGTATACACCAAAGCTCGACGGTTCAAAGATATCAAATCTACCGATTGACCGAGTATATCCGACATATGCTCACTACGGAAAGTTCAAAGAGAAATCTACTTATCCAGATGCAATTAATCCTTGCTTACGAATCACACAGTTTTTTTTTTCATGCATGTTTTTCATCATATAGCCATTCCCCATTCATGTGGGGGATTGTTAAAGCTAGTTAATGATTGTTAAAGCTAGCTAAGTTGGTGTGAATGAGAAATGGAGGGAAGAAGACAATAGAAGGAAAATGAAGTTTCAAAGCAAAGTTCCTTTGAAAAGGAGCTTTGTACCACATTGGTGGTAGAAAGGGAAAGTTATGTGCTTATATTAGAAAGCACTTCTTCTAGCTCTTAAAGGGTTAAGAAGAGGGACTCCCCTCGCGCCGTCGTCGTCGCTCGGCTCGGCTTCGGCTTTGGTTTTGGATTTGGATTTGGATTTGGATTTGGATTTGGATTTGGTCAAATGATCTGATTGATTGATAATCTTTTTGGACCAAATTTATTTAAAATTCAATCTTCATTTTTTGAAATTGTTAACTATAAACTTCCCAACGTTCTTATTTTTCAGAAAAAGGCATGGCCTTTCCCGAACAGGCACCAAGCCTTTCCGAACAGTCACAATTCGAGGCTATATAAACTGAGGCAATGCCTCATTTTCGAGTACTGAAAAAAAAAAAATATATTCGTGCATTAAAAATTCTGCATTCTTTTCTGCAAACTGAAACATATCGAGTCATAGTGTGATTTCGTTCCCGAATTTGAGTTCGTCGAAGTCGTAGGCGTTTGAGGTACCGCCACTCCTACGACAGGTATATCCGTTATATCCTGGGAGGAAATAATCCACAACCTCGGGTACAGTGAGGGGGTTAAATTCCTTAAGGACACACAGTGAATTCTGTGGTCTCGGATTTCTTCATTTCTGTGATTTTTTTTTTTAACGTTACATACGTTCTGTTTTTTTTTTTTTTTTTGTGTCTCTTCTTCTTACTGGTTTCCAGTTTCTCGTTGCTTTGAACACGGACAATCGATAACAAAACCGTTAAGAGTAAAAAGCCGCCCAATCCGCCCGATGAACACCCCTAACTCTTCCTCGTTGATTTTGGCTTAACGGATAACAAAATACTCAATAATAAAGCAGTTAATTTGACTACTTGAGCAAGCAACAATACTTTAATTCTGTTTAACAAGGACTAGTGTTTTATCAAATACTTAGCATTCAATTGTTCGTTCGAATACTTTCTGCTTTCTTTTTTTCCTTTTTTGGATGCTCCTCGACACAACATCGAATTGGAATATTGAAATTTTCATTTTGGATTCAAGCTATCAAAATTTTGAACACGAGCAAATTGGTGAACAAATATCTTGAATCCAAAGAGAAGTAAATTTAAAAAGTAAAAATTGTACGGGGCGCCGTATTTGGTCGTCCCGTTTGATTTATACCCATTTTTTAAAAAGTTATAATTAATACCTAGTTTTTAAACAACTTCAGCCTATTTTCTCCTACTCCTTCTCCTCCTTCGTTTTCTTCTTCTTCTTCTTTCTTCTGTTGTTGTTGGTGCTGCTATGAAACTTCAGTTCATGGGATGATTGCCATAAATATGTTTATCAGATTATTTAAAAATAAATTATAAATAATTATGTGAGTTAATAGACAATAATTTATGAATATTTCTACATAATTCTGTTCTTTTCACGTTTATTGTTTTCTAATTTTATGATTTGGATATTGTTGGCAATCAGATTATTTTATAATAGCAATACACTATGAAAGAATAAAGTGATTATTTATCTAGTATGTTAGAAAGCTTTTTAAAAAAACTTAAACTTATATAGTGCTGAAGTTTTACAAATGAACTAAATAACTTCAGCATATTTTGCTAAAGTTTTTTAAAAAGCTTATCTAGAACAAAAAAACTTCAGCTATTTTAGTGCTGAAAATTTTACAAATGAACTAAATAACTTCAGCATCTTATCCAGGACAAAAAGCTCCAGCGTATTGCATTTGCTACTTCAGGCCCGTCTACTAGAATGCTGAAGTTTGTGTGATTGTCTTTGCTACTTCAGCTACTTCAGGCCCGTCTACTAGAATGCTGAAGTTTGTGTGATTATCTTTGTTACTTCAGTCCCGTATACTGAAGTTACGCGAAAAAGTGAATACACTTGCAATTTCTTTTTGCAAAGCGGGCACACATTAAGATGTAACTCAAAAAGCGGGTATAGATGCAAATCTCCCATTAAAAAACAGGGGCTCAAATTGGTCTTTACAAGGCGAAGTGCGGCATTATATTTAAAGATTAGCCAATTCACTTAAATTCCAGGACTAAGTATCCTGATTATGGAAATTCAAAACTTAGTATTTGAAATTTTTAAGCTGCTAATTTAAAATCCAAGCCATAATTTTAGAACTTTAGGATACAAGAGGATATTTGGCAAAGCTTATAAGTTGGTCAAACTGGCTTATAAGCACTTTTTAGCTTATCTACGCGTTTGTTGAAATTAAAAGTGCTTATAAGTTAATTGCTTATAAGCCAAAAATAAGCCAAAAGCCATAAGCTGACCTCCCCAAACTTATCAAATTTCAGCTTATAAGCACTTTAGGTTTGACCAAGATATTTACTGTTTTATCCATAAAATATTTTTTTGTAAAACAAAACTCTTCATATATCCAATTCTTTAGTTCTTTAGCTTCTTGTTATTAATTTCAGCACTTTTATCCAAACACGTAACTGTTTATTTTTAAATCAGCTTTAGCACTTAAAAGTACTTTTAAGCACCTAATGCTTATCAGCTACTCTAAATCAGCTAAGACAAACTGGCTCAGTGTCCTAAAATTTAAATTTTGAAGTTTAAACTTAAAAATATCACGTCCTACTGTTGGAGCAAAATTAGCTAATCTTTAAATACATTGTATAAATATATTTTAAACATGCTTAAAAGTGGCTACTGATATCATTTTGCACCATCTTTTATCTCTATAATATTTTAGATTTCCTTCACTGACATCGACCAAATACAAAGCCAACTACGGAAGTTTGATAGACAATTCGAGAAAAATAGTTAACAGTTGATGTAACATTGGTGATAACGATGTTACAAATGCAAAAAATCCAGGAATCTTTTGAACAGGCAATTCTTAGAAAAACACCAAAACTATAAATGATACACCAGCAAAGATAACTTAAGAAGCAAATCAACCATGAATAAGACCCATTAGCTCCTCAAAATACTGTGGCTCGAGACAATAAAACCCTGTGACATCCATAAGTTTCAATTGTGTACATGACCCAACATCCCTCCCCAGTTCACAGAAACACATCTTTCTCGAGCAGCTTTAGGACCTCCTCCTGGTTGTTGAGTTTGGCCACATCGATAGGTGTCTTTCCATCCAAGTTTTGGAGAGTTCTGCACAAATAAAAGAAAATTTAGTAGACAGCACGAGAAAACAAAGCACAACACGATAAGTGGGCCGAAAACGATCATAATATATCAGCAGGATCAGAGAGAAGCAAGACATACACAGCAGCTCCATTCTCTAGCAGCAGCGCGACACACTCCTTCCTACCATATCCAGCAGCATAGTGGAGAGCAGTATTCTTATTCTTGTCCAACGCATCAACCTTCGCCCCAGCTTCCAGAAGAATCTGAGCACACTTCACCTGGAATAGAATTAAAAACTGCTGTAACTCAAAATTTTTTTTGAGAAACATTGGCTTACTTCAATGGGAATATACTCTAAAATAAGCACATAGCCAACCTTAAACCTCCTATCTCATCAACGTGGAGATTTCCGTTTAGATGGATGTTAAATAAAAAAATCATATTCTTTTTTACAGATTGATACGTGCTAGTAAACTGGTAATTGTGCTCCCCTTCCCCAACCCAAAATAGTATATAATGCTTTCCTCACTCTCTGAATCAGAAGCAAACTGAGAGCTTTTCAGGGACAGTTTTAAAAGGAAAAGAAACAATGTATCATAACTCTATGCCAAACCCATAACATCAAGTGTGGCTAGACATCATTGCAACCCAACTTTGAACATTGGCAGAACTGCTCAGCAATTCAGACTAAATTGCTAAAGTAAACAACCCCGAAAAGAAACTATACAATCAAAGTGAAAACTATACAATATCAGGCTAAAAAAAAGGTAAAAAATGAAAGAGTTCCAAAGTAGAAAATTCTGAGGGATAATTAATTGGTACTTTTACAAAGAATTAATCCACCCAGAAAGGAAGCTTCCAAACTTTGTTAAATAAATAAGATAGCCAATTGGATATCCTAGAATGCTGGATATATACAAAATGGCAAACTGGAACATATTTGTGTACATACAGGTCCTAGATGAAGATCATATTCGATCACCTTCTTACCTCGCCATATCCACAAGCAAAATGCAATGCTGTCCTTCCTTCTGAGTCTTCTTCGTCTTTATCAGCACCAGCAGTTAGTGCAGCCTTCAAGCCCTAAAAATCAAATACAAGCAATTATTTAGATGGACGATACCAAAGTCTCTAATGAGATCATAGAAACAATTCGACTTGGAAAAAAGAAGGAAATATAGACATATTTACACAGAATACGAAAGAATAGGATTGTTCATACTGAAAAAGTACAAACAATGTTATATCACAGGGATCACAGTACATGCGCACATAGTTGGCAGCGGGGTAATTTCAGACCAAATGGGAAGGAACTTTTGAACAAGAATAAGGTTTCTGAACAAAATTGCACAGTGAAACTATGACATCCCTACATTAATGCCTCAAAGTAAAAAGAAGTTGAATTAAAAAGTCACCTCTGCATCACCAACACTAGCACACTGGTGAACAACAGATTCATCTTCATTAGCCTCTTCGGTTTCATCTGTCCCAGGTATTGCGGAAGAGGTAGCACCCTCTCCCCCAGCAGCAAAACCCATTGCTTCACCAATCTTCTTCAGTGTTTCTTGATCATTCCAATACCTGAGAAAGGAAACGGAAAACATTTGCATTACGCCCCAAGAAAGGACAAAATACGCCCAAGAAGGAGGAATATAACATCAAAAGAAAAAACGACAACAGACAGTAAAGATCAAGGACCAAAGTGCAGAACATAAATTTCAGCAAAGCTATAGTTGTATGTGATCTACTAGTCAAAAGGTAGAGTATTACAGTAAACTTTTTTGATGAAAAGAGTATTACAATAAACTTGCAAACAAAGGAAAGTGCTTATAGTGCATATAGCATGCCGTAAGCGCCATAAAGCCAAAATGATATAAAGACATAGAACAGAAAAACATATAATAATTTGAGATATTAACACTATAAGGGCGGCCAGGAGACGCTAAAACAAACTGATGGAACCCAAAATAAACTGTTGTGTGCTCAGTGCTCAGTGAAGTTCCATCTGAAACTATCCTCAATAGGACTAGCTGCAAACTTTTTCCTCTGTCTGTTGCTGCAGATAGACCAAATTGAAAGGAGATTCTTTTATGAAGAAGGATTTTCCTCTTGATTCCAGTCACAAATGATACTTAAACCAAGAGTGGAAGATCTAGCCACAAAGCAAACTTGATTTCTAAGAATTCTTTATTTCTGAATATCAGGAAGTGATATCCTATCTAATAACTAGATGTCTCACACCCAACACACATACATATCCTGAAGCTTAGGAAGTCAAACTATGACGTTCATTTTTATTACTTAAGCTTGCAGAAGAAAAGGTCTCCCACAAAATTAGTATTCGTGACGGTCAGTCCATTTTAGAAGAGAAACTGTGAAAAGGAATCTGCAACATCAAAGGTTGGGATGTAGATAGATGCCTTCAAATTAGCCGGTGAAGTGTTCAACAAAGTACAGGATATCACTAAATTCTGGTCTGACCAGAAATGAGGAGAGAATAGTTAATGCAACCTAAATCATAACAAATAGGAGATATGACCTCATCATTGCAGCTGGTCCCCCGCTCTCTATCTCTTCCAAAATCGGTTTCAGCGATGGGTCTTCTTTGATGCGTGCCATCCGTTCTTCAATTTGCTCTTTCTGAGCAGGGTTTGACAAACTCTCAAGCATGCCAGACATGGATGGATCCTGAAGTTTAAAGGGTAAAGAAATCATGCGCCTATCACTCAAAGAAGAATCATTTTTCATCAAGAAATCCAGGGCTCATACAACATTTACCTGCATCAACGCATTACCAAGCCGCTCAGCCATTGTCATAAATTGAGGATTTTGCATAACCTGTTGCATTGTGGAGTAGTATTGTTGGCTATCAAAGTTGGGGACGCTCTCTTCGACTGCCGCACCTTGAAAGGTCTTCTGAAGCTGCTCCGCCATCTGATTGAATGCAGGATCTTTCGCTATCTGCTCCGCTAGTTCTTTGATACTTGGGTCCTACATCAGCCACAGCATAAAAGAATTGTGCAAAATAAACCAAAATAAAGTATACAAATAATTCAAAGTTTATCAATCAACAAAGATATGACAAAATCAAAGCAGCAAATTTACAATAAAATTGGTTTTCATCAAGTGTTAGAGAGCTTTGTTTTCTGTCAAAACAGTTTGCGAATCCTCCATAGTTTCGTGTCTCAAGCAGCATGTATTCAACCAAAAAGAGATTTAAATATGTAATTACTTTTTAGACTACCTAATAACTCCTCCGTTGATCAATTACTATCCTATTAGTCAAAGGTAAGTAGGTGAAATCGTCAGTTGGAGAAGATTTGTCAACGCGAAAGAAATAGTCAATTAGAAGTCCAGGACACAAATAATATTAGTATGAAAAAAAGGTTATCAACTGGAAGTCTGGAAGACAGCAAAACTTCTATTCTACATAGTAACACGTATGTACATTAAGTAGTCCAGACATGGCTGAGAAATCAAAGGGATTTTGAAGCCCAGCTCCAGCCGCAGCCGTAGAGGTTGTTCTCGCCTCTCCAGATGGTGCTTCTGTGGAGGAAGACTCAGAAGATTTTTTATTCTCAGATGCCCCAGACTTATCTGAAAAAAAGAAAAAGAAAATTGAACTTTCTTCAGCAACTTAAAAACTGTGTCTTCCACTTAGCATTTTCTCTTTCAAACAAAAGAACGCACAATCAAGACAATTTTGTAGACCACTCATTATCGATTATTCCACAGAGTTTCATCTTTGGTAACAGATACAACAAGCTGTAAAGCTCAGAATACCAGTAATGTGATACTTCCAAGTCATGAGAAAATATAAGATGCAGAAATATAGACAAAAACTGTGCCAAAACAATGACAGGAAGCAG